>OX419717.1:59640247-60840247 GCA_948474765.1 Patella depressa
AATGAACAAGACTAAACAAATTCCACGACTCTAACTCAAACGGCAATAGCATAACTTATCTAGAGAGCATGCCCAATA
Organism: Patella depressa; assembly: GCA_948474765.1. Classification (NCBI taxonomy): domain Eukaryota; kingdom Metazoa; phylum Mollusca; class Gastropoda; family Patellidae; genus Patella; species Patella depressa. Next base: position 59,640,326 of record OX419717.1, read on the forward strand.
GCCTGGAATAACCAGACACTAGAAATTTCTATTGGGTTGAGGCTCATGCCGTATTTCACTGGACATATCTGACTTGACATTAAGAGTCAAAATGGAAACAATGACGCCTGTCTGCCTTGTCTGTTAGTATTACTAACGTGTGAATCTGGCAGGGAGATCAATGTCGATCAGACTTGTTGAGGCAAAAAGAACACGTTTTTAGAAATAGAGTTATACTACTGAGTTCAACAATTTTGACACCAGTTCGAACAATTTTGCCACCAGTTAGACCAAAAGTACCTTATTACGTCAAGAGTCCATTGGGATGAGTGGCTTCCCTTTGATTATATTTTCTTGTAGTTTTTTGATTATTGAAATGAAATTAAAACATGTTAGTCCCAAAGTTACTTAGTGTCGAGTGGACGCTAAACCTCATTCTCTCTCTCTTTCATTCAGTTTTGCACAATAATGAAGTATCTTAAATTCTTTTTTAATACTACATGATATATGTGGTAGTATGTGTTAGTATTATTATTGCATGGAAAAGTGCAAACTTTGGATAGAGATATAACTCATAAAGGTGTATACTAACTACTAAGTAACTAATTAGCTTACTATAAAGAATGATATTCATAAAATTTTTATCATTTAAATTTTTGGGTTGGCCTTCATTATCGAACTTGGAATAATGACAACTGTCTTATAAAATTTTATCAGGTTTTCTTACAACCTAGAATTTAAGTTTTAAATTGTTAGTCGGTTGAATATCTTCCTATAGTTGAATGAATTCTTTGCAGGTTAGATAACTCTGAAATTAATAGACAGAATGGCAGCCTTACAATTTCAAAATCAGGATAAAGAAAATGTTGAAGGTTTCATTACTACCAACAGAGCTAAAGGAAATAGACAAGCTCTCGGAAATACCTCAATTCTTCAAAATCGTAAGTGCCTGAAAAAGTTTTACAGTTTGACATAGTCAAATTAAAATTATTTTTATTTATATTTGGTTAACAATATCTACACTAACACTAGATGTCATATTGTTGTTGAAATGGTCCTTGTCTTTCCAACATTACTGTACCCTAGTTGTAATGTCTTACTAATGTTTGGATCTGACATTTGACCTAGAGTATATTATAGCAGCTAACAGGTGTGGAATAACAGAAGCTTTGTTTTATCCGTGTATTATGCTGCTTACATGTACAGTATATTATTTTATTCTAAAATTTGTCTTGCCATACTATATTTATTTATAAAATGTAGAATAATTTTAATTTTTGAATACCGCTACTCACATTAACATGTGCCTGTGGATGTATTATGTTGTGCCCTTCATGTATGTCCAGCCAGACATCTTCTAATCCAGAGTTAACCCCTATTTCCAAGAACCTTGATGTAAAATTCAATGTAAAGCATTGGGTCAATGAGAGGATGAGTCCTATTGAGTTTGGCTGCTTTCTGGCCATCTCTTAGAAATGTGAGCATAATTTGCATGTCACCATTTTGATAAAAATGATTAACATTTCAGGTGTTAAATCCATACAGAATACCAATGTTTCTGCATTCATGACACCAAGAAAAACTTTAGGTGATATTTTAAACAGTCAACAAACACCACACACTATAAAAGGCCAGTCGATAAAACCAGTTGGTGTGAAACCTGCATTGAATTTACAGAAGAGTTCCATTAAATCTAAAAAGAATGTTTCATTCAGATCAGGCAGTATTCAAGAGGTAGGCTTACAATAATTAATACATTTATTTTATTGATATAGTAACTTACCAAGATATTTCATTACTTGGAGAAACTGGGAAATTGGGATATATATATTCTCTGCTATTATTATTAGCATACAATTTACATGGCATCGAGAGTTGATTATGGTTTAGATAAGGTTATTAATGTTCAATTAAATATTTTGATAACATTTCAGGCCCAAAGAAAGACCTGAAATAGGTTGATTTAGCTCTTGCATAATGCTATTTTCAATTTTGTCCATGTCACTATAGGGAAGAAATTGCTTGAGATATGTAGCATTGCATTTGGTTCATAATATAACTCTAATAATAATGTTAAGCAAGTTAAAACTACTGCAACAAGAAAAATAGGTTGCCAGGCAACGAAACATACGCCCACACAGCAGCCAAATCGTCCGGGCAGTCAACAAGAGTTGTCGCATATTAAGGAATTTTCAGAAAATCATTAGAATTTGTTTGGTTTTTATAATCAAACGTTTATTTTTAAATCAGATAATAATTATGACCTCCAGAGGGACCACAAGCTAAAAAGGGTGATTTTTCGTACAATCAGGGGACATAATTCAGGAAGTAATGACCCGATGGGCACAAATATCGAAAGGAACCAAGATCTTTGGGTTATAAACATACATGTCAAGTTTAATCAAAATCGGTTCAAAATTGTGACCTCTATAGGGTCCACAACCTTGATATAACATGTTTTCACACTATTCGTGTACAAACGACGGCCATTTTGACCGTCAATTCTAGTCCGATTTTCACGTAATTCAAACTCTCTCTTCATTACCATGTAACGGTGATATAGTCAAACGTTTTTTTAAATCGGATAATAATTTTGACCTCCAGAGGGTGATATAATCAAACGGTTTTTTAAATCCGATAACAATTTTGACCTTCAGAGGGACCACAAGCTAAAATGGGCAATTTTTTGGACAATCCGGGGACATAATTCAGGAAGTTATGATCCAATGGGTGCAAATATCGAAAGGAACCAAGATCTTTGGGTTATAAACATACATGTCAAGTTTCATCAAAATCGGTTCAAAATTATGACCTCTATAAGGTCCACAACCTTTATATAACATATTTTCACACTATTCGCATACAAACGGCGGCCATTTTGTCCGTCAATTTTGGTCCGATTTTCCCAAATTCAAACTCAACCTTCATAACCATGGAATCGTGATATAATCAAACGTTTTTTTAAATCGGATAACAATTTTGACCTCCAGAGGGACCACAAGCTAAAAAGGGCGATTTTTTGGACAATCAGGGGCCATAATTGAGGAAGTTACGATCCGATGGGCGCAAATATCGAAAGGAACCAATATCTTTGGGTTATAGACATACATGTCAAGTTTCATCAAAATTGGTTCAAAATTGTGACCTCTATAAGGTCCACAACCTTGATATAACATATTTTCACACTATTCACGTACAAACGGCGGCCATTTTGTCCGTCAATTTTGGTCCGATTTTCATGAAATTCGAACTCAACCTTCGTAACCATGGAACGGTGATATAATCAAACGTTTTTTTAAATCCGATAACAATTTTGACCTTCAGAGGGACCACAAGCTAAAATGGGCAATTTTTTGGACAATCAGGGGCCATAATTCAGGAAGTTACAATCCGATGGGCGCAAATATCGAAAGGAACCAAGATCTTTGGGTTATAAACATACATGTCAAGTTTCATCAAAATCGGTTCAAAATTGTGACCTCTATAAGGTCCACAACCTTGATAAAAGATATTTTCACACTATTCGCGTACAAACGGCGGCCATTTTGTCCGTCAATATTGGTCCGATTTTCACGAAATTCGAACTCAACCTTCATAACCATGCAACGGTGATATAATCAAACGATTTTTTAAATCGGATAACAATTGTGACCTCCAGAGGGACCACAAGTTAAAAAGGGCGATTTTTCGGACAATCAGGGGCCATAATTCAGGAAGTTACGATCCGATGGGCGCAAATATCGAAAGGAACCAAGATCTTTGGGTTATAAACATACATGTCAAGTTTCATCCAAATCGATTCAAAATTGTGACCTCTACGCTGTTCACAAGCTAAAAAACGTGATTTTTCATACAATCAGGGGCCATAACCCTTGAAGTTACAGTCCGATACATGCCAATATCGAAAGGAGCCGAGATCTTATGGTGATAAACCTATATTTTAAGTTTAATTGAAATCGGATAAAAATTGTGACCTGTAGACTGTTCACAAAAAAATGTGGACTGACGGACAGGGGCGACGACAATATACGTCCACATAAAAATGTGGGCGTATAAAAAGGTACATCACAGCAAACAAATCAACTAATCAGAAAAAATTTCATCTGCAAAAGTTGTGAAAATTCAATAGAAATAAATTTATTTTTTTGAAAGTAAAAAATCTGGGAATATCAAAATAAGTAAAAAAACAAAAAAGGCTGCTATACTTTTGTCTCATTTAGCCAGAGCTGATCATAATTTGAATATCACCAATCCTTATTCATATAACTTGATTTTTCACCTTTTAACTTTTTACAGAAAGAAAATATTAAGAAACCTAAGCAAGTATTGGCACCTGTTTCTATGAAAATTGAAAGTAAACAGAGGAAGATAGAATGTGATGACATTGAATTTATGCACCCACCAGAAGATGTTAAAGGTAAATAAGATGGGGTTGTTTTTTTTTATCATCTCTGAGAAAGAACAAGAAATCCACACACAAATGAAATGGACATACCCGAAACAATTGAAATCAATCCAAACTGGACAGTTTTGAATAGTCTTGATCAAAAGGATATTTTTGTTATATAATTAGTCACTTCCTTAAATTTTATGTAGCAATATTGCTTTCTATTTTTTGCAGATGACAGATATCCACCACAAGAAGAAAGAGTATCAAACTATTTAAATAAACTCATCAGCTGGCGACCCCCATGTTTATTTGGTATTCCGCCAGTAAGTGAAGATGAGGATGAGGAAGAAGAAGAAAGACAAAGAAAAGAAAGAAGAGAAGCATTGTTTGATCTTGATAACTTGGATGCTTTGGCAGGAATTGAGCCATTTGGTAAGAAAAACAAGAGACACAATATTTTTATAGCCCACATTTTCTTCTGGACGTATTATGCTGTCGACCCTGTCCGTCCACAATTGTTTGTGGACTCTCTACAGGTCACAATTCTTATCCAATTTTGACAAAACTTGAAATATAGATTTATAGTATTTATACCAATATATCATGGCTGCTTTTGATATTGGCATGTATCGGATCGAAACTTCGTGGATCATGGCCCCTGATTGTACGAAAAATCATGTTTTTAGCTTGTGGACCCTATAGAGGTCACAATTTTTAACCAATTTTGGTATTTGCGTATATCAAATTGTAACTTCGTGGATTATGGCTCTTGATTATAGGAAAAGTCACTTTCTTTTTAGCTTGTTCTCTATCCATCTCTCGAAAATGTGGGCGTATTCTGCCTGGCAGCCATTGGTTTTAAAGTTTTTATTTCATGGAAGGCTTTGGTCACATGTTTACTTCCTTTCAACAATAGAAAAAGTTTTCAGTTAATCTATCTATGCAACCTTATTGCTTTTTTTCATTGACTGAATTAAGTTGTAAGACTACTAAGACAGACGTTTTATCAAACAAACGTATTTCTGGAAAAATCACTTTAGTTTCTGTCTATGCATCTTCATGTTTTATTCTTCATATAAGAGATCAAGACGTTAAAATCTGTTAAAACATATGAATTAAAGATGCATTATCTATAGAGCTAAATCTGCCTTTATTTTGGGTTCAAAGTTATATTATAAACTATTATTAATATTAGACGTAGGGATGGGATTTCGCTCATATATTCTGGACTTGTCTGGTGCTATATTCGAAATGCCCAAAATTGTCCGACCGGAAATATGCCCCATCGGACATCAAGACATGGTGAATAATATTCACAATTCCAATATTAATATAGTTTACTGAGTGTAAACTCGATTATCGTAGATAATATGCTGAATTGATTAGGTAATTAAGTGATCAACATATTTATCCTGTCATACAACCTAACACCTTAGACCTACCTTGATTAACTAGTTAATTTGCCTTAATCCTTTATTGGACAATTCATCAATACAATCCTGAACAAAAGTGATTCCTTCTCCTTTGTCAGAATATGTATCAATACAATAACAGTGATTGACCCATGATTTCCCCATTGCAGGATGTTAAATGTATTACTATTAATTCCTTAATGTCGGGCGACAGTAGGTAGAAATTAGTCAAATATTTCACATATTATAAGTGTAACAATAAGAGTTATTCCCCTTTTTTTCGGGAAAAATGTCTGACAAGAAAAATTTTGAAATCCCATCACTGATTAGACATTTATTCACATGACAAGCTTATAATCAACTCTCTAGAACATTGGAAGGCAGTGATTTAGAAGGATTAAAACCGAGTCGCCATATACCATCTATTGACCCAAAAGATCAAAATAGCAATAAAACATTTTAAAACACCTTTTCTTTAACTATTATTCCTAAAACGGCAAACTCCTTTTCCAAATGTCCAATAATGCATCTATAATCAATATTTTTTCAATTGACGAATGAATTGGAAACAATGCTCATTGTTCACATCCTATGTTCTAACTAATGGGGAGGGCTACTGGGTGGCCTGCTATCTCTGCAAGTCATGGGTATTCATCCCTTGTTTTTGATTTACTCATTTATTTTTTCACAGAAGAAGAGCCAAGATTTAATGAAGAAGATTTAAGTGGCCCGGCAATGTTAGAGGTAGACATCCCATATATTGATGAGACCTTGCCAACATTAGATGATTCTCTTCCATCATTAGATGATTCTTACAGTTGTAATATCTCTCCCAGTCTTGGAGTACTACAGTTGAATGACAGTGTGTTATAAAAGTATTGACTTTGACTATAAACGTATGGACATATCTGGTCAGTGAAAATGTGTATGGTTGTGGACATTAATGTTCTTGTGCTTTGAGACAGCTGAATGAATCGCTCTATTTTTTTTGCGAAAGATAAAGATGCTTGGCTTACTATAAATTTCGACTTTAAATCAACTGCCTGCATGTAACAGCCACATCAATAAACTGATATTTCTTATTTTAAATGGCATTCTACTTGTAAATATGTTATATTTTTATTTTTGTGTACTCTTTGCTTAGCAATAAAACCAAATTTTTAAATATTTGTTTCATATTTTGTTTTCCACAAAACTATTTCAGAAATTGTCAGTACCTGATCTCTCAAAGCTTTCGGTAGTATACTAGTACCAGTATGTGCATCATTGTTAAAAATTACAATTCAATCAGATTTTTCTCCAATATCTCATGATTCCAAATCCAAGTCCTGCAAATCAACAGTTTTCTATTATGGGCTGGGGCAGTAGTATTACTAATTAATGGTAATGGAATGTAATCATTACATGTTACGAAATTATGGCCATGTATTCAATTACAATCCAAACAGCATGTAATGGCCAATTAGATGTCTAATAATAGTAATATTTTTCAATTACAATGGTATGAGGTTGCTCACAGACTTAGAATTTTACAATATTTATTCCAGTCATGAAATATTCCTGTAGCTAGAGTGCCATTATTGATTCAGCAGCACATTGTCATGGAATCAAACATTATGCTTTTGATATTAAATAAACTTGCTTGATTGTGTTAAGATGTGTCTAAGAGAAAATACTTGTTTTAAAGGGACTATCCAGAATTTGAACAGTCGCAAAAATAAATGTCTGAGTACATATGAAATGTAAGTGTCAAAATATAAAGGAATGGTTAATTACCTTGTCTCCAAATTCAGCTCCAAATATTGAGTTGTTTGGACGTGAACGTTGAAACTGCTTATCTAGCAGTTTTTTCATTGGGTGACCTGATAATTGATTCCCGTTCCTTGAGAGGTCTATACAGAGAATGGCCCATGTGTTGTACTTGATGATGCAAGGTAAATTTCACCTGTGCATTATTTTTATAAAAAAAAAATGTCTGGGTTGAAGCAGGCATTGTATAATACAGCTTGGAGACCGGTCTCCATTTCCAGATGAACACCTGACGGGTTTTAATTGTTTGAAAACGTATCACAAATATTGAGTTAGTTGCTCAGCCATTAGGTAGTATCACTAAGCAGTATCTGTGTGTCACTATTTTAATACACAAAAAGCTTTCATTTAAATATTCATAAATCATGCTAGCTGTTAAGACTTGATCAAAATGGTCCAACAGTGCATGTGTGTATAAAATTGGGATGGTATTTAGACAAGGTCTGACAAGAGGGAAGTGGATGCCAGGGACAAAAAATGTGTTTTGGTTGATGTCTTTCTATAGACAGAAAGAAGTTAGCACTGAATAACTTAATATTTTATGTACAATCTATTCTTTAAAAACGTCTACAAGAGCACTTTTAAACAGCTTCTTTCCAAAATGATTTATGCCAAATTTGAACCTTCACATTCTCTGAATCATTTTTCAATTCTTGAAATGAAATTGTATTTGTCTAAACAGGTCAAAAAAATGTATAATATTTTCAAATGAAAACAGTTTTGTCATTCTAATATAAACAATGATTAAAACTTATAAATACTGTAATGCCATTAAAATTGGTAACAAAACATATATATTAAAATACAGATGTGACGTCACCCTTTGATGTCGGCATACCATTATGTCAAATAATTGTACGGGCAACTTGCCAATCGTACTTTAATATTTATATTAGTAGAAATCGAAAGTTGATTATGATCTTGGTAAGTTAATGTCTAAATAATAATTTATGTAATATTTAAGGCCTAAAGAATATGGAAGACCAAATGGGACAATATTCATGATTCTTGTTTCTACATTCCAGTTTGAAGATTTTAGACACGAATGCAACATTCTAAACTAATGATTCTTGTTTCTACATTCTTATGTCAACATTTCATACACAAAATCAACATTTTAAACAATAAATTGACTCTATGTTAGATTTTCGGCGTTTTATCGGTAAATTTTATATATCATTAAATATTAAAATTAAAAAATAATTTCTTAATTTTACACATGAAAGAAATCAATTCATTGGTTTCTGAAAGTATCTAAAAAAAGATATGGAATTTGAACTTTTATGAAAATATTTTCTACGTTTCAAAAAGTCTTGAAGTTAAAATCTTGAAATGAAAACGTCCAGAAAAATATAGTGAATTATCAACATTATTACACGAGATGGCGTTAGCGTATGTGTACAACTTTGATACAGACTATAGATTAGAAATCAAAAGTAGACTTTTCCACGAGTGAAAGTAGGCCCCTGTTCTGTTTACAGTAATTAGTTGCATGGAACAGAAATTAAGCACGAGATACAATAACGATACAAATAACTTCTATAATTTAAACAGCTATAAAAATTAACTGAGCGGAATCTCTCACCCGTATTCAAGCACCCGGATTCGAGATCAAGTTAGCATGCATATTCTCTCACCGTATTCCAGCGCCTGGATTAGAGATCAAGTTAGCACACATATTCCTAGCACCACAAGAGAGAGAGGGAGAGAGAGGAATGGGGTTTAACGTCCACTTGACACAAACTAGGTCATTTCGGGACTAACATATGGTTTGATTTTATTTCAATAATTCGGGTCTCAATAGGGGTCTTTAGCGGTGGGAGGCTACCAGAGTGCCCGGAGGAAACCCACGAGGTTGAGAAGGCGCCCCTATCTCCATGTCACATACGCTCACACCAGGGATAGAAACCACAGCCGCAAGCCAGAGGTGACCGGGCAGCTAGAGGTCGAAGCGTGGCACTCTAGACCACTAGCCCCCCACCCCCTTTAGCACCAAGAAAAAACTAGTTATAATTATCACTAAAATAAATGTTACCTTTATATTAAAAAATAAAATTTTAAAACATATTAATGCAGCGTGGGCGTACCCATTGTTTATTGAACCATCAAACTCCACCTCGAATCCGGGTGCTAAGAACTTTGCGGTGGTATTAACTCGATACGCCAAAATAAAAAGGTAATGAAATTTTGCATGTGCATACCTTATGCATCTGTTGATTTAGTGAAATAAAGATATTGAAGCCACCAGAGCTAGTTGGGAAGTTATGGCGTGCGCAGTGAGCCTACCCTACCCGGTTTCTCCCACATATTTAGTATGTTTACGGTAATATATCTCGACACGCCAGAATAGGAGCCTTCTGAAATCTTGGATTCTAGTAGTTTATTCATGTCTTGATTCCGTGAAACAAAAAACATTTTCTCACTAAAGCTGGTTTGGGTGCTTTTTGATGCAAAATGGACGTACATCTCTTCTGCATGTTCAGTTAGCCCGGTGTGCGATATGTTAGTATGTTTACGGTACTAATAGTATATTTTTGGGTGTGGGGTGGGGTCGAGGGATCTGTTAGATATATACTTTGCATTAATATGTTTTAATATTTTATTTTCTAATATAAAGGTAACAATTATTTTCGTGATAATTATAACTAGTTTTTTCTTGGTGCTAGCAATATGTGTGCTAACTTGATCTCGAATCCAGGCGCTGGAATACGATGAGAGAATACTTATGCTCATTTAACCTAGAATCATGCTGGAATACGGATGAGAGATTCCGCTCGGTTAATTTTACTAGCTGTTTAAATTATAGAAGTTAATTGTATTGTTATTGTATCACGAGCTTAATTTCTGTTCATGCAACTAATTACTGTAAACACAACAGGGGCCCACTTCCACTCGTTGAAAAGTCTACTTTTGATTTCTAATCTATAGGCTGTATCGAAATTGTACGCATACGCTAACGCCCTCTGGTGTAATAATGTTGATAATTCACTATATTTTTCTGGACATTTTCATTTCAAGATTTTAACTTCAAGACTTTTTGAAAATATTTTCATAAGAGTTCAAATTCCAGATTTTTTTTAGATACTTTCAGAAACCAATGAATTGATTTATTTGTCGTGTAAAATTAAATAATTATTTATTAATTTTAATATTTAATGATATATAACAGTGTACCGATAAAACGCCCAAATTGAAACATAAAGTCAATTTTTTGTTTAAAATGTTGATTTTGTGCATGAAATGTTGACATAAGGATGTAGAAACAAGAATCATAAGTTTAGAATGTTGCGTTCGTGTCTAAAATGTTCAAACTGGAATGTAGAAACAAGAATCATGAATATTGTCCCATTTGGTCTTCTATAAAAGAAAGACCTGCAATACAAAGATTTAATTTGACACTAATTAACTTATCCAGACTGTAACCAACTCTTGTTGTCATTGTTAGCCTGTAATATTTTTTGGATAAGGATCATGATTTAATTATGAAATTGATAATCGAGACTATGTTTTTATCTTATCGAGACTAGACAGAAAATTCAATCACTAAATTCTCGTTTCAGCGTGGATCAATGTGACTTAAATTTTCAGCAAATCCCCTTTACATTATTTAGTTGTTAACTATTATAGTAAGACTTGTTAGCTCTTTATCTAATCTCCCATAATGATTATTTAATTAATATGACTTTAGACCAGATCTTGAAGTAGGCCTATGTAAAATGTGGTGGCACTGCATCTCTTTATGGCTGTTTTACAACAAATATATGACTACAAATTTCTATAAAACATTGAATAGAGTTGATTTGGATTTGGTTTGCCTTTTTCCTATAGTATTGGAGGAAAGCTTTATAGTCATACTTATAGCATGAATCAAGTGCAACATTAAATGTTTTAACCTTTGAATCTTACTAAACATCGAGTACAAAACAGATCAGTAGGTCTAAAAATTATAAAAAGGAAAGGGTAGAAATATACATGACTTCACAAGTAGATGTTTACAATTCTTTAGGTACATAAAGCCCCTACATGAATATACATGTATATGCAAGCAATGTGATATAGGTCTGTAGGGAAATAATTCATTCACAGATACCTGTACAGTACGGGGATTGAGCAGGTTTGACCAGACACGATTATCAGTGTCGTTTTTTGTTAAAAATTTCCCTGATAACGGCACGATATTGCCACGATACATGTATAATAGAAATATCTTAACTGTCACATTTGTATTTAATTCACCTGAGAACCCATCTTCTTCTATGCTCGTTGAATCAGTGGTTTAGGATCATTATGAAAAAAAAATTCAACACACTTTGTGTTAAAAAAATCATTTATTCACACATGATATAATTAGGTATTAAACTTCCCACAACAATATACCACATTATGAATTAATAACCATATAACATTAATAAGAACTTATCAGCATTCATGTTACTAATAGTCATAACCAACAATAAATCTATGCCAATATAAAATTTGCATTCTATAAAAACTGGATGATATATTAACAGATATAAAAACAACACAGACTCACAGAGCAAGGGCACTTGAAAATCAAAATGACCACACATGGTGGATTTTTTGTTTGTTTTGCAAGCTTACAGTACTTTACAATCACACAACAAAATTTATAACAAAATAAATACAACTTATTAAGAGTCTCACTAGTAAAAAATTGGGTAAGAAATAGTCTTCATCGCTCCAGCCTACGTTATTATCATTATTACATTTATTATTATCATTATACTTAATATCATTATTACTATTATTATTATCATTATACTTAATATCATTATTACTATTATTAATATCACTATTACTATTATTAATATTACTATTATCAATATCACTATTATTAATATCATAATTACTACTACCGTTATTATACATTACACCAGAAAATATATACACATGTAGTACAAATCATTAAAGCAACCAAATCATTAAAATAATTAAATAAGACCTAGTCTTAATCGGCACAGCCCACATTATTATTATCATAATACACTGGGGGCACTGGGGGTGTGATCTCATTATACTGTAAGCTTTACGGTAGGTTTACCAATAAGATCAAATGAAATCGGATTTACCACCCTATTTTTTTCTGTTTCATACAGGTTTATAAAGATGGGCATATACCAAGCATTGTGCTATGAGAAACATTTTCTCTGGACAGTAAAACTATGGCATAATCTTCTTTCAAATTCCAGCTGTCAAGATACACACGGGAGCTTTTAAAGCCCCAATAACACTCTTGTTGTAACTGAAAAATATGTCCCAATCTTCATTCTGGTCAACAAATCGTATTATTTTAGAATATTCCAATTAAATGATGATATAAATTTCATCTTAACACACCTAATTCAAAAAAATGGAAAAATTCAACCAATTGATTTGAAAAGTCTAACGTAAACCTTTTCAAATGTGACTTGGATTTTAAAATATTTTCGAACCCTCTGGACAAATAAAATAGGTTGTAATGGATAATTTACACAACAGGTAGGACATTTAAACATCTAGTACTTAGAATAAGGGTATTATTTATTTTCTGGAGCTACCAAGCCAGCAAGAATGTTATTGTCCCTTTAAGGCCTTCCATCCTCACCACTGCCAAGGGGAAATCACACAGGAAAATCCAAAAGAAGTTTCTCTGCTGATATTAGTATCAAACCTGGGACCTCAAGGTCAGTGAGCCAGTATCTGAAGCCCTTTCATATACGGTAGGCCTAATAATATAGGAAATCCATCATATGTAACTATGTCTTTATCAACATCTGTTTATATAGAAAAACTTTGGTGTAGCACATTTATAGTACTGTGTATGCTTTAATAGTAACAAGTATTAGACTGAATCAATTTGAGTGGATTGGGTGTAAAATTACAGCCAACAAGTCTGCCAGTTACCAACCATACACAATTTACAATATTTTGACCAGTCCAACCTTTGTTGTGGTCGAAAGTAAGACTATATAAGAAAGATCAATTGACCATTTCATAGCTCTCCACTTGTAAAAGTTTCACAACCAAATCATCTGAGTTACCCCTTATATATTATTCTGGAACTGTGAAATAATTATTTAGATAATCATCATGCATTAATATAATTTACCTGGTACAATCTATAATAGTATAATACATTACTTCAATGTGTATTAACCACTAATAACAATAAATATTTACTTACAACAAACCTAAAGAACAAATAATACATTTTATATGCCATTATATATGAAACAAAACAACTTAAAGAGCTAAACCTCTTTCATTTGGATCAAAAAAAGTACTGATATTGGCAATCTGATTAAAACACTCTGGAAGAGTTGTTATATAACCCATGTTCTGGCCAATGAAATGGACTGTGTCAGTGAGTTCTTGGGGTATGATGCACGAAACTGTGGTTATCCTACTAGAAACATCAATGCCTATTGGTTAATCAAATGTCTGATGTCATAGGGTCAAAAGCCACTCGTATGACTACTAAAGGAAATATAGATCTGTATTTTAATCAGATTGTGATTTGGGTTGATCTGATTATATTCATCAGTGAATCAACAAGTAGAAGTCAGTTCATTTACTTATTTTTGTTTTAATTTGGTCTTAAAGATGGGTTCCCAGGAAAGTATTATCAGGTGGTTATTGCCAATAAAAGTATTGCAATTTTGGTATATATGGAAAGTAGAGATATACAATCTTACTGGAAAACTACTGGATTCTCTGAAAAACACTCATGGAGCATATACTGTACAGGACAAAAATGTAAGGATTCCCTAATCAACAGCACGACGTTTAGGACTATCTCTATGTGTGACATCGAAAGCTGCACGAGTACATTGAGCGCTTTGTGTACATGTTGATAAACTTTATGAAGAGTTAGACGTACAACACTTTCTGAGATAAAAATCATGGAAAAAGACGCAGGCCGTGGATAATCAGAGAATTAAATTAGGATTCGATATTTGTAATAAATAGTCAGCAATTACAGACAACATCGTCTTGTGTATGCAATGAATTCTCCCCTGTCGCCGCACGCCGTTGCTATACTTGCAGAGAGGGTAATCCCCTGACGCAAAAATAGGATTCTTCATCTAATGACCTTAAACACTGTGTATCAATTTAAAGTTATTCAGATATTAAGTTTGGCTTCTAGACCGTCTACAAGTCATCAAGGGCTATAACTCTGGCAGTCATTATCAAAAATCGCTGAAAATCACTAGACTATTTGATCGCCAGCAAAAAATATTCAGCCGAAATTATCTAACATGCTAGATACTAGTGATTGATCAGGCAAAAATCGCTGCAATCGGGCGAAAAAATATGCTCCTCTATCCCCCACTTAAGACTTCAATATCATAATAAAATATCTGAAATAAACAAAGATATTAATAATATATAATGTATAATATCCAGTGTTAATTGAACACTCAGCTTGGAAGTTAGTTGGGCAAGAAACGTGTCATACATGTTAAAACAATTTTAACATTATAATATATATAGCTTCATATTTGTTAAACTGTTTCAATGGCATTTAGTAATTGAACTATTTGTTACTTGAAAAAGAGTACATGTACATGACAAAAGATCAATAACATAACAGTAAAGATAATAGACAACATATGATAAATAATACTGAATATATTATAACTACAAAAAACAAGAACCTAGATAGTCATATATAAAAAGCTATGATTAATATTCTCACAAAATTGATTACGAAGACAAAAATCTAATTAACGAATTAAAATTAGACAAACAATGTAGGATAAAGTCATAAACATTATGTTAATTGCACTTTAAAATACAGAATTACGCTTTTCTAACCATTAGTCCATGTTTTATGACAAATTAAAATAATTTTTTGCTTTAATGTAAGTAGCCTAAAAATCATCCCTATTGGTAGATTCTAGTTTTTGAAATAATTGTAATACTTTGGGTCCACAAAATAATATAGGTCTACCTCTTATAATATAACAATTAATAACTTAATTAGTAGTGTTTGAATGAATATACATTTAACAACCAATCAAAAAATATAAATATATTATAAATAAAGTCGTAGAATATTTCTACAGATATAGAGCATTGTAAAAATGACTAAAAATATTTCCAGATTTATGCATTACTTATTAAAGAACAAAAGAGAATACATCTCGAGTCATTCACCCACGATCAGAATAATATCTGATACAAATATAGCATTAAGGCCAGGCCATACAAAAAAAATATTCTGGTTCTCAGACATTGATCAAAAAAAATATGATGCAGGAGGGAGGTTTTCGTGGTTTATTTTTGTCAATGTATCACTACTGGGTTAAATGAAAAGTCCCTAAAAGATATTTCAAGGCACTCATTGATCTCATCATGTTGTTTGTAGGATTATCCAGTATCATTATCTATGATTGTTAGTAACATTTATTAGGGCTATGTACATTTCTTGATTCATTAGAATTTTTTTTATAACTACTTCATGTAACCCAGTGAAAACATTTATGTGCGCTAATAAATTACGGTAGACTTTTTTATTTTATTTTTAAATGCTGCGTGAGTATCTGACAACCAGAATATTATTTCTATATGGCCAAAGTTTAAATCAATCAGTGTAGCATGGGGTGAGGGGTTCAAGACATTGACTGGCAAAACAGTTCGAACAAGCCAACAGTGAGGCTGATGTCCCCCGCCGAAATCCCAAAATAAATAGATGACACATATTAATTAATCGCACATTTATTTTTTTCAAACGTATCGACCAATCAAACTGAACACGAAGTGTCATCCAAAAATTGCTTATCTCTGCCTACCGTAAAAAGAAAATGCTCATCTTCGAACTCCATCAAGGCATTGACCTAATAAGCATACACACCAATTTTGAACATTTTAACTCAATTCGAAGGAGAGTTATTGTGTTCCGAAGTCTCGGCAAATCAAATTGCTTATCGCTCTGCTTATCCTGAGCAGAAAATGCTCATTATCGATCATAGTCAAGGTATTACTGTAATGAAACTATACACCAAGTTTCATCACTCTCACTTAATTAGAACTAAAGTTATCGTGTCTCAAAGCATCAACCAATCAAATTGCTTATCTCTGCCTACCCTAAGCGGAAAATGCTCATCTTCGAACTCCATCAAGGCATTGACCTAATAAGCATATACACCAAGTTTGAACATTTTAACTCAATTAGTAGGAGAGTTATTGTGTTCCAAAGTCTCGACCAATCAAATTGCGTATCGCTCTGCTTACCCTGAGCAGAAAATGCCCATTATCGAACTTAGTCAAGGTATTACTGTAATGAAACTATACACCAAGTTTCATCACTCTCACTTAATTAGAACTAAAGTTATCGTGTCTCAAAGCATCAACCAATCAAATTGCTTATCTCTGCCTACCCTAAGCGGAAAATGCTCATCTTCGAACTCCATCAAGGCATTGACCTAATAAGCATATACACCAAGTTTGAACATTTTAACTCAATTAGTAGGAGAGTTATTGTGTTCCAAAGTCTCGACCAATCAAATTGCGTATCGCTCTGCTTACCCTGAGCAGAAAATGCCCATTATCGAACTTAGTCAAGGTATTACTGTAATGAAACTATACACCAAGTTTCATCACTCTCACTTAATTAGAACTAAAGTTATCGTGTCCCAAAGCATCAACCAATCAAATTGCTTATCTCTGCTTACCCTAAGCGGAAAATGCTCATCTTCGAACTCCATCAAGGCATTGACCTAATAAACACATACACCAAGTTTGAACATTCTAGCTCAATTAGGAAGAGAGTTATTGTGTCCCAAAAAGTGTGACGGACAGACAGACGGACAGACAGACGGACAGACAGACAGACAGACAGACAGACAGACAGACAGACAGACAGACAGACAGACAGACAGACAGACAGACAGACAGACAGACAGACAGACAGACAGACAGACGAACCCATTTTAATAGTCCCCCAACTTTCTTCGAAAGGCGGGGGACAAACTATAAGTAAAGGTTCCAATTGAACTTTAAAACACATCTGAAACCAACAAATGGGATGTAGAAATCAATAATATTCAAAATGTCCTCTTACTAATCAGTTTAACCCAAAGTATATTGCCAAGTTCCCTAATGTGCTGATCATAATATGTTTTAGAAGTTATAGCAATAGACAGTCTCTGTGCTATTGGTACTCAACAAGCAAATACTAGTAGTGTACATAAATATATTTGTAACACGGACAGGAGATCTTCCTTTGTTCTTTTGGTTCAATAAGCAGATTGTTTTACCTCTACTAAACTCACTGGGGCATAACTGTGCAATAACTAGATATTTTCAATGTTATAGCACACTTTTGCTGGCTTATGCTAATTTTAGTAGAAATCATATAGAGAAGTGTGATGGGTTTTCTGTGCAATTTCTCTTGAAATTTTTTTTTTTTCTTTCATTACTTGAAGGCTGCATCATTTCAACGTAGGCTAGTTCGCTGTTGATATGTCCCAAAGGCAAACGTATGGATGGAAGAAGAGAGAGCCAAAAAAAAACATGAAGCTGAAATGCTAACAAAATTGGCTAAAACTACGCCCAAAATGACAATGTTTTTTTTCGGTGGCCATGGTCATGGTTACTGCTCAGTCGATGACAACATATCATCGAGAATAATGAGTAGCCGACGAAGAGGAAGGAGTGATTTCTGAAACCAGTTCCGCAAAGGGCCTAGATGGTCGAGCTGCCTAGGGCCCATTGGAGCCTTGATCCACCTCTGTGCAAAAGGCATCATTACCATAGTCTATTGATGTGTGTATAAAATTCTTTAAAGTAAAAGTAATGAGTAGGCTATTATATATAATAGATTGATGTACTGAAAAACTACTGTAATAAGTTAGTGTGTAGGTACAGAGTTTCATAAAGATGGTTCATGAAAAAGGCTTAGGAATAAAATTGTATACCAAAAAGAGAATCAAATTTCTTTCCATGAAACTAAAAATTTATCGATGTGTTTTGGAAGCACAACTAGGACACGTGGATAGATAGAACCCATTTAAAATCATTTGGTATATATACCTGTACTTTTGACTGGTCATTTCCCACACTATAACCCCTTTTCTCATATTTTTTGTATCTGCCCAGCAACAATTCATCATATTTCATTAGTATAAATAATCAATTTATCAAACAATGATTATCAAGCAATATAGTGATTGAGATACTTATTAAATAAAGTATAACTATTTCATATACCTGTTAAGATTAGATAAATATTTCATATATATGTCAAGGCTAAATTATCAATCAAAAGATAATCAAAAATATTATGCATAAAAATAATACAGTTCATTTTGCATTACTGGTTCCACACAAATCAGGTATAACTTTAACAGTTTAGCAATACTCATATAGTGTCAAATACTAAAGTCATTTAATGCAAATTAAAATCAAACCAGCGGCTGCCAGGCAGGATATGCCAACATCGAGAGATGGATAGAGAACAAACTTAAAGAAAGTGATTATTCCTACAATTGAGGGCCATAATTCATGAAGTTACCATTCAATATGCACAAATATCGACGGGAATCAAGATCTTTGAGTTATAAACATGCATTTTAAGTTTCATCAATATCGGTTCAAAATTGTGACCTCTACAGTGTTCACAAGCTAAATCATGAGCCCTAAGTTCACAAAGCATTCTCAGACTTCCGTTGAGATTTTGCTCAACTTTCAATCACGGTTTATGAGAAATATCTTTGATCCAGAGACACAAAAGTTTGCACATAGTTTGTTATTGATGTATTTGATACATTATAAAGGGCTATGTTTTATTTAAAATAAGGCGAACAATTTTGAGTAAATTCTCAACTTAAGACTTAAGCCTGAGAATGCTTTGTGAATTCGGGGCCTGGACGAAATTTTGTATTTTTTTCTCCATACTAGTTCATTCCATCAGAGGACTAGCAATTAATATATAAACTGCATACAATTAATTTTGATTGAGACTTTCTTGAGCATTAACAATATGAACAATTAATACTGTATGCAATGTGTGATAAACACATTTCCGCTCAAGGAATTTAAATTCTGTAAAATACCAGAAACTAAGATATTATGGTATGGACATTAGCAATAGATAAAAACAACTAATCAATATCAAAATCAAAAAAAAAATAGATAAAACCTGATTCACCAGCCTTCATTGCCATAGTTTTGACCTCATCATATTTATTGCTTAATGCTGAGGCGCAGAATGCTTCTCAATCTCTAATTAAAGTGTTAAAGGGATAATCCCACAACTTGGAAGAAATACCATATCCTGAAAAACATAAAAAGGATATAAACATATATTTGAAGTTTCATCAAAAATCTGATAAAAATTGTGACCTAGTAATGCATGCTTTACACTACTAGCGTAAAGGGGAGTGGCCATTTTGACAGAAAGTATCGGTCTGATTTTCACAAAAATCTAACTCAACCATAAATATGGTGTAACTGTGATACAGATAAACCTTTTTTAAAATCAAACAAGCCAACAGTGAGGCTGATGTTCCCCACAACAACCTCAAAATAAATAGATGACACATATTAACTAATTACTGATGTATTTTTTGAAAAGTATTGAGCAATCAAACTGATTATCTTTGCTTAGTCTCAGCAGAAAATGTTCACAATGGAACTCGATCAAGGTTTGGAAGCACCAGGTAGTGAAACTCCCAAAGCATCGACTAATGAAAAAGCTCAGCTCTACTTAGCTTTCATGGAAAATGTTAAAACTGGAACTCAGTCAAGACATTCACCTAATGAACATCTACACCAAGTTTAAACATTCTACGCAGAGTTGTTATGTTCCAAGTCTTGACTAATCAAATTGCTTGTCACTACTTAGACTATAAGCAGACAATAGTGCTCATGTCGATAATCGATGGTCATTTGAAATCTTGAATGCCCTTCAAACCCTCCACCAAGCAATTCTAGGCCAGACCTGCCAAGAAGCAGCTACATATGTTTTAGGATCACATGGTTTTTAACTTTAGGTAACTCACAGAAAAATCCACACAATTTATTAATTCCCAAACGACTGCAGGATTTTAAGTCGACTATTTGGCTTATTATACCTGACCAATATCAAAATTTAGGGTCATGACATTTGAGCAGGGGAGTCTTGTGTAAAAAAAAAAATTGGTCAAAATATGGCAAATTTGACCAAAATCAACAATTTCCACTTATACCTGAAGTGGTCATTTTTTTTTTCACTGCATAATGTGACTCCTGTTGTCTAGGAGTTCCCATAGAACAAGTATGATTAAAAATTGCTGACTCTCAGGGTTATCGGTTTTTTTTCAATTTTTGCATGGTCCTCACGCAGACATGTTTTAAGCCAAGAGAAATTAGACAATTTAGCAAAAAAAGTAAATGACACACCTAGTATTGTTATTTTAATAACAATGTTTATTTGATGCACATTTGTTATTGATACATGTATATCATTGATGGTGCTAGAACACTTCATAAAAAGATACAGACAATGCAAGCTCCCAAGCATACCCATCAGAGATCAATATATTAAAGATTTTTATAAACTAATAATGTTGCAATTCTCCATTATGAATATGAGCAAATATTAACATTATGTTCATGAAGTTGATATTTTTCTATTTATATCGGGCTAACAAATTTATTTTAAATACATAAAAATTATTTTAATTGGCCATTCAAATATGTCCAAATACAAGTATTTTCCTTTGATGTTAATCTATTCCGAAAAAGCATCACTGAATGATCACTGCGTTACCCAAGAAACATTTAAAAATGTAAAAGTTATCTGATGGGCAAAGGGCATAGTGCCAACTCTAAATCCAGTTATGTGAAAGTTAATCCAATGAAGGTACCTATGTGAAATGACAAGAAACATTCCTCTGGCAGTTGATTGCAGTTGCAGAAATCTGGGTATTTGGAAGATAAAGTGGTTGAAAGGGGGAAAAGGCAGGGCTAAGATGTGAAACTCTTTTTCTGTCGTCAAGGAAGACAGAGGAAGTGACATATCGCACTAATAAATCTATCATCTTTATCCTTTAGTCTACCAGTACTTATATATTATTATACGTATCAAGATAAAAAATAAATCTGCTTCCTCACAGCAGTTCAAAGGTGCATCTCAATATCAATGTCCAACAAGACTTACATAAAGGTCAACAGATCTCTATATTTAAGTGTTTGAGTGCCAATTCATGAGCTCCAATACTACAGGAGGGGGGGGGGCATTCTAGGTGGCCTCACCCCAAAAATTTAAAAAACTGATGTAGATGCCATTTCCGATAGTTTTGTGGACATTTAGACCCTGGATCTGCGCACTGTATCAATACAAAGCTACTTTGTATCAATACAAAGATACTCATTGAAGTGGACTGTAAAACAAGTTAATATATCAAGTATAATAATTCTTCAAATACAACTTGTAGGTTATGTTTTAACTTTATTAAAAGCTTTCATACAAATAGCCATCTAGTTTTCAGTCCAAAAATAAATCATCATTAAGGTTATATACAGGTCATAAAATAAGTTGAAAGTAAGTAGTATAGAGAAGATATATCGCTTCATTTTGTTAGTATTGTTTTATATATAGTTTGTAGATGCCTGAATAGTCCAGACTAATGTCAGCTATAATTAGATTTAGGTCCTGGTTGTTACAACTTACAACCACTGCCAGTTTGCACAGGATATTAGAGAATAGGTTAACTGACATTGCATTAATAGTATTAACAGTCTCTTTCTTAGTTTAGTAACAATAATAATTGTGATCTGTCATATATTATCTCTAATTATATGATCTTTACCAATGGTTTCACAGGTATAGCCCTGCACCACTTACTTATAGGAGGTTCAGTGAAAAGGTTTCTTAATACAATTTAAAAGTAAAGTGTCTATTAATACACCAAAACGTTCCTTTAATGAAACAATTCATGAATAATACAAACTATGTAGAATACTGCTCAACAAAGCTTGACTGTTATAAAGACACCACATGTATTGTGTTTTAGGATTAACGACAATACTCTGTCCATTCAATGCACAATTTGTTAAACCTGACAAGTTTATGTAGATACTACCCTTAATAAATTAGAAAACTGCAATGACAATATTTTGGTTACTATTTGATAAAACATTTTTAAAGTGACTTTAACCTGTAAGATTTGTCTATTTCACAGAATGTTAATTGTTTTATCTTAAAACAAATCTGTCTTTGTTGAAAATTTTACATCTGTACATAAAGCTAGTCTTAAAATTTAACCCATTTAGTATTCTGCTTTTAACATGGTAGAGCAAAAATTATGACATAATTCGTAAATAAGCTGATGTCTGCTTAATGTATGAAAACAAAGAGTTAAAACACATCAGATCCACCAAATTAAATGCTTTATTTTGACCTAAATCAAATAGATTCTTTACTGTTTGATCAACTTTATTATCTTTAAATGACATTTAGTGAAAGCCATATTTTATATAATAACAGACAGATTTATGGATAACATTCAGTAAGTTTATTGCAATGAGGACACTCTCACCATTATGTTTTGTGTTTTGAAATAATATGTTACATATAAATTCACATAAACATGATGGGTCCTATAAATGTTATTTGATAATAGCGGTTTGTTATGAACATGTTTTCCTACCACCTGTGTCTATCATAGCAGTAGACCCCTCAGGTATATTAAATAAACTACTTTAGAGAATGCCACAAAACAATTGTTTGATTATCTGTGAAAATATCAACAACAGCTTGTACAGTTAAAAATAATTCATATTATGCAATACATGTAGATATACTGTAGTATGTGTCAAATGATTGTCAACACAAAGCTCATTAGGGTCACTAACTGTAACCAAGGTAGGTTGCCAAATTTAATATCATAGATTTAGCTGTTCAAATGATCAAAACTTATTGACAATCACTAATTTGTTCGTCTAAAGACCTTAAACTCTGTGTATAAATTAAAAATATCATGTCAATCGAATGATAATATCTGCATATTAAAACATTAATTAAAATAAAATGGGGTTTATATTAACTGCCTACTTTTATGCACCAATCAGACTAATGAAGATCAGCTAATACAATGCAGTGTGCTAAAAATTAAATTTTGCCCAGACAGCAACACTATTGCCATTCTTATTTCAATTCTAGCTATAGAGGGTTCTTTTAAGGGCAAAGTCAACACACCAAAGTGCACATGGGCCCTTGGGTTTTTTCTCCCCATCTGGACAACTAAATAATGGTCCATCCTGACCACTAACATGAGGGAAATCTAACTGGAAAATCCAAAGGCATCTGTATAATGAGTTTTGGCTTATGAGTGACCTACATGTAAGTAAACAGCGTCTAATTAACCCAGACACTAATAACTGAAGCTTTTAGTTTGGAAACTTAACGATAATGACCGTAGTTCCCATGTCCTAGAAAAATAATCCCAGTCAGTCGCCCCTGCTCCAACTTTCTTCATACCTTGCTATTTTCTGTCACCAGAAAGTCCAGATCAACACACAGGTATTAAAAGGTATTTGAAGAAATAAATAATATTTGATAATCTTAAATAAATATTGCTAAAATCAATGGAAGGAATGGACTATGAAGGAGTCTGTGAGTATAGTTTGCATGTGGGCCCCTACAGAAATTATAGTTTTGGGGCCCTATTTAATTCGTCAATTAGCCCAGGTTAGGTGCAGAAGAGTAGGATGTTAAATTCCAATTAATTTCTCAATGTGAATTTATATTGATTTTGATGAATTGTTATGATTGCCCTCTCACATATTATGGATTTGATGGTTTGCAGTCTCTGAAGGTTGCCACTCAGGATATACTCTTGAAAGCACCATTTACAGTCATTTTTTCAAAAATTATCTTGGGGGAGGGGGAGAAGAGAACCCTCACAGGATCAGGAAGAATATCCAATGATTCCCTTGCACTAGAAGTAAAGACAACTAGACTGAAAATCAATTCATTTCTTCTTACACAAACAAACAAACATTTGCCCTCTATCATGCGAAATGTGCAAAAAATATAAATAATGAACTTACCAGCACTTTGGTTGACAAAATGGTGTTTCATATGGTACGTTTTAAGGGATTTATAATATTCTGTAGTTGGAGTACCATGATGTAAATAATAGTGGGTAAGATCATAACAAATATATCCCAGTATTGAACCAGATAAAAGGGCTAAAGCTGAGGCCAATGGCAGGATAAGACAATAGATTATAAATACATTTATGCACAAGAATGTGGCAGGTATCTGGGGGAAAACAAGCTTTGTGTGATCCATTGGAGACTAAAATGAGAAAAAAAAGAATAAATAAATTTAAAAGAGAATGTATAATGTAACCTAAACCTTTTCTTCTACAAGAAAGTAGAATAAAGATTTCTAATTTCAGAAGACTGCATTTCAGATTCTCTGCTAATGGTTATTTTTAATCAGTAATTGCTTTGCCATCTTTTTTATATATGTACATATATATGTATGTATGATATCATAATTCTCCCCTAATCTGGAAAACCAAATTTTGGTGAAAATTGAGTTAGACCCATATTTGGACTTAGTACACATGTATATAATAATAGGTTTTTTTTTCTCCTTCACTGAAAAGGCTTCTAATTATCTTCATCTAAAAAGACAAAATTAAATTGGTTTTATATTCAGTAGCTTAATTCTGAAACAAAACAGTTTTCCTTTGTTTTCTCAAATTCTCAGGTTTTTCCAGATTACGAGAGAATTACATAACACAATGAGTGATTTAGGTGGTAGTGCAGTGATACCCACACAAAACTATTTTCAATCTTTCTGACCCTTAAAATAGTTTTACTCTATAAAGGATATAGTACACCTAGCTAAATATTCTCACTTAAAAATATATATTTTACCTTATGATGTTGACCATGGAACAAGAAGTGCATACGAATCAAAAATGGTGACCAAGCAGGAGGTTTAAGATGAAACACCCAACGATGTATACCATATTCTACCAAAGACCATAGTAATACACCACTTATAACAATTATTGGTAAGGCACTGTTATCAATTTCAATTCCTGTAATAGAAGAGCAATGATGCAGATTCAGCCATTAACACTGGTGGTACTTTGTGTTGTGATTTGAATTGGTTCCTTATCCATATTATAACAGGCGAAAGTGATTTACCCCAGGTTTAGGGACCTTGGACTAAAAGGCAGTATAAAAAATTTTGAATTCTGTTTGTGACTATTTTAAAGCCCCAATAACACTCTTGTTGTAACTGAAAAATATGTCCCAATCTTCATTCTGGTCAACAAATTGTATTATTTTAGAATATTCCAATTAAATGATGATATAAATTTCATCTTAACACACCTAATTTAAGAAATTGGAAAAATGCAACCAATTGATTTGAAAAGTCTAACGTAAACCTTTTCAAATGTGACTTGGATTTTAAAATATTTTCGAACCCTCTGGACAAATAAAATAGGTTGTAATGGATAATTTACACAACAGGTAGGACATTTAAACATCTAGTACTTAGAATAAGGGTATTATTTATTTTCTGGAGCTACCAAGCCAGCAAGAATGTTATTGTCTCTTGTATATAATGAGCTTCTTATAGGATGCATTATGGTGAGTTTGAAGCTGATGAAAGTGGATGTTATATTATATTTGGGTCACCATTTACACAGAGATGGAACCCTGCCCTCCCACCCCCTCAACCAAATATCCTGTATCCATCACTGCTTATCCTTTATTTCAGTGAGGGTTCTCCTATCTTTATCAGCAAAGAATTATAACCAATGAAGATATATATATATACGAAATATTGAAGAAAGACAAACATTTATATACAATCAGAGATAATGCCACCTGCCTATTATTAACATTTTAAGAAGAATGCCAACTTTAGGTTTAATCTTCAATTGTCAAGAGGTCATTGCAATTTGACCTTTAATTTGCTGTAGTGTTTGTTATAAATGAAATGAAATGAAATGGGGTTTAACGTCCTACTCTTTTGCACCTAACCTGGGCTAATGGAAGACGGGCATACGGGGAAATTTTGCCCGAGTAGCGGCGCTACGTCGTACTCTTATATCGAATTCCATCTGCTAAGGGATCTTTTACGTGCACTCCAATGTGTACACGGGACCTCGGTTTTTCGTCCCACCCGAACGACTAAACAGCTGTGCTTGTCAGGCCCTCTGCCCTGCATCACAAGGGGAAACCATGCCGGAAAATCTGGATGAACTTTCTCGGCCAATGCAGGGATCGAACACCCGACCTTCAGGCTAGCGAACCAGCGCCTTATCTACTTAGCCACCGTGACCCCAGTGTTTGTTATCTATTTATCTTTTTTATTCATTATTGTTAAGATGAAAACTGTATTACTGGTAAGCCTATATGTTATTGGCATACCTGTTTACTTGTAAAATGTTGAGGTTTTGTAATTGAAAATGTAAGGTACATGTACCAAGACAAGCTGCAACAACTGCAACAATCCTGTAATCTGTACTGCTTGTAAATATCTAGTACACACAAAAATTGTGTCTTGATATTCTAGACATATAAAGCTCATTATTTTATCCAGTGTAAATGTATTTGGCACCAAACTAACATCAAGCTGATTCTTTGTGCAGCAGAAGTTCCATTTCATTTCTGCATCCTTTTTCCCTCTGGCATCAATGCTTTGTTAATGATCATATAATCAGAAGATAACACATCATTCTCAATGCCTGGCAAATATTGCAATGTAAATATTTACTGCTCAATATGCCTCCCTGGTACCATGAATAATAGACTTGATTTGTTATATTAAAAAAATCTGCAATGGGCCTTAGCTTTTAGCCTTTACAATGGATGGGTGAGATATTTAGGGGATAGAAAATGTCTGCCATATTTCAAGAATTTCAAGAATTAAAAAGGAAAATTATGACTGTTTATCATTGTAGCAATGGTACTTGACAATCAAGATTATTTATGCTGTTTCTAGTCAAAACTTCAAACATTCATAACTTTGCTCATAATACAGTAATGTGACAGAGATTTTCAATATATTCATTTCTCATTATCTATTTTTGAACTATTGTCAGTTCTTTGTAAAAAAAATTATGGTTGTTAGTCTTACCCTGATATCCAGTAATATTGTTTTTAAATATGTAATCCTTTTTCTGAGAAAGTAAAGTATATGACAGCCACATCGCTATCAAAGATATAGGCAGCCAATAAATTGGTACCATCCACCATCTTGAACTACCGAAAAACTCAAATAAGTCGGAACTGAACAACCTCAGCTTTCTGTCGACTGGTTGATGCACCCATGTAGTGTAGTTCTCACCCAGAAAACCAACTTGATGAAAAATTGGTTTGTTCCAATCAATTAAATCATCCTAAAATGAAAATTACATGGGTCACAGTCACATCTTAATAAAAAATCTACCTTAATCTACCTTCTACAGGTTCAAAAACTGTATCAATGCAGACATTTCACCAATCCATCTTATTCCATATTGATTAACTGTTGTAAATCCAATGGATTCATAAATTATACATTTAAACTGACAACATTGATACTTGTTGGAAATTCTTGTAGCATTATCCAGACAACAAAACATATGCCCACAACACACAACAACTAAATTGTCCAATCAGTCAACATGAGTTTATTTTGTTTTTTTTTACTTTTGTCGGTAATGAAACATTCATAATACACTAAAATCTGATTAAGAGTAACAGCTCATTAAGTACAGTATAATTATCAGAAAATCCTTAGAATTTGTGAGAGAGAGAGAGAAATGAGGTTTAACGTCCACTCGACACAAACTAGGTCATTTTGGGACTAACATATGGTTTCATTTTATTTCAATAATTCGCTTGCGCGTAAGGGTCTTTAGCAGTGGGAGGAAACCGGAGTGCCCGGAGGAAACCCACGAGGTTCCTTAGAATTTGTTAGGCCCATGCTAACTTTTAGTATACAAAATATTAAATACCATGGATTTAACTTCCAACCTTGTAGGTTTTCTCTGGGTCCTCCCACTGCTAAAGACCCCTACACACAAGCATATTATTGAAATAAAATTAAAAACCATATGTTAGTCCCGAAAAGATATAGTTTGTGTCGAGTGGAAGTTAAACCCCATTTCTATCTCTTTGTCTGGATTTAACTGTTTAAGTTATCAAAAATCATTGAAAACAATATACATGTATATGTTCATCTCAAGACCTTAAACGCTGCTTATCAATCTAAAGTCAGTTGAAACGATTACATATACCGGTAGCCATAAACACTGTGTATAAATCTAAAGTCGATCGGATATAACTTTAGCCTCTAGAACGTCCAAAAGATCAAGGGCCATAAGTGGTATAGACATGTGAATTCACAATACCCTACCATGAATCAAAAATATGAAATATGAATTTACTTTGCAAAGTTTTTCGTGCATTATAAAAAATGACCGGTAGTGAAAATTTTGAAGTGGAAGCCCTGGCCATAACGCTGGCAGTAATTATCGAAAATTGGTGAAAATCACTAGACTTCTTCTTCTCATAACCTTAGACACTGTGTTATATAACAAAAATGATTGTCAGTGGATTCCAGTTACAAATTCATAAATGCCCTATCTCTATATCACAGGATTGGTTTTCAAAACCATGATTTCTTCTTTAACTATATCGACAGAAAACTTAAACATTAAGGAAACTTCCTTTTGATCAAAGGCTAACATTAACAAACAAATTAATCAATTTCAAAATGCTAGAAAGAGATAGTCAAGTGTAATAGTAAGTGCAGGAGGACTGCACTAGACACAAAACAAAAATCTACAGGATAAAACTGCAGACAAGACAGAAAATAGGCCTTGCAAAAAAATAAATAGATATCAAATTAATTAAGTCAATGGATCTGGGAGCCAGCCAAAAGCGTCCACTGCGCTTTACAGTCCCGGGCCTGTA
Organism: Patella depressa; assembly: GCA_948474765.1. NCBI lineage: Eukaryota > Metazoa > Mollusca > Gastropoda > Patellidae > Patella > Patella depressa. The sequence goes on from OX419717.1 coordinate 59,669,840, forward strand.
ATGGTACAGGCTTCACTAAAAATGATTTGCAAAAAAGACGTAACAGAAATAATGCGACCAATCTTGACAGTGGTTGTCTCTCAATGGTGATAGTCTGCCAGTTGACGTCAGGTGTTAGAACGTCAAACAATTTCAACAATAAGGGCGATAATCCGTATAGAATCTCGGAAAACGCAGTACCAAGGGCTAAAACTCTACTCTAATGGTAAGCGCAGGAGGAATACACTACACGCAAAACAAAAATTTACAAGATAAACCTGCAGACAAGACAGAAAATAGACATTTTAACACGTAGGAAAATGATTGATAGTTGTGCATAACACCTCAACAAATACATTATTAAATGGAAGAATTTAGACTACAGAGAATATTTCATAAAATAAAATGGTAAAAATGATAGCTTTAGGGTTAAATTCATTACACTGACTATCAATCAAAACCTGTGATGAAATCATAATCACTAGCATCTTCAATCTTTTAATTATTTGGAGCTACAAATTTGTACCAGCACATCATATTTATAGCTCATTGGATCACGATTATACAATGTACAAGTGGCTGCAACTAAATTAGATTACTGGCAGATTTACCTGTATGATGTCATTAATTACATTTTTATATTTTAAGGATTAATTAATGGACAAGTTCAAGTCATACCAGATTAACAAAACGAGCATGCATGTATGTTGCAGGCCCTGCCCTATTAAATCATGTTTGTATGTTATAAATTCTGTTTCAGTGATTCTGAACTTGGTCTATCATTATACTATATCGACTTCAACTCTTTCCAGTGTTCTAAAATTTATCTATTTGTCTCTTAGGTGCAGTAATTTAAATATATTGTTATAGGGCTGTAGGATATTCTCGATATAGTCATTTATCGCGATATCGTGGTTTATCGAATATCGATAAAAACTTCAAATATCGAAAAAATATTATCATTAAAATAAATAATAAGTACACTATATTGTTGATATCGTGGTTTATCGAATATCGACAAAAACATCAAATATCGAAAAATATTATCATTAAAATAAATAATAAGTACACTATACAGCAGTGGAAATTAGCCGACGGCAATAAACTATAATAAAACTAATGTTTTGAGAATCGTTAAATGTTGAAAACACTTGCGAACTGTCCACAGCCGTTTTTCACTGCATCGTATATGCATTACTTTTACTTTTAGTTGACAATAAATTGTCAGTTATTACTACATGTAAAGCTTAGGCCTACTAAATGCCTGAAATTTCCCACTACCGCGGCTTATTACCAGGTTATAAATAGGTTGTTTTAAAAAACGAATATTTTTAGAAAACTCTACGAAAATTAATTTCTGAAAGCATGAATAAAATGATCTATAAATAGATTGCTACTATCACTGTTGGGCCAATAGAATGCTTGAATGGAAGATAGTAATGATCATTTAGTATTTGTTACTGTTTCAACTTATTATATACGACTTGAAGACTGCATCTACTTACTTCCACTGCATGTGATATTTGAGAATTTTCTTACACAGGATCACAAGCAGACGCTTTTAAACATCAGCGGTTGTATTTAATTTTATCATGGAAAATTTAGCTAGTACTAGCAGTACTAGTAGACCCACACAGTAAGTGGAGGGCCTAGGCCCTAGTTGGAAAAGAGAAATTAGTACCAAAACGAAAATGCACAAGTCGTGTTTAATGAAAAGTTTTTATCCAAAAAGGATGCGTTTTGTTCATTTTAATAAATCTATATTTTAAAAAAAGCAAAGTTTAAAGCAATTCTTACCCACAATTCTTACTCACACTGTATTTATATTTAATTTAATTAATAGCAAAGTGACATTATTATTAAATATCGTGAAAAAAATGCCAATATCGATATCGTCCCTTTTTGCAATATCACACAGCCCTATATTGTTATCCTTCTCTCTCTTCCACTTCTCCTCCCCAACATCTGTTTCAATCCTACCAAACATTGTATGTGTGTTTATATAATTCACATTAATGGAAGGTTGAGAATCTAGGACTATATATTTTAGAAAAGGGCTGCACTACAAACACTTAACCCTTGTCTTTCCTCTCTGTGCAAACGCCACTGTTAGCAATAACATTGTGACATATATTCTTTATACATATGCTTACATAAAATGCATGAATCCGGGTTCAGAATCCAGGACTATATATTTACATACATTATTTGATCTTCATTAGAACAGAACAACTCCAATAAACCTGGAGTGAGTCTGATTACCAGTACATGTGGATTGTATTAATTGTACCTGTAGTAGTTATAGCTACTAGCCACCTACATAAACCTACATCCACACAACCTGTGGTTATATGTCAGTCTGTATAAAGGTCAGAAACCACCAAGAATTATTTGTCAGTGATTTTCATAGACTAATGGTCTTTGATTGGGGTATTATATAGTACATGTACTATAATTGTGTATACCATATCTTTTTCATTAGGCCAAAAAAACAATAAAATTGGCCACAAAAACAGGGTTGGTTGGTCTGATATCCATTTTTATATGCCCTCATGAAAATGTGGACTTATATATTGCTGTTGCCTCCGTCCATCTGTCTGGCTGTCCATACACGTCCATAATTTCTTGTGAACGCTCTAACGTCAAAAGTTATGATGCGATTCTTTTGAAATTGATATATCTTGAGGACAGCAGTGAGAGGAAGAATCCTATTAGGTTTCCTTTCATTATGGCAAGAGTTATGGCCAATGTTTCACTTTACTCATATGCCACGCAGTGTTCCGTTTGATTAGAGCTAATCCCACTACTCACTGCTGTAAAGAGAATAATTCTTGTTCCGAATAACAACCAATGGATAGCTACGTTACAAAACCAGATCGCCAAATTAGACCAACTACGTTTACACAACGTTACATCATGGCTCACGATTTAATTGACCAGTGCATAGCAGAATATTGCAGTAAAACTAATTGCGTAACAAACGAGGCTATCAAATCGAAAAAATGTAAACAATACTGTTTGGAAACGAACATACTGGTAAATGAGAGAAAAAAGTTTTGGGTTGGAATTGTGGCTTAAAAAAATAGGGTTGTCTGGGTAACCATAAGCACAGATGTGAGTATCACCTTGTAAGTAGTATTCTTGTTGAGAAATTTGTAAGCTGCCCAGTCAGATTCTGATGATTAACATTAGCAGATGCCATGTAATAAACATCAGTAATAAAGGATGTTTCTTTAAAACAGTGTTTTAAACCAACCCACATGTTGTTTTACCTCTCAACAAGAACTTAGTAGAAATCAATATATATGTTAGGCGACACAAAAAAAATTAGTAGGTGGTCGTCCGTGTCTGCCCAAAACATTTCTATCCAACCAGTATTATTTTCATTTTTTATTTTCAAAATTTACCCTCAATGTTTAAAATCAATGATAAAAATGCCAAAATGTAGTTAGGCTATGAAAATCCTAAGCTAGAGCGATTTGTGGCGTCATCATGGACAATCTGTAAACAATGTCTGACATGGACTCTTCCTCAGATTTATAATGTTTTTAAAGCTGTATTGGTCTGCAATCTTTAAGCAGACGACTTTGACATGAAATAAATACTTTATTCCTAAAGAATTGCATGGTCTGTATATTCATTTACCCCCCCCCCCTCAAAAAAACTCGCCCTTAATAGCTAGATTTCAAAAAAGGTTAAAAAGTTTTTGAAGTGCCATGATGACATTCAAATTAACCCATAGACTCACTGAATAATTAGAAATTCAATCAATAGTTTACTTACAGCAGTGGACACCCTAGTCGAATAATTTGGCTGCAGCGGACACAACATATATCAAACATCTTTGAATCGGGGATTCAGGCGAATGGTTTGACCGAATCAATCGGTGTCGAAATTATCCTAGTGTGTCAACTGTCATTCGGTCAACCCCCAAATCAAAGATGTTTGATATATTTGCCTAGAGTGTCCGTTTCACCGAATCATTCGCCCGAATGCAGAATTCATTGGTCAATCACCACTCATATTGAGATGTCACATAATTGTTTCAAGACATGGTTGCTGCCATGTTTAATCATGTGGCGTGAATCACATGAAGGAATCGTGAACCTAGTGTGTCCTCCCATTTGGCCAAATAAAATTTGGTGCCGATTGATTTGGCAAATGTGTCTTATGGATCCCATTGATAAACAGCCAAGCTTGTATATTCTTGTATAATATGTGTAAATATAAGCTTATGATTTTTATTCATGAATCACAAAATATTTATTTATATTTCAGCAGACAAGCCTTCGATATTGTATACCCTAAAATATGCATACAAACATTAAGCCCGGTCCATACCGCTACTACATACCCAGATTCTACCCAACGCAACATCTTGTCTCAGATAATCAGTCCCACGACCACGATTCAATCGATTTCGGTCGCGGCGTGGCCCATCGGCCTGACTGAGCATGTTCAATCGTAGTTGGATGCAGTCGTAACCCATCGTGTTTGTTTGGACACTCACACGATCAACTGTCTTACAGTTATTTAGCCAATCAGAGAGTAGCATTTAGTCATGTGACTGTGCAGCACATTTCTTTTTATGAGCAGTCAACTTCAGCGGCATCTTGGCAAAATATAATGTCACTTTTATGCTTCCGGTTTACTTTTGGAATCACTTGCAAGAGGTAAGTGGCATAACTCACAACGCATAATCTGTGAGAGTCGGGCCTGTGTGGACTGGTACTGTCGTAGGCAAGTGAAGTAAAGACACGAACCGATTTTTTTTTACAATTACCCAAGACGCTGAGTCCTGTCGGGTTGTGTTTAGTCGTAGCGGTATTGACCGGGCTTTTATCTGTAGTATAAACTCTGAGTAACACTAGGGTATTCTGTGGCTGATTGGTTTAATGTGGGCAAAGTATATTACACCATTGAGTCAAGTGTCATGGATTGGATATCTCGCTTGTACATGGTTTCCTCCCACACCAAAAGATCCCTATGCGCAACCGAATTAGTGAAATAAAATTGAACTATATGTTAGTCCCGAAAAGACCTAGTTTGTGTTGAGTGGACATTAATCTCTATTTTTCTCTTGCTTTATTAGTATCACTAGGAGAACACATGATACCATTTGTTAGAAAGTTATTGTATAAAATCCTGTACCCTTAAAGTAGCTGGGGGGTTGGGTGGCTGAATGGTATCATACGACCTGGTATGCCGATGAAACAGGTATAGATGTTTATATATGACAGTAATACCATTGGGACTGTGATAATGTCCAGCTCAATTATGATATGAATTATGAATAAGCTAGGGATTATGTAATAATACTAAGTGATTTAGGCTATTAAGTATTATGAATAATAATGGTAGGCGAATATGAGAATTTCAACATATTATTTATGTACTTGACTAATTATTTGTTTAAAATTAATAGACAAGGCATATTTCATGGAGACCGACAGAAATGAACTATATATAGTCCTGTGTCTTCTTAATTACCAAAGGGGGTTGGATGGCCGAATGGTTAGAGTGCACTCGCTGTATCATACAGCCTGCCATTGAGTCAACTGGCGTGGTTTCGAATCCCCGGGTGTGCATGGCAAGGTGTAGGGTCGACTGGCCAGCCTCGTGGTTTTTCTCCAGGTACTCTGGTTACCTCCCACTGCTAAAGACCCCTACGTGCAAGCAAATTATTGAAATAAAATTCAAAAATGTTAGTCCCAAAATGACCTAGTTTGTGTTGAGTGGATGTTAAACGCCATTTCTCTCATTCTCTCTTAAAGTAGCGAAGTCTCTAACTCGATATCATCCAAAATCTTCGACAATGAAAACACAAATTATTTGTCAATTTAATTCAACATTGATGTGATCTTACCGGGAAGAGACAGGCTTCTGATATTCAATATTTAAGACAAAATAAAAAAAATTATCAGTGGTACACGAATCATGTACCATAATCCATTCCAGACCCACTTTTAACAAGGGACTTGGAGACGACGCTAGACAGTGGTGCATGGAGAGCATACAAAATAATGTAGACTGGCATAACCAGACATTAGAGATTGGCATGCTATTGAGACTTCAGGTGTATTTCGCCAAACATAAGTGATTTGAAATTAGAGTAAAGGCAGAAATGAATGAATGTAAATCAGTTTATATACATTCATATAAGTATAAGATTATTTTATGCGTTGCGACCCATTTTGATAAATATCTAGCGATTTAGCTCTTTTAAGTATTTTAATGACTGACAGTACTCTACACAATTTGATCACAATACTAGTGTTAATCAGGTGCTCTTTGATAGGTAATTATATCCATTGCCATTATGGAATCTGATCACCCTTTTTTTTTACTAACATATCCCCTAGGAATACTGTTAACTACCAAGTCCAGAAAAACACAGCACACATATCCCCTAGGAATACTGCTAACTACCAAGTCCAGAAAAACACAGTACACATTAATTATAAGATACACATGTTTATGGCGCCTTGTAATATACATTGTTTCAAAGTGTTAATGTAAAGATTAACATGGTTTAATTAAATCTCTTCAAAATGTACATTATGTAGCCCATAACTCACACCTGCAATATAGCCCAGTTGAAGCTGACATGCCATTAAAAGCATTTTATTCCATAACTCACAGTAATATGGGGGATCCAACATCTATTCAGTATCCTGGACCCACACCCCAGCTGTTAACACTGTTTTTATACATAAAAACTTTAAATTTAACTGTATGTATAGATGCTATTGTTATTTATGATTTAAGGTTATTAATTGAAATCATAATCTTATGGCATTTAAATTTACGTGACTGACAGCTGAGTTCTCCAACTTGTCAATTTCACTATTATGGCATTAATCATGACTGAAATGAAAGCTCAGATTCACCTCACCTTCACCCACAGAAAATAATTAAATTTAGGCTGACCCTTGCTATGTCTTTTCAAGATCATTCATGTATAGAGCCAAAACCGTTACTTGCTTACAACGTAGATTTGATAACCGTGAAATTCGCTTAACTGACTACAAGAAAATGAACAATTGGATTGATGAACTCACCTGTTTTTCATCAGTGAAGGATGGATGCCCATTGCTTTGTCGTACTCGTAGATTTTCTAAATTTGTCTGCAAAGGTGCATTTTTATTAACGTCGTCAGCATATCCAATACAAAACTTGTTTAAAATAGTATAAGCTGCCTTGCTGTGTTTGTGACCTGAACTAGCAGAATCAGTATTTAGCATCAATTGTGTTACATCTTGACCGGCGTGTTTTTGTAGAATTTCGACACCGCCCGGGTGTTTTGTCGAAAAATCTGTAACATCATACAATTTACCGTTATGTGTTACGCAAATCCTTTCCGAACGATTCCTATTAATGCTTGTCATTTTGGAAACACCTTTTAAAAGTTGTAGAAAATACGGCACTTGCGGCCGTTCGGCTGACTTATTACTCGATGTTTGTTTACAAGTAGCCAAGCTGTCTCAATCATGATCATTTAACTCGATCGTAAGCGTATTTATATATCGTAAATAGCTACCTGCCCTCGAAGTGCCGAGCTAATTCGCATTCGGTACTATCAGTTCATTTTTGTACTGCGAATAGATAGGGCATGACTATAATTAATTTTATGAATTATTCAACTACTTGCACATTAGCACGTAGTACACGTACCTTACACGCAGATGCAGATATAGTTGCCAGTCATGCGAATATCTTACTTTGTAAATAAATAACAAAACAGCGTATCGTCACGAGAGAGGTCAAGGAAAAATAGACAGATAGATGGATGGATTGATTAAAGAAAACATGTATTTAGACAAAAAGTGTTGCAATAGATAGATTAATGCAATAAAATATAGACCAATTATAACATAACGTTAAAAGAGTTTTTCAAAGATGGGGGGGGGGTGGGGCGTAGCAAATATGAGACTGACTGATGTGCCGTCTCCTAAAAAAAACGAGTGACAGTCACGAGCCGAGCACCTTACGGAATCTATTTCACAGAGAATTACTTACGAATTATCTCTGTAACAGATGTCTGTCCACAACACGTGCGTTGACTGCACGCGGCGATAGTCATTGGCTCAACGGCTCGTGCAAACTGCAATGTTTACTTAACACCTAACTGCTTCGGGCAAAAAGATGCATTTTACTCATTTTAATACCCATTTACACTAAATAGGAAATATTTTTTAACTACGAATACTTATCAGTGATTGTAGCGGCCAAGATTTCTAGGGGTTCGGGAGCATACTCCCCCTGGGACGTCATTTAATCTCGAATCCCCGAAATGCCGTTTCCTCTGGGGTGATATTTTTCAGAATTTTCGATGATCAGAAAACACTCATAACACGACTCATGAGTACTTGAGTACCACGTATGAGAATTCATTTTATTTATTTAGAATTATGCAAGGACGTACAAAGTACAATGTACTGTTAATCTGTGACAACTTTTGAAAGTGATAATTATCACATTGTGGAGATCGGAATCCGACATTTATGGTTCAGGAGTTCAGCATTACATAATTTATAAATTATTTGCTAATATTGAATATCACCCGCAAATGACCTGTCATCAAATTTAATTGTAAAGCCTTAAACCGAGCATTTCATATTTTTAATTTATATTTATAAAGCCTTAAAATAGATGGTATCTATAAACAGTGCTACCTTTTTTTAAAGAATAGTCCTATGGATCCTACTATTGCCAGTTGAGAAATTGGCCAAAATATCATTTTGAACTTCAAATTCAAACGTTTCAAGATTCCATAGGGGGCGTGGGAGAAAAATAAGGGAGGTAACTGTTATTATTTCCTATGTGAATGATTTTTAAGTGCGAGAATGATACCCATGATCGTATAATAGTGACTTGACAAGATATTGAGCAAAAGACATAGAAATAATTATGGTTTGACTTTCTTAGAAAAAATGAAATTCTCGCTTTAAAACCTCCTTAAAGTGTTTTCAATGTTGAAGATTTTGGATGATATTGAGTAAAAGACTTAGCTGCAATATATCAACACCAACATTGATTGAAATTATTGAAATGGACCAATATTGAATTCCAATTCATGTATTTTGTAATTTTGAATATTATCAGACCCGTAGCTACCCCAAGATCCTTAGGGGGGGGGGGGGGCAAAGGCTTCTGGCGACGCCGATGGGGCTTAACTGGGGTCAGGTAGCTACGAGAACGTAGCTAAACACGTTGAGATTTACTGATGTGTTTGTTTTTAGCTACGATGGGGAGCCTTCAGACCAGTATGATGTTGCAAACTCAATTTCATTATTAATGCATGTGTCATCTTTAAAATAAGATAAGTTTATACTATTATGACTAATTAAACTTACACAGGCCAATGTTGTGGCACAACTATCGCCCAACTCCAAGTATTCGCATTTAAATTTATCAGGCGTTGTTTTTGCCCCAAAACACACCGCCTTTCATGGTCACAGTCCTTCAGGCATGCGCAAACACTACCATTTCATTTTTCATTGGCCGTTATGAAGCCTCACATTTAGCACCGCCAATGTGTAGACCTACACGGGACCTCGGTTTTTTGTCCCATCCAAACGACTAGACAGCAGTCCTCCGAGAAAGATCATTATATCAAATGGAAATATTGGTCAATATTTTCCCACCCAGGGAAATATTGTGTCTCCAACACTTTTTGCTATAAGAATTAACACGACCCAACGTGCCTTAAACCAGGTACAAACCATGTTTTTTTTTTACATTGGTGGGGATTCAGATGTGCTGCAAGAGTGTATACATGCATTTCTGTCTGTAACTGGTTTTGCATCTAGATCTCGGACTTTTCTTGGGTGGCAGTCGCCTTCTGGGGATGATATTTAAAAAAAGTTATCCTTCATCCCCCACATTAAAATCCACAACATGTCTCAACATATTGAGTCTTGACCTGGGGAGCAGATCGTAAGTAGTCCCGAAATGACGTTAAACCCCATTTCTCTCTCTCTTGCAGGTCATAAGGTCTTGTTTTCGAGAGCAGATCGTAATATCTTGCTCAGGTTATATCGAGCCTTGATAAGATCTAGATACTCGATAACGGCTGTATTGTGTATATGGGCCATCCTCTGAATCGTATCTCAAAGAACTTGACACCAAACATAACCAAGCATTTCGTACATTTACAGTGCACATTTGAATCCTTTGATGTTTTAACATCTACTTAAACCTGAAGTTGGGTCACCAAGGGGCATAACTCGTATATTGTACGAAATTGCTCGCTTTGGAATTCCATTTTAAATCATAATTATAAAATCGAACTACCGCGTGCATCCGCACAAAACATACTAAAATTGAGGCGCCTAATAATGACTCACACAATTAACACCACAGCTGAAGGGGCACCCAAAACGTATTAATCTGTGGGGTGTCTTATTCCAGATAGTGTGGGAAATAATGCCTATGATCTTATCATAGTTAGTTGACAACCTATACAGCAAAAGAAATAATTACGTTTTGACTTTCTTAGGAAATATGACATTCTCGCTTTAAATTTATCTTGGTTATAAGGAAATGGCATCGAAAAAGGTACAAATAATCAAGATTTCACGCATAGGACCAAAATCTGTCTAAAACTCGATCACTCAGATGATTCCGTAAAATATCATTTATTACTTCTATAAACTATTATTTGAAAATTCCAGTTGTTTACTTGTTCATCATATCAATCCAATTATCCTACCATTTATTGCAAGACTATCGTATTAGTTACTAGTTTGCGCTTTAATTCCTTTTGTCTCAGGAAATATATAAATTAGGCCCGGATCCAGGATTTTGTCGAGTGTGTGTGTGTGTGGGGGGGGGGGGCGCATAGGAGCAAAGGGTAATATGTTGCAAGCTTGGATTGCTTGGGCGGAGACCATGCGAAAATCATGTCTTGTGTATTAAAGACATAAGAAAGTTATTTTCGATACCTTGTCCAATTTCCAAAGTGAAAACTCATTTTGAATATTAGATACATAGTAAAATGAATTATTTCATATTGTGGAAAGGATTAACAGTAATCATAATCCACTGTCTATTATTATCCCTTGACATGAACAATAATCCGGAATCTTAGCCACCATTATTGAAAAAAAAATATATGGTCGAGATTAATGAAATATAGGGCGGTTCTTACTTTTAAATAAAGATTATCTCTTCTATAGATATAAATAGCTCACCTTAAAACCTATGGCTAAGATAATGGAATGACGGTCCCACATAAAATGACTATAAAATGGTTATGTAAGTGCATTATTCAATGCCAGTAAGTAACACGCCATGGTTGGGTTGGAAATAGTTTGTCTGCTTGTTCTAGCAACAGGAACCCACGCTGTTACAGGTATTTGTTATTCAAGAATTCTAATATTCCAATATTTTCGATTGATGTTTTTATTAATATCGACATTCTAAATATAATTGTCTATATTTATATAAAAGGTATTTCGTAATGTTTCTGGATTACCAGATATAATTTGGCACGGAGATCAATTGTGTGACAGAACTGATGTCATATCGACTAATTAATAGTTTGCTTCTTTTTTTAAAAAATGTTTTTGGAGAGACCAATACCAAATATTGAACTGCATGATCCGTGAAACTATTGGTCTGAATGATAAAAAACAAAAGAGTTCTGTTTTATGTAATTATTTATTTCAAACATGTCAAAACCTCATATCCTGCTGCATGACGTATTGCAGCAAGCCAATATATATTATGCTGCATTTCAAAAGAGTTTTGTAAAAGTGATAATTGCATATTTCCTTTATCTATTACTTCATACGTCATCCCAAATCACTAATATACAATCAAAGGAATCATTCTAACACTTTAAAAACATTCACATACAATTTTGAAATAATTTCTACTCGCCAACGGTATATGAATATTTTTTTTTCACTGGAAAACAAAGTCAACGGAATGAGGGACTTGTCACGATTGTCAAAATCCGTGATTAAACAGGCAAAGATAATGATGCCTGGTTGAGCGATACGTTTCAAACCTACACACTTGATAATAACACCTTAAAAAGCAACGTATTTTAAAAGAAAATGATATATTTTTCAATTTCTCAACTGGCCCAAGTGAATTACAGGATTTAAGATTATTCTTTAACAAGGCAGGACTGTGTGTGTGGATACAACGCATTTTAAGGTTTTATTTTAACATACTTTAAACGCATAACCTAAAAAATGCAATTATCGCTTTAATCTCGTGAACTGGCCGAAAATTTTAGAATGAACTGCCCTTTCCGATGAACACAAAATGAACTACACGATCAAGCTAGTGTACCAGAAAAGAGAAAATAAATTTGAAATGTATGATTTTATAAACATTCCAGTCAAGTTCCCAGATGCTGTCCTACACATTAATGGCATGTAAATTCAAAATGTTACCAAGCGTCTTAATTAGGGGAGAATGAACAATCCCAAGTGTTAAATTATTCATATTCAAGGGCTTTAGACTAAAACAGCAAGAAACTGTGTAGTTATACAAAATATCGAAATATTCGGAATTTCAAAGGGGTATCACTTATTACATAATGAACACTCCCTGCTGAAACGTTAAATGTAAATATAAGAATTTTACCCTAGACGTTTTAGGCAAGAGGCTTCAGAATGTTTAACAGAAGGTTTCCGGTGAACACTGAAGTCATTTTAAGTTGCCAATTCAATGGGCGGTTGTCTGATATATTCTTTAATTTTTTTTTCTAAAGTTTACGACAAGAAGTCTTCATTTGTTTTTAGACTGTGAGACATCATTACACGGAACATGCCATTCCTCATTTCATTCATGTACTTCTGGACAGAAGATGTCATTAAGCCATTGTGGATTTTTACAGACATGTTGTTATAATGAACATTCACAAAGCACACAGGCGCCATTGACAGGCGGTGGTAAGATTATACTTAGTTATTAATAGTTTTTTTGGATGATTATAATCAAGAACATGCTTTAGGACGTTTCAAGAATTAGTAGATATATGGCTCATAATGCTGCATGATGCAGTGGATCAAGTTACGATGGCAGCGAAAAATACGGTCACTGTTTATAATTACGTAATAGATACAGGCAGATCTATTATAATAATGTTCAGAAATCAAGAAATGATATATATGAGTTAATACCATACACTGTGAGATAATGCTGCTCCTAAAATGTTGCTGATATGTATCTTGTTTGTATTTACCTGCTTTTGATTTTGTCGTTTTTCTAAAGCACAATAACCCTAGGCCTACTTTTTGCAATGGCAATGACGAAATAATGTACCCTGGTTCTATAATGTATGATTTCTTTATGTAGGCCAATGTGGTCACCCACTTGTCACATCAGCTAACCGAATCATTGGAGGAAATTCAGCTTTGGCCGGAGAATATCCATGGCAGGTTAGTTTTAAAAAAACTATACAAAATTATAAGTAGTTGAGGTAGATCTGCCGCCTATCCACTTTATTCAAATGCCACGCCATTGATAGATCCAAAATTTTTGATCGTACTTGACGGAACCGTTGCCAATTGTAGATCTTAATTTTTAAAATATATTACATACCCCTATTTCCAATATATATGGATAACGCATTGGAGTAAAATAATTAACATTTGTACAGCAAAACTTTTATACTGGGCCGAAAGAAGAAACAGAAGGGATACATTTCCTCTATCTGAAAAAAACCCAACATCATCCATACCTTTCGGAAGAATCTGTAACAAAGTGGAAGGAATTGAATTAACCCGATTAAATCAGAATATAAAATACATTTGTTAAAAATGAAGTAAAGTACTATATTTTATTAATGAAACATTAACAATGGTTTTGTTTCACTTATCTCCCAGTATCAACAAAAAGTGGAAGAACTAAATACGTGTTTTAAGTCAGATTTGAAATGCTATTATCTGTTATGATGTAGGGCATGCATGTTTTACGATAGCTCAGATCTGATAAAAAAAAATAAACAAAAAGGCCCAGATTAATTACATAAATTTGTAGGTATCTATCACATAAATGAGATAAGCAATGTCCTTTTTTTTTTTTACAAAAGATTGTATTTCAAACACGATTTCCCGCCATAGTTTTCGTAGTCCATGAGGCTCGACTGATAGACAGTAGTTGGTCACACGGAAGAACCCAATTTAATAGTCCCTATTAACCATCAGGTAATTATAAAACCGAAAGGAAGATAGGAATACACCTGTTTATTACTCATCGATATAGGATTCCGTGGATTAATGAATGCCATTGATAAATATTTTGATTTCAGGTTTCACTGAGATATCAAGGACAGCACGTATGTGGTGGAACTCTTATTGACCACCAGTGGGTTCTGACAGCAGCTCACTGTATAGAGGAGTAAGTAAACCGAAACCATGATGCTAGACGTTTTACTTAATATTCAACTCTTTTGGCTCCACGTAACACATGATTAGCGCTGAATTACATTTTTATAGTGATCGATACAGACATTATAGGAATTCCAAGTGATTTATACCACTGACTCGATAGTTGTCTTCAGTAGGTTTTAAACACATTTAACTCTTTCAATTTAAAAATAGAGGAAGACACAGTGGACGGCGAACACTCCCTTAAAACTGTATAAAAGCTGGACAGGCTTCGGCATCTATCTGGATACTGGACCAAAGACTGATACTGGCGGGGCGGTAGGAGTAATAGAGTAAAATTTAAAGATCCCCGTACAACAGCATCACAAATAGACTGTAGGTAGTTGAGAAGATTTATTGGCCAGTCTATTTGTCATTTCATGTACGGGGATCTTTTAATTTTACTCTTTCAATTTAACTTAAAGCACAGTTTTGTGGAATATTTTTGGTTCTAACATTTTCCACGATATAGGAATATAAAGGCTACTAATTTACCATTTTATTTTATTATTGTACACGAATTACATTACTGGTAGCCTCGAGTCACTATGCTGTATGATTTATAGCTGAACTAAATGGCATGATTGGGTCAAATCTTGTTTTATGTTAGTCCTGAAGCTAAAAGCTGATTTTCTTTCTTTCCTTACATCAGTTGTTTCAATGCTTCCATGGAGGATAAAAAGGATTACTATTTTGTTACATACCGGATTGGAGATTCACATTTGTTCGGATATCCATAATAAAAGTATTCTAGTTCGCTTTAGCGATAAACAATGCGCATCATTACAATTACCCGGGCTTAAACAGTTTAAATTTTCAATCTCTAATGAGTATAGAAAGGTTGATTAATGACAATTTTTCCAGTCTTGCATTATAGTCGGTTTAAGCTCTTGACAGACCGAGCGGTGAATCAATGCAAGAGTATAGTAACTTCATCTTTGACCAAAGAGGTAATTGCTTGACTTTTAAACTTCAAAGAAAATCTTGATATTTTTAAACGGGAGCCTAAACTAACATAATACCTTAAAGGTTGAATCATTTACCTTTCCAAATTAGGCTTCTATCCCCGGATTTGCCGAGAATTAAAGTAGATCTGGGTCATTTATAGATTTAGTTTGCTGATCTATGGCATATCTGGTTTCTCTACCACACATGTTTTAAAAGAAAAATATATTCGGCGAAATTTAGTTTAAATGTGATTTTGTCACAAATATTAACTTATGGATGAAGAGATAGACCTGACTTCATGTTTGGGTCCAATATTTATTTGTCAGGTACTCATTGACCGGTAACTTCTACATATTATTTCTTAAGCGTAGTTTAATACAAGTATTATTTATTTAAGTTCTTCTGTACGTGATTGGACTGTTGCTGTTGGTGTTACGGATATTGATAGTGTCTACGGCAGTCACATCCATAAAGTTGTTTTTATGAAGGCCCACAATTCATATGACGATGATACGCTTTCTCATGATATAGCTTTGATGAGACTGGGAAAATCTGTAGACACATCAGGAAAGTACGTCAGAACAGCATGTCTTCCAGGCTCAACAGATGACTTTAATAACGTCGTATGTACAGTATCCGGCTGGGGAGCAACAAAAGACAGTATGTAACACCATTCACTTACTAAAGTATAAATATTTAGGTATATTAGAAGCTGGAAGGATTTTTGTTTAGGGGTGGGGGATTCCTACCATATAGTGAAGTACCTTATGTCTTGCTACACAAGCATCTGATACCAACAAGCTAATGTTCGAAAGCATTATCTTACCTGGGATCATATCTTATTTATAAAGGAGTTAAGGTAGTGTCAGGGCGATATATATATAGAGAAAAATAGTCAAGACAACTTTCGTCGTATGTCAGTGAAAACGAATGGAATCGACTGGGAGTTAAAGGCGGGAAGTAGTTAAGGATCTGTAATACAACACTAAGGTAAAAAAGACCGCAACTGTTGGTGGTAGTTTATTGAGAGTAATACTCAACAGCCAAGTTATTGAAAGGTGCATCTTCGGAAAGTAAATGACTAAACTTTGTCGAAATGTATAATGTGCGGGTGACAGACTGAATGGCAAGCGCGTTAACAACAGCTGGCCGTTAACTACCAGAGAGACCTGAGAAGGAGTCAAACGGTTCGGGTAGTCTTTGTTACGTGTGTTTTGTATTCAAGAGAGACCCCGGTTGTAAGCTGAGCGCTGTACCCAATCCAATATAATAACGGCCACAATGGATATGCTTCAAAAGAAGTGGACTACATTTTCTATTTTCAGAAGGTCCAGGTAGTCGGTACTTGAAACACGTATCTGTCCCTGTTATAAAAAATAGTCTGTGTAGTTATTATCTTGGTGATGTCGTATTTGATCATAACGTGTGTGCTGGTATCAACGCTGGAGGACGGGACGCTTGTGAGGTGATTTAATAATTTACAATTTCACCCGAAATGATGAGTGGGAGAATGGCTACTAAGTCAATACACTTCCAGGGCATCATGTTAATCACTAAATAATTGTCTAGCAACGACCAAGTATGTATACAAGAATGGTCTTCAAATTGGTACCTGCTACCAATGTGACATTTTTGTTTTTTTTTCTGGTTTTAAGAAGAATTTACTTTTAGGTTTATTAAAATATGCATCAGTAAAGATCCACCACCACTTTAAGTCTCTGTCTGGTTCAGTAATCGGGAGTTTTAGGATCCAATCGCGATGCGATTGCCCCCCCCCCCCCCATCTTGTCGGTGTCTTGTCATTCAGATAGTCTCCTGTACAAGTTGGCGTGGTAAATAAATTTTAATTAGATTGAATACCATTTGCCAATTTATTTAATTGTTTGCATTAGTAGATAATCCTGCGTCTTCATCTGTTCAGGGTCTTTGTGTTCATATGAACAGATTATATCTTAGAAACAGGTTTTAAAAGGTTTTTATACACACTTTATACACAGGATAATGCAAATAATTATTTTATTGACCATTGAAGCGGACAAGTCATCTTAAATATAATATGTACATGTACGGTTCTTGTTTACCTTTGTGAGTATTTAGCACTGTCCCAAGAAGTGATAATAGAAAATATATTTGGTTATCAGTGATATTCACAGGTCCAAAATTCAAATTTCTTTCACTTTTATCTAATGTCAAAATATCGGCTACAATAAAATTACGTATTATAAGGTTATAACAACATTTATCTTGAAGGAGAGGCTGATTGCATATTCTCGATGATTACAGACCTATGTGTTAAAAACAACTATTATCACATGTCGTGTTTTGTTTTTTCAGGGTGATTCGGGTGGACCTTTAGTATGTCAAAAAGGAGGATCATGGAAGATAGTTGGTATTGTATCATGGGGCTATGGTTGTGGTGAAAAAAACACTCCAGGTGTCTACACTCGAGTATCGTCTTTCTTAGATTGGATAAAACAAGTGCAACAAAAGTACCGATAATTCATAGTACTTATGAAATAAATATATTATTAAAACTAATAAGATGCCTTTTTGATAGCTATGTATGGTCACCTGTCCAACCTCATGAACATTCTCCGGGTTCGCCGATGGCTTACTCCTACCGCGAACAATTCGAGCACCGAAATGCCGTTTCGCTTTGTATTAAGTGGAATTAAAAAAAATATTAATTTTCCAAATGAATACCAAAACTTTGTTAGCTACTTTAACTCTTAGGTGTTCCAGGAAGAGAAATAATACGTGGTACCCACCACCCAACAAGATTTATATCTGACTGAAACATTTATTTAAAATGGGTTTAAGCCATTCATAGAGACCAACCAGCCCAATGGTATAAATGAAAAAGTACAAAAAATATAATCATATTATGAAATACAGCCCAATATGGGACATTATATAATACATGTTATCAGTTACCAGACACAGCACAATGGCAGATAATAGTTATACGTTCAAGATAAAACTGGTAATTAGAAATGTTTTGGTCACGATTTTAACTGAAAATAATGAAAATAAATTATTTCTGTTTTTGTCCACTAAAGAAATATATAATTGGAAGTTCTGTGATAGAAAAGTAGTTTTACAGGCTGCACATCGCCGATCAGAAAAAGAACAATGCTTTCTTGAAATTAAGGATAGAACATACATCTAATACAACTTTTCCATTATCACTGCCTTGATCTGACAAAGTATGTGACAATTATCTGTTCGTTCAATTTTTTGGGTGTACTTCATATTTATTTTCAAAAGCTCAAAACAAGTAAGGAACATTAGTAATTCACAATTTTTTTTTAATACCAGCTTGTCTTCTGAACCTATCCATTGAAATAATCAGAAATGGACAAAATTGGCTTTTGGGCAGTCATCAAATATCTACAAGTGTTTTCACTTTAGGTGATGCTTTTCCACAGTAAAGAAGGGGGCTGTGGAACTTACACGTGTAAGAGAGAGCCTTGACGATGATCCGCTTTTTGGAACGCCATAAACAGTAACCATTCATGAAAGAAAAAATTATCCCGGCGCATGATATGGTGATTGACCATTCGACATATTACCAATGATTTGGGCATCCTCCATGAGTTAGAAATGACAAAAGATTCCGCAAAATGCATGCCAAAGCTCTTGACTACGGATCAGAACTGTTTTGAAAGAGATCCGGAAAATGGATGAGATCTGTTTCCAAAAATGAAAAATGAACTAGTCGGTCGCCATTTCATAGTAATGATGACGTTCCTCGAACTCGAAAATGAATAAAAACCACCGACTATGTACAGGGTTTTCACATATAGGCTAGGCTTAGCACGTTTCAGTCAGCCCGTGTATTTACCCACAAGTTTCCGTATTTCATCGACGAGTTTAACTGTCACATCCCCGAGATACGGATGTCTGATAAATTGCATCAATAGCATTAAGTAATTGATCTGGAAATTGGTCCATTTGTCGTATCAGGGCAGTACACTTTTAACTTCTACACTTTCTTGCGCGATGAATGTGGTTTCCATCTGTATTTGATACTTTCGTGTAATTAGTTTCAATCTCAAATGTAAAAATCCATTTACCGAACAATTATTGTGGTAGTCCGATACCCATAAGAAACATTACTGCTGATGTAAAAAGGTTACCGATCTTTCAGACCTTCATGGCTTGGGAAAACAAACCTTGCAGTTATTAATCCATATTGTGAACAATATTCCAAATTCTGTCGTATAACAGTTATATTTACCTTCACCATGGACAATATGCTTGGATTTCCTCCACCATGTTTTTGTATAGTGGACATAATTTATAGAAATATAGGTCTATTCTTATTTCTGGCGGTGGAAAATTGGCCAGAAATGTGACTTATCTCTTTGATAGATAAACAGCACACCTTAAACCTAAAGATTATAGTACAATGATCTCTTAGGTTTGGCACATAATATAGACTAAAACTATTTTAATAGTTCATTACAAATTATTGCCATTAAGTCACAGACTTAACATCATGGTTGGATTGGAAGTAATTTGTCTGCTTGCTCTAGCAGCAGGGACGCGCGCCCTCACAGGTATTTATTATTCACAAATCTTAACATCCTATTATACCAATTTTTAAAAACAAAATATCTCATCCAAAGATTGATTTCGATCTAACTAAAAGAAAGAAACTAGATACATTATGTTTCAATATCACTTTCGCGAGATGCGTTGATTATGCCCATATTCACACAGATGATTCGGACATGGTCACGCCAGCTTGAACCACTTTGTTCATTCTGCACAAGCTGCTCCCATATCTGCTGTTGAGCTCGGAGGTGTTTTCCGGGCTTTGGGGTGTCGATTGAATGCACGTCGTTTTCTGAGTATTTGTGTTTCTTGCTGGATTTTAATAATAAACAGCCTGGATACCCAGTTTGCAGACATTATCAACGGTAAGGTAAATGATGAGGCTTCAGATCTTCTCGTTTCCATTTGTTAAATATCTTTCATTAAGTATTTATAATCGCTGGTAACAGCTTTGGGATCTTGCAGACCCAAATAACCTTAATCACATTGAGCCATTTCATGGAGACAGATCTTATGGGTCATAGAGCAGATGATATTCTAAACGCATATGTTTATTACTTTGTTGATATCCTCCAAGGTTTCCGTACAGCTAATATGGAAGACCTCCCAACTTTAAACAATTTTTTTTTTTAGATGTGCACATTCTTCTATAACTTCAGACAAAGTCACAAAATAGAATAATGCACATGGGAATAAATAAATAATCTTTTACTTTTATAGAATGTGAGACACAATATTATCAAGGTTCATGTCACAGTATGTTTGGTTCTTGTGAGTCTGGACAGAAGATGTCATTCAGCCATTGCGGATTTTTAAAGAAGTGTTGTTACAACGAAAACAAACCGCAGGGCACACAAGCTCCTTTAACAAGCAGTGGTAAGATTCTTCTTGTGATGACTGTTGCACAGTGTATAGTGCACTAGGTTACTATTAAATTGTTTCAGTGGCATTTAGTAATTGGACTGGAATAATTAGCAGTAATTGTATTCAATGTATTGTGAGTTGTATAGATTACTGTTGCTATAATGATTACCCGTAATTAGCATCCAGATACAATTTTGGACTAAGACTAGTTGGTCTATTTATAGCCATTCTTTTTCGTCTTTTTAATGACAATCATTGTTGACTTTGGTCTAGTATTTGCATTCTGATGAATTTTCATGAATTTAGGGCGGAAGAATCAGGTAGTAAAAGGGCGTGAATAAAGGGCCCCCCCTGACCAGGCCCAGGAAAACGATCATGCCAACCATCTTAAATATTTTTATCAGATAATTACAAAATGTTTTTTTATAAATAATAAAGATTAATTAAGATCATGGGAATGGATAATGGGGAGCGTTTCTCGTCTTACAAGCTATCCCCCGAAAGCACATTTTTCCTGCTAAAGAGAAAATTTAAACTTCTTGGTTTAAATACACAATAAAAAGTAGTCATGCCAAGAATCATTAGTCTAAAATCGCCAGTACTGACGTTTTTAAGTTATGCCCACCATCTTTATTGTTACTGATTGACGGAAGGAAATACCTTTCTTGAACATAGATCTGACCATGATATCATATCTGAATTACCATGTAAAGAGTATATTCCAGTTTTTTTTTATGAAATATAAATATGGGAAATAGTCATTGAGGCTTGGAGTAAATCAGCAAATTGATTTCATATTTTGTGAGACATTACTGCCCTTGCAATGGACACATTAAAATCTCTAAATTATATGACAAATGATAAGCTTTCTTTCATAAAACAGTGATGTAACTGCCCATTAACATCTTGCTAACATTTGGAGAATAATCTTCAAAACGTAGCTCAACTAAATTAGTAGCTGTTTTCTATAAGTATGTGTTTAGGATTATTGCTTTATCCGGTTACTAAATGCCCGTAAAAGATCACTCTTTTTTTTTCTTGCATAGAGCAATGTGGTCATCGACTTGTGGCATCAGATGATAGAATTATTGGAGGAAAATCAGCGTTGAGCGGTGAATATCCATGGCAGGTGAGTTCTCAAATAGGTAATCAAAATAATAAGTAAACATTAACCAGTGGGACTGCATAAGGCCGATGCTTGAAGAGGTAGCATTACTTTGGCGATTCTTACTGAACCATGCTATGGGCCTACATTTAACGTGGACATAATGATCGGTAGAGATAAGATGCACTGTGATGATCACCCAGCTATAAACAAGATATAAATTATTCTACAAAGGCTTGATGAAAAGACCTGTACAAAGTTAATTGTTTCAATTTATTTTTTTACATGGTCCCATTCCAGTTGAACATACTTTTGTCATCGTCAAGGCTTTCTCTGCCACGCTTAAATTCCGCTGCCCATGTCGTCAGGTATCTGTGTTGGGGTTAGTCCTTGCACTGACTGTCATAATAATATAGCCAGTTTAGTCCATTTGTGGCGATTTCAATGGGTAGGTTCACAGGATGGTCTGTTACGAAGACAATAAAAACACTACAGTTGCATTTCTAATGTCCACGATTTATTCAGTGATTGTACTGGTTTGTTTCAACCCATTGATATACCCTTTTCAACATTGTAGCTTTACTAGTGCTTACATGTTCAGTTACACGAGGTGAAGAGTTATTTGTTTAAAACAGGTTATGTAATACCGTATTAAAGAGATAGACTCTAATAGAAAACATTTGTGCCCCTTCTCAGCTTTGATAATTTATTATTGTCAACGAATCAGTCTCGATTCTAATATTCCGTGGATTTTATCCTTGTAGGTTTCACTGAGATACCAAGGACAGCACATGTGTGGTGGAACTCTTATTGATCGTCAATGGGTTCTAACAGCAGCTCATTGCTTTGAGCAGTAAGTAAACGAAAACGTGTTTTTCTTAATACCGATGTCATCCAGTCAAAATATAATTACAGTAAAGATAATACATAAAACCATTTTACATTTACCAATTCTTTATCATCTTAACCAATCCTAATTGACACATGATCCCAATAAACAGATACTAAAACCAAGTTTACAGTCGCTAATACTTACCACTTTCCGGAAATGACGTCGTTTTAGAAGTATTTTCCTAGAAAGGATAATTCTACTCAATTTGTCAATTCTGGCTACACCAGAAGAACCCTTTTTTTCTAGATCAAAACAGAGAAACACTTGAAGTAGAGGGGATGACGTCAGGAATTATTTAAAAACATTTTCCCGGAGTACGTTTGTCTGGCAACATTAATTCTAGCAGGGGTGTCTTCCTCTGGCTTTGGAATTTTCTTGAAACCTGCGTTGTCTCTAGCGTCAATTTGGCGTATGATATCTACGGAGACGAGGTTACTGCCAAATTGGAAACTAGACTGCTGGTGCCTATGGTCCATACCTACAAATAGTAATCCCTACCGATGACTTCTCAGAGTACGGTTTTCGCTCACAAGTGCTCCAGGGCACGTTAAAATAGACTCTGGATAGCGCAGACACGTATGTGCTCGCGGGAAAGATGTCAGGTTTGAATGTCCGATGAAATATTAAACTTTTAGCTACATTTCGTGTAATGTCACTCAACTTAATACAAATTTCGGTTAGCCTGACATTATACAGGCTTAAATTGACGAGGAAGTAGAAAACATTCTAGGAATATTTACTGGTTTATAACAACGACAATTATAATATTAACCATGGCTGCTATTTACCTCATGTATACATTTATACTTGTATTTAATTATTTAGACCCTTAGATGTGATCTACAAAACATCATTACACAAAAACATAAAATCTAAGAATTCTGCTAAGTAGTTTAAATTCCTGGAACGTCTGAGGGCAGCATGAACTGAACAGAAATATCTGTACAACTTCAACTGATATCACTTACTGGTGACCTTTTCATTATATGAGATTACTCCTGAATGCTATTTTCTATACGGGATTCTTAACTTTTTATAGATATAGTGATCTAGATTCGTTTGATGACATTAGAAGGCCACCGACTGGAAGAACTGGACCTCCTGTTCTTGCAGGGTATCAAACATAACCGATATGTGATTTGGCGACAAAGATGATCATCGATGCGTTTACGTCGAATCATATATTCGTATTCTAGCAAAAATCTTGTGACGCAAATTGATACAGGCGCTGTTTCAGCAAGTTCATATGATATATAAAGTCAAGTACTTTATCGGCAACGTATGGACCAAGCTAGTTTATGTACACTTCAAAATTAATGTGAAGTTGAATCTAACCAGAACAAATTGTAAGATATTATGTACCCTTTTTAATATCTTCTTTCTTATTACTCCGAGGACAACTTACCCACCTTTAAATGAATGTATCGTGTAAATGTGTCAATTTTGAACTCCCGTTTGAATCTACGGGGTTGGTAACTATGTGACTATTGTGACAATTAGGATACGATAGCCGGAGCAATAAGAATGGCGAAGACAATGACGTCTACATTCCCTTTTTTACAGGACGTATGTCAATGGTTGGACTGCTGCTATTGGTATTACAGATCTGAGGAATCTCTACAGCAGTCAGGTCTATAGTGCATCTGATATAATAACCCACGGTTCATTTGATAGTACTTCAAATTCTCATGATATAGCTTTGATGAAACTCTCTAAACCTGTGGATATATCAGGAAAGGCCTCTAGAACAGCATGTCTCCCTGATTTTACGGAAGATTTTAATAATGTCGTCTGCACAGTATCAGGATGGGGATCAACACGATTTGGTGGGTAACTTGACTTATTTTACATTAAAAAAATTCTATAATATGTGATTCCCATATGTTGCATCCTAAAATAGCTCCCAAAATTATTGTACGGTCACTCATATAAAATGTTATTATTTTCCCGAGAGGAATGTTCTTTTGTATAACCCAGATTTCGGTTATGTCGACAATGTGGTTCATTCATCCGTACGTACGTTGTTTTATTTACGAAGACCAAGGCATACCACTGACATAATTAATGATCATATCTCCGATCCAAAACCTAGATCTCGAAACTACCAAGCAGAAGGATTAAGTAAACATTCGGCTTTAACATAATATTGTTCCAAGGCATTATCTAAGATGGTGTATCGCAGCAGGTATAATATTGTATTTCTGAACTACAGTTTTATAGCGAGTACAACTATTCATGAGGAATTAAGGATATAAATGACCTCATATGAAATGCTCGTTATTTCCTAATCCCTGGGAAAAGTGCAGCTGTAAAAACGTGTTTACATAAATATTGATGAAACCGGTAGGAGTTCTAGTCATGTATATTTAATAGGATTATTTTGGCACCAAGCCTAAGATTAAGACATATTTACTGTTTTATTTATACAGAGGTTTATAGTAGTTCTCGTGCTGTGCTTCGTATTCTATTTTCTATCATCAATCATTTATGTATTTGCAGAATGACTGGCAATCAACTACTGAATGCTATGATTTCGGTGTACGGCATTTATATAAGCTTTCATTTGTTCTGTTATTTGGACTTTATATATTTTCAGTTTTTAAGTGAATTAAACTTAACCTCTGGCTATACTGTAAGCAATGATAATTAGCTTCAGATCGACATAGTCTGTGTGTTTTCTATATTAAACTTTAAGATCATCTCCTTATCATGTCATAGATGGTATATAGGTGTAAAACCTTGATGCAGAACCCCAGTCGTTGCAAATTTTGTTTTAGTTTATTCGTTATAAAATCATCTGATATCCATATCATAAAAGTTTATAATATTGACGTAGAGCTCCACCCGTTACATAAGGTAACCTATATTATTCATTATCTAATCTTATGATAAATTCGACTATGCACATTGCAGAAGTCATTTCACGTGATAGCTATTTGTAATTTACGAATGACTATCTATGACTTAATCTGTCCTTGAGTAAGACTCGAATAACCGCCCCACCCACAACCTTCATGCTGTCCGAGTGTAAATTCAAATGCACCATCAATGACCACTGTGGTTTCCTACTATACTCTGGGTACGTGAATATACACCGATTGGATTGAATGGAGAATAAAACACTTATGCCTTATGCAGTGTTTACAGTATTTTATGTAAAATAAATTTCAACGATCCTGCAAGCTATAAGCTGTATCAGATAAATAACAGTTTCTCAAGGTAAAATACACCTCAAACGTTAACAAAGATGGACTGGGTAGGAAATTTACAGAATATTACAGTTCCACCCTTAACGTAGAATAAAAGGAGCAACGGTCTCTTCATAACCCTTCCAGGGGCGGATCTAGGAATTTTGAAAAGGGGAGGCGCCGCAAAATAAGGGCACAGACCGCGGAGACGGGGCACGCCGCTGAGAGGGGGGTTGGGGGCCCCAAGAAAATTATCCGTCATTTTCTTGCATCTGTAGCCATTCCAAGATCTATTTGGCTGATATTTTCGTCTAAACGTTCGGAAATCTTTGAAAATGAGCCCCCAAATCGAGCAAAAAAGCCAGTTGAAAGGCACTTTCAGAAGTAAAAAAGGGCACTGTCGAAAATTAGGGGGCGCGCGCCCCTTGCACCCCCCCCCCCCTAGAATCTGTCTCTGCCTTCGTCTTCGTGTTGTATTTTAAAACCACGCCAATAACATGTTTATCATATCAAATGACGAATTTGGTATTTTTAGAACACAGCCTAGCATCATAAAGTCGTATTTATTTCTGCCTCCAGGACAACTCACCTCCAGGATATTATATCAATCAAAATTATAAATTTACCCATTCTCCTGCAATGGATGTCAATTGTTTTGTGCTTTGTGCAACCAAAATCGTAATCATAAATGGGACGAAATTTTAAGAAGGCCGCTCGCTTAAGTTTGTGCGCCACCAAACTTGTTTTGATTTTTAGAGCAATCGAATTGTTTTCCCGTAATTAATTCCATTTGGCAATCCCTTGACAAAATCGTCTTTTTATCTATTTCAGATGGTCCTGGTAGTCGGTATTTAAATCAAGTATCTATCCCTGTTATGAGTAACAGTTTATGTAGTTATTATCTTGGTAATGTTGTATATGATCATAATATATGTGCTGGTATTAACGCTGGAGGACGGGATGCTTGTCAGGTAATTTAATATTTTACCCCACATAATGAGCGGGAAAACAGGTTGCAAACTCGACACACTTTTACAATATTATCAGTCATTTTTCAATGAATTTAAGCACGTTATACAATTTGATAAATCATCAGAAAATGTAGTACGAAAACCCGACGTCTATATTTTTCAGATATTTTTCATAAACAAATTTGAAAAGACGATGTAATTGTCTTTTGCTTGTAAAATTAACTTAATGGCGTATTTTATTCAACTGCCACTGCCAACAACGTGTAATGTTTGATTAATAAAGAACAAAACAGTCGTGCATCAAAATTAATTTTATAGCTCTATTAATGAAACATGCATGTAGCAGCGGTACATTACTTAGTTTAGCGATTTTTGGCTTTTCTTGCATACGTTCGATTCTTGCAACGTCATTTCATGATATAAGTTAGTACGTTACTTAATTTAGATTTTACACGACAATATGCTTAATGAATGTTGAAGGAAGCTAAAGAGTTATTCGAGATGGTTCTTTATTACACTTTGAAACAGTGTAATTATACCGATATTTCATTCCGGTTTATTGTTCTGTTATTGACTGCGATACGTCTAAAAGCAAAAATTCACCAGGCGCGTTTTGTAATACACCGAGGACATTTCAGGACTCCATAATAATCCGCCAAATGTTGCGAAATGTTCCACTAAGCGATAGCAGGATTTGCAAATAGGGCATTGGTTGTCATGCTTACGTGCGTCACAAAACCACAAATCGATTTTTGTTAACTTTCATCTCAAGATACTATAATATCGTATGTGTTTTGTTTTTTTTCAGGGTGATTCAGGTGGACCTTTAGTATGTCAAACAGGAGGATCATGGAAGATAGCTGGTATTGTATCATGGGGTTATGGTTGTGGTGACAAAAACACTCCAGGTGTCTACACTCGAGTATCGTCTTTCTTAGATTGGATAAAACAAGTGCAACAAGGCTACCCATAATACTTATATAATAAAACATATTTTAACAAAAATAACAGATCTGTTATGATGATTTTATCACTTGAAAGTCCGAATAATAGGTTTTAAGCGTTTGGCTCCTGTGCCTACATGGTTTGACGTTAGTTTTTATGGCAAATTTGTTCGAGATTACGTTTTCGTTATGGTCAGGTGGATATATAATAACAGATAATGCACCACAACTGGGCATACACCCACTCAATAAAATAGCTATACCCGTATTCAAAAACATAACAGACTGACTGCTACGTCAGTTCTTTGCCCCTTAATATTAAAATGACCTAAATAGACTTGGGCAGTTTTTTATCGGTGCTGCTTGACTGAAGGCTTTGGAAAAAATTCTCGTCTTCAATAGGAAATGTCCCAATGTTAATTTTTGACATCGATATTTAAAGTATACAGGTCACAATTCAATGGAATACAATTACTGCTTATCATACTAAGTCATTCAAACAGCTGCTATTAAAAGGGAATCAATTCAAAATATGTTATACACAGGGGCGTACATAACGATTTCGTTTGGGGGGGGGGGTGTTTAGAAAAAATGTGACCGACTGGTGCACATAACCCCCACGTCCGCCCCCACCTCCCAGTGCGAGTGACGCAATCCGGAGCCGAGCACCACGTGTGAGTTTTCTACAGTTGACATAACATCTGTACAATCAGAAGCCCCACGCCCCACACACCAGTGGTACTACAAACTGGGCAGTTCACTATAATCGTGAATATGATAGTGCTGAGACAGTATAAGACAATTGAGGAGTAGAAGAATGATTTTAACATGGAATAGCGCGCCGCAGGCGCGAACAAATTTCAGATATGTAAGCAAGTAGAAGAATGATGTTATAATGGAATCGCGCCGCAGGCGCGAAAAAATTTCAGATATGTAACAGAGCTTTTAAATTTTTGGACTGGGCTTGAAAATTTGAATCAATGTCCTGGCAAATGGAACCAAATTCTCGTTAACGAGAATAAGAATCTTGAGGCCTATCTATCAATTTCGCCTGTTTTGTGATTGTTTGTTTATCCCATTAATTCATTTAGTCGGAGAGCGACTGCGGTGAGTGCTTTTTTGAGACCGACTATTTTTTGCCATGGTAGAAAACATTTTATAGAACAACATACTCACAACAGAATAAGCGTGACAAGCAGACGTGGTTATTTTATACTATAGTTTTGTGTGACGTATGCAATTTAGGTACACGGATTCACGCAACTACTTAGTATTTGGGATCTATTCTGGCATTGTTTTTGAGACCGACTGCAGTGACTGCACTTATTTTGCTCCTTGGGTGAAATTTTGTTGTTAGACCAACATACTCACAACAGAATGAGAGTGAAAAACAACATCTTTTTAAACATGATAAGTTGACAAGATTATTTTATACTACAGTTTTGTGTGAGTTGCGTGACGTATACAGTGAGCACTTATTTTGATACCGACTGCTTCTATTTTGCGACCAACTGCACTGATTTTGCGACCGACTATTTTATAGTAAAGTTTTGCGTGATTAGCGTGACGTATACAGTGAGTACGTATTTCGATACCGATTACTCTATTTTGCGACCGACTGCACTGGTTTTACGACCCCCCACACATTTACGCCCCTGGTTATACATGTAGATTTGTATCGGTGCTGCTTGACTTTTTTTTGACATCGATATTTAAAGTATACAGGTCACAATTCAATGGAATACAATTACTGCTTATCATACTGAGTCATTCAAACAACTGCTATTAAAAGTGAATCAATTCATAATATGTTATACATGTAGATAAATTCGAACAATTCCTTGGAAAACAGTTTGCATTGCAATAAATCGCGTAAGAATGATTATGTTTTGTGATATCTTTGAATCGCTGTTAATGGAGATTTAGTAACAGCTTGTTGTTTACGTTTGTTTAAAAGTAAGCTATTTTAGGAAGCTACCACTTTATTTTACTGAATTGAAAATCGATACCGTGTGGCGTCTATTGTTAAACTTTCGTCTCAATCATAAATAATAGTATACATCGTATATTTTCTTATATCTAGAACTGCGTAACTGCTCTAAATATTGTTTACATCGATAAGCGCGCTGTTATGAAATCTGAAGAGCAAATTCCAAAATCAGGCCTGATCAGATTTTCGTTTAGAGGTGCGCTGTAAAACGGGGCGTACATATTGTGTAATTCCCTGGTTTATTTTTGCTGTTTGATACGACTCCTGTGATCGTAATCTGTATGTAGTAAATAACATACAAAGCAAACGCTTTCACTATTAGCTCTGACGACATGGTTTAAAAGAATTTCATATTGAAATTCGTCTGGTTCAAGGCCGATCGCTTCTTCATTCAAATATTTATCTCTACGTCAGACTGTGCAAGAGATTTCCATTATTCGACTATGAGAGCTATATAAATAGGTCATGTATCTTATAGGAGTATCAGGATCTAGGAATTTTGAAAAGGGGGACCGCTGCAAAATGAGGGCACTGACCGCGGAGACGGGGCACCCCAAGATTATCATCCGTCATTTCCGTGCATCTGTAGCCATTCCAAGAGCTATTTGGCTGATATTTTCGTCTAAGTAAACGTTCCGAACGGGCATATTTCGGTCTGAGAAAAGGCTCATTAAGCAGTAAAAAAGGGCACTGTTGAAAATTAGGGGGGGGGGGCGCCGATTGCGCCCCCATTGAATCCGCCTCTGCACAGTAAACTAACACAACCCCTTAGACCGGAAAGACACCCACTACCTGGGTAAAAAGTTTATTTTAAGTTTGACCAAGGAAGTAATTTGTGATAATAAATGTCAATAGGGTTCTCGGTAACGGTTAGCTTATTGACCTTAGGATATGCTAACAGCTAAAAACGACCCCGTCGCCCGTGTTGCAATTTCCAATAAATTTTTCTTTGCAAACACAGATTAATTGATTCTTAACACAAATGTATTATGGAAATATTAATCCGACTGAAATCTTCTGGAAGTCATCAGTTTGAATCATGGCCGGTGTCAATATGGTTGAGGCTTATTTGGCACCATTCAATAAATCAAGTCAGCCAGCAACTCGCCTGATAGAAATGGATTGGATGTTGTGTCCGGAAGAAAAAATCTCTCAAATTATTAGCCCGCCTCATTTTGTACCAAACTCCGACACTTTCTGGTCCACGGCAGAAAGTTACTTCTCAACTGTTTTCCAGAGTGGACTGGGTTTTGGAGCACAGGACAAAGGCCCCAATTGGAAAAACATAATTTTACCTACATTTTCTTTTTCAAAATAACTGAATTCCATCTTCACATCCACTGAAAAATATAATGGGCCAATTTGTGGAGAACATAGTGAATCAAACTAGTTTCTTTTTCTCGTCATGTCACATTTTCTTCACCGCATTGAAGATTGGTCAATGATGCATACATTGAGTACGATTGGTTTTTATACGTCCACATCGAATTGTGGTCGTATATTGGCGCCGCCCCCGTTTTCCGTAGACGCTCTAGGAGACAAAGTTAATAGCCGACTGACTTTCTACGCAACGAAGAAGGCTATCTATTTTTAACAATTTCCGATAATTACTGTCCGAGTTATGGTCCTTGATCACTTTTAAAAAATCTTCTGGAGTGGCTACAGTTAATATCCGAATGACTTTAAATTCACTCACTGTGTTTTGTGTCATGAGAAAAAGAGCCTATTGATTGCCCTTGTTGACGCTCTAGAGAATAAAGTCAATATCCGAAAGACTTAAAATTCATACACAGTGTTTCAGGTCATGAGACGAAGAAGTCGGAGTTATGGCCCTTGATCACTTTAACACTTCAGAAGCTGAAGTTAATATTTGATTGCTTCCAGAGTAATGGCCCTTGATATAAAATGTTTTGTATGCTAAACGTTAGTGTAGGGCAGAACTATTAAAAGCCAAACAAATTCGAGTGATTTCTAATAATTACTTAATGAGTTGTTACTCAGAATCAGATTTTTCATTACTGGCAGAAGAAAAACAATGCGACAACCCTTGGTGACTCCGTGGACGCTGCTGCCGGCGTATGTTTCGTTGTCTGGCAAACTATTATTAACATCTCTGGATCTGCTTGGAACAATTGAAACTCCACAGGAAAAGAGCGCCCAATGTTGCCATTAGGGCAATGGGAATGCGATGACATTGCTGCGGGATTTTCATGAGTATTTGAGGTAGAGCCCTTTTTTCAGAAGAAGGTACTTTGTCAGAATAGAGGGAAATAAGGCTCCCAGTAAGTCTGGTCCTGCATGTGTACCTGGCATTCAGATTGTTTTATTTTAATATATCAAGAATAAGAGATAGATCAAGGGAAATAACTACAGAATAACCCCCAACCTCACCCATCGGTCATGGACGATGTGTCGGTCAGCTATTTCAAGATTTGGAGACAATACTTGACTTAACTGATTTATTTGATGTGGAGCACTTTTTAAGAAGAGACGGTAATTTTCAGAAGAGAGGGTAATGAGGCTCATCGTAGGCCTACCAGTAAATCTGGCCTTGCTTTTGAACCTGGCATTGAGATAGCTTTGTCTTGATATACCTAGAACAAGGGGTAGATCAAGGGAAATAACTACAGAATACCCCCACCTCCACCCCTTTCGCACATGGACAATGCGTCTATCAGTTAGTTCACATCCTCGTCGCAGTGTTTCGTTTGATTATACCTAATCATACTGCTCACTGTTTCAAATTATGACTGGTCAATGGTCCGATTAACAACCAATAGACAATTGCGTTACAAAAGCATTACGCTTAAAACAGAGCGCCAAATTGGACCAAATATGTTTACATAACGTTACGTCATGACTCACGATTTTATCATGCCAAATTAACCAGTGCATAACAGAATATTGCAGAAAAATGAATTGCGTGACAAACGAGGCTATCAAATCGAATAAAATTTAAACAATACTGTTTGGAAACGAACATACTTTTACCGTTTTTTAAAAACCTTAAATCCCTTTCCAAAGTTTTAGGGAAGACCCAGATTAAACGTTGGCCTGTCATGTTGCTGTACTTGTGATAGATTTAATTGAACGAGACGAATGGACAAAAGTTCAAGTACCAGAAGCCAATCCAGCAATGGGCCAGGGAATGATTTCTCGGGCCATTGCTCCTGGAGTATGCTAGCTAGATCAATGTTTGAAGACCCGATAACTTGACTCAACTGATTTCTGACTCATTTCTGTTTATCTTCGTTGCCGTCCAGTTATTATTACAATGTAAATTGAGACCCATCTTTCACTACTATTAGTTAAACAAAAAGAAGTACAAATTGGAAACAGAAAAACCATCTAAATACATGTATTCTAAGAGGTACTTTTTGTGCAAGTTATTTTGGTTTTGGCATGGTTTAAAGGTCGAGAGTAGGACATGGGCTATTCAAGATGGTTGAAGATATTACAACAGTTTTACGTAATACATGTATAACAATGCAATACTCAGGTCAACGCTCTCCTGTACATGTAGAATCAATTGTATGTCTCGTTCTTGATTTTAAAACCAATTTAAAATGGGTAAAAAAAATCGATATGCGTGATTTAATTTTATAATCACAAAATTGATGTAGAATTTCGGGGCAGATCTGTCCATTACCGCTGAGACCACCAACTTACGAATCATGCACATTTGAAGTCGTTTAAATGAGAAAAATGAAGGATCGCTCGAAATGTCCGAGTTTTCTTTGTGGTCGTAAATAAAACTACTACGGGTCTGCTCGCTTCTACAATGTAATTATTATAGATGATAAGCTGCTCGGAACATCTGTGTGGGCTCTGATGAATTTTGCTCAATCCCCTCTTTTATAACCCCCGAATTTCTGTGCGTCATAGACTGACCTTGACGTTAATTTCATTCCCAAATATGGAATAAACATCCCGCGGGTGAGGATGGGGGGACCGTTGAGGGCATTACCTTAATTGATCAACCAAACACATGTCATAAACAAGGTATAGTATTTGGTCAATCTCGAAACCAGAAAAATTTTGAAGAAATTTCTCTGGTGAATCGGGGTAGCCATTTTCCCGAAAGGTGACATGTAATTCCTACTCGCGAAATTTCTCGTTTATTTGCGTCGTTGATTTTACGTGCCTGGATGACCGAATCACTTAAAGATAGGCTGGCACTGCCAGGCAGGATACGCCCACATTTTCGAGAGATGGACAGAGAACAAGCAATACCGAAAGTGATTTTTCCTACATCTTTAAGTCCTGTATTTCATACTGTATTGGGAGCAGCCATTTAGTTGGTCAGTTCCAATCTGATATTAATGAAATTCGAAACCGACAATGATTATGGTGTGACGGTACACAACCTAGAAATGTGACTTTTCATCAAAATCGGATAAGAATTGTGACCTGTAGAGAGTCCACAACCATGATATACCATATTTTTACACTATTCGCGTACAAACGGCGACCATTTCGTCCGGCAATTTTGGTACGATTTTCACGAAATTAGAACTCAACCTTCCTCATCAAAATCGTATTAAAATTGTGATCTATACAGGGTCCACAACCATGATATATCATTTTTTTAACAGTATTTGCGTACAAACAGCGGCCATTTTGTCTGTCAATTTTGGTCCGATTTTCCCGAAATTCAAACTCAACCTTCCTTACAGTGTAACGGTGATATAATCAAACGTTTTTTTAAATTGGATAATAATTGTGACCCCCAGAGGGACCACAAGCTAAAGAAAGGGGGATTTTGCGTATAACCAGGGGCAATAATTCAGGAAGTTACGATCCGATATGCGCAAATATCGAAAGGAAGCAAGATCTTTGGGTCATAACCATGAATTTCAAGTTTCATCAAAATCGAATCAAAATTGTGACCTCCACAGGGTCCACAACCTTGATATACCATTTTTTAACAGTATTTGCGTACAAACGGCGGCCATTTTGTATGGCAATTTTCGTCCGATTTTCCCGAAATTCGAACTCAGCCTTCCTTAGGGTGTAACGGTGATATAATCAAACGGTTTTTTAAATCGAATAATAATTGTGACCTCCAAGCTAAAAAAAAAGGCGATTTTGCGTATAATCAGGGGCCATAATTCAGGAAGTTACGATCCGATATGCGCAAATATCGAAAGGAAGCAAGATCTTTGGGTCATAACCATGAATTTCAAGTTTCATCAAAATCGAATCAAAATTGTGACCTCCACAGGGTCCACAACCTTGATATACCATTTTTTAACAGTATTTGCGCACAAACGGCGGCCATTTTGTATGGCAATTTTCGTCCGATTTTCCCGAAATTCGAACTCAGCCTTCCTTAGGGTGTAACGGTGATATAATCAAACGGTTTTTTAAATCGAATAATAATTGTGACCTCCAAGCTAAAAAAAAGGCGATTTTGCGTATAATCAGGGGCCATAATTCAGGAAGTTACAATCCGATATGCGCAAATATCGTAAGGAAGCAAGATCTTTGGGTTATAACCATGAATTTCAAGTTTCATCAAAATTGAATCAAAATTGTGACCTCCACAGGGTCCACAACCTTGATATACCATTTTTTAACAGTATTCGCGTACAAACGGCGGCCATTTTGTATGGCAATTTTCGTCCGATTTTCCCGAAATTCGATCTCGGCCTTCCTTAGGGTGTAACGGTGATATAATCAAACGGTTTTTTAAATCGAATAATAATTGTGACCTCCAAGCTAAAAAAAAAGGAGATTTTGCGTATAATCCGGGGCCATAATTCAGGAAGTTACAATCCGATATGCGCAAATATCGAAAGGAAGCAAGATCGTTGGGTTATAACCATGAATTTCAAGTTTCATCAAAATTGAATCAAAATTGTGACCTCCACAGGGTCCACAACCTTGATATACCATTTTTTAACAGTATTCGCGTACAAACGGCGGCCATTTTGTATGGCAATTTTCGTCCGATTTTCCCGAAATTCGAACTAAACCTTCCTTAGGGTGTAACGGTGATATAATCAAACGTTTTTTTAAATCGAATAATAATTGTGACCTCCAGAGGGACCACAAGCTAAAAAGGGTGATTTTTCGGACAATCAGGGGCCATAATTCAGGAAAGTACATTTCGATAGCCGCAAATATCGAAAGGAACCAAGATCTTTGGGTTACAAACATGCATGTCAAGTTTCATCAAAATCGGTTCAAAATTGTGACCTCTATAGGGTCCACAAGCTAAAAACGTGATTTTTGGTACAATCAGGGGCCATAATCCATGAAGTTTTGATCCAATACATGCCAATATCGAAAGGAACCTAGATCTTTTGGGGATAAACCTATATTTCAAGTTTCGTCAAAATCGGATAAGAATTGTGACCTGTAGAGAGTCCACAAACAAATTGTGGACGGACGGACGTCCGGACGGACAGGGGCGACGACATAATACGTCCACATGAAAATGTGGGCGTATAAAAATATACCCACGCGTAGAAAAATAGATCTTTAAAAAAACTTAAATTTGTTAGTTTAGGATCAAATTTTTTTATGTCAGCGAAATGACTTTGACTCGAGGATTATTTTACAACAAACGAAACGACGATCCGACCTCTAGTTTTCGAGAAATCGACCCAAAAAGTTTGACCAATCAGAGGTCAGAATGGGCGGGGCTTAGGTTTGAAAAAAAATGGAAAAAATGGACGGTCTATTGTGCCAGAGGCCTTCGGCTCCGCGGCTGCCTCTGGGTACGAGATTGGTATTTGGTGGATATTTTGACAATGGTATGAATTTTACCAAAATATCACTGTTGTTCATATTTGAATATATCACTCAAATTGTTTTAGTATGTGTGAACTAAATAATTAATTTAAAGACACAATATAGTCGCAAGGATCATAGTATTACAAATGTTTAGCAGTGGGAGGAAACCGGAGTGCCCGGAGGAAACCCATGAGGTTGAGAAGGCGCACTTATTTCCATGTCACATACGCTTACACCAGGGATCGAAAGAGATATACCTAATCTGCAGTACCATGCAAGTTGCGCCAATCTGATTCTTGGTACATGCTGATTCTCTTGAACCGATGTTACTAAACATTTCGTGGCCCCTTCTTCGAAAAATTTGCAGAATCTGTTTTAAATGCACTACAGGGATTTAGAAAAAATATATATCATTTTATTTTTTAAAAATTTACCCCAACAAAACATAACAATAGTCTTTACATATATTATACGTTAAATACATTAGTTATTCTATATGGTAGGCACTTTTGCAGGTTTTACTTATATATTACTTTTGTCCCATATTGGTCGACCAACCCGACCAATTGCTCTAACATTTCACTGTTTAATGTATTAAATGATAAATATATAAATAAATTCTTATCCACAGGAAAAATTCAATACAACAGGCCATAACCAGCCAATCTCATATGGAATCGCCTTGTGTACCATGGCTTTTATGTGACAACATTCCATATCGTTAACAACTATAATATCACATACGTTTCTGATAATTAAAAAAAATCACAGTAAATTAACTAAAATCTTTCTATTACATGGGATGTTGAGAGGTGTTTCATTATCTGTAGTTGTAAACACGACCAAGCAGCATATATGGTAAACACAAATTGCATTTGGTTCGCTTTGTTTTGAAGGCATATAATATTAGTCTAACATCCACACATTTGCATCATGTACTTGATATATACGAGAGTGCCATCACTGACACCGTTGCATGGTAATAAATTTAGTAATAGTTTAATATATAGCGGTTACTTTAACTGAACACTACAAACAAACATTCGCATATCTCAAATACACACCGAGTTTCGAAAAAGTGTTAATACTGTGTAGCGTGCTGAATTATATATCTGACAATGTTACACACTTACAACAATGATATCCATTAAATATCATGTGTCACTCCTGAGCATTTTTTTCATTATGGTTTCCTCTATCAACCTAACGTATATATATATAATTACTCTATCACTCTGAAGCATCTATTACTGTATCACTCTGAAGCATGTTTTCCTATATTCCCCAAAAATTTGTCAGTACCGCACGCAAGCATATTATCTGTATCACGCTGAGGTTATCTTTTCCTGTATCACTGTGTGACATGTGTTCATTCTGAATCACTACGAAGCATATTTTGGTATAAAAATTCCTGGATTACTTTGTATTATGAATAATATCGTTGATGGAGTTGAAATGACTATTCAGTTCGCAAATTTCTACATTCATGATAATTACTTGTTTCCTGTATCGGCCCCGCCACCCTTTGCACATAGATCCTATGTTTCTGTTCTCTTAAATTCTTCTATATTATGACCCGTTTCATTCTTGATATCAGGACTATCTTTATTCTCGCTAATCGAAGGTTTATATTTTAGCAAATACGATGGTTGAGCCTGATTTCGATTTGTTGAGTTTTTTTTATGGTGGCTATCAACCATCCCCGGAGGAATAAATCTTCGCCTACTATATATGGACGTATCATTGAAATTATATTTTTCTGTTTTGTTAAATGCATTGTCATAAAGTCTAGATATATTTTGGGATGTTTTATTTCTAAATAAATTCCTCGACATATTATTAAGTCTATTATGTATACTTTTAAATTTCAATTCACCTTTACTACGCAATGAACCATTATTATAGTTATTCTTTTTGAAAGGCTTGAATCTCGGGTTATTAAAATCGAACGAAACTCGTGAATTGTTTTTCTTTGCTTTCGTAAAAGGAATGAATTTTAAAGTGTTTGGATGTTTATTTTTACGATGTCGGTATGTTTCAAAACGATCGTTGATATCTTTACTCTCTGTTGATGACATCGATTTCAGTTTTTCAGAGTCTGTTGTCTGTGAAACACTTTGGGTTGTCAAGGAACTATGACGGTCGCGATCGTTTGTCGATGAAATCGCGCCAGGTTGTATGTTACTTAGAGTAGTGGATTTAAAATTACTCACGGTCACTGAATTTCTCTTTTCCGTGTGCAATTTCTTATATTTTGAATGATTTTTTGAATCTCTTTCTTCGTTTCGCTTCGTTTTATTTGCATCTTTAACAGATTTGACATCATTCTTTATTTGCCTTTTATGTGGTACAGATCGGGTATGTAATTCAGACGTTTTCAACTTACGTCTACTCAATGACTGTGTGTGTAAAATCTTATTATGCAACATAAACGGATCTATTCCACGGCGACGCAACTCTCTATCTTTTTCATGTTTTATACTTGGTCCAATCAATTTCTTCGAATATGTCTTAAATACCCCAACAGATGTGATGGTTATAAACAAACACACGGTGAATACTATTACAATGAAAAAATGCCGCATTCCATGAAGTTCCATGGTAATACTGGTCTGCTGACATTTAGAATCATCTGTAATCATTCTTTAATACCTGAAAATACAGACAAAACGTTTTTATTTAACGAAATGATAGACATAAATGAAATGAAATGGGGTTT
Organism: Patella depressa; assembly: GCA_948474765.1. Taxonomy (NCBI): domain Eukaryota; kingdom Metazoa; phylum Mollusca; class Gastropoda; family Patellidae; genus Patella; species Patella depressa. Next base: position 59,709,131 of record OX419717.1, read on the forward strand.
AACGTCCTACTCTTCTGTGCCTAACCTAGGCTAATGGAAGACGGGCATACGCCATACAGTGTGCTATGAGGGAAATTATGCCCGGGCAGCCGCGCTAAAACTACATAAAAACAAAATGAAACGACATACACATGAAATGCCAGCTCTCAATCTAAACCAAATATAATGCGTCTTTAATAACAGTGTCGAATCGTCTGCGAATAATCAAAAATTAAAACACACTATTTTATCAAGAGAACAAACATTCCCGAATCTAGTTCCTAAAGGAACTATCCCGATTCACGAGCGGACAGACGGGCATCTGAATCCAGAAAAATAAACAGACGTGCCTACGGGTAGGCAGGCCAGGCAGACGGGCACCTGGGGTTGGCATATTAATTGGTATGTACACGCTTAAAAGTTTCTGGAAACAAAGACAAGGGAGATAAATATAGACAAGGAAGATAAATAAGTCATAATATATGTTGATCGATCAATCGATAACCATTACTAAATTTATACCATAACATTTAATAATACACAAACTTACTGTTCCGAAAGCTCAAAACAGACATTAACAAATTAATGGAATTACAATTACAAATACTTTTCAGGCTGCTATTTAACGCTCCAGTTTCCAAAATAACCCAAAGTGAGTCTAGTATCATTTTCAAAGCTGAAACTAAACGTATTAAATCCGTATACGATATAACTGAAAGGCGACAGTATGTAATAAACATTGATTTACCCTTTTTGTAATAATGCACAAAGATAATGCCATAACAATTGGACATGTCACAGAGTATTAATATGCCAAACCATCGAATATTGATACACTGAACTCTTGACACAAACAATAAAGATACAAAAAGCTAGCCACAATAATAAAATTCAAGCCATATAAACCGGTATCTGAGAAGACATAGTTTGTGATGGTTTATTTATAGCAACCATACAACAATCAATACAATTGTAACGATTGTGGTTACGGATAGAGGTTAAACTTCAAGATCTGGTGCATGAAACATTCGTTTGCTTACTCAAATACAATTTGATCAATACAATTTTTTAAGCTCAATAAAGACACATTATGGGAGATCAGATAACGAATCAGTTCCCACTATAATAGTTAAAAACTACAAAATGTAAAGTCAATTTTCCCCAACAGTATGAATGCACTTTTTTAACGTTAAATTCTGAACCACTCGCTCAGTCATTCCAGTAGACTACTTTAAAGGGACAATAACATTCTTGCTGGCTTGGTAGCTCCAGAAAATAAATAATACCCTTATTCTAAGTACTAGATGTTTAAGTGTCCTACCTGTTGTGTAAATTATCCATTACAACCTATTTTATTTGTCCAGAGGGTTCGAAAATATTTTAAAATCCATTTTAAAATTTGAAAAGGTTTACGTTAGACTTTTCAAATCAATTGGTTGAATTTTTCCAATTTTTCAAAATAGGTGTGTTAAGATGAAATTTATATCATCATTTAATTGGAATATTCTAAAATAATACGATTTGTTGACCAGAATGAAGATTGGGACATATTTTTCAGTTACAACAAGAGTGTTATTGGGGCTTTAACAGATAATCGAGTTAAATTGAACAGAAAAATAAGAATCACCAAAGGATAATATTTAATCCGAGAAAATTTAGATTAGCCTAGGGATTTTTATCATTTAGACCTATTATGGCGCTGAATATCAAACATTAGCATCGATTACATAGTTGCTAATAAAATATACCTTTAGATAGCACCTGGCTTGATATAATTTTAAACTATCACAATGAATCAGGCTCATTTCAAATCTACCTAAAGCATTTCTTTCTATAGGCCTGAAATGTTATATGTAAACTATTAGTTAGACATGTATTAACAAAACAAGACCATACTCAACCAACGATGGCACTGGATACTCGAGATTTTTACTAGATTAGAACGGTTCACCATTTAAAAATTTAATTAAAAAGTGTGAGAGCGTGGCTAAGTCGCGAATATACCAGTGTCCCGATTACCACTATGTACACATCTTGTCAAAACTGCAAAAAATGGCTCAGTAATTTGAATAAGATTTTCAATATTGTCATTTTACATTATTTATTTTTGAGCAATTGTAGCAAGAATGGTCAGCTCTTTATCTAAATCTTACATAATGTATCTTTAAATATTGTAACTAGGCCAATATCAAGTTATATACGGTTGCTTTATTTTGAAACTGTTGTCACAGGAATCACTTTAAATTTCTCAATATGGATTGTTTAGTTATATATACAATAATCTATAATATATTCAATCGAGTGCCATCTGTCGTAGCTATAATAATATCAAAATAATATCAGAAGAATATAAAAATGAATGTTTTTGGAAGGAAATATTAGCAATTTACGCTTAATTAAAAAATATTCTAATATTGATGTCAAACAAGGGCATCTAGTCAAAAAATCACACTTCAAAATGCATATTATTAAATTTATTGCCATCTTAGGAATTTCTAATTTTAAACAAAATATGTATATAATATATATACATTAGAAATGAGAATACAAACCCATCAATGACACCTTCGTTCTGTGAATACTGACTACTAATTAATTATATATTAATTTGAGCATTATAAATTTATTTTATCAAGTTCAGAAATATCACAGTATCATATTCACATGTAGCACAGAATCAATAAAATTCCTTGCGTGTGTCGTAGATTTGTAACGACTCACTTATAATTGCACAAAGAAAAATTTAACCTAAATGATATGCAGAAATAACTCACCATCTCGGTTTTATATTAACGTCAAAGTCGAGATAGAAGAGTAAAAATTGTGACACAATGCAATGTATCTGATGTATATATCTACCTACATGTAACTACAATATACACACAGCTGCTTCGTAACATAATTTACTATACAATTAAATATCTTGTTTAAATCATAAAATTATAATGAGTTCACACTGAAATGTTTCGATTCAAAATACTAAACAGTTGCGTGACTGGATAAATGGCTTATAGACATGGTTATCCAGACAATACAACCCTTGTTCGAAAAGTAAGCATACGAAACACTTCGAATCGGTTTTTAGGAAAACATCACAAATAGCTCGTTAACCACATACGATCACATAAAATGACTGGTTCTTTAAACAAGGGAAGTGTTAATGATAGTATATTTTAGTATGCACATTTACACCAGGCCAAAAAGTATAAATGTGGGGAAGACGTTTGAAAAGGGACTAAGACGAGGACAGTTATAGTGTAATAGACGTCATTTCCCCTTAGGTTATTTGATCAGCTGAAGTGTCAAGCGCTGGGGGACATGCTCGGTAGCTTTCATTCTGCTTTATCTATTTTGATATGTATGCTATATTAACTCTTCTGGGGTCGTCAACATTTTCCACAAAACCTAAGATAAAAATCAATATGGTGACATTAAAGATTTAACTACGAGATAAATATATCTAATATTTTATACGAATTTTCTTAAAACATGTAAACGTTGTTTCAATTTCTGACAACATAAAAGCCATTCACATACAGCCTTGGAAATTATTAGAGCGGAGCAGATAACTCAATTTTTCTCTGTAACAAAAATATACTTATATTATGTTTGTCTCTTAACCATAAGTAATGACTTCAAATGCGCTTTTCCGTTTTCGGAGTTAAGATAGTTCTCATTTAAAATGACACACCCTCGTTGATTTGTCGGGAATACAAATTATCGATTGCATTGTGTTTTATGTGTTGATTTGTTTGATGAGATGACAATCAATCTACACTATTGAGATAAAAGCAATTGTTTGTTGAATAGTCGACATTTTATGTCAAAAATGAAAAGGAAAGTAATCAAAAAAGAAAAAAGGAAAAAAAAAGAAGAAAGAATTAGCTTGATATTTCGAAATTAAAACGGCACAATCATACATGATATATGCCTATAAGATTGAAACGCATATACCGCCTAAGTTATTAGAATGTCGTCTATTTGTACGAGTGCGGTACAAAAGGGCTTGGTTAATACCGTTACATAATTAAGACCCTGCAGACAAAACGAAAAAAAGAGATTAGTCTGATTTTTATTAAGTAGTCTAATCGCGAGGTCAATGGATCTTTATCCTACGGTTACTTAAGGTTTCTAGTTAAGCAAAATAGGCATTTTTGAGAAATTACAGCGTTTCCATGACAGCAAAATAAAAGTTAATAATTGGATATTCTATTGCACGTCAGCATCAACCATGTTATATTGGACCGTGTGAAACATAATATCACACAAAATATATCACGAGCTGGGTGTGCTCGATACAATCATAACCAGGAAGTGTGTAGAGTGCAAACACGAATTCTTTTATGTTGGTAATACTAGTCTCCAATTCCTTAATGCCATACACTTTTAATACTTTAATAGCGTATAATATATATATTCACCGAGGAGTCTTACACTATGTATGTTATGGAATCATCGTTCTATCAATAATAAAACAGAAAATAAAATAATAAAAATGATTAATTTCCCAGTTAATTCACGAAAAGACATTTCTGTTCAGCGTTCCATCAACGTAGACTGTATGTAATAAACTCTTATGACTCTAAACTCGACATCGGCTATATTTTATGCTGATCTATTATTACGCAATATTACTTCACGACAGTATGTTCAACCAAAACTATACTTGCTTTCAATCACTTACACAGAATGCCTTTGTACTGAATGATTTATACATCACTTTACTCCACCCTGCCAAACGAGTTGTCTACTGAGATCTATATAGACAGTTTATAACCTTATGATTCGTATGTTAAACCATCTCATTGATATTATGTAAATAAATCGAATAGAAAACTACTCGGAATGTCTTAAGGTTATTGTTAAGCTTGGTTCAATGTCCACAGTCATCATATTATGATCAAGTTGACGGTACATTTAAACCTATTTATAGACATCTGCCATAACCTGCTTGCATATTATTTTCATTAAAACCGAATACTGTCAACTGTATATATACAAGTTTACTTACCGCGGTATTAAAATAGAATATTGTATTCCTTAACAGGTATAGCACTGGAACGATCGACTGGCGTACACCTGAATTTTCGTAATGGTATCAACGACCCTTCTATCGTCTCTAATGTACTATTACAAGAAGCCAACAGCGCATAACACAGATTGACAAAGGGGGTTTGCTCTGATTCTTTTCACATGTTTTAACACGCAGATTAGATTTACATGACAAAGACATGATACATGAAATAATCCTTGCTCGAATTCATTTAGTTTAGAAGAACACGTTACACTGTATTATTGTATATAGTGTTGTCTTAAACGCTAAATTTGTATGAAACTAATTAGAGGGATTATCAGTTTTACAATTCAAATTTATAGGTTAAAATCAAATATTTGTCGCCGAATGTTAGACATCATTCGCTTTATTAATCGCCGATAATTGTCCGTATCCAGGTAATGAGGATAATAATTGTGTTGCTGTATATAGAGACTGTTTTCATTGAAGATTATGTACTTTCAATTATCATTGATTTACAGGCTTTTCATTATTAAACCAATAGCCCATTGGAAAGTCAAACACATGTCTAATAAGCCCATTTTAAACGACAAAATTGCCCAAATCAATGGGCAACACAAAATAATACTCTATCTGCTGTTAAATAATGACTTGGAACCGAAAATATACCAAAAGGCATCGATTTTTTACGATAAGGGCTACATTTTTAATGTTTTTTTTTAATTCAATATGGTATGGGGCATTGGGATCGTGAGGGGACAAACCGTATCAATTTTCGACGCTTTGCGACCTTCCGTTCCAGAGTTTGGTGCAAAGATGATAGAATGAACTCTATCGACCTCCCATTCCGGAGTTACCACCTCTTTATGGGTAGGGGAGGCAGAGAAAGAGATGGGTTTAACGTTCACTCGACACGAACTAGGCCATTTCGGGACTAACGTATGGTTCAATTTTATTTCAACAATACGCTTACGCGTATGGGTCTTTAGCAGTAGAAGGAAACCGGAGGACCAGGAGAAAACCCACGAGGTTGGACAGGCGACCTTACTCCTTGTGTCAGGTACAACCTACGGGTATGGGAGCCGCGGGGATGACAATATACACCACAGACGGAAGTTTAATTATCATCACACGAAATTCGCTAAAACTTGAATTTATTACAAAAATATATTATATATATTTACAAAAATATATTATATATGTTTACAAAAATATATTATATATGTTTACAAAAATATAAATAAATAACACATAATCACATAAAACATGTTTGAAATGAAATACCCCCACCCCACTCCATCTGTTGATGAAAACCAGAAACATTTTATTTATACGCAACAATTTTAAATATTTAAGAAAATATATGTGTATCTATCACATTTAGAGTACAAAGCACATACATTTAAACATTTCTTTTACAAAAGAAAATTGCACAATATTGGCACCTGCTGATTCAATTTTTATAACAATTTGACGGAATCAAACAGAATCAAAAGACTAAAATACTTCCATAATGTTTAACGTGACCGGTAGCTGAAAAATGAAACTGTGGTAATGTGTGATGTGCAAATTTGAGAAAGGCCAATTTTGTTTTCAACAGCCGGTGCTGTAAATTATTAAACAGACCAACTTCCGAACACTTTAACAGTTTAGAGTCCCCACATCAATTACCGAAATAACAAATCGGTATCAACATAGCTGAACAATTAAATATGACTTGAAGCTACTATTTCATATTGTTTAGTTATATTTCGAAAAATTATTAAATTAAAGCCCTTAAATAGATGGAATCTATAAACAGTCCTACCTTGTTAAAGAATTATCCGATTAATCCAATAATTCACCATTTCCAGTTGAGAAATTGGCAAATATGTCATTTTCAATTTCAAATTCAAAAGTTTGAAGATAGCTATTCCACGTGTTATTATTTCCGGTGTCAATGAGTTCTAAGTGTGGGGAATAATGCTTATAATATTGAGTTGATAACCTATTGAGCAAAAGACATGAAATATGAAATTCTCGCTTTAAATTAAATTATCTTAGTAATATAACTAGTAATAGTAATAATAATTTCTTAGTGGCTGTTCCCCATATTCAGAGGGTTCACCATAATAGTCATATAATTCACCAAAAGCACCAGTTGTAGATATTGGGGAGGAAGTCGTGGATGGGGGTAGTTTGGGTGGTGATGTTTCTCCAACTCGTGCTAGTAAATATTTCAAAATATTCTTTTGTGTTTGTTGAAGAAGTACTGTCTCAACCGCTTTATCATACCCTGTTTTCCCACTACCTGCCACTACCTTTTTTAAAACATCCAGTAATATCTGTTCATGGCCACTGTTCAGATTTAAATCATGTGTAACCAATCCTTCCGACGGACTTCCAGTTAAAACTATTCCTTTAGTGGATTCCTCTACGCCTTGGGTAGATTCCGAAGGTACAGTTGCTGGTGTAATAATTGTGTGAAGGGGCGGTAGACTGTAAGGTTTTTCTGTGCTGGGCTTATCGCTTGTATTCGGAATGTTCATTGTAGTGGAAGAAGCAAAGTCGCCCATATATGGCTTAAGGGGTGGTTGACCATAAGAATTTTGTACTGTTGCCACGGTGGTAGACCTCTCATCCAAACGTGTCTGACTAAAGGGTTGATAGAAGGGATTTTCTGTAGTCGGTGTGTCCTTTGTGTTAAAAACATTCGTGTCTCTGCTTTTGCTCCAGCTCGATAAGGTATTTTGTTTTTTTGCTTTGGAATTATTCATTGAAACAGATCCAAAGTCGAAACGTGGATTGGTCATCTGTTTAGGGGGATGGAAAGGGTTGGATCGAAGCGGTGAGAGGAATGGGTTGCGTGGTGGCATTGGCTTGGCTGTTTTTCCATTTATTTTGACGGCATCCTTCGTGGGTGATTTTCGAACGAACTCTGGTCGGATATTTTGTACCCGTGCTAGGAATGGATTGCGAACGAGAGGCAAAAGGAAGGGGTTTCTAAATGTGGTTGTTTCAAAGATAAAGGGATTTCTGTTCGCTGACCCTCTCTCTATATCCGGTTTCAGTGTAACTGACAGAAGTTCTTTAAACTTTGTCACGTGTTTGCCGGTTGATTCTCCCAGGGAACTTCCAAATGTTTTTGTTTCAAAAATAAACGGGTTTCTAGTTATTGAACCCCGGTTGTCCATATTCGGTTTCTCTGTAAATAATACGAGTTTCTTAAGTTTGTCCTGCTTCTCTGTAGTCATATGCTTACGGGTTGGTGCTTCCACAGTAGTAACATCACTTATTTGTTTGAATATATTTGGCATTGCGGAAGGATTGTCACGCGGAGAGCTATTATCTACAGTCGGACTTGTATAACGATTACTTGTGGAGTCGGAAGTTTTAAAATCAAGCTTTTCGGTTGATAGTGTACTTTCAGTAGAAAACGAAGCTTGATCCGGTAATTGTTTAATTTTGGCCTTGGGTTTTGACAGTGACACCGTGGTGGCATCATTAAATGGAAATGCAGGTGTAGTCACCTGAACATTTTCAGCTTTACTTGTTGTTAGTTTGGTTTGGAATGTTAAGAAGAATGGGGCTACTTGTGTTGGGTTTTCAGTGGCTGGACTTAATGACGAAGCCTCTAGAGCCCCGGGTGGTTCACTGAGAGCGTGTTCTTTGGCTTCAAATATGTTTGGTGGGTATTTAGAATCGTCTACGGCTTTTTCTATTTGTGTGTCGTGAACGTTACTTTGAATGCTAGTGTTATAAGGAGTGGAATTTCGTCTCCGTAACGTCTCTTCTGCTAATCTATTGCTTTTTTGAATCCGTGATTCGGTGGAAATATCATCAAATCGAACTACAGGTGTAGTTCCTGGAACATTTTCAGCTGTACTGGTTGTTAATTTGGGTTTGAATGTTAAGAAGATTGGCGTTACCTGTGTTTGGTTCTCATTGGATGGACCCAATGATGAAGCCTCTAGAGTCCCGGGTTGTTCACTGGAAGGGTGTACTTTAACTTCAAATGTGTTTGGTGAATATTTTGAAACATATACGGGTTTTTCTATTTGTTGCTCGTGAACGTTACCTTGGACGCTGAAGCTATAAGAAGTTGAATTTTGTCTTGGTAACGTCTCTTCCGCAAACAGATTGCTTTGTTCAGTTGGTGAAATTGAGTTAATGGTATTCGACTGTTCTTTAATAGTTGTTTCTGCGTGAGACAAAATATCAGCCGTCGGTATCACCCTAAACGTCTGCATGGCATCACTTAAAGCATGCCCCTTGAATTCAATGTTTTGTAGGGTTTTAGAAACACCAAAAGGTGCCTCAATTTGATCTTCATGAACGTCATTTTTAATTCCTACCATCCAAGAAAATGGAACGCTAATGTTATATGAAGTTGAATTTTTTCTTTGTAACATCTCTTCTGCGAACCAATTGCTTTTCTGACTTGGTGACTCTGTGGAAATATCATCAAATCGAAATGCAGATGTAGTTAATTTGGTTAATTTGGTTTCGAATGCATTTTGTTTTTGTAAGAAATTGGTGTTTTGATTATGTGAGGTTACGTTCACCTTATTCGGTTGTACAGTGGGCGTTTCCTGTTGTGACATACCTTTCGTATTTGTAAATTCGTATCTCGAAATTAGATTACGAATTACATGGCTTCCATTGGTTTTGTTTCTACTCTCTTCGGGGCGAATTCTTGGAATTTTTGGAGCTGCAAGAGATTTATTGGAATTTTCCACATTTGACGTATTTGTCATAATGTCAAATAACGATATGGTAGTAGAAAGTTTAGTAAAGATTGGCTGAGAAGTGAAATATCTGGCTTGCGATACTTTGTCATTAGTAGGTGTAGTTGAGGTACTTGTTGGACTATTATTTCCTGTGCCATTAGTAGAATGAGTAGTACGGACATCAGTTATTATTTTCTGTGGATCTGGTATATTACTGCTATTAAGTGTTGAAGGATATTGTTCCCTGGGAATGTTTCTGGCTGTTGGTTTCCTCCTTTGTGTACTAACACCCACGGGGATCCCCCTAATAACCTGGTTGAATGGTTCACTAATCGTAAACGTTTTATTTTTCACTCTCTCTCCCGAATTCCTAGAAAAGTAAATTGGTGATCCCATTTTGGTGCCATTAACCATCTTTTGAATTCCTCCCAATGAAGAAGGCGTTGTTGAACTGATCCACTGATATTCTCGATTTTGTGGCAACATATCCACCGTCTGTGAAAATTTGTGATTTCCAAGCAGTTTTAATTTATTTTGAATCCAACTTGAACTGTTTGTTTTTTCATCAAGAAACGATGGTAAAATAGATGGAAGTGTAGTGGAGATATGGTTAGGTGGAGTGGTCAAATCGACGATTATGGGTTCCATATTACCAATTTGTACAGTAGATGTAGTCACTGGAGTTGCATGGTCCATGTCCAAAATAGAATGCATACCAAAGAAATGGTCGGTTGTCGCCTTCTGAGTAAATGGTATGCTGCTGCTCTGAAATGGCAAATAATGCTTTTGAATATGATGGTTTAAAAATGGGTTTCGAACCAGTGGTCGTTTTCTATCTTCGTTATTAACCAAGTACATTTCTGTGTGGATTGGTTTCGTATGCTTGAATGACTCATCTCGGACTGGCTTTTCTTTTGAAATATTCATTTCATCAACAGCTGCCGCATACAATTTCGTCGCGTTGACTGTAGACAAACTGTGAGCTCTACTTGGTACGATAGTATGGCTTTTCTGGGCTAAAACATCGAAATTAGATCTCCTTGGAATTTTCTTGACAGGAAATAGAATATCTGGGTGACTGGCATATCCATTATCCGTAGGATTAGTAAACTGCTCAAATGAACTTGGAGATGTTATTTTTATCGTATTTGAATCTATGGAAGTGTGGATTTTTCCAGGAGAGTTATCATTCAGTTTCATTTCCATAACGTCTCTCATTCTGTTTTTATCAGCAGTCTCCGTTGCACCATGAAATGTGTTGGCATCTATCGTATATAGTGGTATGGGTTTTCCAGATGGTAGCGAATCTAAATTTTCAAATCTAAAATCTGTAGTTCCTTGGTTTATCTGAATATTATTTGTGCCAGTTTTTGCGATATTTAACCTAAGTGAATCCTGGATCTTGGTTACATCTTTATACTGGGTTGTCATAGTTTCAGGAATAATATTTGTTGCAGGAATATTTGACGGAATAATATTTTTGACAGGAAATATAATATTTAAGCGACTGTCATATCCATTATCAGTAGGATGAGTAGACTGGTCTAATGAACTCGGCGATGTTACTACTTTGTTTGTATTTGAATCTATGGAGGTTAAAGTAGGGTTTAGCTGATTAGAGAGCACAGAAGAAGCAGTGTGGTCCATGGATGACAAAGAAGAAATAAACACATTTTCAGGAACTGACTTAATTTGCGGAATTGGCACCGGTTTATATTCTGTTTTATCAGTGGACAGAGTAGGTATCATTTTCAGTTGCGTGTATTTCGTGTCTAATTCTGTCAGAGTTGGTTTGGGAGTTGTCATTTCAACAGATATGTCTCTTGTCTGGGAATCAACCTGTCGTATTTTTAACGGCGTGTTATGCCCCAACAAGTCTATACCGATCCCCTGCGTTACATCTGGAACCGGTGATGTTGTACCATTAACTGGTGTAAAGAATGCCTCTTCTGTATCTTTATCATTTTTCAGGTGTAAAGAGTTCCCTTGTTTCAATCCGGGTAAATGGTTAAATACCGACAGCTGATCTGGTGGAATTCTAATTTGGTTGATATCCAAATATGCGTAAGGTTCAATGGGCATCTCTGTAGTTTTCATAGTTTCCATGTCGTGCAGACCTTTACCTAATTGGTGTGGATTAGGACTCTGTGATGTCGTGGTGATTGGTACCGTTACCCGATTTACGTTTGACATTTTTTTGAATTTGTGTTGTTCATTACCTTCAAATGTCGAATTTGTATTAATTAGTAGTGACGATAATTGATCACTGGAAATTTTATCTCCAACCATGTTACTCTTGCGGAAATTTTTCTTCACAGTTAATAAAGGTTTTGTGTCCTTGGTGTTTCTTAGTGAAGGTGTGGTGATATCTGTATTGCGAATGCTAGGCAGTTGCGTGCTGTATGTAGTAGTATCGAGTTTAAAGGATACTGTTGACGAATTATCACCTAAATTGGATATTTGTGATACGTTTTTGAAAGACAGGTCGAGATTTATTGACGATAACATATCCTTTGGTATTCGGTTTTTAATATTATCCAAGTTACTAATATTTGAATGTTTAGATTTGTTGTTGTTGATGGTACTAAGTATCCCATCCGTCATTGACGGCACCGTATCAATCAATTGGAATTTACTCTCTGTTTTATGAGATATTGCGGGGTTGTGGTTTAAAGTTTTTAAAGCTGACAAAGTATCTTGATTGAAGGGTAATTGTGTTGATATATCAGGTTGATATTTAACTAAGGAATCTCCAAGTTGGCTTACATAATCGTTTTTGGCTTTGACATCCATTTCCTTCTTTTTCCGCCTTCTTTTAACTTTAAGCCTCGTCCTTTTCTTCTTCTGAGCCAATTGTGTTGAAGTAGGGTTTGCATTTTCTATCTTTTTCGTATCGATTTTAAAACTTGTTTTCAAAACCTTCTCTCTTTGTTCATAATATGTGTGCGCAGCTGTGAAGTCTGGCCAGAAGAATCCCAAATGGTCCTTTTGGGGAGCTGTTGTGTGTCGTTGGTGTTTAGCAAATTTCAAATTTTGTCTTTCATCGCCTGGCCATATCCAATCAATAAGCGATCGAGAATCTGAAGAATTATGAATGGGCATTTCCTTGCGATATCCATTGGTAATAACAATCGTGTGATCGCCTTGCATTTTCAGTTTTGTAAGTTCGTCCATAGTCTGATTGCCGACAAGATCAATTTTAGGAATTCCCGACACATATGATTCCAAGGGTATTGCATCCTTTTGAAACTTTCTGTCCCTTTCTTGTGATTTAAAATTACTCACTTCAAAGCGACCCGGCTTACTGCCACGTCGTTGCGACTCTTTTATACTCACTGGATGACGGACAGCTGGGGTATCATTTGTCAGTATTCCGTCAGACTGTATATTGGTAAGGCCTGGTTGCGACTCTTTTAAGTCCACCGTGTAAAGGACAGCTGGAGTATCGAATCGGTTGAGGTCAGGTTGAGGAATCATTGTGTTTTGGGGAGTTTTTCTAGACTTGTGGTCTTCCTTGTAACCATTTGAGTTATTTCCAAACACACCTTTCTTTATATATGATGTCGAAGCTCTGCTCCATGCCAAGTTCTTATCACTATTGTTCCTCCTTGATGACCCATCTACACCGAATATATCAGCGTTCACGAAAGTGGGCGCATGGCCGTGGCTGGTATAATTTATCTTGGGTTTGTCGATTTCAATATGATGTCCAGTCTTAAACGAAATATTGGATTGATTATACAAGGAATTAGAATTCTTAGTTATTCCACGATTTTGGGGGTTCGGTAGAAGTCTTCTTCTCTGTGGAATTCTGTTGTGGCGCCTGTTAAAATTAGATGCTGGGAGGAGACGTCTTTGAATATGTACATTATTGTTTTGTCTTCGCCCCATAGGTCGTTGCCGGAAGTTCTGTGTTCTTCGTAGTTGGTTTTGTCTAACACGTGAATTGTGGAGTGGGTTTTGACGTTGTATATTTTGCTGAAAAAAATTCTGATTCTGATTTCGAAGAGACTGTGAACGTTGGTTAATAGATGGCAATACATTAGCTATGGTATGTCGACTTCCTTCGCGGAGTTGCTGGTGTTGAGGTATATTTCGGGTACGTGATTGCATCGGTTGATTTGTTTCTGATACGTTGTCGGGGTGTGTATGACGTTCTTGGCCATTGCTGCTTCCAAAATTGTTGTTTGAATCTGTACTCCTACCTCCTAAAATATTTCTCAGCAGAATTGGTCGATTTTGAATCACTCTTCGTTGTCCTGGCAGCCTGTTAATGCTATTTCTTGCTCTGGTGTTACCAAATGTGGAAGGTGGGATATGATTACTGTGGAGCTTTGTGCGAATCATTGTGGAGTGACTTCCCCTGTATATCGAATCGGTATTGTTATGTAGTTGGTTCGTTGGTTGTTGTCTTCCAGTTTCCGATATATTTTGATATCTGTTTTCTATCTGACCAAAGTTCCGCATTGATTGTATCTGAAATTTAAAAATAAATGATGCAATGTATTACATTATTTCAGGCCATAATTGTTCGATGCTTTATCAGTGTAAACAGAGAATTAGCGAAAAGTTTAGGATGGGTATGGCCTACATATGAATTTTTCTTCTAAATATTACAATAGCTCTATTTCGCGTCACAGTACAATTTTCTGCAATCTGCATCTACAAAATTGCCCCCGACCCCCACAACCAAAATAGAATAAAATGTGCAGGTTTCTTATCAGTTCGGTTTGTCTGCGATATCACTTCTGTGGAAATGGACGTTAAAACCCCATGTAGTAGTAGTAGTATCAGTTTGGTCATGTAATGTAAAGATTGCTTCATTTATAAATTCCCACACTTTATCTAGAACTGTTTAATCTGAAAAAATTATTACTTCATGGGCACAATCATTATGTATGTGAACTTGATCTCAAAGGTGTTAGGGAAGCACTTTTTGATTTACTATTGTTTTGTGGAATTATATTCGATAAAATTGAAGTCTGACATGTCTGTAGTTGCCTCCCTTGGATAGCCGAAATTACCATGTTAATCGTAGATTTCAGGTCGAAAGCCATGGTTTTTGTCAGCCATTGAATATGGTAAAATGTATATTCGAGTCGTAACGTAATACGGCAACCGTGGATTATAAGTTCAAAAGAAATCTACGGTTCTACGTCATGATATTAGTTAATCAAATTGTTGACAAGTGGGTCTTCGTTGTTGAAACAAATACGTACGTGATTAAAGGGCGACACATTGATAATTAATTTAGACAAAACATAAAGGTTTTTTTTTATTGCATTGTATGTAATGTGATTTAACGTCCCACTGCTCGGCTCCAATCGGTCTAATGAATACGGGCATACGACATGCAGTGTGAGATGAGCTTAATTGAATTTCAACAGATATGGTTTCTTTTACGCCCTCGACATCGGTTTCGCCTGTCTAACCTCGTGGGTTTTCTCCTGGTTTTCTCTGTTAAAGACTCCTAAGCGCCAGCGAATTAACAAAATAAAATTGAACCATATGTTAGTCCCGAAATGACCTAGTTTGTGTCGATTTTGAACACCTAGTTTGTTGATTTTAAACACCAGGGTCCTATTTCACGAAATTTTAACTAAGATAAGATCCCAATTTTAGTAATTTGATTGGATAATATTAGATTGATTTTAGTGCTTAGCCAATCAAAATTGAAGTATCTACTAAAATTGGATTTTATCTTAAGTTAAAATTTCGTGAAACAGGGCCCTGTTCTCTCTCGCTCTCTATTTCTCCTTCGCCGCAAATTTATTTTACTTTAATAGCTTATTGTTTTCGCATAACGGGGGCGATAGCATCTGTACATGGGATTTATATCACAGATTTCCTCACAATCTTTTCCCAAATTTCTAAGACCCGGACACTGAGTACACGAGAGTATACGTGTGACGTTCGTCTAGAGACCTCCAACATTAATTTGTATAAGAATCGTCAAAATTCATTCATAATACTAAGAGTTTATGTTACAAACCTGTTGTCCTTGTAGTTTTAAGCCTGTGCGTTGTTGCATCCATTGTCTTTGGCGAGAGGTCTGTCCATCTGTGAGTCCAGGACAAAACGCCAGTAGAAAACCGAGCAAGTATATTGCAAACATGGGTATATTATTTAAAGTCCATTGTGTCCACATTTAAAATGTATGCACTACACTACATGTAGAAATCGTAAAAATGAGCAAGGAGGGTTAGATCCCCGAAACTTGATTTAAAGTAGTTGACGTTTTGATAAATAGTGACAGGAGCAGGGGTCAAATTTAGTTTGGGTTCACCATAAGATTTAAACTAACATCATTTGCACATAATATGTATAATTATCGGGTTATAGATGGACAGTGCCTCAAGGGTGAAGTCTGTGAACTGTGTATCCAACATGATTTAGTAATTAATCCACCTATTGGTTGTTATACATATATATTACGCAGTTTCTGACCTTATGGATATAATTTAATCCGATACTAATATAAATAAGAATAATAATTGTCATGTTCAAAGAATTGCGCGATACTTGTCTGGTATGTCTATAAATTTACTGTGACAACATTTTACCCCAGACTTATGCCGAGGTGTGCCGTATGTAACACAGCTCTGGGTATTTATACGGCCATTTTAGTTATTCAATAAATTCACGTAATCTGAACACCGATCAATGGAAATGAAATGAAATGGGGATTTATCGTCCTACTGTTCTGTTCCTAACCTGCACTGTAACAAAAATATCCGTGAAACAAAAACTGCCAGTATTTGTTTTTTCTGCAGTTTACAAAAAATACTTCAATACATTTATGAAAATACTTACGGTCTGATGATTATCAATACACTTTATAGATCTGCAGTTTACAAAAAATACTTCAATACATTTATGAAAATACTTACGGTCTGATGATTATCAATACACTTTATAGATCTTATAAATCATGAAAATTAGATATACATAACACGTAATATACCAAACTTTACAAAATATAATTCTTCATATTGTGGTTAATAAATTGGAATGAATACTATAACATGATAATTATTAGGAATGATTATATGTGTATACGATTACTTATCGTTGCATTTGCAATG
The DNA here is from genome assembly GCA_948474765.1 of Patella depressa. Lineage (NCBI taxonomy): Eukaryota > Metazoa > Mollusca > Gastropoda > Patellidae > Patella > Patella depressa. Next base: position 59,725,918 of record OX419717.1, read on the forward strand.
GAATAAAACATTCTATCCTTAAATTTCACGGAAATTCCTGGTCGTTCTGCAGTTTATCCCGTAAAATAACAGAAAATTCCATAGAAATACATAAAACACGTAATTTGAAGAAATAATCCACGCTTTTAACACATTTTCTCCAATCATGCCATCGATTAACAGAAATTTTTACAGTGTGGGCTAATGAAGACGAGCATACGCCAACATTGTGATATGAGAGACATTTTGCCCGGGCAGTGGCGCTACGGCATAATCTTATATCGAATTCCAACTGCCACGGGATCTTTTACACGGGACCAATGTGTACACGGGACCTCTGTTTTTCGTCCGATCCGAACGACTGGACAGCTGTCCTTGTCAGGCCCTCCGTCCCGCATCACTGACCAGATTTCTAGGCCAATGCAGGGATCGAACACCCGACCTCTAGGCTATCAAGCCAAACTCTTAGCCATTTAGCCACGTGATCCCCCGCCAACCAATGGGGTACATCATAAAAATCAAAAGAAAACAAAATATATTTGTCAGATTGCGAATATATAAACAGTTGTTGCACGTGTTGTAATCATGTTTTATAATGAAAGTCAATGGACACTAGGCTATTTCGAGAATGAGTATAAAAAGGCGGGTATTGGTCGTCTAATATAATCATTAAACGAAAGGAAATAACCATAACAGAAAATCAGTAATCTATCAGAATTATATATATTTGTCATTTTTTTAAAACAGTATTTATTAATGAAACTGGACTGGAGAACAGGCAGAAAAGATTATAGACGCCTCTCCATACATTCGTCTTTTATTTCTTGTATCGGATATTGATATCACCTGTTATACACAATATTACTCCTTTTTGTTCAGACCAGGGTCGGATTAAGACCACCCATCGAGGCCCTAAGCAGATCATATTTTGATGCCCCCATATATATGTTATTTAAGATAAAAATAATAATAACCCACAGACAACCGTCAAGCATGTGATTAGAGGTTTTTTTTCTAGAACTTTATACATGTCATTATTAATTGCGACAAAATAGGTGACAGTAAAAGAAGACTAAAAAAATTGATAAACATTTCGAAGTTTTTAGTTTTAGAATTAAATATTATAATGTTGGCATCTAACAAAGCAGACATGATGTGGTGCTCCCATTACCATGATGCCCTAAACCACTTGGAAACAAGTGGCTATGATATCGTTGTGTAGGAGTATTTATGCAAATCAAAAGGACTGGATTGAAGAAAAAACATATCTGAGTGAATCGACAGAGGTTTGATTGCCTGGCATTACGAATTGTTGAAAAAAAAACGAGTCGGAACGAGAGCAGGTAAAATCGAGTCTTCAAAAGGCATTGTATTCCTGTTATTTTTTTTTTTATTATGTAATATCTCATACGACATCAGGGGCGGATCTAGGAATTTGCATAAATACTCCTACAAAACGATATCGCCCCCCCCCCCCCAAACTGGATCCGCCCCTGGACATGGTGTATGCATATTATATTCGGATAGAAGGTCAGATTCCTGTGCCGAAACACGTGTTTATTTTTGAATACTGGTTAATCTCAGCACTGGTTCAGACTCACTAGTTCCCTTTTGTATTATAGTTCAATATTTATGAAATGCATGTTTTTAAATTTAACGAAATATGAATTCCAGCTGCATTAAAACGGCAGTAATCAAAATCTATAAAACTATAAATTTTGATATGTAATAAATTAGCAATTAATCTCAATAATGATTAAGTTGTGTAAGTTGTCAAACTACTAAGTAACTTTGGGTATCAAATCGTGATGCTAGAGTTATTTAAATGACAGTAATTGTTCTTAATATATTGAAGATCATTTTTTTTATTTTTTACTTTTGTAAAAGTTCAAGGTACATTATGGGAGATTAGATAAAGAGCTGGCAGTTATCACTATAATAGTTAAAAACTAGATAATATAGAGGGAATTTGATGAAAATTTTTAAGTCAATTTAATTCAGTCTGAACCGAGAGTTTAGCTATTGAATTTTCAGTCTATCATCGATCTTCATTACTAAAGTCACCATTATTAAAATCGGTACCATACAAACATTATAGTCTCGATAAACCATTTCATGAGTAAATCATGAATGAAAGTTGAGCGGCAAGTCGGATCCTAATCCAGTAAATATCGAATGTTAACGTTGACATCGATGGTTCATTATGGTCTAGATAAGTTCATTAATGTTTAATTAATAACATTTCAGGCCTAAAGAAAGACCCGTAATAGTCCGATTTAGCTCTTGGATAATGTATGTTTAATGTGTTAGTCAACTACTTCCGAAAAGAAAGTGATACATTCACACGTACTATAATCCATAGAACTAAATACGGATAATCCCAACCAGTTTGACTATTTTGACCTCGTCGGTTCGAGTTAATTACGTATGGGCACGAAGGAAACGAGAGACGGGCAAGATAAGATGTCTTTTTAAAAAAGCCTTACCAAAGACAGACAGAGGACTGTTTTAACTGGTTTATTCCCCCCCCCCCCCTTGCGTTCCGGCACACAAATTAAACATGTTTAACAATCATCAGAAGTTTTGAACGTTTCTAAATGGGCTAATAGATTTAAAAGCTTATACGTCGATACAAATGAATTAAACATACATTATACAAGAGCGAAATCTGCCTATTGTAGGTCTTTCATTAGGTCTGAACTATTAAATGGATAATCAAGACTACTAGTTTTGACTTACCTACTTTAGTAATGATGATCGAGGCTAAGCGGAAATTTCATTCGCTTAGTTCTCGGTTCATAGTGGATCAATTTGACTCAAATTTTCACCAAATTGCCTTGCCATTAACTAGTTTTTAACTATTATAGAGAGAATTGCCATCTCGTTATCTAATCTCTCATACTGTATCTTTAAATAGCGCTACAAGATACAGAAATAGCTGAGTACCACGGGTTGTATCTCGGATATGGAATTTCTCGGGGTGATACACGCCCTTATCCAGGCACAAACATGAAACTGACCGATGTACATGTATTGCAAACAGTTTTAAACTAATTTCGCGCAACTATCACAAAGGCATCTAACAAAATGGACTAGTTTTGCAAAAATATATACATGACGATTCCTTTAAATGGTGAACATCAAATACTTAACGATGATGGATCTGAATATTTTCGATACAAATTTTAAAGATTCAAATTATACGAGACAATTCCTTTAAATGTTGAACATCAAATACTTAACGATGATGGATCTGAATATTTTCGGTACAAATTTTAAAGATTCAAATTATTGACGAATAAAACCATTTTATTGTGATTATTATGATTATAACGACCCCCACCTGCAGTCTAAAACTTTAAGAAGCTATATAATGCATGGCCTACAGCCTTTGTCGTCATGTTGATAATATAGTTTTTAAGTGATACACTATCATGTTATACATTATGATCAATCATATTATTTTACCACATTCTGCACACGGAGAACTGTCTACTTTGCAAATAGATCCCTCATTTGAATGGCCGCCATATTAAAAAAAATAGTATACTACATTATGTATATATTTTGTAATGTGTTTCGAATCCATTTTACAGTGTTCATACACATAAAAACTGTCTATTAGCTCCGAGTCCGCTCCAGGGTTAAACCCCTTTAATATGTAATCCTGTTAGAACTTTATAGACTCCAAAGTATTGTCTCTTTGAAATTAGCTTTGTGTCCGCCCCAGAGTTAAAGGACAATATTGGTATCAGTCATTATCACATATGTGATAGAACTGGTTAAACACTTTCCAAATATAATTTTAACACATAGATCATTGCTACGATAGATGAGTAATACAGGTTTCAACAATCGGGAGTGACGATCACGAAAGGAAAACACGAGTTATCCCTCTATATCTCTGACTGAAGTGACCAGTGATAACAGATGCATGGGCGATTTTCTGCTCATTAATAATTCCTTCGAAGACAAAGGTTGTGTGAGACTGTGAGAGGATATCATAAAAGAACATTGACTGTCACTAGATAAGAGAACACGAAAGAAAAACAGAAAAGGTCCGTGCATTACCATGTTTTTATAACGTATAGAACGGAGAGAGAAGGAGAGAAATGGGGTTTAACGTCCACTCGACACAAACCAGGTCATTTCGGGACTTACATATGGTTTAATTTTATTTCAATAATTCGCTTGCGCGTAGGGGTCTTTAACAGTGGGAGGAAACCGTAGTGCCCGGAGGAAACCCACGACGTTGAGAAGGCGCCCCTATCTCCATGCCACATACGCTCACACCGGGGATCCAAACAAAAGCCATAGGTGACCAGCCAGCTAGAGGTCGAAACGCGGCACTCTAGACCACTAGCCCCCCCCCCCCCCACGTATAGAAGGAAAAAAAACCAAGGGAATGTACGGACTATTTCTATTTTTCTCGTATTCTCTTATCTAATGACCCTCAATTACTTTATTGAATTGTTAGATATCCTCTTGCAGTCCCATATAACAACTTTTGGTCTTCGAAGGAATTTTTAGTGACCAGAAATTCGGTGCTGTATCTGTTATCAATCGTCGCTTCAGTCAGTTATATAGATGGATAACTCGTGTTTCCTTTTGCGTTCGTCACTTCCGATTCATCAAACCTTTATAACGCATCCATCGTAGCAATGATCTCTTTGTTAAAATTGTATTTGGAATGTGTTTAGCCAATTCCATCACATATCTTACTCTGACTGACTCCAATATTGTCCTTAAAGCCCGTTTTATATGCAATCCTGTTAGCGCTATGTAGGCTCCGACATTTACTAATCTCCCTGAAATTTGTAGTACCTTCGCTACCTTAAAACTGAAGAACTATGTTATTAGAGTATTCAACCGACACATTGCATATCATTGTTTCTCAGATTAGCGTGCAGTATTTCAACCGTGTTAAATATTTACAACAATAAACAGCACGTTTAAAACATTTCAAATAATAATCTTACATTTATAGCTTATTCGAATATTCAGAACTACTTTTTGACTTTTGACTACTAGGCTATGGCTGTGCAGGTACAGTAAGTTGACATGATTATGAACATCTATAACTTGCAGATACCATACGCGATGTTTTACATAAATCCCTAAAATGTTGTTTATATTAAATTTCATAAATAAACAGACTATCTACCAATCGGCAATAAATAAAGACTGTCAAGGTCAAATTCAATAAATAAATGTTCATTTTATTTATGAAGATATTTAGTTGAAGCAGATACTAAAAACGACATAAAATGACGGCATAAGCTTATAAATTATGTCTACCATTATTAATGACTTATCACAATAAACTCAATAAATAAATGCTTATTTTATTTGCCAAAACATCTAGTTACCGTTGAGACAAAAATGACAGAAAATGGTGATTGCATAAAATGTATTTTATTAACTATCGCTAAACAATGTTAATATAATAATATATTGAAATACATATTTTACGTTGTCATAACGCCCCAATTTAATGGTGGTATTCAGATATAAAACACAATATTTCATCTCATATAATTAATAATAGCATTTATAACATTTTGTCAAACGCCGGATATTGTTTCCTAATATAGCTACGTTACCATTTAAGGCGAACAATAGCCTTCGGCTAAAACATCATATATGGGCCAAGTTGTCTTGAAAAGACCAATTAATTTAAATGGTCTATATTTTAAAAACCCTAGAGTGTTAAAAAGACACTGTAACTTTCATCAATCAATTTTTAATTGTCTTTATTTTATTCCTCTGATATGTACTGGTCTGTACATTTCGTTTGCTCACAAAGTCAATCGGTGTAAAATTCCCATCTCACCCAAAACGCTGAGGTGCCCGTCTGGTTTCCCCTTGACAGTGGCACAGCACAGGTCAATAATTCTCTTAAAATTTAAAGCACACTACAGTCGTGCAGGGCGTTAATTCCCATTTCACGGCACTGCTCAACCCAAAACAAATATTATCCCAGGCAGTTTCCCTTAAAGTAGAAAGACAACAGTGTTCCGAAATACATGAACAAAATATGGTCCATACACGCAAAAGCAATGTCTCTAAGTGCCGCGGGGCCCCGTTAGTAAGACGTTGCATGAGACAACAGATAGTCATTCGGATGGGACATGCGCATTAAAAAACCCTTGAAAGTTGTCATTCGAAATAAAATTAGGTCGTAGCGCATGTATGGCGTATGCCCGTCTTCATTAGTCCATGCACTTAACCCTGAAAAGTATAGATTTTTATTTCTAAATGTTATAAAATGAGTAGGCCCCAATGTTTCCCTTAAATTGGCTATACAACCCTCGGTAAAATGGATATTAAACCTAGCGAACGAACGAACATTATTTTGATAAAAAAAAAAATACGGTTCCGATACACTTAGAATTTGTGTGTTTCTTTGTACCGAATATTGATAGATTTATTGTGTCATAAATTACGATGATGTTATTTGACTGTCAATCCAACAAAAGGATACTACATCGGGGAACCACCACGTCACACAAATTAGTGAATTGTGTCAATGGTGTTATTTAATTACGCTCAACTGACCAACAATGAACGACTAAGATAAATTGAAACATCTGAAAAATTGACATCTTAGCTAAAGGTATATTGTAAATAACTGACAATTAATTGATCTGTATCATTAATAACAACAAGTTTGACTTACTTAACCAATGTTCTCACACAATCTAAGTATAGTTTAGCCACAGGCTATACATGTTGTAACCGGAAACTGTTATTACACAGTGTTTGTAGAGCTTTTTGTATGGCCCTTCCTTAGTTTTAAAAAGGGAATACAAAATTTTCGATTTTCTTTGACTTTAATATAACTTTTCTTTTTCTTTTAATAGGTTGATCATTCATTCGGCATATGGAAAGTTTGGAAACGTGCCGCCTGTCATAAACAAATTTGCCCCTTTACATCTGTTCTGAAAAAGTTTCACAGGACATCAGATAGTAAAGCCATAAATAGTATAATCATTGCTCGGGATCCGTCAAAAGGAGCTAACGTGTATTAATTACTAAATATGTATGCAACAAGCTCATTCGGATGCAGAAAATTATAACTTTATATATTATCTGTTGTAGAAATGAAAGACATTTGGTCTGGTGATCGTTCAAGTTGTTGGCCGGGAAACGGGAAAGTACCTCATGTTTTCCAAATCATCTGTTAAGGAATTTATGTCAAACAATTTATCAGAATGATTGAGATTAGTACTGATGATAAAGTCCCAAAATCCACAAAATTCAATGGAAAGCGGACACGTGATATGTTAATTAACGGTTGTTTTTTTAGTAAATTTAGCGAAACACGATGAAAACGCACCATCGGTTGACTGGAAGCGTTAGTATTATTTACAGTTGAAACTTGAAACGTGTTTTTTGGTCTGAATTTAATAATATTAATAACCACCCGAATTGGCCACAACAACATTAAATTACGGTGAAACCTGGTAAACTCAGGAGGTAAAATTCGAAATTATGTAATGTCACCGCGTGAATGAGATAAACCTCTGGATGTCTCTTTCTGCACTCTCGTTCGTTCCAAAGTTACTTCTAGTGGTTCTGGTATTCGTACCCTCCTGAATTAACGCAATACCGCGTTCTTCATGTTCAGGCATATTTTTGCGTCTTCCAGTAGGAGATTTTAAAAGACATTTTATATACCCCAGCCCCCAACTCAACCATAAAAAATGGTTTTGGTTATTCTTGTTCTATCGAATTGCATTTTTTGTGTATAATGGAATTGATCTGAGGGGCGCCATCATAAAAACACCCATTGTGATATTTTATCGCGGGACTATGCGGTTCACTATGCCTACTTGACCATGAAAATGTGAGTGGATAGGAACATTTCGTTACTGATAAAGACGTTCAACTCGGAAACAGTATTAGAGAATTTATTACATTTAGAGATGTAAACATTGATGACGCTAGAAACCTCGAAGGAATTATCAACTATTTAGAGAAAAGTTTACCTATATTACATATATGTAAATAATTCTGTAAATTCTGTAAACTCTGTACTGTATTGTGTACTATGAATGCGAAATAAAGCATTATTATTATTTGGAAATAATTAATTAACGGGGTTTTTTTTAAGTAAATTTAGCGAGACACGATGAAAACGCACCATCGGTTGACTGGAAGCGTTAATATTATTTACAGTAATTATACTTTTACTTTTAACACGTGTTGCGAACAAGAGGCACTGCAATGTTTTAGTGAGAGGAGTTTTTCGCAACTGCGTTCATCTTTTTTTATGAATTACAGACAAAGGGTTTTGTAAAAAATATAGTTTTATTATTTTATAGTTAAATACAGGTATCCGAAAAGAGATAACAAAATACATAAATAATTATGATAAAGTATCTGTCATTGCTAATTACAAAAAATAACATTATAGATGAAAGTTATGTACATAATGAGTATACAATAAAACACCCATTTAGTTGAAAGGCATGTAAGCACTCATTTAGTTAAAAGGCGTGTAAACACTCATTTAGTTAAAAGGCATGTAAGCACTCATTTAGTTAGAAGGCATATAAACATTCACTCTTATATTAATATATACTATACATACAATAAAAATCAAATAAATATTTTTTGGCATTTAAGCAAGTGGATCTAGATCAGTGCAGCACGTAGAATCTATATACCCCTGCCACTTAGAGCATCGAAGAGCTCGACTGGAGGAGTTAGATTTTGTTGACTAGATCAGTATTATGATTAACTACACATGTGGATTTGATTTTGTTTTTCGAAAACTAATTGGCAAGCATTAACCTCGAAGATCACTAGATGCTATGGCAATAAGCCGCCTAGAAAATTCATCAGCGTCCACACACGCGCACTTACACTGTGTATGCTCACATTGACTTGTTTTACAGTTTCTCATACACCAACCTGTTATTCCATCCACAAAACTCCAGGCTGGAGATGACCTACACCATAAACATGGTTTGTTCACTGGGCAATTTGTTGTAGGACCCGTAAAATAATCTTTGATCGCGTTGAACTTTTCTTTATTCTCTTGCGAGTTCCTATCCTGTAGCTGAAATGTAAATAAAAGTCAAATTTTAAAGAGTCGACAGAGTCCCAGAGGCTAAGAAATGCGATAGTCGTCAGATTCGGCGAGAAGGCAGACCATAAACCCACATAAAATATCACAGGGACTCATTTAAAGTCCTAATTATAAGAAAGTTTATTTTATGAAATAACGATACAACTATACAACAACTTACCAGATTTTGTAGTTCTTGACTGCTTCGGATACCGTATATCTCTAATATAGCTTTGATTTCCGCAATGTCGGCTGAACCACTTGGTGCTGACTTGGAGTTATCATCAACTGATGCAGCCTTTCTAAGATTTACATTCAAAGGGCTCTCCACATAAGATATATCTCCAGCAGTGTGCCGAGAAGTTGAATCTTTCTGAGAAGTTGTTGTCGATTTCGGTTGTAGTTTAGACACTGGGCCAGATGAAAACGTAATTTCATCGTTATTTATTCCAGTGTCAAAGATTTCAGTAGAGACAGGTCGTTTCATATTCAGTGGTGTCTTGGGCACAGTGGGATTTTGGTTAATTGTGTTGACTGTTGACGTGGTTGTAATTATGGGTACTATTGGAAGGGTTGTAAATATGGGTATGTTTGATTCCTGATTTTGATCTTCCGAGTCTGATGTATCCTTGTTAACTTTTTGAATATCCCCTACATCTTGGTGTTTTGGATAATACTGGATAATGGTTTTCAGGTTTTCGTTTTGTGTAGAATTTAATGGATTGGTAATATATGGATCCCGGGTGACACCGGTTCCTTGTACATTGTTAATAGTGTCCACTGTAGATGGTGACATTCCAGTGTAAGACGAGAACTGCTGTACAAGTAGCGGTGAATCGAGCTTGTTTTCTGATGTCACATCAGTAGGTATAATTTCGGACGGAAAATTAACTTTAGTTCGGCCCACAGGTGGTTGATCATTAATATGAGACATATTTCCGATTCCATTGGTATTAGTCGATGTTGGCGAATGTTTGTTATTTGAAAGATGATATTGAACACCATTTACTATCGAATTTTGAGGTTTCTCTAAATCGGAAGCTGGCATGACATCAAAATTTGGGCTTATCTCCTCTTTAGTACCGATTTCGGAAACTAAAGGATCACCATTGCTGTTTCCCATGTTTGACGGTGTTCCCGGTTCATTTACTCTTTTCGGGTCGGCGGTTTGTGCTGAAGTTTGACTGGCCAATCTTGGCTTGGATTTTAAAGGCGGCGAATTCGTGTCCGTTCTTTGAAGTACTGTATGTCTGGATGAATTAGTTTGTTTAGTGATGCTGTTATCTACTGCTGATCTAGATTCTATTGTTATCCACGTTATTGTGGTACCATTCTTGAATGTATAGCTGTGCCATATCGGAACTCTGCGTACATGTTTTAGTATTTTGTCAATTTTGTCCCCCTGTTTAAAAAGGGCATCGTACATTTTCGAGTGAATATTTGTACCATTTGTACTAGATGGCCTTGGTAAAGCTGTTGAACCATTATTCATAGTTGGTAAGGTCGTATTGGATATTACAGGGATAGCCGGGAGCCTGCTTGATCCCAGGATATCGGGCAGAAGCAAGTAATTCAATATTTGAGAATTTGTTAAAGAAGATCTATTAACCTGACTCGTGTGGACTTGGTTTAAATGATTTTGAGTGAAGTGATTAATATTTGTCGTCGTGTGGTCATTTAAAAGCGACTTTTGCGAACCGGATCTCTGGACACTGGTACTTTCGTTCAGATGCATTTGGTTATTAGTGGACGCCTCATTAAGAATTTGACCTTGCCCAACAGAAAATATATTCTGTAAAGATTGATTCACAGGATTATTCGCTGTCCCAGTCGCGTTTTGGCTATTAACGAAATCATTGTTGATGTTATGTATTCCAGGGTTTAAGGATGAAGATTGGCCCGCAACTGACGAAGCGTTATTGATATTAGTTATTAATGCTGGCTCCGTGATATATGAGTCATTGTTGACGTGAGCAGCTATAGACGAAGGAGCTGGGTCTACAATTGGACCATTATTGTAGGTTTGTGTGACAGCTGGATCCACAACTGGGCTGTCATGTTTTGTTGATGGGAGAGCTTTGTCTATAAGCTGACCAGTATTGCTTGGGTCTACAACTAGACCATTATTGTGGGTTGGTGGAAGAACTGGGTCTAGAACAGGACCTTTATTGTTGATTGTTCGAAGAGCTGGAGTTACAACTGGATCATTGGCTACAACAGGACCATTGCTGTTGGCTGGGGGAAGAGCTGGGTCTACAACTGGGCCATTACTGTAGGTTGGTACCAGAGTTTGGTCTACAACTGGACTATAACTGTTGGTTGATAAAAGAGTTGGGTCTACAACTGGTCCATTATTGTTTGTTGGTGGAAGAGCTGGGCCTACAACAGGACCATTTTTGTTGGTTGATGTTAAAGTTTTATCTACAAGTAGACCATTATTGCTCGTTGGTGTAATAGCCGAATCTACAACTGGACCATTATTGTATGTTGGTGATGGGGCTCGGCCGACAACTGGGCCATTATTGCTGCTTGTTTGTGAAAGAGCTGGATCCCCAACTGGACCAGTATTGCTTATTGATGGAAGAGCTGGGTCCACGACTGGACCAATATTGCTTGTTGATGGAAGAGCTGGGTCTGCAAGATAGCCATTATTGTTAGATGATGTGAGAGCTGGATCTACAACTGAACCATTATTGCTTGTTGGTGGAAGAACTGTGCCCACAACTGGGCCATTATTGTAGATTGGTATCAGAGTTTGGTCTACAACTGGACCATTACTGTTGGTTGATGGAAGCGTTGGGTTTATAACTGGACCATTATTTGCATTATTATTATTGTTTGTTGATGGCAGAGCTTGGTCTACAACAGGACCATTGTTGTAAGTTGGTATGGGAGCTGGATCCACAACTGAAGCATTATTGTTTTTTGATGAAAGAGCTGGGTCTAATGCTTGTCCATTATTATAGGTTGGTATCCGAGTTTTGTCTACAACTGGACCACTACTGTTTGTTGTTGAAAGAGCTGACTCTACGACCGGACCATTATTGTAGGTTGGTGGAGGAGTTGGGGGAAGATCTGGGCCATTATTGCGTGTTGGTGGAAGAGCTGGATCCACAACTGTACTAATATGGCTTGTTGGTGGAAGAGCTGGGTCTACAATAGGGCCATTATTGTAAGTCGGTGTGATAGCTGGTTCTACTACTGGTCCATTATTGCTTGATGGAAGAGCTTGTTCTACAACTGAACCATTATTGTAAGTTAGCATCAGAGTTTGGTCTACAACTGGACCATTACTGTTGGTTGTTGGAAGAGTTGGGTCTACAACTGGACCATTATTGCTCTTTGGTGGAACAGCTTGGTCTACAACTGGACCAGTATTGTAGGTTGGTACCAGAGTTTGTTCTACAACTGGACTATAACTGTTGGTTGATGGAAGACTTGGGTCTATAATTGGTCCATTATTGTTTGTTGTTGGAAGAGCTGGATCTACAAAAGGGCTATTTTTGTTGGTTGGTGTGATAGTTTGATCTACAAGCAGACCATTACTGCTCGTTGATGTAAGAGCCGAGTCTACAACTAGACCAGTATCATAAGTTGGTGTGAGAGCTAGCCCCCCAACTAGACTGTTATTGCTTGTTAGTGAAAGAGCTGGATCCACAACTGAACCAGTATTGCTTGTTGATGGAAAAGCTGGATCTACAATTGGGCTATTATGTATTGTTGAGGGAAGAGCTGGGTCTACAAGATGGCCATTATTGGTAGATGATGTGAGAGCTGGATCTACAACTAGACCAGTATTGCTTGTTGTTGGAAGAGTTGGGTCTACAACAGGGCCATTATTGTAAGTTGATATGAGAGCTGGATCTGCAACAGGACCATTATTGTAAGTTGGTGGAAGAGCTTGGTCTACAACAGGGCCATTCTTGCTGACTGGTTGAAGAGCTGGGTCCATGTTATTGTAAGTTGGTATGAGAGCTGGGTCCACAACTGGACCATTTTTGTTTGTTGATGGAAGAGTAGTGTCTACAACTGGGTCATTATTGTAGGTTGGTATCAGAGTTTGGTTTACAGCTGGGCCATTACTGTTGGTTGATGGAAGGGTTGGGTTTACAACTGGGCCATTACTGTTAGTTGATTTAAGAGCAGGGTCTACAACTGGAACATTATTATTCATTAGTGGGTCTATAACTGGGCCATAATTGCTCCTTGTTAGTGGAAGAGCTGGATCCACAACTGGGCCAGTATTGCTTGTGGATGGAAGAGTTGAGTCCACAACTGAACCAGTATTGCTTGTTGATGGAAGAGCTGGTGGGTCCACAATTAAGCTATTCTGTATTGCCGATGGAAGAGCTGGGTCTACAAGATGGCCATTATTGGTAGATGATGTGAGAGATGGATCTACAACAGGACCATTATTGCTTGTTGTTGGAAGAGTTGGATCTGCAACAGGGCCATTATTGTTGGTTGGTTGGAGAGCTGGGTCCACCTCAGGGCCATTGTAAGTTGGTATGAGAGCTGTATCAACAACTGGACCGTTTTTGTTTGTTGATGGGAGAGCTGTGTCTACAACTTGGCCATTATTGTAGGTTGGTATCAGAGTTTGGGCTACAGCTGGGCCATTACTGCTGGCTGATGGAAGAGTTGGGTCTACAACTGGACCATTAGGGTTATTGTTTATTGGTGAGAGAGCTGGGTCTACACCTGGGCCATTAGTGAAGGTCGATGTCTGAGTGGGGTCTACAACGGAGTCAGTATTGTAGGTTGGTGTGAGAATTGGGCCTACAGCTGGACTATTACTGTATGCTGGTGGATGAGCTGGATCGACAATTGAGACAGTTTTGCCAGTTGATGGAAGAACTGCGTCTACGACTGGACCATTATTGTTAGTTGGTGGAAGAACTGGGTCTACAAAAGGGCCGTTGTTGTTTGCTGGTGTGGGAATTCGATCTATAACAGGATCGTTATTGTAAGTTGGTTGAAGAGCTGGATCTACAACTAGACTTTTATTGTAGGTCGGTATGAGACTCTGGTCTACTACTGTGCCATTGTTGCTGGTCGATGGGCCGCTGTTAAATGTATTCGCAACTTTGTTGTTTACATTATTTTCTTGTCTATTATGTTGTTGTTGTTTAACGACGTCCGTTGTTACTCTTGAAGTCTGTGTTTTGGATGTGGCTGGTTCTACGTACACGGGTGCCCCGTTGTTAAATGAAGTCACCACATTGCTGTTTAAATTATTCTGTTCTCTATTCGTTGGTTGTTTACGTACATCCGTTGCTACCCTTGAAGTCTGTGTTTTGTCTGTGGTTGATTCCACGTAAACGGGTGCCGTGTTGCCAAATGAATTCACCACTTTGTTGTTTATATTATTTTGTTGCCTATTTGCGATGTCTGTTGTAGCACTTTGGGCGTTGGTGTTAGGTATGCTAGGTTTGGTATTTGGAATCTGAAAAAGAATCATTATAACCATTACCATTTATGGTTAGACGAATGTAACTCTCTAGCGTCGATCTTATATATTTTACTTTATTTCAAATATTATTTCAAATATTACTATACATGTCGAATCATTTGACCACATGCATGGTTTAAAGAGATGCTAAATCGTTAATCGTTAAATAGTTTCAGTATTTAGTATAATTTCAAATCAATTATGTTCGGCTAAATACGTCAGAAGTCTCAATCGAATGGCAATCTCTAGCGTCTGGTTGTTGCAGAATACACTGATAGTATCTATTGAGCATGCTCTCCAGATAAGAATGTGGGTCACCGTTTGATATGTCATGTGGGATATGTCATGTGGGATATGTCTAGCCCTCTTCTTCGACTCCCTTGTTACAAATGGCGCTGAAACGCATTATGGTACATGATTCGTGTATTAATGGTAAAATGTTTATTTTAACTTAAATATTGGATATCAGAAGCCCATCCTTTCCAGGTAAGATAACAACATCAATGGTGATTTAAATTGACAAATAATTCGTGTTTTCAGTGTCGAATATTTTGGATCATATTGAGTTAGAGACTTAGCTACTTTAGTGTGCATATTTTCGTTTGTGGACCGGTGTAAATGTCCAAGATACAGACGAGGACATTAAGTATTGGGTATTTGAGAAACCAATCTCAATTATAGTCAGTTACAACGCCTCAAATAAGACTTCAAATTCAACAGATAAATAGAATGAAATGAAATGGGGTTTAACGTCCCACTGTTCTGCTCCGAACTGGACCAATGAAGACGTGCATACACCATACAGTGTGCTATAAGGGACATTTTGCGCGAACAGCGGCACTACGACCTACTCTTATATCGAATTCCAACTGTCAAGGAATCCTCTACGTGCACGCTTATCTGTACACGGGACCTAGGTTTTTCGTCCCTTCCGAACGACTACCAGCTGTCCTTGTCAGGGCCTTGCATCACTGACGGAAATTGGGTGAATGTAGGGATCGAATACCCGACCTTCAGGTTAGCGAGCTAGCGTCTTGCCCACTACGTTACCGTTATACCCAATGAACAAATAACTGATTACGAATTAGTGTGAACAAACAGTGTGCTATGCGGGACATTTTGCATTGTTGCCCACTCTAATATCGCGGGTTCTTTAACATGCACACCAGCGTGGATACCCATTCTATGGTGAGTTTGTCAATAATTAACTAGAGTCTTACCTTTATTTTCGAATCGTAAGGTCTTTCTAGCAATACATTTCGTGTATGGTCATTTTGCGTAAACTGCCTTTGGTCTGTAATGGTTGTTGGGGTTCGTTGGTTGTTGTAATGGTTGTAGATGTTTGAAAATGTTTTATTAATAACTGATTTTTCACGCACATATATAGTGTCACCAGACCGAATCATCTCTATATTTGGTCTATTTAGAAGGTGTCGATTTTCTACAGTGATGCGGATCCATTGTCGCTTGTTTGTAGATTGGTTGGTGACTGTAGTTCTTTTATTAGTTGAATATCGCGCTGTTGATTGGTTTGGAACATTGTTTTGCCACTTATTTACAGTCGTTGATCGATTTTTTGACATATTGTATTGGTTTTGAGTGTTTGTATTAGAATTTTGAGTAGTCCGGTTGGTCGAAACACTCTTACTATTTTGAAATCTTGTATTGGATCCCGCGAGTCTGTTATATTGTCTAGATGTCTGAAGTTCTTGTCTGGAAAATCCATTATTCTGAAACCTGTTGATTCTGGTATTTTTTCCTTGTTGCACTCCATTATTAGTTCTTTGAGGGGACAAAACGTTTACCAGTTTCCTAGAGTTCATTTGTCTCGTATTACCATTTTGGTAGCGATGTCTTTCTTGGTTGTTTTGCTCTATATTTTTCGCCAAAGATTTGATAGCTGTTTTACGGATAATTTTTGTTGATGTTCTAGGCTTTGAGTCACTTCCTTTTAAGACATTAACTAAGCGAGATTGGGTGTTAGGTGCATCAAATACCTTCAGTTTAATTGTTCCAAGATTTTTGCGGCCAACGGAATTAATTCGAGACACGTCCAGATGAGTTTCGCCATGGTTTCTCTGCTTGACATTTATGTGTAATTTATCAGGCCCCGGGAGGGCTGTTGGAATAAGCTGTGGGTACAATCCTACTGGAAGATGCGTTAAGTGAAATAACGGTCCGTGTGCTCCTATACAAATCAACAAAGTTAAAAGAAAACACCCTGATAAAAACAAATTCGATATCATCGTTAAAACATTGGATTTACACTGATGTTCCCTTCATATGGTTAAATCACAACCACAAAACTGTATAGGTGTTTCTCTTCTGAAATGAAAGACCGTTTGTGCGCTGTAGCGGCAGTGTGTCTTATTAAGTAGGTTTCTTATTGGTATGGGTTTCGGTTTAAGTACAGATTGGCGTATGATCTATGCTCATTTGTTAATGTGACGTGTTCGATGATTTATTGCTTATAGGGTAGCTCACCATCTCTGTCTCTATAAAACCAACATTTTGTACGTGACTCATTTTTTTCTATTGATGTTCAGAAAAAAAATTATTGCATATTTACAGAAATTCCTTTGCGTAATTATTAGAAAGTTTAATAGGCGCGTTGAATCTTAAAATAGACGAAAATGGATATACATCTTTTTTTTGTAATTTCTATAATAATCAATATTGTTCGCTAACAATTCAACTTGAAAGAGAGTCGTTTACGTCTTCTTAGTCCCGTCTACATTATTTTATTATGATTTTATAGTTTGTGGAACAGCCATTACTATCTACTCCTGCATTGTCTTGTAAGATATGGTTCTTTTCTTTGTTCATTACAAATGGCACCCTAAATCGCAGAATACACGAATCGTGTACGGATTTTGACATGTTCATTATATCTTAAATATTAGATATTAGGATTCCATATTTCATGGCAAGATAACAACATTAATATATTTTTTATAAATGGACTAATATTAAATTTTGACTTGTGTTTTTAATTTCGAATTTATGGAAAATATTTAGTTAAACGTTTAAATCTTTTAATGTTAGCTGAAATGAGGCGTAAAAAATAACAGAAAAGTTGCAGACTGATTCAAGTAATGGTTCTCCACTAGGCCTGGTTGGGGATTGGGGAGTTGCTATAGAAGTTTCGAAGAAGAGGGTAACACCGCGATAGTCGAAATGTCCCTCCTATCACCCCTTATCGGTCTTTCGGGGCGCCGCAACCAAATGACATTATAAGAGATTCTCGTTCTGGTCGCCCTATCCACATGGCCCTATATCCACATGTTTCGCACTAGAGGACCAGAAGTTTCTTATTTTGGTGTGTTTAACATAACATCAACATGAGAAATAGCCCAACCGAAATTGACACACGATATTGCAGCTCCAAGTGCTTGGAAAACGGGTTTGTGGCGGTCAAATTTTCAAAATTTTCGAGGGGGGGGGGGGGGCGCTGTGTGTCACCACTCAGTAACTCGGGTATTATATTGGCACCCCCTCACACCACTCTGCTGTACCCCCACTTTTAAAATCCTACATACGGCCTTGACTTATATTGTGTAATCGATCAGTTACCGGTACTAAGGTTTAATGTGTGTATTCCATCTTTTATTATTGGGTTTTATTCGACACATAATGTGTGTATTCCATCCTTGATAATTGGGTTTTTATTAGACACCTAATGTGTCTTAAATACTGATTGACTGGGCTCATCAAAGTCGCAATTTTCAAAAGCGATATAATAGGAAAATGGATAAGAATTCTTTTCCGAAATAATTTAAAAATATCTTGATGGTTGAATATCATTTATAGTGAAAAAATACCTACTTTTTGTCATCTAAGATTGCAAATATACAACATACTGCTGTTAAGTTGTTATGTATACCGGTGGCAAATGTCAGAGACGTTTTACAAAATCTGCTAAGAAATCCATCATAAATGATTAAACCATCACTTTATCAATTTATCAATTGCGATACGATGGGATAGTTTGTGATTGGAAATGTTCGTTTAGTTGCAAGTACATGCAACTACTTGAAACAGGGAAGTCAGGGGGCTTATGTCGACTGTGCAACTGAATCCGCTGCAACCAAACTATGACCAAAAGAAAGCACTGTAATCAGTACAAAATGGTGACGTTATCGTCTGATTTTATTAGTAATCTATCCAAAAGCTGGTTACTCTATTGTAAGGTATCTCCCTTTCTTTGAATACAAATACTGCTGTTTTGTCAAAATACTTTTCGATAACGTAATGAGGACCCGATGAAAACGGTGAAATACACCGAATGCATAACATTCCCTCAAACCCAGTCACATTCAATTCCAAAAGCCCTTATGTACCAACTGGTCGCAACTTGCTACATATTATATGCCTTTTATTAAGTCGCATGGATTAGCAGGACTGCTAATGTCGCCCTTAGTTGAATTCGGTTGCACCTAACCACATCGCACAGCCGCATTGCATCGATAGGGAACAAAAATATGCCAATTCGTGTATTTTGAATATCGATTTTGAAGATATAATCTGAATAATCAATTTCCAATGAATTGTCAAATTCAACTAACAGACGGCGATTTAGTTTCTTCTCTTGTCTTTTAGTGGTATTTGCTGCTAGAGGGTGAGTCTTCTTACTTCTAACTCTGTTTTTTTTCTTCTTCACCCATTTTCTTTAAAGCCTTTTTTTATTCTCCGGGCTATTGTGCATGGTTCATAGAATATTCTAAATTTGGATGAAATTTAGGTGGACTGGGGGTTATTTTGGGATATTTATAATGATTGTTGTAGAGTAATAATTAATCGTTTCCTGTCACCAAAAGGATAAACGACATTCCACCGAAAGCTGATTTGGGTTATTGTTTTTTTTAGCTGCAAGGCTGCAATGTAATTCCATAATCAATCTCCACAAACGCCCAAGCTGTTCGCTCGTTGCTATTTAACAATTTGATTGATTGTAATTATGACATTTATTAACATTTTGAATACGTTTATCAAACATTTTAGGCTTGCGGTAGCTTTATTCACAACGGGTTTGAGGCATTATCGATACTTGAGAGGTTAACGTCTTCCTTGGCTTCCATCTCATGACATATTCCTTACGAGACGTTGTTTCCGTGGACACATTTGAAATCGGTTGTTAGAGCGCGCGCACACTCGTTAAAGCGAGTTGTAAAAAGTTAACTTCTACTGACTGGAACTGGTTGCTTTGAGTTGTAAGCTCCGCTTTTTTCTTGCATTATTATTCTTTCAATTCTACATGGTATTTTAAAATTGACATGAAAATGGAATTAAAACGGTATACATCTGTATCGTAAAGGGTTTCATTTTTGTATAAAATTAATATGCAGTCATGTGATTCCTTTAATTCAGATGCATGTTGGCCTATACCAGTATTCAAATAAAGGAAACACACCAATTTGGGTATAACCGTAGTTATAGATAAATAAATTAAACAATGCAAGTTATCAGAAAATATTAAGAATTAGATATTTGTTTTTTAATAATCAGCCATTTCCTTGATGTATTATGTTACTCGCTTATGACGTTTTAGGTAAAAAAAAATTGACAGAGTTAAGTTCTTGTAATCCTTTCTATGTAATAAACTATTCAGATCAAATCCATTAATGAAAATATATTAACCAGGCAGATTTCAACTGTCAGTCTGACCTGACAAACCAATTTTGTAATAGTCTTAAAATCGCCCCCGATCCATCATCGCCTCTCCTTGTTGATGTGAACCAAATTATTGTAGGTCTATCAATATATGACAGAAACTTTGCTACAGTTGATATAATGACCTCGAATTGAGCTACCCAAATCTCTTTCGATTTATTTATGTTATTGGTGACGTATTTGGTCTGCATTTTTATATTGTTTTGTTAATAGTTCCATGACAATTCAAAACATAACGCATTTATTATGTCTGTTCGCAGGGATATCCAATTGACCCATTAATGACGTGGACTACAAACATGGGGACAGTTTCACAAAAGTTCGTAACGTTAAGAAAAAAAGTTACGTTAATAAAAACTTACGAAAAAGATACGAATTATTTACGCCGGTTTCACAAAGGCCGGCGTAAGTTTTTTCTTAACTTTTTTTCGTATCTTCTTTCGTAAATACATCCCGAATGGTCGTGACATAATGGTATGTGACTTCATTTAAACTTCTGTAAACATTCCCACAGTCTGAATGTTGACAAATTCGGCATGATAGCCGCAATGAAATGATATATTCTTTATATATACGTCGCTGTATATTTATGAATAAAAAGCCATTTTCATGCATTTGTTTACTT
This sequence comes from Patella depressa, assembly GCA_948474765.1. Taxonomy (NCBI): domain Eukaryota; kingdom Metazoa; phylum Mollusca; class Gastropoda; family Patellidae; genus Patella; species Patella depressa. The sequence goes on from OX419717.1 coordinate 59,746,720, forward strand.
GTGTTTGTTTGCTACGTCATAGCGCGTGACATAGTATTATACGTCGTCTGCCAGTCTGCCAAAAGCGGAAATGAAGCCTAAAAAGCGAAAACAAAATTGCAGCTCTCGGTGTTTTGATTTAGGGCGTTGAGTAGAATTATTGAATTCTGAAAGGAAAATTGAGCAGCAGTCTGACTAGGCCATCGAAAGACAGAGTTTGGGAGAATATTTGCACGAAGTAAGTGTCGGTCTATGCCGCGATAAGCTTACTTAGGCCTACTCTTCAGGCCCTTATTATACAGGGCCTAGTAGTAATAGTAGTAGCCTAATAATGTAAATATATTGATAATTTATCGTCAACACGAGTTGATATTGCTCGTGAACAGGATAAATTATTCTAGACATTGGTGGTACACTAACCCCCATGTGCATCATTCAGCAATGAGATTTTGGAAACTACCTGTGGCACAGTGTCGTAGGCCTAATGCAATCAGGACGTAACAGGTGATGACAAGGATTTCGATCGGTAAGTTGCGGTTTCGATATCATTATTAATACATGCAATATTCTGGTCTGATCAAGTCTGTATCGTGAAACTAACCCCTCGTCCATGTGGATGTCGAGAGGGTTTAATCTGTCCCTAAATATTCTCTCACGTCTAAGTTGCCGATCCGTATAAAGTAACAAGGTGACCATTTTGTCAAAGATACGTAAAGAAATCCAACTTACGACAGGGTGAGAGTTGCCGTAGACGATAAAAGTTACGAATTTCGTAAGTTAAGAATTTTAGTGAAACGCGATTTTTTTTCGTAAGTTTACTTTACGATAAACTTGATGAAATTTTTCATCGTAAGTTGCTTGGTGAAACTTCCCCCCAGAAGAGTAAATTTCACCATCAACGTTCATCTAAAAATATCATCTTATCTTTAAAAATACAAAAATTCAAAACAATTGCAACGGGCCCGTAGCCAGCTCATAAAATCGGGGGGGGGGGGGCTACTGAATTTTTTGGAGGGGCTGAGGATGTGACCGGCCAAGAACACTCCTAAGAAATCATTATTTTGGGCGGACGGATTGACCTTTAGAGAACGATGTTGTATAAGGCGAGGCCCACAAACACCGTACATATTTTACATTTTCCGTACAGGGGACATAACCCAAAAAGTTGCTGTACGATACACATAAAAAGAAAACTCTTCCAAGATTGTTTTTGGGGGATCCACAAATGTTTGACCCTTAACATATATTTTTAGTTTCATCTAAATCGGAGGGTCCACAACCTTGATGTATGTATTACATAAAGGGACAGGCAGGGGAGATGTCATTGTCACGAGTCACATGCAAAATTCGACAGATTTGTATTTATAACTGTGTGCCGGTTGCATGGCAGTCACAAGATACGTCCAAAATCGATTCAAACGCAGGGGAATCTTAACTGTAAAAAACACCTGTCAACTTGACCACAGTCTTTGGCGGTACGTCACTTGCTTCAAATCAACATCCTTATTAACAGACATATACGCAAAATGAAACTTTTGAAACAAAAAACGAAAGTGAAACGAACTCATAAGACTGGATACCAAGCCCAACGACGTGATCGATGATCATAATTATTGCCGATGGCGCTCTTGCACAGTTTCCTCATATTCATAGGGTTACATACAATTTTATCAAAGCACGGATTTCAGATTGTCGAAGCACGGGTGATTTTTCATTCTGTAACACACCAGTGCCTGCAGGCACGTTAAAATAAGCCTTGTTTTACTCTTACGTTACCGGTGAGTCACGTGGCCCAGTTTCCTCTTGTCAGTTGCGTAGGACATCGCTTGTACAAAAAACGTACACACCTTGGCGGACGAGAAAGGAACGTTGACAGCAGGAATTCGATATAAAGAATAGTCCGTATAGTACCAATGTATGGGCAAGATCTATCGCATAGCATACATCATTAACCCCATTGCTCCAGAAAAGTAGTGGGTTAACCCCTATTTCATTTCTGGCTTTATTATTCAGTTAATACCACTCCATTTGGTGGCCTTCTGTTTCCGTTTGTACTATTAAGAATAAATATCCGTGTGTGAGTGGGGGGGGGGGGCTTGTGTGCCACATGTTTGTGCCAAATAAATCTTTTATCTACCATACCGACAAACAACTGCATTTGTGCCAATGTGCGACAGACAACTATAAGAATATGCACCGGTGGCATTTTCAGTCGGGGAGCTCCATTGCAAGCTTAATCCGTCCCTGTGCATACATACAAAGTCTCCAAACCATGACCCACCTATATTTATATGGGATTGTCATGGAGATCTGATATTGATTTGAATATGATGGCGTCTATCACACTTAAACATTTGGACACAGCTCACCAAATATTTATACGCCAATGTAGGGCGAAAGTTATTTTTTTTATCTTCCTCTCCCTTTCCCTCTTTCACCTTTTGCATGTCGATTTTTGTTGAGTTTTGGTGTAGAATTGAAGAAAGGGGTTTGAAAATACATTTTCTGACAGATTTGGTGAATATCTATGATTTTGAGGCGGAAGGATACGAGAGTTGTGAAGTTGGTTACATTGAAATGTAGGGCCAAAAATTGTTTTATAAGACGATGGAAAGTTGTTTTATAAGATGATGAGAGGATATCTCACAACTCAAAAATAGAATTGGCTGTCACTGGATAAGACAAAATGAGAAAAATAGAAAAATCCCATGCATTGCCAGGTTTTTATTCACGCTGCTCTCAATAAAAACATGGCAATGCACGGACTTTTCTAATTTGTTCGTTATCCTTTATCTACTGACAGCCAATTCTTTTTGTGAATTGTCAGACATCCTCTCACCGTCACATATAATAACTTTCCATCTTCAGTGAAATGAAATTCGCCTGTGGTTCCGTCAGTTATGTAGAAGGATAACTCGTGTTTGTCATGTTTGACGTCAGGTTCGTTCCAGTGTTTGTTACACATTTCGCTATATATTAAGTCCTCCTGCACTAAATATATAGCCTATAAACGTGGAAAATATAGCTATAACATTTTCTATTGTATATTATTCATATTCATTATAATAAAAAGAGAATGTGTTTTGTCTGTCAAACTTAAGACCCAGGCTATTTAACTTTTAAATTTCTGTCAAATCGGTGTTCAGTATCTATGATGTATTGACTACCTTAAGGAAAAAAAATCTTTCTTTTATCATCGTTACGACATCGAGAAACGTTTTTTTGCGAAATGCATTCGCCAAGATTTTATACATTTCAAAAAATATTATGATAATCAATGGAATTGTTATGGTGTTGTTTAACAATGTGGGAGGATCAAGGTCTATCAATACAAGTTTAACTTTTAGTCACAAATCCCTTTTATCCTTTTACCTATAGGCGCAGAAGAGTAGGACGTTTAACCCCATTTCATTCATTCATTCATTCCTTTTACCTAAGCTGTTCACTCATAGGACAAACCAAGAAAAATGTATGCGCACATTGGTTCCGTGATTATTGATTCGTCAGAATATGTCTGGTCAAGTAAACGTACGCGAATTTGCATTTGCATTATTAAATGGATCTTCATACAATTAAATTCTAATTAAATCCATAATACTTGTTGAATTTGGAGTGATATATATGTTATTCAGCCATGCGGGAAGCAAAAGTGGGTAGGTAAAACGCTGGCTCGCTAGTCTGGAGGTCGCAGGTTCGATCCCGGATTTGGCGGGGGGGGGGGGCTGACAAGGACAGTTGTCTAGCCGTATTGGTGGTACTATAAAACCGAGGTCCCGTGTATAATATGGCGGGCACGTAAAAGATTCCTTAGTATTTCGACTTTGAATGATATAATAGAAGGCAAAATTTCCCCTCGTAGCACATTAGCCTACTCGGAGAAGAACAATAGGCCGGTAAACCCAACTACATTTCAAGCCATTCAAATTTTACATCTGTGCAATACAGATGAAGGGAGACAACCTCATATAAAGTCGTAAACGTATGCAGTTTCACATAATGTACTGCTGCACCAAAAATGTTGAACAAAATCACAAAATTCTTTATGAGTTCCAAATCCCGATCAAAATCTCACTTGTTCAAACAATCTTATGTAGGTTATATTATAGTGTATTGCTCTGAAAAGCGTTTTGGGCAATATTACGGCGCTCCAGAAACGGGCATATGAATCATGGACGTGCACCTGTTCCATGTTTAAAAGAAGTCTTCATTAGTGTATAATTTGATAATAGAGACTGTGTCAGTGACACTTATCGAACCGAATAGGAACTGTGGAAAATGTCAACACTGACTGAAGTTTAATGATTTTCTGTCATCTGTTACTACTCAACACAAGGCCAATTATTCGAAAATGAACATAAATTGATAGTGGGATATCTTTTGATAGACCGGTATAAAAAAAAAATCCGTTACGTTCAATTTCTGAGGATTTTATAATTATTGCCTATAATTCGGGGTCTATGTATACATAAGTTACAGTTGTGGCGGATGTCGTGCGTGGAGCACGACTTTGCTCATCTTCCTGAACGCCTGATACCACTTGATATTTGGCCAGTCTACGTGTACTTCTTGGTTCCTTTAAACTGTCTATATCAACAGTCACGGTGAGAGTTGCAAGTGACGTGCAAGGGGCAGAATATACGTAATCTTTCCATGTACGCCAATGTTATTATTTGCTAATTTCCCGTTTATATAGGTGGGCAATTTTCAACAATCTCGATTTCGCCTTTTACTTTAATGACTTCTTAACTTCGGGTACATATCATATTCGGGTACGTACTATACATGTATTACTATACTATCAATTCCAGGTGTCAGCAATATTTCTAAATCGGTCGCCGCACAATTTTGTTGCTCAATAAATGTTAGTAATTCGGATTATAGATCTATTTCAGTTAAGCTTAATGACACATTATTACTGTCGTTATTTAGAACAAAAGACAACATAATAAGTTTTCCACGGGTGTTTAAAACCCACCGAAAACGTATCGGTGTATTTGCAGGAATTTTTCTCTCCAGTAAAATCTAATTTGAACATTCGCGAAGTATAGACATGTCACATCTTCGATTTACGATCATAAGCTTCGTGATGTTCAAATTAAATTGTCTGTAATTCTAAAGGAGATACTCGATTGACGGCAAACCAATCGAGTGACCTGTCTCCAAGAACAGATACTGTAAATATACATCAGCATCGTGGTGTAATCATGCCTTTCAGCTTTGTCAGTGCGGTAATAGTCGAAATAGCATCAAATTCGGATGACGCACCCAACTACTTGGGTTCACTTGACTGACACTTTTAAGGGATTGAGAGACTTCAGTTCGGGAACATTCAATCATGTATCTTCCTGACAGATATTTCGATGTTATTTTTACGTTCGTGAGTGACATTCTTAAATAACAAAATAGAAACGAACTTATACTTCTTATAGCCTTTGGAGTTGAAAGGTCGCCATCTACGCACAAACGGCAAATGTTTTAAAAGTGCAAAGGTTTTTAGTTTTAGGTTTCTATCATCTTTGGTAAATTTTTACGTTGTTATGTATTTTGTCAGAAATACAATTGCCATTGTCCATTGTCGATGATGGGGCTATGTAGTGACGTAAATATTGACATCTATAAGTCGCAAAATCACGTCATAATCAGGTGTTGGAATTATGTCCCTTTAATAGGAAAATCGTCATTATGATACGCGTAAGCTAATTTACAAAAGTGTGATTTAGATGTAAACATACATTATACAGGAGCTAAGTCTGTAGGCCTTTATTTAGGCCTGAAAAGTTGTCTAAATTTTTAATTAGACATAATCAATTTTTAATTAGACATGATTAAATATCATCGCTAGCCAGCGATATTTATTGGATTACGATCCGATCTGCTCCTCAACCTTCATTCATGATTCAATCTAGAAAAAGGATAATCGTTTTTATCGTGCCAACTTTAGTAATGGTGATCGGGGCTAGGTTATCTAGTTTTTAAGGGATGGCCTAGTAGTCTAAAGTGTCACGCTTCGACCTCTAGCTGGCCGGTAACCTCTGGCTTGCGGCTGTGGTTTCGATCCGTGGTGTGAGCGTATGTGACATGGAGCGCCTTCTCAACCTCGTGGGTTTCCTCCGGGCGCTCCGGTTTCCTCCCATTGCTAAAGACCCCTACTCGCAAGCGAATTATTGAAATGAAATTAAACCATATGTTAGTCCCGAAATGACCTAGTTTGTGTCGAGTTCTACGTTAAACCCCATTACTTACAGAGACAGATACTTATTATTAAGGTAGTGAGAAATCAATGTAAACCTTGAATGGCCATAGACGTCTAATTTCTAATACTGCATGGTCTTAATTTCTATATATGCGAATTAAGTCTACCGTATTAATGGTACAAAAAATACACACTTCCATGCAGCACATATGGAATACATTGTTTATACCTTACAGAAATTTGATTCGTTTGACATTAGTTTTTTCCCCAAAATAAATAACTTTTAGACTTTAAATGCAATAATTGTTAGAAACGCGTGTGCCTTCTATTCCATAAATATAGGTTTTTTGTTGTTTTTTATTTATTTATTTATTTTTTTTTAAAAAAAAAGGATCAATTTATAAAGAAATATCAAGGACAATAAGTTTTCTCTGATTTAAACCATTCCGGGTCTTATACACTAAATATAGTTGAATAAGTCATAAACTAGGTTCCATGACTCAAGACAGTGTAACATTTGAAACAGCGAACTATGCCTTATGTACAGACTAAACTCGGGTTATAAACAATGTAAAAGTCTTCCAGAAAAACATTTTGGTTCAAACTTATTAACATAGACCAGACAAGCCCTTTCTATAAAATAAAAACCGGTAATACATTGTTCTCATCCCTGACAGTGGCAAGTGGGAACCTTGCAACAACCCATGCAATGAATAATAATAAAACTAATTCAAAGTTTGGCATGATTCCCCATAGGAACTTTCTTTAAAATCAGATAAAAAAATGTGGGCACTATATATTATAAAGGGCTATTACGCTGCTTTGGATTATTAAGTACAGGGCACTAACTCCGTGAATTTTTGGCCGATTTAAAGTAGCTATGTCTTTAATTCATTATCATCCAAATTCTTCGACATTAAAACCAGAGTGTTTGTCAAATTTAAATCAACTTTGATGTTGCGATCTTACCGGGAAAAGACAATTTTGGTGTTGCGATCTTAAGACAAAATAAACACTTTACCATTGGTACTCAAATCGTGTACCATAATCAGTTTCAGTGCCATTTGTAACAAGGTGTTCGAAGAATGCATGAGCCTATACATATTCCACATGTCATGCCAAACGATGACTCATATTCTTATCTGGAGAAAATACTACCGATGTAGACTGGAATAACCAGACACCAAAGACTTCCATTCAATTTAGACATACATTCGAGCTCGGAGGCCCTATAATGGACCAATATTGACACCTCTTCATCGCCGTAACCGACTTGTGTGGGACACTAGACACATAAGATTTACTCAAAGACAGTGGAATTGGGTTGTCTTTAGTGACGAATCTCGAATCACTTTGAGATTTTCCGATGGCAGGGTCCGAGTGTACCGCAGACGAGGTTAACGTTACGCTCAAGTATGCGTCAGAGAAGTTGGCCGATTTGGTGGCAGATTTGGTGTCTTGTTTTTTTTTATTTAAACAATATTTATTCACAGAAACTGGATTGGAGAACAGGCAGAAGCCTATAGACCCCCTCTCCTTGTCTTGTTGTTGTCCAAGGGAACTTAAATGCTGTCCAGTACAGGGATCAGATTTTGCAACCTGTTCTTCTTCCGTTTATGCAGAGACATGGGCCTGGACTAACGTTTCAACAAGACAATGCTCGACCCCATACGGCAATTGCTACCCAGAATTTTTTAAGAAATGCCGGTGTGCAAGTCCTGGATTGGCCGTCGCTTAGCCCCGACCTTAATCCTATTGAACACATCTGGGACGAACTGGGTCGACGTCGTTCGTCAGCAAGTGAATCCACCATTGACGTTGCAGGATCTTCAACATGCTCTTGCTGAGCAGTGGCGACGTCTTCCTCGGGTAGTGTTTACTAATGTTCTGAGATCCACGAGAAGACGTTGTGTGGCAGTGCGAGACGCTAGAGGAGGCCACAACCGTTACTAAACACTTTATTCCGATTGTGTATTTTTTTTTATTTACAGTGACCATCTAGTTAATCTTTATTCACTGCCTTATAGCAATGGACACAAATGTGTCGCAACGCATATAATAAATATAAATGTATATAAACTTCAGTGGTCGAGGCTAGCCTTCAAATTCAAAAGCTAATATCTCGGTTCAGACTGGAGCAATTTGACTGAAATTGTCAACATATTTTATTTACGTTATCTATTTTGCTAAACTAGTATAGCTAGAACTATTAACTCTTTATCTAATGTCCCTTAATGCCTCTTTAATGAACGTAATATGCAAATAAAAAAGTTGAAAGTTGAAAAATGATTGTGGGTATGTGGTGGAGTGCAGCGGTGTCGGGGCTGTAATAATTTTACTAGATATAGAGTTTTGACAACTAGATAATGTTTGGATCAATATGTGCATAAGTTATGATGTGGTAGTTGAGTTCATCGGGTCACACTTATTGCACGTAAACAAGAAGTCTGTCGTCTTTATCTCAATGATATTACCCCATTAAATAATTGTTTCATTTATGACTGAAAGGGCTATTTCCTTACATTAATGACTGAAAAGTGTATTTCCTTATAAATAAACCCACTTTTATCAATGAATGTAAAATCTGGGACAATCCCTCTCAATCGAAACGAAACATTGTTTATTCTTCCTTTTTTGCATTGGAATACAGTGGGTCCTTTTAAACTTTGAGGAGTCAAATTTATAGTTCGCCATTCAGTATGCACCTTTGGCATTCCCAGTGGTATTGTTCTGTCCATTTGATGTTAGACGCGTGCCGCAAGGTAGATGATGATGTGCCGCATCTGGCAAGGGTGGATGCTAAGCGTAAGTTCTACTGAAAGTACGAGGGCGTGGTCATTTTGTATAATATGTATTTTTATACATGTAATAAAATGCATGAAATTTGAACTTAATTATTGGTTGATAATTTGGAACAGTGTATATCGAATGGGTTTATGTGTGGGATTTGGATCCAAGCGGACCGATCATTTAGATAGTCATTTCGTAGGTGATGCATTTTGCTGTTGAGACTTTGTTACCCGCGGTATGGATTAAGACCACTCCAATCCCCGGATGCAGTATCTGTCACAAATGAAACGATCGCCCCGAACTGACATTTTCATGCGTTGAATAAAACAAATGATCGTGACGGACATCAGAAAATAGAACTGATATGAAAACTTTAACTTAATTTTCTAAAAGTTTGATTACTTTGATGGTTAAAGGGATAATATAATGTACTCATTCAAACTTTCATTCGCGCATTCATTGTCTTCTGACTGAACTTGGTGTTAGATTACACGGAAATGACCACTTACAGTAAATTTGTCAGATATAATAACTACGAATTTCATAGTTTTGGGGGATTTTTTAAAACTAAAATGTATGATCGAAATTATTCTCGTTTTAAACGATGTCTTGCGGAAGTGATTGTGTAAGATACTAGGATTTTATATTTGATAAGATTGTTGCTAACATGGTAAGTTCGTCCAAAGGGGTAAATTCAAACACTTCCGACTTCCTCTCCTCAGCCACTTGAAAGATTCCAATAAAATTCACAAAGGCATTTGATTAGTCGAAAAAACTAAGGAGTATAAAAGGCGACCTTGAAGTCCAAAATTTACTTGTCTGCGATATCACCCTCGCATAAGGAACGAAATGAAATAGGGTTTAACGTCCTACTGTTCTGCTCCGAGAAATTTTGCCCGGACAGCGGCGCTACAGCCTACTCTTATAACGAATTCCAATTACCAAGGAATCGTTAACGTGCACGCCATTTTATACAGGAGACTTCGTTTTTTTTGTACCACCCGATCCACTAGACAGATTGTCAGTCCATCCACCGTGCCTCACTGACAAGTGGGGACCACGCCGGAAAAATCTTAAGAAACTAACGATCGAGTACAAAATTTATACATATTTGGTGCTTCGACAAGTTCGTCTCAACAACTGAACCACAAGACACAACCCCTTGAATACATTTGACATAGTGTTGCAATGTACTATTTGTAATAGCTTGATAAATTCAAGGATTCGAGAGCAGTTCATTTCAACATTATCATTCTTCGTAAAAATAAGTAGGCCACTGTAAATATTAACCATCTAAATCTGCATAACGTGGTTCATGCAAAATACAACACTTCACTTAATAAAAATTTCAAAAAAGTAAACTGCACAAGACAACAATATACATGTATTATAAACAAACATAGCCATCTAATTGATGGAAAAAGGCATACAGATGTTCGTGGGAATTTTAATAGTTTATTAATATTTTAAATTGCTATTATGGTAGAGATGGTTTTGTTTATTTAAAGTTTGTTCTAGGTATAAAATTAGTGTAAAGAGTTATCTTTCTTCTTGGTTCTTAGTAGACTGATTAATTAGCTAAGTTCTAGCTATGCCTTTTTCGACAATAAATTTGTAATAAGATTTTTAATTCTGTATTCTATCTTATTTTTTTCGGAGTCTTTAATAAATGACAACCAGCTGTACCTTCCTCTGAATTATAATATTAGCACATTTACAGTTTTATTGACAAAAGTAACGTATTTTCGACATTTATAGTTCTCAGCTTGCTTTGACTGTTGTGTGAAAAAGGCCATGTGTTAGTCTAACTGTCACGCCAGATATGGCAGTGTGCCAAATCGTATATCAATGATACAGGTATATTATTATACTTATAATATATATAAATCGTGGGGTTCCTTTGGGGTGACTTTTTGGGTTATGCATAAATATTACAATGTTCAGAATCAACATATGAAAGATCGCAGCTTATATATATTGTACTTATTATGTTTATGAATGGTTTTATTTTATGGAGATCTTTCACTTTTAATAATATCTGTACTTGAGAAACAAATGACAATATCAACTGTCAAAAGTGGTGTTTTTATGGGCCAGTAAAACACACAGATCATCAGTTATGATGATCAATCTCACAGACTAAAGTATAGTTAATATATGAACCAGGCATAATATACAGGGTGTAATGACGAATATTTGATCTCAAAAGAGCCTCGTTATCTCCATTTTCAAGGCTAGTTTCTATTTACTCAAGCGGTCTGACTGGGGCCTTCTACTTGTCTCTCTACACGGATTAAATTCCCTCGTTGATTTTCAATAGTCCTATTCATGAAAAAACGTGTGAGTAAACTTAACCGTGAAGCTACTATACCTTTTAAGATATACATAGGCCAGTAACCGGTATATATATATATATATATATATATATATATATATAATATAATGGTCTCATGCATGTTTTTTTGTGTATAATTGAATGAATGTGTACTCTTACGTCGTTGATAATATGATATATGAGTGACACTACATAATATATCCAAAAGCTGCTTCGTTCATTTCCTGCTTTCACACCCAAGTTACATTAAATAGTTATGTGAATGATTGTGAAATATTTAAACATTTAACTGTTAATTCTTTCAAACTTATTAATTTAATTTCGATTTGAATATGTTGTTTTGCCGACAGTTGACTTTGCCAAAAAGAAAGATTTATTAAAAATTACAAATACTCTTGTGGAATTTATATTGTCTAAACTAAGTAAATACAATTTAACGCACGCACACTCGTCTCAAACAATAGAGACTTTTGGCAAGTGGCATTTTCCCTATCCGTATCGTATATATACGTGACACGTTGCGTCAGAGTACTTTTAGAGTTTTGGCAGATTCTTGCGTCGCGTACGAGTGCGTCACTGAGCAGAGCTTAGTTCTGTATAGCATGATGGCAGTTATCTACCAAGATCGCCATCAGTACTACAATTTCTCGGAGCGCGTGAAGACATTCGACAGTTGCTGAGCTATTAAAAAAATTAATGTCGCATCTTATTGAAAAAAAATCTTTGACTTTGACTCGACAGTAATTTATGGTTTCATCAATTTATCACTGACACCCCTTTACCATAGAATCACATCATTTACAGATTTGCAAGGTCCCATATCTACGTAAAGCTAGCGCGTAAATCAACCAGCAGACAGGAAAAGTTTGAAAATTCCGAGAAAAAACCATCAAAAATAATAATCAAATTCCAGTCTTTATTGTGATTAAATTCACATCAAATATACACCTCCGTGTTCTAGGATACACATAGATTCATAAAAACGCTAAGATGTAACATTTCAGCGTCTAAAAAGACGACAATGTTATACGGACCATCTCCGTATGAAAGCTGTTTGATACGGGCAGCCGTATCCGTACGCCGTATCACGTATGACAAATACACACACATTGATGACGTCACACACAAAATTCATACGGATACGCGCTACGCACTAGCAATTTACGCTTGCCAAAAGTCTATTCTTCATATAGGTACGTATAGAGTAAATTATAAGAATAGAGACTGTTCCCGATAAGCTTGACTTTCAAGCAAATGGATGTCGCGGTGGCTCAGTGCATATACATGTAGTCTTTTGGGTTGGGTGGATGGCCGAATGGTTAGCTCAAGCGAATTATTGAAATAAAATTGAACTGTATGTTAGTCCCAAATGACGTAGTTTGTGTCGAGTGGACGTTAAACCTACCCCCCTTTCTCTGTCTCACACTAACGTGGTCCCAAGTTCACAAACCATTCTCCGATTTAAGTGAAGAATTTACTAAAAATTGTTCGCCTTATTTTAACTGTGTTTTAATGTATCAAATACATCAATAAGAAACTACTGTGTGTCTGTCTATTGCAGGTCTTTCTTTGGGCCTTAAATGTTATCTAAATTATTAATTAGACATTAATTAACTTATCTAGACCATAATAAACTCTCGATGTCATCGCTAGCCTGTGATATTTACTGGATTAAAATCCTTTTCTCTGCTCAACTTTCATTCATGATTAAATCATGAAATGGATAATCGAGACTATGCTTTAGTAATGAGGTCAAAAATTCAATCGCTAAATTATCTGTTCAGAGCGGATCAATTTTACTGAAATTTTCAGCAAATTCCCTTTACATTATCTAGTTTTTTAACAATTATGATGTTAACTGCCAGCTCTTTATCTTATCTCCCATAACGCACCTTTAATTTAAGGCTGAGAATGCTTTGTGAATTCGCGCCCAGAAGTTGTCGACTGGGAGGGTTTCTCGGTGTTTCCTTGGGTGTGTTTCCCTTGTCAGAGATGCAGGATGGATCCCCTGACAATGAACAGTGTCAAGTAGTTCTGATGGGGCGAAAAACCGAGATCACGTGATCGCATACTACATGGATTATGCAGGTCTTCATTGCCGGATGGTTCAGAAATTTTGGACGTTAAAAACTATTTCAATTCTTTTTCCAAATCCATTTTCACAATGTCTTTGATACGACATACTCCTCGCACTGTTCTTTTGATTAGAGCTAATCTCACTAATCACTGCTGGGAAGAAGGAAAATTCTTTTTCTAAATTATGATTGGTCAATAGTCCCATTAACTACCAATCGCTAAAAACTGCGTTACAAATGCACTAGCCTTAAAACAGAGCGTCAAATTGGACCAAATATGCTTACATAACGTTACGTCATGGCTCACGATTTCATTATGCCCAATCAACCAGTGCATAGCAGAATATTGCAGTAAAACTAATTGTGTGATAAATGAGGCTATCAACATTGACATAATGTAAACAATGAATACTGTATGGAAACGAACAGCCTTTTGCCATTTTTAATACCTTAAATCACTGTCCACAGTTTCAGGGAAGACCCCAGATTAAACGAAGGGGGGCTGTCATGTTGCTGTACTCAAGTGATAGATTTGATTGAACGGGAAGGATAGACACACTCCCTCAAAAGTTCAAGTATCAGAAGCCAATCCAGCAATGGCCAGAGAGGGATTTTTCGGGCCATTGCTTCAGGAATATGTTGGTACGGAGACTATATCGTGACAGGGACGTACAACGGCGCATAGATCAAGGAGAAAGGATCACAATACATTGGAGAGTCCATGTTATAGTATAAGACTGTTTTTGTAATTTCAACATGTATGTCTTTTTAATACGGGCTGTATAGCATCTATACAAGGCGAACAAGGGGTATTCCAGAAACCCCTATAATTTGTGTTAAATAATTCTTTTAAGGGCATATTGTATAACACAACATATAAATATCCACCGATTTCATTTTTTGTATTCCAAGCAACCATTTCAAACGTAATATATAATCTTGATAACAAATTGACACTCTCTTATCTTTAAAATTTATTATCTATGTTATTATTATGTGATAACACGAGTGGACAGCTTAGTCTATATATATAATATTCAAATAATATAATACATAATATCTAAGGTATATAAAGTGTGTTAATCAGCAATAGACGTAATGGCCACTATAGCGAGTACAGTCGTCACTTATCGTCAGACCGTGTGTTGTTTAATGCTAAAATAAAATGAAATGAAATGCGAACTCGGTGTGAAATGAAATGTTCTACTGTTCTGTTCCGACTGTGCTAATGAAGACGGGTATACACCACACAGTGTGTTGAGGGAAATTTTTCTCGGACAGTGGCACTACGGCCACAGCCTATTCTTATATCGAATTACAACTGCCAAGGGTTGTTTTATGTGCATGCCAATGTGTACGCGGGGTCTCGTTTTTCTTTCCCGCCCGAGCGATTATTATAGGCCTGTGTTGTCCCCTCCTGCCAATATGCCTCCTGCCATGCATTCTGTCCTGTAGATCAACGTACTCGGCCATCGTAGGGAGCGAAATGCACAGGTCTGTATTTCTATTAACATTGCACATCTTAATATTTGACGATCTTTTGCAGTTTTTCCGAAACGTGAAAGAGGGACACGTAATGTTTTAATTTCTTCAATTGATGTTAAACGCGGGTTCGGATGACAAATATATTTTGGGGGATAACTATATATAATATAACAAAAAGAAAACCAACACATTTTTGTTATTTATAAAAAAAATATATGCTAGGTATAGTTTTAGAGTGGGATGTTGGACTAAATGAGCTTTCGTGGTATAAAGAGAGAGAGAGAGGGGATAAGTCCATTAGACAAAAACTATAGGTCATTTCGGGACTAACATATGGTTTAATTTTATATCAATAATTCGCTTGCGCGTAGGGATCTTTAGCTGTAAGAGGAAAGTGCAGGGCCTGGATAAAACCAACGAGGTTGCGACCCTACTCCTTGTCACGTACAACCGGGGATTCGAAAGTTGACTCAGTGACAGCGCGCACGTGCTAACCACTCGGCCACCCCTTCAGTCGCAGATCTTAATGCATATATTGATGTGGAGTATGGGCATAAACAGTAGGCAAATAGTTAATATTACGTGACCGTCAATGCGGTTAAATAAACAAGAGTACATATTTCAATCATATTTGTTTTCTTTGGTTTTCATTGTCATTATCAAAATTGTTAACCGAAATATGAATCGTAGACAAACATGATATCTGTTGCACAGATTCATGTCATGTATAGTATAAAATCCTTTTCGTTTACTTGAAAACAAAAGATATGTCTCGACAGCAGCTTGTCCGAAATGATAATAAAGGTGTCTTCATGAAATCTGATATGTGTCGTATGCAACCTTGAAAAATTCTGTTCTCGGGCTACTGGAGACGAGTATACGCCACACTGCATGCAGCTACTTACTTTTATATCGAATTCCAACTTCAAAGGGGTCGTCTACGTGCACGTCCGCAATGTGTACAATAGACCTCGGTTTTTAGTTCCATGCGAACGACTATACGTTGTCCCTTGCCAGCCCCCCCCCCGTCCTGCACCCTTGTCAGGCCCCCTGTCCTGCACCCTTGCCAGGCCCTCTGTACTGCACCACTGGCAAGGGGGGAAACATGCCGGAAAACCCCGATAAACTTTTTCGGCCAACGCAAGGATCGAACACGAGATCTCCAGGTTAACTAGCTAACATCTTACTCACTGAGCCACTGTAGTTCCCATTCTGTTAAAAATAATTTTGGGAAAAGTGGGATAACTTGGGAACGGAAGGTCGCAGAATGGTGAATATCGATATGGTTCATCCTCTCACAACCACAATGCTTCACAATAAATTTGAAAAGAATCTGCCAAAACTATAACCTATTGCGTTCACAAGGTTTTCAGTAAATAGCTCTAGTACAGGAACTCGCGGATCGCTGAATAAAGCCAACCGACCATCCACAACACACAAAAGTAGTTGGGAGTTCAGAAAACGGTGGGTCTAAAATTATAACCTACCAACCTGCTGAACAAAAACTAAAATTTTCCGGAAAGGACTTTCTGTAATGGAAACAAAATTAAAGTTTCCCTAAATACATAAATCATAACATCTTCGCTTTCGCTGTGTCGATACCTTTATTTCTGTTACCTCTTTTTTTTTAAAATCATTTTTAGTGAAGCCTGTACCATAACAGGCCCGGGACTGTACAGCGCAGTGGACGCTTACGGCTGGCCCCCGGATCCATTCACTTGATTTGATATTTTCCGCAGGTTAATCTTATAGGTTTTTGGTTTTCGTGTAGTGCGGTCCTCCTGCACTTACTATTACAGTTGCGAAGACATCAATGAGAATTAATCGGAGGGGAAAGAAATAAAAATCATTACAAACCTAAAAAGAAGAAAATACTATTTAACGGAAAATATTCTTAATATACGGGTCCGTGCCTTTTAGACAACATTTTAACGTTAAAGAACAATTTCATTTCACTTTGGTGCCGGTCAGGAAAATTTTTTTTTCAGGCAACCTACATGTATGAAAATTTTTTCAGGGTGTGCTTCAAAACGGCGCCGATTGCCATGGGAAGTTAAGAATGTGGCTCCTGGATCTGCCCCTGTACACGCCGTCTCTCGTATATTGTCCCTTCAAGATTAATATTGATAATTTCAGTTGCTTCTATTACATAATTATTATTACAACGGCACGTGAGGCTATTATATAACATACAGTATACTCTTTTTGACTGAGTACATGTATAAGATAAAATTTTCCGAATGCACTGCGATTCACTGCAGTACAGTTTATAATAAACATCAGATTGAAATAATAATATTTTGGAACTCCGTGTACTGTTATCAATATCCAAGAACGAAAAAAAATTATGTCATCAAAAATTGTTCAATATACAAAAGGGTCGAAAAGCACGTCAACTGTGTCAGTCATCCTGGGGTCATCGGAGGTGGGCTTATTTCCACAACATCTACCCAACTGTCAACATATAAGTAGTTAAAAATCGTGTGACTGTGAATAAATTCGACAAACATCCCTTGGTGGATCCTAATAACAACTTGTCATCGTTGCATTCGGTAGATTTTCAACCTTACCTTGTTCAGCCACAAGGGGAAATATTTGTACGAAAGAACGTACATTGTCAAATTTGACACATATTTCTAGGAAAAAAATGGCCCCTTTTTCAATATCTTTTACAAACAAAAATGTTCAATGTTTTATGGGTTTTTTTATTCTGAATCTTTGCTGCTCTGCTGAATGAACTATGCATTAGTAACGTGATTCTTATACAAATATTTTAAATATAACATGTTTAATATAATGCAGGTGTGTTTGATGTTTTTAATGAGTGTAAAGACTGCATATGTAATTTTGTGAGTTGTAAAATGCCTAATGATTAATATTGATTCATTTAATGATTTTCTGTCTGATAATCCCTAGTTAGTTGCAGTTAGGTTTTATAAGAAATGCATTCTTTGGGTTGTTTCAATATCGATACACTACGTGTTGCAAAATATTGTGTATAAAGCTAATTATGGATTATTTCTTAATTTACCTTTTAAATTACATATTATGATTAGTAGAAGACACGCCCGAACAATATACTTGCACATGAAGTATTTATTATGTATACACCGTGTAATATAACATAGTTTGGACAACATAGAATATGTCAATATAACCCCATATCAAAATAAACACTGAAAACATGAAAATGTAAAACTATATACCGGCCACAAACCATGGCGGTAGTGAATTTTCCATACCTAATTTGTCTGTTAAAGGCATTTAAATTGTTAGGGGATATCCTGTCCCACTTTACTGAAATATAACGGGACATTGACATACATAATAAACGACAGAAAAACGATGATAACTTTTCTAAAACTTAATGTCATTCAAATGTTTTTTGATATCTAGTTAAAGAATGTGGTACTGGGTCGTCTGTCATTTAAATAAATCACTGTCAATTATTTGGTTTGCAAAAATTGAGTATTTTATAGAAGGGGAATCCTCCCTTTAATTTAGGTTATGGGAAACCTCACATGCAAGCTATTCATTTAACGCCATCTGTCGGATATTTTACTAAAGTAGGTCGGGCAACCCTGTGTTCATACGCCTAATTGATCAAATAGTTCTCATTGCCCGTTGCGTCACCGCCGAAATACGTACCCGCATATTTATGACCATGTATTCAGGTAATTACGAATCTTTTATCATTATAACAACTTATTAATGATGTAAATTGATCAGCTAATTATGCATACAGGTTGCGCAAGGTGGTTGGATGTTAATGTATTGAATATTCTGTTCTTGACCTCAAGTAGTGCGCAGGTTATTTTTATCTCTCGCATACGAATGATATAGTTTTGATGCAAAATTTCTGGGTCGATCGTAAAAATTTGGGGCAGATTCATGAATGTTGAATCAAAATGATGTCAACAAATATGAAAGGTAGGTTTGATGACTTATAATTAAGTATGATTAAACTTTCCAAAGTGTGGGATTTCGTGCAGTATATTTGCATACGTGTTGAGGGAAAATGGCGCTAAATTTTCTGTGATGCTGTTGTGAATGTTCACTATTTGGATTTTACTGTGTAATTATGCAACATAACTATTCTATTTCATTGCACGTTAAAGGTTCGTGATTAATTGCAAATGGGTGTCATTTTAATTTGGACCTTAGATGACTGTTACTTCAGCAAAACTCTCTTACATTCCTCTATTTACACTCGGTTTCATCTATCGACATGGGTTGCAAGCCAGCCGAGAGGGAAAGCGTGTAGTTGACACACCCCCGGATTCAATATGGATTCATGCACACATCTACTGAAGCGCAGCAAGTGCTTTGGCAAATATCTTAAATACATATAGAATGCCGATCGAATTAAAGTCTCACTACCTCTTAATATCTAATGTAACGGTCTTCTGTTTCATGGCAATTGTTGTGTTATATATATTTACCGTGAACTGCGTGGTGGAGTGAACTTTGATTTCAGCTGATGGACGAAACCATGTTTGACAGTAGGGGTGTGCAGGTTGATTAACTGGATTTTATATCAATTTTTAATTCGATGAGAAATATTATGTGCATTATCAACTGGTTATTACTTAAAGCACTGCACAATTCATTATATGGTCATTTATCTTAATATTAAAATTGTCATGTTCAGTTATATGAACTTGAACATGTGTTTTGCATATTGCTGCAGTAATGTAGATAACTTGGAAAAAGTCACGTGAATGATAAGTGATAAAAGCGGCTAACAGGTTGTATATACATGTAGTAGAAGTAAAGATGATACATATAGTGATAATGTATGTAAAAGCACATGATTGGCAAAACATGTAACCACACAGATTACAGTTAATTTTAGATTACAACAGTTTGTTTTAAACACACAATTTTAAAAAATATTTGTAGGTTTTTAAATTTATTTTTGAAAATCTGATACATATGCATGCTTTTTGCAGCAGATTAAAATCTGTTCCATGTATGCATAGTTCTTTTTAATACAATTTTGCAACTTTGTTGAAATTATGCATATCTATGGGTGAATATTGCAGTAATGTACATGTATGTTATCAGTTTCAGACGATTCTTTATCAAAATGAAGTAACCATGGTCTTTAAACATGCTATTGCCATGGTATATGCACTGAACAAGTCCCTATAAAAACAAACATTATGACTGCTTTTCTGAGTCATTGGTTGGAAAGGGACAGTTGTCCTCATATTGATTCCATAGTTCTGGAAGGTTGTAAGTGCCACTTATGACCCAAATAGCTTTTTTGCATAGGATCACTAATCACATTGGGGGTGGGGGTGGGGGGGGGGGCTTCTTAATTCAAAATTTCAGAACTGTAAGGTTGTAACTTCCACCAAAAAATTACTTTTAAAAATGTTGATATCCTAATTGCATTAACAAGATTGGAATAGGTTTTCCTCTCATATCTGAAAAAATAAATCAGACAATTTTTTAGATTTAACACCTTTTATAACTACGACATTGATATACATATATGGGTCATTCCATGAAGTTGGTACCTAAAGTGTGACATGAGCATTAAAATTTCAAAATGTATTTGGAGAGAAAATAACACTTTGTTTGTTTTGTTTTCAATGTCACCTGATGTACCAATGTGGTAAAAAGATAAAAACTTCACAATTTTCTGCAAAAACGCTGACAAACCAAAATGAATGCGTGTAACATTGACAACATATTGTCCTCTTTTTCTTCTTGTTAAGATAAATAAATCATGATCAAAGGCAACTCAGTACTCAAGACCAAAGTGTCTATCATTTGGTGGTATCAAAATGTAAAAAAAATGTTATTTATTTTACATCATCTCTCAAAATGAGTCTGCGGGTAACAATGACCAAAAACACACGTTAAAGTTCTATAAAACAATACTCATAAAAAAAATGCGAAAACAATTCCTAATATTGTACATCTATTTGACTTGTACAGTTTTTGACCTGATGATTTTACCATCTAAAAATAAAAACCACTACATATCCTGGGTAAAAAGAGTTGGTAACATTGACCACATCAAATTCCTTTGGAAATCAATTCCTAATATTGTACATCTATTTGCTTTGTACAGTTTTTGACCTGTTGATTGTACTGTCTAACAATAATTAAAAAAAATACATATCCTGGGTAAAAAGAGTTGGTAACATTGACCACATCAAATTCTTTTGGAATGGTGATATATTGTTCAGTAATCGGGGATAAAAAATTGTGTTAACCATTCGAAGAAGCTATGGCCTTCAAATACAAATGATAACGTTGATTTTAGTCATGTATGTGACAAGCACAAGGGTCATTTGTCTAACCTTGTGCCTTGTGAGTTTTGCCAAGGACTATCATTTATCCCCACTGCTAAAGACCTCACAAGCCACTCGTTGAAATAACCTAGAGTCAAGTGACCGTTAAAATCCATCTTTCTCAAACAACTATCATTAAATAAGTAACGACTTTGGAAATATGATTTAATATTTCATTTTTTATTCAACATGTAACATAGTGATCAGTGTAAAAACAAAGACAAAATGAAAATGACATAACAAATAAAATAGGGTTTAATGTAAATGACATTACAATAATGGTAAAATAATTGGATGGATAAAGCCTCAATACTTATTTAATTAAAATGGACAGATAAAGCATCAATACTGATTTAATTAAATTGGACAGATAAAGCATCAATACTATTCAATTAAATTGGACTGATAAAGCATCAATACTGATTTAATTAAAGTAACGACATGGGATTTGCATTTTTCAAAAAATATTTTCTTCTTCATAACCAATGCTGAAACTCAACATTGACTGACTTAATAGTACAACTAAGAAATCAAAACATCAGCAAGAGATAATTTCCCTGCATAGATTCAATCAGATTAAATGCGAAACAAAGATGACGAAAAGCTCTTTTGGTCATCATATTTTGCGAAACAAAGATGACGGAAGGCTTGTTTACATAGGGAGAAGCATTTTCAAGTTGTCAACAGAATCAAATCAATTTCGGACTGCTATTCCTATTAGAGATTCAAATAACAGTTCACTTTCCAACCGAAAATTCTCTGCTGGTTTGTAGTACTTGACACACGAACAACCAACAACCTAGAAAGAAATTAATTTAAACACAAGGTTAATTCTACACTATTTTGCAATTCAATGTTAAATAGCCTACAACGTGTTCAGAACATGCAAATTAAATAAGTACAGCCATTATTGAATAAAATCTAAACAAGAAATATAACTGTGTTGGTAACAAAAATTTCTCAAGGGCAGTTGTTTGGTCATTGTTACCAACAGTCACTATCATTTTCATCAACAGTCTTAAACAGGTGTAGGTACATATAAGGATGACAACGAAGTCGTAATGGCATTATAGAACCATGAACTATTTCAAAAGATAAGCTTTTGTAAATATCTAACAAATAATTAAATTAATGTGCCAGACAGAGGTTGTTAGTAATTTTGACATTCAACTGAAAGCTTAACCGTGTCAAGTTACCAACCAATGCAATCCCGATTTGTTCCCGAGATCGGCGATGACAACCATTTGTTTTGCGGACAAAAAGTTTGCATAACAGTATTCTATACTTATGTATATAAAGAAAAAGAACATTCATATTGAATAAGTATCCATATGTTGTTCGTAACTTGACACAAGCGATTCAAATGTACGTAACAAATTGACAAATTCCATTTTCCTTACCGAATTCCATATTTTCTACGGCTTTCTCCGCCATGTTGCCATTAACCAGTCGTCTATGCCGTAAATGAGTTGTGTGGTGTCGTTAAATTTTCGATCACTTTCGCCGGCGTAAAAAGAGATGGAAATCGCGCGAACGTAAAATTGACAGACAATCAACACTTTTCGCAATGACTGCAGTTTAAAACATTTGAAAAGTCTAGCCGATAAACATTTTCCCTTTTCCGAGATGAAATAAGAGTGGTTACATTTTACAACATTATTTAAGTACGTCACACGAAAGCGCTCTGTCTCATCGTGTCATTAGCGTACGTAACAAAGTTGACAGACATAGTTACGATTTTTTCTGTATTTTTGGGTGATGATATCTCAACAAATAGTCATATCGATGCTCTTGTTGTGCTGTACTTGAAAAATTGAAAGTTAAATCTTTGCAACTGCACCTCGGATAGATGATTTAAACACATAATAAAAAGTTGGGATCAAATCAAAGTTCAGGAGGGTGAAAATGTCACACTTTTGGTGCATGTCAAACTGCAGAAAATGCATTTGACACAACCTTTTTTCAAGTGAATTTTTTTTATTTCACAAAATGGCATTTTAATATTATCTTTACATCAGACCCCCAAGATAATTATCAACAATTCATTTATTGAATTCTATTTCTTGAGTATTTTATCATCACATTAATTATCGTTGGTAACAAAGTGTCAACTTCATGGAATGACCCATATGTATGTGTTATCAATGCAAGTCATGGATTGAATGCCACTGTTCAAGTCCGTGCATGCATCATAGTATTAAAACAAATATTAGCTTATGTTAGAGAATATCAATTTAAAATCTCTAAAATTAAGCTTTACAAATTCGATCAATACGTAGTATCTGAAGCAATCTAATCACTCTGTCTATAACCCCACACTTGTAAATTTATACATGGGGGAGGTGGGGTGCAATTGGTCTAATATACATGTACATACAAAGGCTGTAGTTCTTGCACTTTAAAAAAAGTCTTTTGATGGAAGTATTAGAGTTACAGTCCCATACTTGAACAATGTATGTAGGTAAAGTCCCCTAGTTCTTAAAGTCTGTCTGAGGAGCGTGGCAGAGCTTCAGTACCACACTTGAACAATGTATCTACGTGTAAGTGTATTATTGAAAAGATATGTTAAGTTCCAAAATGACATGTGTGGTCTGAATGGTTATTAACATGTGTGCGTTGCATCATACGGTCGTCATTGAATAAAGTGGCATACTTTTGATTTCTCGATTTTACCTTGTGGGTCTTTTCCGGGTCCTCCAGTATCCTTCCACTACTAAAGACTCCTACCAGCAAGTGGATTAATGTAATAAATTTGAACCATATTTTATTCCTGATATGACCTCGTTTGTGTAGAGTGGACCTTAAACCCGATTTCTCCCTCTCTAAAATGACATCATTTGTGGTGAGTGAAAGGCACATGAATAATTGGCCTGAGATGTCTGTGTGATGAGAATAAAATACTACATTTGGTGAACCATAATTAAGAGAACTACCAGTGAATTTACAGCTAAATTTTGTTATACATGTACATGTAGCGACAATATATATGCTGTTTGATTTGGTGCAATGTTTCTAGCCTCGTACCTCGAGTCTCTTGCTAGAACTGGGGCTGAAACACATTATGGTACACGAATCTGTACCAATGGTAAAATGTTTATTTTGTCTTAAATATTGGATATCAGACGCCCATTTTTTTGCAGTAAGATCACAGCATTGTTGATTTAAATTGACAAATAATGTATGTTTTCAATGTTGAAAATTTTGGATGTTATTGAGTTAGAGACTTACATGTAGCTACTTTAAGGTGGTTGACTGGGATACTCAACTTCACAATAAATCAAGATTTTTGACTGAATTTGAAAGAGCATGCTACATATTCCTGGCATATAAATGTACATAAATAGGAATATGCTTGCAGTTGTTATTTAATAATTTAACAGTTCCAACTTCAAAATAATTTTGTAGTTTATAATAGTATGTACATGTGAAGAATATCTGGAGACCATGAAAATGCTCATGGTTTATACATGTTCAAGTAACCTTTCAGAGGCAGAACTCCTCCATGCGGATCATTGCAAAAGGAGGATTCACACTTTACCAACTTTTCATTTTATGGTACATGCATAATATACCCCTTATTCCTACGTTTCACTTTAAAGTAATGTTGTTATGGCCTTAATGTGTTGTTTTTGATTGGTTACTGTCCAGCCTACAATCATGCCAAAAAAACACATTTTAGATACTTGTGCATTATGTTTTATCAGCATCTCCAGTCAATTGAGTACAGGTATAATTGAATACAAAGAAAACCATGGACATGTATCCGATTTCTTGCGATAAAATTTTAGATAATAGAATATATGTGATATGAGTACTCGAGACCTTCAGTCCATTGTGGACATCTTTAAGTTAAAAGTAAATATACTTTGTTTACTTTGTGTGCCTAGATTGTTGGAGGGTTTTCATACCTGCTTGTTGTACTGAAATTGTATAATTATATTCTGGTGTGTTTAAACCACATACAATCCAGATACAGTGTAGATGTGTATACATGTATTGCATACTGTGATATCCTGTCTATCTGGATGGTTAAAACAATGACTGTACATTTTGAAAATGGAGTATTCCCCATTTGACATCCTATTCCTGTCATTCCAAACCAAATGTGTTTATGATGTTTTTTAAATATGCAAACTTTAAAATATGAGTTTTCTCCCTTGGTCATCCTGTCCTGAATGCAGAACAAACTTATCAACTTGTAAATTTAGCTAATAACCTAACGCATCTTTTATAAGTATAAGGAGCCACAGTTACATTGACTCACCAACTCGAGGGCTTGTGTTCAATCCTTGCCTTGGTTGAGAAAGTTCACCAGGAACCGGCGCGGTTCTCCTCTTGTCAGTGGTGTAGAATTGAGGGTCTGGAAAGTTACATCTAGAACTTATAGTCATTCGTATGAGCGAAAAACTGAGGTCCTGTGTACACAATGGAATTGGAAATCAGAGTAGGTCGTAGCGGTTATGTCTGGGCAAAATTTCATTTATAGCACATTGTATATTGCATGCACATATTAGCCCAGTTAGAGCAGAACAGTAGGATGTTAAACCCAACTGCATTTCATTTTATCAGTATTATTGTACAGTGGTATTTAAAAAGTTTTAAAGATACATTCTCACATCTGTTGGTTATTTCCGATATGGAACTTTTGGTATATATGGAAATTGGAGACACCCAATCTTATTAGAACAAATTTAAATTCCCTGAAAATCAATCATGGAATGCATACATGACAAAAATAAGAGGGTTTCACTAATTGACAGCCTAATGATTAATGAAGTCAATGGTTGCAACCATAGATCGTCTGACCTCTTTTCATTTGGGGCCGCTTAATGTATTTGTTGATAAACATGGTGAGTGGACATGGAAAGAGTGGAAGACTTAAACGTACAACATATTCTGAGACTAAACTGCAGAATTTAGGCTTGGATTGTAATGGTAAATGGACAGCGATCAAAGGCAACGTCATGTTTTATTCAAGTCACATAAAACAGATGTGTCTTCTTTAAATAGATTTTTATAGTTTGGGGCATTTTCTTGCGAATACAATGGTTTGGAAGGTATTTGAAGCAAAGCTGTGATAGAATAATTAGTTTGAATATGTTTTTAGTCCAAATATATCCTCAAATCACACAGTTTGTACCTGGGAAGGTATCTTTAAATTCATTGGATAATATGACGGTCTTGTTGCCATGTGGTAACCCTTGGTCTACCAGGTTGGAGGTAATCATCTGTGGTCAGGGTTGCCAGAGTCGAGTCCTCCAAGCACCTGGTTCGTCTGAGCTGCTGTGGCATGCTACTGACGATGTAGTGTGAATGACTCTACCAGGTACATGTACGGGCAGGGGCGTGGTGAGAATGAGTTCATGAGTAGCCATACTCATGCGCCAAAAAGTTTTTGCGCCAAAATCACAATCAAATTACTCAAAAAATGAAAAACATTTGTAAGTGGAAAAATTGTTTCATCTGACCCAATTAAAAAAATTTTGAAAGAGTCAAGTTGGAAAATTTAATCATATTTTATTACCGTATTTCTTGTCTCGGATTGCTGGAGATTGCGTTTCTGGGCTTCTAATTTTCGAAATTTTCAAGGGGGAGGGCCCCCCGGACCCCCCGCCGCGGGATCGCGCTTTCGGCGCTCGCGGTGGTCGGCTACGTCGGCCACAGCTCCGCGGTCAGTAAAATGGTTTTTGTGCCAAAATCTTTTTTGTTGCTCATAATTTCTTCTCAATAATTGCCCTCACCACGCCCCTGTGTACGGGGGTGCATTTTATAGGGCTGGTTTCTGTGAACAGCATGTGTAGCAGGAGTTGCATGAAAATCACGGAGAACACATTACCATCTCAAAAGTCTGGTTGCATTTTTGAGAACATTTCCTGGGTTCAGTTCTGTGTTTGGGAAGGAGTCTTATTGCTCAGGCAAAGTTGGAGATGTGGACACAAATACACAATAAAAATATTTGGCAATACGTTTATTCAGAGTAACATACCAACCTGACATTTCTTTTACAGCTAACTATATTATTGCATAGTGATATTTAAAATTGAAGTGTATTATATGTATGTGTAGTTTAAAGTTATATAGTACAATACATGCAGTTAATAATGTATCATGTTTTACAGTATATTTCAATTAAAGCAGATTTCTGTAATTACAATGTATGTTCATTCTCCAGTGATTGTGCTTTAAAACAGTACTGTCGTCATATGGTAAACTATACCTGACCACCATCTCAGTTTGTAAAAACTTGCATTTGAACTAAAGCTTATCATTCCATATGTGACTTTATTGATGTAAACAAATCTCAGATATCCTTAATCAATACATGTATATACCGAAGATCAGAAATTGAACATGTTTGTCTTGTGAGTAATTTCTTTATATTGTAAGGTACAAATAAAGTTCATATGTACTGTACTACAATGTATAAGACATGTACGTGCACTAACATTTCCAAATCTAACATCTTGTTTGTATGTGATTTTGGATGTCTACTACAATCATCTGAATTAGCATTTACAAATCAAGATATTTAGTAACCTAATATGCATTGTGCACACAAGAAAATGATTTTACATTTATATGTCAGGAAGTTTTTCCTACCAATCTCTTGGCAGACTTTCATATGACATTATCTGTGTTTTAAATAGCTGCATCACACATGAGTGCAGTTCTAGATTCTAATCTTAGTGTACAGTACTAGTACATATTATCAATATAATGTAAATTATATAATTTTTTGGAAGCCACAGTGCTTCAGTACGTAACCAGCTAACTCGATAACCCGAAGGACTGGTGTTTGATCCCTGTTAGAAAGTTCATCGAGATTTTCTGGCGTGATGCAGGACAGAGGGTCTGGCAAGGGACAACGGTTACATGTAGTTTTTTTGTATGCTTGTAGAGCTTGTCTGCATTAGCCCAGTCAGAGTAGGACGTTCACCCCTTTTCATATTGTGATTAAATTTCCTAACATACAATCACTATATTATCTTAAGTATTAATACACATAATTATTGCAATACATGTGGTGGTATAATACATTTAGCTACAAATATAGCTTAGTTGCCACGAAGAATAATTTGCTTCACAGATTATGTACATATAATGATTGATAAGTAGGATACTGAGATACATGTTGTTGAATCCCACTATACCAGGTAAACTCATATCAATCCTTATATAACATGTGTAACTTTTCATTAAATGTTCATTAAAGATTGAAATTATGCCATTTATAACAATATTGTAATTTGTAGTTAAAAATTCTACTTGTTATTCAATGTATTTCAGCCGAGATTGAAGTTATGCCATGTATATTGTAATATTATAGTTATACATGTATTAAGGGGGGTTGGGTGACCAAATGGTTAACACGTGCGTGCTATATCACAAAGCTTGTCATTGAGTCAACTGGCAGGGTTTCGAATCCCCAGTTGTACGTGTTGTACATGGCTAGGAGTAGGGTCGTCTGTCTGTGGGTTTTCTCTGGGTCCTCCAGTTTCCTCCCACTGCTAAAGACCCTACACGCAAGGGAAGTATTGAAATAAAATTAAACCATATGTTAGTCCCGAAATGACCTAGTTTGTGTCGAGTGGAGGTTAAACCCTATTTCTCTCACTATCTCTACAGTTATACTAAATTGTTATATTACAGACCCGATTGAAGTTATATACATGTATTTGTTCAGCATACATGTAGGTTGAAGTTATACCATGTATATTTATATTTTTGATACATATATTACAGCATAGATTGAATTTGCCTGTATACTATGTAATTGTATATTAATTGCATCATAGAATGAAGTTCTACTATATATTTATTATATTACAGCCCAGATTGAAGTTATACCATGTAAAGTATGTGGTGATAAATCATCTGGTGTTCACTATGGTGTTATCACATGTGAAGGATGTAAGGTAGGAAAACCATATTTAATTCTTTACACACTTCACATATTTCATTCTGTACTAAACTGTCACTTTATGAGTCACTAGTCTCCATTTATATAATTCTTTACCAAATTTCTCATTAATTCATCCGATCATTTTGTACTTATTCTCACATTATTAATCATATTTTTTACTCGGTCTCTCATTTAAATATTATCTTCTCAACCCAACTCTCTCAATAATGTAATATGATTATCATCTCTCTTTATTCCATACTTTAATCACTCTTGTTTAATTAGGGAACTATAATTAATTCATCCTTTACT
This sequence comes from Patella depressa, assembly GCA_948474765.1. Taxonomy (NCBI): domain Eukaryota; kingdom Metazoa; phylum Mollusca; class Gastropoda; family Patellidae; genus Patella; species Patella depressa. Next base: position 59,776,100 of record OX419717.1, read on the forward strand.
ATCTCTCACTTTAGTTCATTCTTCAATGAGCTCTCAGATTACAGCAACATGTACATGTATATTCATGTAATAAAACTATTTATATCTTAACCACCTTCACCACATTTAAAGGAAAATTATATTTCTACTTCAACTATATCTCAAAATGACTAAATTCAATTGTAGAGACTTGAAAGTCACATTTAATTTTTACCAGAATGTTGTAGTAGATTGCAGTGACATACAGTCAAAGAAGAAGTGATATTTTCGATGCACGATTTTAGAGCAGTAAGAATCCCTTGCAAACTATAATATTCTGAAAGTTGAATCACTAATGGGAATAGGAGTCTAAACATGTTTCTATTCCGTTCTGTATTTTACAAAGATATGTTGAATTGAAATTTCATTGATCTATGTAATAAACCTGCAACCATTTATTGTTTGCAAACATAATTGATAGACCTGTTTTAAATCCGATTGAATCCATGATTATCTAGTGTTAATACATGTAGTTTGATTTTGTTTTCTTTATCAAATGTTAAATAATCAAACTGAGTATTGGCATGAATTAATGAAAATGAGAATTTAATGGTGTTTTATTAAAGTCTTGGATTGTTATTCCCTTGCGAACTGTAATATTGTGAAAGTTCAATCTCTTAGTCTTAAAGACATGTCATTTCAAAAATCGTTCCAATTTGTGTACATGTACATTGTTAACAATTAGATACATGTTTCTTTCCCCAAAATAGAAAAGAAACTCAGTGACTTGAATCAAATTGAAAAGCAAGTATTTATAACTAAACGATAATGATACTGATGAGTATGCTGGGTATGATGAAATCCCACAGAAAAACTTTCTATTGATTTTATTGATTGTAGCAGCAGAACGCGTATGTGTATTAAATAATTGACATTGAGCCAATGATTTATCTCGACTTCATCTATCAGAGAAAATGGCTTGTCCTTACAAACCAACAAGAAAATCAAATACAATTCTATCAGACGACATTTATCAGCTATATTCATTTCTGCAAAATATCAGCTAAATGTAGTAACTTGTGCAAGTGTCCTGCAGAATGATGATTCAAAGTATAATGCTCTGTTGCTCATTTATTGGATTTTCTGAGTTGGGTATTCTAGGCAATATTGATATTCGCTTTCTACTAGAATAAATACATGATAATCTTATGAAAAGAACAGGTAGTGTGAAACAAACAAACAAATCCTTTGAACACATGACAAGTATTATTGCAAGAATATTTTCAGAAAATATCTTTTTTATTAGATTTTTCGCTTATTCATGTTGTCATTTTGTAGGTGAATTTGTTCAAGATCATGTAAACATTTTGACAAACAGACACCATAGTTGACAGGCTTGTTTCCAGTTTTCATAATATTGACAAAAATTCATAATTATTGGGAATCGAACATGTAAATATATGTACTGATATTTCCGATGACTGGGAGTTTTAGCGATTTTGTTTCGAAAGCCATGTCCAATTTCCGTTATTGTCTAAAAATCAGCAGATAATAAATCCAACATTCTTCTGTGAAGAATCATTGTTATATTTGTGATATTGACTTAGTTTGAAAAGCAAACATAACTGTATGTGGTAAACCTATATAAAAATGTCACAGGTTTCATCCTTGTGTAGATGTAGACAATCCTTCCAGAATCTTCATATACATGTATATAGTTGCCGTTACTCAAGGCCTAATACTGGTACCTTTTAATAGTACATGTAAGTTCAGGGGGACCACATTTACACAAAACAAACCTATGAACAGGACATACATACTTACACAACAAACTAAAATTGTACATACATAATGTTCTGTATCAGATCATAATGGCACCATTATTGTATTCCTGACGTAAAAAAAATCTCACTTGTCAATTAAAAGTATAGAATGTGAAATTGTTGAGATTCACTATCTAGAGGAGGATTTCCAAGATTTCAGATAAAAAATGAGATGATTGTTATTGATTTTCTAAAGAACTGGTTTTCTTTCATTAAAATCCAATTGGGTACAATGTACACGTATACCATACAGGATATCTAAAAATCTACTTGTTCTCATAACCTTCAGAGTATAATTTACAAGAACTCTTACTGTATGTGTATGTGTATTATTGTACTGAGAATGCTTTTTAAACCCAATATACATGTATTAAGTGAATTATGTTTTTAGGGTTTTTTCCGACGAAGTCAATCTGGTCCAGTTAATTACCAGTGTCCAAGAAATAAAGCCTGTGTAATTGACCGTGTTAATAGAAATAGATGTCAGTATTGTAGATTACAGAAATGTTTAGCTTTGGGAATGTCAAGAGATGGTAAGTTTATACATGTAATTGCCTTGGTGTAATGTACGTACTGTCATGTTTTATACTTAAAATGGTTTCATATTAAGAGTTTCTTTCCAAAAATCGATTTGAGTCGCAATGTTCGATCCCTGTGTTGGGCAAGAAAGTGGGCTGTAGCGTGGCTGTCAGGACAAACTTTCCCTCATAGCACACTGCATGGTGTATATCCATCTTCATTAGCCCAGTCTGTGTAAATAAAAGCAGGACGTTAAAACCCATTTCATTGCCGAAAAGTGTTACTATTGGTAATCCAATTTACAAAACAGTTTTGGATTCTGGATGCTTACATGTGTTTTAAACTTGTAGTTTGATAGTGAGCTGCCATATTTTACTGTAAAATTTGTTTGGAAAAGAGCTTGTAATATCTTTCCAAAATAAAAGTAAAATAATATCCTATTTTGATGACCATTCAGAATGAAATGAATCACAAAAGAAATTATTTCTTACTACCTTTGAAGAATTATATGATCATGTAATACAATTGCAAAATAAATCAATATTTGAAAATATTTTCTTAACGTTTTAGCGGTAAAGTTTGGTCGTATGTCGAAGAAACAACGTGAAAAGGTGGAAGATGAAGCCAACTTGGTAAAACAAAGTCGTTTAAATGGGTATGAACTTCCTTCTCCTACATATAACAACAACAACAACAATCAATTTGTCACGTAAGCTTTCATTTCCTTTCTTTTTAGTTGCTTTTATTCTCTCATTTTGTTTAGTTTAACTAACACCATTTTCTCTTGTGTTAATATTTCCATGTTTATTTGGTGATCTGTTTATTTGCTGATAACTTGCATTAAGAAATATTGCTTGGGAAGCGTTTTCCTGATTTTAGTCCAGCCAGGACATTTTCTAAGCAACAATAACATTGAGTACTGACTCTTAGCAAGGAAGAAGTATAACATTAAATGTGTTTGATGAATTCAATGTTTTCCTTGAAAGCTTTTTGCTTCAGAAATCAATTCTAAACTCTTTAGCTGTTTAGATTAGGCATGGCTTGAATGGCTTTATTTCGATACATTTTTGTCAGAAACATTTTTGTAAACACATTCTTAAAATGGATGTAATTCTAATTGCATTGACTGTACAAAAATGAGACAAAAGTTTCCAATACATTTTTGCCGAGATAATTATTTTAAGATTGAAGCGCGAGCCATGACACTGTTTGAAAATATTGATTGAGTTGTCATAGATGCTGCTTGTTTTAAACCTTTTGGTTGACAGTAACTTTTTGATTATGGCTGATAAATTGTATCATCTCATTTTATTTTTTAACTTGCTTCTCATTATCATTCATTAACAGCACACATACATGTATAGTACTGTATAATTAATGGAAGTGGTCTGATGCCTTAATACATGTATATTTAATATTTATCAAATGATTGTTGAATTGAGTTTCTATTTGCATTAATGACGCATTCATTGATAGGTCTACAGTGTATGTGAATAGTACCTCTGTAGACCTGGTTATTGCTGAGCATTGAATAGAGATGGCATCAACAGTTTCCAAGGACATTGAGAAAGGACTTTGCTGAACTTTATGCAAATGTCACTGATAAGTGATAAACTGATCAAAATGAATTTTTCATAAACATTGCATTGACATATTCTTATGCAGACTCATATTATATAAAGGTATCATTTGTATGTTATTTATCTGGATTTGGTACCTATATGTACACATCATCCATCTTGGTTATTGTTTGTGACACATGCAGCAACTTGACATTGCAAATTATACACATGGACATTATACAATTCTTCATATATACTCTTCAAAAAAAGAAACGCACAACCCATTTTTCATCATTTTTTTTATTTGAACGAGGTCTTTGTTTCGGTAAATCTTACTTGTTTTCAATGCCATTATGTAAGGATAAAGGAAATTCATTATTGATTTTAAAGGTAGGGTCATTAATTGTGACTGGTCATCCTTTTTGTCGAAATTTTCTTTCGCTTGATTGCACCAAGAAACATGAATTTAACAACATCGCGATCTTTTCGCACAGAACCTAAATCTACGGTCTTTAAAATACCGGGGTTCTCGGTTCCCAAATCAGTTGCACATCTAAACACACAACGAACCAAGTGATGCCACATCTGAACCGAGACCAACGCAACAACGCTATTGGTCGATTACAAGCAGGTGAATCCAAGACAGATGTAGCCAGGCTGCTGAATGTTTCCCTTAGTTCCATTTCTTGCCTTTGGGGTAGGTACCGACAGCGAAGTTCAACACGTGAACGCCCTAGCTCAGGTCAAGCAAGAGTGGCATCACATGTCCTGGATCGTCACTTCCGGTTACATCATTGGCGTAAATGGTTTTCAACAGCGACCTCTACTGCAGCAGCAATTCCCGGACGGCGTAGAATCTCGTACAAGACAGTAGGCAAGCGCCTACGTGAAACCGAATAACGAGGCAGACGCCCCCCCCCCCTTAGAGCTTGTTTTGAAATACGCCGACACCATGAAATCCAACTTTAATGGAATCAGGCACTGAGGGTATGGCCACAGCAACACTAGAGAGCCGTTTGGTTCAGCGACGTGTCGCGGTTCTTGTTGCAACAGGGCGACAGTAGCGCGAGGATATACTGACGACGAAATGTAACTTTGCGTTTCTTTTTTGGGAGAGTATAGTATGATCATAAAGTGGTGTTTGATTTTACAATAAGTGGAATAATTTCAGGTTAACAACACCAGGATATGGTTATACGTCAAATGGTTATAGTTATACATTATCTGGTAATCAACAACAAGATTATCCTGTATCACCTGATACAGCCAATTATCCTAATTCACCTGGTCCACATCCAATATCTCTTGTTAGACCTGTAGACCTCATGGATCCTAGTAAGTTTATATACAGTCACCAAGTTCATAATGCAGTTCATGGAAAGAACACCAATTGGGCAAAATTCTACTCTTCAAATTGCACACATAATCATAGAAATAAAAACAATGTTCTCTCAATCGCAAAGTAAAAAGGTTAATATATACAGAAAAACTATAACAACGATTCCTGAAACCTTTGATCTTGTTGTTGTCCTGTGTGGTTTCAGGAATTGTTGTTATAGTTTTTCTGTATATATTGACCTCACAATTTTGTATTACTGTATTAGCTTGATAAAATTGAGAGAATACTCTTCGAAAAGTCGCCCTAGCCCAAATATACAAGTAGCTGTTTTCCATAAGTGTGTGTTATAGTTTAAGACAGTATATGTTAAAATTTTCAGATTTTGTTTTTTTAAATTGTTTAAACTTTGTTGTAGTGACATTTGGTAAAGCTATTACAGAAGCCCATCTTAGAACATCCCTTTACAGCCCTGACCAAATAGAATCATTAAAACAGCAGACGGTCAGTCAGGAACAGATTGATTCATATAAACTGATGGTAAGATCGACAAAGTTGAAATACAAGTAGACAAAAGGATTGTTTTGTTTTTTTCTTAGTTAATTTCATATACTCAAGCAATTATGTTGTTGTCATATAGTAATGCTATGACTTGACATTGAGGAAAGATCTTTTTATTGGTTCACAGTCATCAAATGGTCTACTGAAAGGCAAGAAATAAATGTGTTTAATATGACATTTTATCACCCAATAACACATTCTACAGTAGATATCGCTTGTGTGATAACTTTCATATTCTACTGGGCAATATCTAATAGGAGATACAGCATTACATCTATACCAAAGAATTATCTTTTTTTATTTGTGTTTGTAAGAAAGGGTTGGGTGATAAAGCTTCTACTCTTCTTTGACACCAAAAACAATCAGCACTCCTCAATAAAGTAAAAACAACTTGGTAAGCCTCTGTGTTGTTTTTTTTTACATTATTGGCTTGATATTGTTTTTGGTATCAAAAAAGACTTGTAGGATATTCTCTATGCAACATACTGTCTTGTTGAAATTTGATAAAATCCTCAGGTTAAGACTTGGGGAAATGGAAAACCTGCAATGAAACGAGGTTTAACATCCTAGGTTTTTTGCACAAACTGGGCTATGCCATACAGTGTATCCAGACAGCGACACTGGAAACTCCTGGTAAACATTAATCCCTATTTTTAGAGGTTTGATTTCTTTCTTTGACATTTTGCTGCATCTGTCTACCTGTCTGTTATGGTTGTCAACATTTCAATCAGATTTTTCTTAAAAACTTCTAGAAAAGATACACATTACTTTTCGTCAAAATCTGATGAATATTTTTAAGAGTTATGGCTTTTTTATACGCACACATTGAAATGTAGTTTTATATTGTCGTCGCTTATAGACACTCCAGAGGCTGGAGTTAATAACCGATTGACTTTAAATTTATACACAGTGTTTAAGGTCTTGAGAGGAAGGAGCCTTTTTATTTGTAGTGATTTCCGTTAAATATGGCCCTTTATCACTTCAAATTTTCTTGTGGATCTATCTTTACCAAAGATTGTCAGCACAGATGTGGACATATTTTGTTATCACCCCTTTCAGTCTTTTGGTCCACACTTTCTTGTAAAACCTGGTGGGGAGCATTTTCCGGCGTGCAAAATGACCGTTGGGTCACATCTAGTTACGGTCATTTTCCATAGCCCTAGGTCCTAACCGGCATATACGTCCGACATGGAACCCATGGGTTGAACCCAACTGTACTAGTATTCAACATTCTGCAACTTTCTTTTCCGGAGTTATACCACTTACTAAATTGTTGACAAGTCTGGGGGTTGTGAGAGGATGAACATTATCGAATAGCAATGTTCTGTGTTCTTCCGGTCAGTTATCTCCCCTTTGCCGAACAACCTTGTCAATATAATAGAGGCTACAAATTTGTTTATGATAGGACAAACTCTATCTAATATTTATTGTTCCATGACTCTCCGTTCTGTAGTTTTCCCAAAACATTGTGAGGGTGATAGAGGCTGTATTCAACACAACAGAGATTAGATTACTTCAAGGATCATGGGTCCTTATCAAGTCATCTCACATCCAAGTTTTCTGTTTAGATGAGCTGCAAATGAGACAAGGCTGCTGTGTGGCTTATTTCCACGCTTTGCAAGGCTATCTTCTAATCATATATCATTTCTACAATACTTCAGAATCACTTTCAATTATGGATGGAAATTGCTGAAAAAATTACCCTAGCAGTTCAACAAATTATAGAATTTGCTAAAATGATTCCTGGTTTTATGGATTTGTCTCAAGATGACCAGATTATGTTGTTAAAAGCAGGTGGGCAATAATCGATTTATGATATATATGACATAAAAAAATTCTTTTTTTCCCAGACATATTATCGATAGTGCTGAGTATTGCCTCTACAGCATTACGAATCAGTTGCTATGATATGATTGGTATCATGATTCATTACCAGGTCAATATTTAACAAGAAAAAGACACTGTGCGTCTCAGTATAACTACATGTAGCCACCTTTTTTTTTCTTTAAACAATTTATTTAGAAATTGAAAGGGATTAAGGAACAGCATAGCCTATATGACCTCTCTCCCACATTCAACTTTTCGTTAGCACTATAAACAATTTTTAAGAATTGGGGTGTTTTGTTGAACAATACTGTTATAATTTTAACATTTAACCATTTTTGAAGTTGTCATACAACATGGATTCAATGATCAGTCCATGTGATCAGTCGTGGCTCTGATTCTTCAACTGACACCTGGCAACATGAGTGCTTATGAATGTGATCCACTGGTTGCTCGTGATTGCATCCAGTCTTGGATAAATTCAGTTGTAGCGACATAAGCTGTCAGTTGCTGTTAGTCACCGTCAGTTTTATCGTGTCGTAGTTTAGCAGATAACTTAGTTGCTTTCAGTCATATTACATGTATACATAATTTAATGTACAATAAAATCAAATCTGTTTGTTGTGATGTTATAGGTAGTTTTGAGCTGGCATTATTGCAGTTATGTCGAGCTTATGATGAAATAACAAATAGTGTTATATTTGGAAATTCATATATACCTCTTGAAGCATTTAGTGCTTTAGGTAAGTTAATGATTTATCAGTTAACATATTATTATATTACTGGGTATAAGTCGATGTGGAGTATAAGTCGAATAGTCATATATATTTACTATAAGATGACCCAACTTTGTATATTTAATAACCACTCTTCTAGTTTTCATACTACCTTCAGAAAACTTAATTAAAATGATGAAATTTTGTAAAATAATTGAAAGTGTACTATTTTGTAAAATAACTAAAATATATTTTTGTAAATTAACTGAAAATATAATATTTTGTAAAATATCTTCATTACATAACTAAAATATATTTTTGTAAAATAACTGAAAATATAATATTTTGTAAAATATCTTCATTACATGTATAGATGATGAAGAAAAGATGGTGATGGAGAAAATATTTGAGTTTGTGAAAGCAGTGCAGACTTATAAATTAACAGAAGTTGAAATGGCTTTATTTAGTGCTCTCATCTTAATCAGTGCAGGTAAACACAAAACAATTGTCATCTTGCCATCTCATGTTATGTAACTTAAAATTCTGAATTTCGGACATTATAATGTTTCATGATGGGGCCACACTAGATTAGTTAGTACTGAACACATGGATATTTTGAGTCTGGATTATTATCATGGTATTTGTCGGTAATTTGGAGATGGAGAATATAAAAGATTCTATGTACTCATTTTCAGAGCATATAAATTTCTCACGATCTGCAAATTTCTATTGAATGGGGAAAGTTGTGATTTTGTGGTTAGACCTCTGGGGCCTGTGCTGCAAAACTTTAACTAAGATTAAATCCAAATTTTAGGAATTTGATTGGATCATATTAGATTGATTTTATTGCTAAGCCAATCAAAACTAAAATATCTACTGAATTCTGGATTTTATCTTTAGTTAAGATTTCGAGAAATGGGCCCTGAACTCAAGGCTAGAATGTGTCATGCTGCTATTCCAATCTTGGTTCAACAATAACCGTGGGGAAATTTTTAAATCCAGATACTTGGGGTTGTTGGATGGGCAAAAGGTTAGCATGTGCACGCTGTATCATAAGGTCTGTCATTGAGTGAACTGGTGTTTCGATTTCCTGGTCGTATGTGGCAAGGAGTAGGGTCGTCTATCAAAGCAAAATATTGAAATAAAATTAAACCATGTGTTAGTCCCAAAATGACCTAGTTTGTTTTGAGTGGATGTTAAACCCCATCTCTCTCTTGGACACATCTTGAATTTTTTCCTTTAGGGTTGACAGAAAAAGAGAATGGTTTCCAAACAAATTCTGCCTTCTCGCAATGTTAGCAAATATTTATAGCCAATATAATTTTCGGCAAGAAAATGGTTAAAATAACCATAGACTCTCAAGAAACTAAGTCGATTAACATGTTTGGTATAAGTGGAGTGCATTGTTAACTACTATATGATGTGAAGGATTCAAAATCAAACTTAAAACATCTATACCTCAATAATGCAATGGTACACATGTCTCAAAGTTTGCATCGAATCTTAATTTAAAATGCCCTTTTCACCTTTCTCAATACTCAGTAGGCAAATCACAGCTAATTATGGTGCTATTAAATAAGTAAAAACTTATCATTTATATATGTTTCAGATCGTCCAGGATTAAAAGATACAGGCGATATACAAAAATTGCATGAAAAAATACAGGCATCATTGAAGCTTGAAATTGGTAATAATCACCAAGATGACGCAGAGACATTGGCCAAATTAGTGGCTCAAATCCCTGTTGTGAGAGGTTTGAGTTTGCTGCATGTTCGTATCTTACAAAGATTCAGGGATTCCCAACCAGACGTCGAGTTTCCAGCTTTACATAAGGAACTTTTTTCAGCAGAAACAACAGAAGCATCGTGAGGACTTCCCTTTCAAAACAACATCTCCGCAAGTGTGCTTTGCATTTGATTCTAAAGCATAAAACTATTAAGAAAAAATGGAAATATATTTTAAAAAAGAATGATTGACTCTGATTTTAATCTCGAATGATTTAATGGCAAATAAGAATGAACAATGATCTATCCTACTTGGTGAATGGAAAGAATAAAAATATATATTTACATTAAGTGCTTTGATTTGACTTGTGTGGGTGGAAGGCGCCATCATGAATTATAGGCAGGAACTTGTTACTAAACAAAACTGTGATGATATGAAGCTGATCCCCTCGTGTTAGAAATGCTGTAATCTTGTGTTTTAGATGGCCTGATTCAACTCCCAAGTGATGTTTTAAAGAGGAACAAGACTAGGCATTAATTAATTATGATTATTTTTAATGATTTATTTGTTTTAATTGTTTTATATACAATTACAATTCCTATATACACATTTCACATTATTTTAGCTTTAATATATCTATTATTATGTTTCAATTTAAATGATGAAAAGGTACATACAGATTTCTTGGGAATCAGACATTAAAATTGAAATAATTAGGGATGACCGTAAATGGTTAATTCGTGTCATGGAGTAACAGAGAAAATGTAGATGTCATGTTTTTACATGCCAGTCATGCGTTAACAACCTGTTCCAAATTAAAATGTATCCGATTTAGTGTTATGTTTAACTGAAATAATGATTGAACATGTCTAAAAATTAAGTGCTATCTTGTGTCACATTTATTTGATTTTATTGTTTTATTTTGTAACGGATATTTTAAATAAAACACTTTTATTGGTATAGTTCCTTTTTTCTGAACTTTGGATTCCAGGCAGGCCTGACATGAATCCACTCCTATTTAGGGCATTCTCTTCTTTCGTTGAAAAATGAGGTAGAACCCAGGTCTGTATTTAACTGTGAAAATGAAATAATGTGTAATTGTGGGGGTATTGAATTGAAGTTTCATGTTAAAATATAATTCAGCCATTATGTCGATTGATACCAAGAACGATAATTTCTGATTTTATCTATATGAATATGTGCCAGTAATACATTTTTTCTGCCCACTAAAGCTGTGTTTACATTTCACGAATTATCTCATTTTCTGAAAGACAAGGGAACTGCAAACAATAACAAGTCTCCTGAAAAACAGATTAATATGATTCTTTCTGAAGTGTAACCACAGCCTTAGATTATTTTAGTTTCTAGTGTTAATATTTATAGGTTTATTTTTTCATGAAATATCTGATATAATTTGATTTATTATTACCAATTGTATGATATAGCCTCTTACTATTATATCATAGGGTTGTATAGATCGATGTAAAATGATATAAATATTATAATCATATAAAAGACAAACTTGTTAAAGTCATGAAATAATGTATATAGAAATATTTGTTGGGACAAATCATATTTTCATGTTATCATTGATTTTATTCTTTAATCCATAATATTGTTATCTGCTTTATATTATAGCCATAGTTACTTCTATGAAGAGTCACTTTTTCGTTCCTTTATTTTTTTGTTTTAAAGACTATAATAAATACAGCCCTGCAGAACTTTTCAGATATTAAGTTTTAAAACATTTTACAAATATTAAGATAATGTATATAATAGCATACATGATCTGACTAGACGTGTAAAAACATTTTGCCTCCTGGCAGATGAGCATTTAATTTCAAACATATTTTGTTGCACTTAAGATGATAATCGTAGATTCTGTTTGGGAACTAGTATAAATGTTGTCACGTTGGCGATTTTAGTTCACACTTATTTTTAAACTTTGGACACATTGTGCATTAATTTCTGTCAGTGAAATATATTGCAGTGAACATTTTACTGATCTGCTATACAAATCGTATATATAATTATTAAGGGTTGTTAATTTGAAATTTTAGCTCTCCGTACAAAAGAAATTATTTTTGAACTTGGTTGTAAGTTAATTTCCAATGCTTGAAATTCAGATTATTTGGTACTCGAGTTAAAAGTTTATTTTAAAAAAAAAAATGAGGAGTTGTTTCCTCGAGTTGTGTCCCTTATACAAATGTACACCCTATATTATTGACTACAGAGCTGGTCTTACATATATCTACCTCTTTCTATTTGAAGAAGTGAAAAATTGTTGAGAGCTGTGCCTTCAATTGCCCCCTCTACCTGGTTAAAACATTGATTTGTAATGTCATGGAGCTCAATGTATATTACTGTAATATTAGAGTAACTTCCCCCTGTTTTTTTTTATTTAGGTGAAGTATTATATTATTAACGTAACTGGTTTACATGATGTGAAATTCTATGTTTACTATATTATCTCTACTATTCTATAAACACAAACATTTTAAATAAAATAAAAAACATGTAGCATTTGTTCTTGTTGCAGGGAATTGTATAAAATATATAAATATATATATATATATATATATTACCATTATCACAACCTATCTTATATATCTGTTACTGTACAGAAAATATATCACATTATATTCATGTATATTCAGTATACGATATATATATATATATTATAGAATGTTATGTACAGTTATATTATCTCCAATTCACACAAGATGTACATGTGGAGAGAAATAAATTTGTCTATGCAAACTTAGCGAGTGGCATAAATATTTTCATCTGCATAGAGAATCTGCTGACTTATAAGACTAGACAAATAGGTAGAATGACCTTGGGAAAGCCGTGGTGTCCCAGTGAGCACGACCAAGTTTTCATTACAAATTGTAAGCGTTCCAGGTACTTTGACAACTCTGTCACCAGTTCAGTTTAAACTGCCATAATTATTTTCATCTGGGGGATAACTTGCTTGGAGACTTAAATTAAATTTTCTGTGAGGAGTGCCACATTTGTCGAGAAGCGTGCAGTGCTGGGCACTGTACAAGGTCGCGATAAATTTCTAGAAATTGTTCCGGTCTTGGAACCTTGTCACACTCGACATGTGGAACTTGTCACAGAAAATATAATTTCAGTCTCCAAGCAAGTTACTTGGATGAAACTGCATCTGACTTACTAACCAAATCTAGGGTTCAATCCTATAGTTGAGTTTCCTATAATCTGTCGTGCCTCTATCCAGGTAAAATTTCCCATGTACTACTGTGTATGTCCAGGGTTCAAAATAAGTGAATGTATTTTTCTCAGTCTAAGCAAGTGCTCTGCTGAATGTGGGGTTGTATTTCAGATTTTTGAAATCATTGTTCTCAAATTTGCAAGTATTGGGTTATAAGGAAAAGCCTTATTGAACTGCAAATTCCTGGAGTATGATGGCTTATGAATGTGATACAGGAATAAAATCTTGAGGTAGTATTTAATTAAGAAATTGGCATCAGTAGAACCCAATAATGTTTTCTGATTGTAAATTTTGAAAATGTTTTGCAGATTTAAATTTCCGTTCAAATTTTGACTGCACAAGCTTGTGAATGCAATACAGGACAGACAACACTGTAGAAAATCATTTAACTCCTCTTAAAATGATTCTTTATCAGTACTTACAGGTGAGCAACAAAGCCTAAAAAAAATAATAGGGGTGATACATTCTGTCAACCGGTAGAAATAGTTACTAATTCTCACAATTAAGTTTTATATTACACCAATATAGACGTGTGTAATTGCGCTTGTCAAAAATTTCATTTCTACTCAATAACGTCTGTTCGACAGTGAGAACATATGTTTGGTTTATTTGTGACGTTTTGCTTCTTAAAATCTCCACACATTAACAAGGTAAGAAGCTTTAATATAAAACATAGCTATAGAATAATTTACATAACACTAAATACATACCTAACATAATATTACAAAAATACACTTTCATAGTTACAATTACATGTTGGCCTATACTCAATTTTCCTTTTGTTTGTACCTCGGACATCAAAATGAATGATTTTCAGAAACTACATTATACATGTAAGTTGAGCAAATGAAACTTTCCATTAAGCACTCAAGTATTGATATTTTTGAAGGAAAGTAACATCATTAAGAGAGAGAAAAATGGGGTTTAAATCAACACAAACTAGGTCATTTTGGGACTAACTTTATTTTATTTCTATAACTTGCTTGTGCATAGGAGTCTTTAGCAGTGGGAGGAAACCAGAGGATAAGGAGATTGGACATGCAACCTTATTCCTTGCCACGTACGTCGTACATTCGAGGAATTGAAACCATGCCAGTTGAATCAATGACAGACCTTATGATACAACACGCACACAGTAACCATTCGGCAACCCAACCCCAGTACGCACTAAGGTCATGGATGCCATTGAACTTAAGATCCAGCATTAATTAACAACATCAATTTTTCTCCGCCATTTCTCATTGAATGTTTTCACTACAATATAAGACCCATTTCAAAATATTTTCTAGAAAAAAATGTATAATTACAATGCAATTTTTGAATTAAATAGAAGAGCTATTGTTATGTATGTTTGAAGAAATGATGAAAAGATAGGTTGCCAGGCAACGAAACATACGCCCACAACAGCTAAGTCGTCCGGGCAGTCAACAAGGGTTGTCGCATATTGTTTCTTTTATCAGTAAGGAGAACATTTACAACACATGTTAATCTTATTACGAGTAATAGCCCATTAAATAATTATCAGAATTGATTAGAATAGTTTTGATGGTTTGTCTGAAGGCCTTTGTCAACAAGATATTTCAAAGTGATCAAGTGCCAGAAATTATCAGATATCACTGAAAATCAAATAGGATTCTTCGTCTCATGACCCTAACCACTGTGTACAAATTTAAAGTCAATCGGATATTAACTTTAGCCTTTAGAGCATTCATAGGGTTTTTCAAAGTGATCAAGGGTAATTATCGGATATCGCTGAAAATCAATAGGCTATTTATATCATGACCGTAAATAGTGTGTATAAATTTAAAGTCAATCGGATATTAACTTTAGATTTTTCAAAGTGATCAAGGGTCATAACTCTGGCAGTAATTATCTGATATTGCTGAAAATCAATAGGCTTCTTTGTATCATGACTTTAAACACCGTGTATAAATTTAGAGCCTCTAGAGCGTTCACAAGATTTTTCAAAGTGATCAAGGGTCATAACTCTGGCAGTAATTATCAGATATCACCGAAAATCAATAGGCTTCTTCGTCTCATGACCTTAAACACTGTGTATAAATTTAAAGTCAATCGGATATTAACTTTAGCCTCTAGAGCGTTCACAAGAAATTGTGGACGATGGACGGACGGACGGACGGACCGACGGACGGACGGACCGACAGACGGACGGACGGGGGCGACGGCAATATACGACCACATTTCCATGTGGACGTATAAAAAACCATCTTGAGTGATTAGAATTTGTAAGTTATTGGCAGCTATCAAAGAAAAATAAATCCTAATATGTACCTCATTTGAACTTGTGAATAGTGATATATTCATAATAATACAATAATCCAACAATACATTTTACGCATATCATACAATAACTGTATTATCCCATTAGGAAATATTATATTCAACTGCTGACTAACTCACACAAATCATAACAAGGTTATGAATATGTTGTATGTCTTTACAGAGAGAGAGAATGAGAAATGGCATTTAACATCCACTCGACACAAACTAGGTCATTTCAGGACTAACATATGGTTCAATTTCATTTCAATGATATGCTTACATGTAGAGGTCTTTAAATTAATAATTTCAAAATATTAAATTATGTAACATACATATTTTGGACGCAGTAGTTTTTGCTTCTGTGCATTCTATACATGGGACACAATCCTATGGAATATAGTTACTGTATAGTGTATTACTGAGCAATATTTGGTCTTTACAATGTATCTATAATAATATTGGAATATCATATATTAATATGTAAAAACAGTACTTAGTTGTCATCTTGACTCATCCACACATGGAAAATACAGAATTTATGTTATGTACAGTAAGGATTATCTTCTGAAAACATTAACAGCATATTGTTTTGTAAAACTACATTAAACTTCATGCAGTAACATCATCACATTGCAAGGAGGTACCATAAATATATAAATATCATAAAGGGAGGTAAATCTGTCAACCTTAAGGAAGACATGACTTGATTCAAGGCACTATATGTAAACATAGTAAAGAAAAAATTTAATTAAAAGATTATATCATTAATAATAAATAAATTACAAACTACATTTATACATCTAAAATATCGGTACCAAGTATATACATTTCAAAACAATTCTTAACTGATTACTAATTACAATGGAATTTTAATATTATTTTGATCTTTATTACATCAATGACATGAGATAGCAGATCTAAACTATTCAATTATACATATAGTTTCTATATAGAGTTAATAAGTACAATTACAGTGCAACTGGTGCTTGGCTGGTCATATTACATCCCCTTATATATATATTACAATAATTTGTATATCATTAAGTAATTTGAACTGGTCAAAAGCAATTCATATTCTTAATATGTGCTTAACTCCAGTTCACTTAAATAATTCTTACATTTCTCTTATTTCATTCGAAATCAGACCAGCACTTTAAATAAAATGCATTTCTTCTGATCATATCTCAGTAGTAGATTGATGAGACATTAAGAGATGTATGTGAATCTGTGAAATGACTTCTCTTACATTTCACTCAACATTATTTCAGAAAAGTAAAGCACTTATAGATAATATCATACAACAAAAGAAAAAATGATTCTTTGGTTGTAATCTCTTTAAATAGCATTGTTTAGATGAGAGTTTTGATCAGTTTCAAAATATGTAACAACGATTGATGTTTAACTAGTTATGGGGATATTGTATCAATACATAATGATATATTCTCTCTCTTTTATCTTATGTGATGAATGATGTTAGATCAATCCCTAATTTTTTTTAGATAACACAAATGAGATTTTTTCCCTCCAGAACTTCTTCTTCAACCTTTCTAGATGAGGTGGATAGATCAGCTTTTATTGATAACATAGAACAGCCAAATGCCATCAGTGTTCCAAACACACACACATAGAACGACCAACCTGGAACAATCAATTTAAAATCACGTAATGGTACATGTTGTTTAGATTTTACTTTTAACAGTTCGAGTCATCATGTAATATTGGTTTCAGATGTTAAAATTTATACAAGACTTTTTCTAAGCTCCCTTAGTGATATTTTTTAGGGGGGGGGGGGAAAGCTGCTATATGTAAATTTTCATGCCCCTGTGTCCCTATGCAAAGTTGAAACATTCCCTTTTTGGCACTAAAGAAACTACACAAATTTACCAAGAAAATATTTACAAATATCAGAGTATGCATCCATAGTTGAAACAATGGTTAAATGGGCATTCAACTTGATTTAGGCGGATGAGTCCAGTAACCATTCTCTACACCATTACTTTAACATCAGAAAACCACATTCAGTAATTAATCAAATCCCCCCCCCCACCTCCTAAAAAAAAACCACAGCATCTTCATCAATGTAAAGTGAAGGAGTACTGTACATGCACCATGATGTATTTATGAATGTATTAATCATTTTAAGTAGAAGGAAGTTTGAATCTGCTGAGCACTTCTACATACCAAAAGCCACTTGGTGAAAATCACTACAACTAGTTCTCAACTGAAACATTCTCAGATATACTTATATCAAGCATTGGAATGTACAAGTATAAATGACCTGCCAATAGGCAAACTATCCCAAAACTGTAAATTTTGTCATTACAGAAATCTAACCTACTCATAAAACCCCTAGTAATTCAGGGACAGATCCAGGAATTTTTGCAGGAGGGGGTTTGCCAGGTTTCTGTTACGGAAATCTGCCATCATCGTCCCTAAATTACATAGGCATACATACAAATTGAGCTTTTTAAACAGAGAAATCGTTTTTATACTGATGTAGGATCACTTTGTGATGTAATTTCATTGATGCAAGGCATTTTTTTTATGTAGCTGAGCAGGGGGGGTACCCCCCAACAAATCCCCCCTCTGGATCCGCCCCTGTAATTATTTTGAATACTTAGGGGATCCACAATTGAAACTGTGATGAACAAGATATTGTGTGCTTCAAGAATTATACACATGACAAATTATCATATTGTTCTTGAAAAATATTAGATATTTTGGTTGATAAAGTTATCTATACAGTGTTTTTGTTTCTGATGGATTAGATGTTTCATACATATATATATAATAATTCTGTCATTTTCTTTAATTTTGACCAGTCTTCAAATCATTTTACCAAAATTCACCTAGTAGTGAAATGCTACAAGCTCAGAACAAAAACACAATTTTCTCAAATAAAAGGCAAAAAAACCCCAATATTTACCCATAGAACACTGGTCAATATAAAATGGAGAAGCCTTATCACCACACAATAGATTTAAACGACGAGCTCCCCAGCCAGCTGGATAGAGAAATAATCCTAATATATTCATCAATCCTAGAAAATAATATAAACATATTATTAGAATTTTCTCATTGATAGAAATAAAGAAAATCAAATTTAAATGAATTGTAAAACATATATAGAACAGTGAATACTGGTATAAAATTAACTGTTTTTATACAAACAGCTTACAAATTATTACAGCAAATTTTAGATAGACAATTAAATCATAATCTGGTTCCAAAATTCAGATATAGCTTGCATGTATACCTTCGTTTTGGGTAGGACATTTCTATTTAAAATTAATCTTCTGATTTTTCGACAAAACCATGCAAAAGAAAGGAATTCTTTTTTAAATAAAACTTCAATCAACTGTAACCTAAAATCAATGTTGATGGCATCCTGATGAAAGTTACAATAAATTTTAAGGCACTTCAGATTTTGTGAATAATTTTGAACATTCAAGTAAAATATTTGCTATCTGTTTACATCAGAGGTTCTATATAATGCTGGGCTGTAGCAACTGATGTGATTAGAGTGCAGATCAACAAGAATTTGCTAGAACTAACAACCAGCATGGGGTTCTTATTGAATCTTAAAACTCTAGTAAATTTTCTAAGTAAATAGGCCTACTCACCAGCAATACTTTGTATTAATCCAGAAACAGTGAAAATACTTTTACCACAAAGACTGCGAAAACACATACTCAGTAATGATGTAATACATGTAAATAATAAAAATATAATAGCAACACTGAAGAAAAATAAGCAAGCCTTCCAGGCATGTGGGAAAAAATCATTTTCCATGTCAAATCCAGTGACAAATGTTGCACAATTTTCACGTTTGTATACTTCTTGGAAACGGTGGAGTCTTGTACACCTGTTGAATATTCCAACTGTAGGATTAAAGAGTTCATTTGAATCGTTGCTTGTTGTGTTTTCCCATTGTGAATTTAACCCGAATTTGCGAGACGGTCCAATAAGCCATTGTGGAGACATTACACTGATAACTATAACCATCAGAGTTGCTATGGAAGATAGGGTCCATAACAATGACCAACATGTAATGATGAAATAACACATAATGCTGATACTGTCCCTTAATTCTTTACTTCAGATCTGCAAATGAAAAAAATAAAGTTAATTTAACATCCATAAAATGCAACAAACTGCAATTGGTTTGAGGCATGCAAGATTACTTTGAACAAAAGCACCAGAACTCCACAGCTCGAGTGGGACTAACCAAATGACTAAAGTCTGAAGATGATGTGATATGAGGATGAATACAAACACAGCAATAATTATACACATTATATTGATTCCATCTCCCTAACTTAGATTGATTAATAGTACTACATCCAGCAGAGACAGTATTTCGGCTCCATTACCCTCAAGATTGAAATAAATCTATATCTATTAGGCATGATAACATTTCAACCTGCGGTTAAACTCTGCCAACATATTCTTATCCACTATTAGCTGCTAAATAAGGAGATGGAAATGTAATAAATACAAACTTGTGGAATAACAGAATATTGATTGCGGCTAGTAATTTGACAGAAGCGAACAGCAGTTAACGGTACTCAAGTGGTTTACCCCAATCATAGTACAATAAAATAGATAGCCTATTATTACATGTCAATAGGCTTTCATCAGATTCATATTCGAATTATATATTCTATGTATAATGCATGAAGAAATCACTCTTTATTCACCAATATATAAAATGTGCCAGGAATATTTAACGTGCACTCCAATGTGTACACTGGACCTTGGTTTTTCGTCCCATCTGAATGACTAGACAGCTGTCCTTTATCAGCCAATGCAGGGATTGAAAAACCTAGACACCACAAAAAGCCATGTGTATTTCAATGTCTGTATTGACCGACTTGTCTTAAAGCATGACAAATAGGAAACTATTATTCAGATCTCCATATCACTAATCTTTGAATGCAAAAAATAAAATCCAGAAATACCAGAAATAATATTAAGCAAAATAAACAATGATAATTGTAAACAAATAACCTAGATATAAATAAACAATTAATGACTAATAATTAAAAATAATTATTCACTGATACCCTGTTAAACCACTCCCTAGTATTATGACTAAACATGGTAGCAACAATAAAAGAACAAATAAATTCACAAAACAATAAAGGGTATGAACTTTATCAAGAGAGGGTCAGCCATTACTCATCATTCAGAGTATCAAATTTTATCCATTTCCCACAACAGATGAAAGTAATATAATAATTCATACATAGTTGACTGACTATTCAAACAATTTTGACATATCCAATTTTGTGGGAATTATCACTTGTGTATGATAGTATCAAATAAAATAATAAATTATAGACAAAACTGGACAACTGCATGACTAAAGCAGAACAAAAACCGTTCAACTATTCTGTTGAGAAGTTTGGGATGAAATGACATTTATCTCATAAAAAATATTTTTAAAGTTATAATCCAAATCCTTCACACATTTATCTCAGAAATAAAAAAATATGTACTATTTCATTATGCAGATGGTAGTTGAAGCCTCATATGAATGAGGTGTGGGTGGGGGTGGATGGCTGAATAGTTAGCTCGTGCGTGCTTTATCATAAAGCCTGTCATTGAGTCAACTGGCGTGGTTTCGAATCCCCGGTTATACGTGACAAGGAGTAGGGTCCCCTTTCCAACCTTGTGAGTTTTCTTCAGGTCCTCGGTTTCCTCCCACTGCTAAAAACCCCTACGCGCAAGCAAATAATTGAAATAAAATTAAACCATATGTTAGTCCCGAAATGACCTAGTTTGTGTCAGTGGACATTAAACCTCATCTCTCTCTCCCTCTCCAACTCTCTCTCATATGAATGGGCTGGCATTATGAAATATAATTTTACATTTGTCTAAGACATATAAAGATGACAGTGCGAAATCAATAGAAACCAATGTAAACTTTAAATAGCTATAAAATAGTTTTTCAACCAGAATCTTTTTAACAAAATTCAATTGCCTAATTAAAATTTGCTAATATTTTGTAGAAGTGTATGGGCAATCCCCTTCCTCTGCTTTATTTACTTAAAGTAACTGATACACTCTCTTGACTTGAAATAAAATATCAGTTTAACCTGGCCTTTCACTGGTTATTTACCCTCAGGCCCACCTACCAGTTCACTAATCCAACATACTGGCTACAAATCACATACAATAAAGGTTAGACCTATTGTTAATTCAACACATGATTTAAGCCAATTAAATACCGTGTAGAAATATTGTATTCCTATTACTGTGTTATATCAATATTACTCAAGACACACTCGACTCTTGTTACAATCATTATAGGGTCACTTGAGAGTTCAATATAACCCAGTCTGTAAAATTCTGATAAAACTATTAAAACTGGCTCCCAGGCTCTTCTGATCAGTCTAATCGGACTTGGTTAAAATTCATATTGAATACAAATAATTATACGCCCAGACATTCAGGAAGGGTGTATATTATAACATAATTCGCTCATTATTATGAATAATTACATCACTCATTGTACAATTATATGCAATTACCAGAATATTAATTAAATCAACTTATCGAGATTAATTTATTATTATTAAACTTGAACTGTTGTTATTTTCTATGCGAATAGTTTGGTATAAATATCAATTAAGAATATTCATTTAAATACCGCTATGGTTATAGAATGCAAGGAAGATGCCTGTGCGCTATAACAGAAAAGTCTCATTGACAGAATTATTTTTGATAATGCCTCTTTTGTTCTTGTAAAACAGTACCTTTTATAATAATCAACATATTTTTAAAAAGATAATCTGAAAAGGGGCTGGTGAACAGACGAGGCCCAGATAAAACCCCTCAAGTATCTTGTGAAAAATCATTTTATTTTTCTTGTTCTGGTATATTAAATAGCTTTAATAAATTTGTCCCAAAACTGCATTCTCATTCAGTTAAAATACATTAAATGATCATTAATGCATCAATCTAGTTACAAATCAAAAGATATATATCTTACACTAATTGCTCTTTCAAATCTTTATATCAACAATAACAAAAGATTGAGTTAAAGGATAAAGAATAAAAGACCTTAAATATGAGATATTGGTACTGGAGATGACTTTCAGATATAAAAAGATCAGCAGATTTGTAAATAAAAAGTAAAAGAGGTCGAACTAAAAAATTGGTATTTTAAATTAGAATGTGGTAATAAAAAATCAAATTATTTACAACAAAGTTCATTTCTTTACAATGTACTTTTTCAACAAAAAAAAAATCTAAAATGAAAGTAATGGTTTCAATCAAAGAAGGCTTACCTTTGTAAAAGTGCTAGTGAAAACGCCAAAAAATGTGAAAAAAAGGAGAAAAGTTAACCATCCACGGTAACTAACTATAAACATCAAAGAAAATACCACTGATATCCCACAGTAAATATACAACTTTTACAGCTAGATTCCTGGAGATTTAAAGAAACTTTGTTGAACCACTCACTACCATACACACTACTGATAGCTACGATAGTAAAATGGCAACAAGATGGAATAGTGTGTCTGCTCACTGTTTGTACTAATATAAGTTTGACTCATCATATGTTGATAGACTATAGTAACTTAATGTACTTACACAGTTAAGTTACACTTCACTGTATGGTTAAACCTGTCTCACTTTTTAACATTATTCTACCCAATTTTTTCAATTCAATTTCTTATAGATACATTTTGGGTGATTAGATAAAGAGCTTGCAGGAATTTGCTGAAAATTTCAGTCAATATGATCCTCTCTGAACTGAGAATTTAGCGATTATGGTCTGGATAAGTTAATTATTGTCTAATTAATAATTGAGATAACATTCCAGGCCTAAAGAAAGGCCTGCAATAGACAGATTTAGTTCTTGCATAATAATGTATATTTAAATAAGCCATTTAAGGTAATTTAGGAGTTTTAATTAAACCTACGGAACATTGAGCAAGGTGTGACACTGTGATACTAGTTTGGAAAAAACCTCAAATACTCTGCTGGATTTTTTTCCAGTTTGTTGGCAGTCAAACACTTTTGGCTTTGAACAACAAATCCTTAAGAGGCCCCAAAATGCTCACACAAGGCAATTTATTTTATCTAACAAAAGACAAAAATGTCCTATGCACGTTTGACATAAATACTGAGCCTATGTCAAATTTAAACACAAATCTTAAGCTATACGTTAATTATTTGCAGCATGGCTGTATACTGTATAGATATACCTCAAAGGCATGAAGAAAAATTTGTAGCTCAAAATACTGCTCTTAAAAAAAAAAAAACACAAAACAATTTTTTCAATAAAAATACCAAATGAACTTACCTTGTTTTTCTTCCCTAGAGAAATTTACGTTTTGTTTCGTGATACTAGTACACCCACCTTATGTTTTCTTGTCGTTATTTTAGTTTTGTTAGTTTCTTTTTCTCCTAAGTTTATTTTGGCTAGTAGTAGCATAGAATTTGTCTAAGGTTTTACTTAAACTTTACTTTACTTTCATCAATTACATTTTTTTTTCTTTTTAGTAAGATCTGGTATCTCTTGTATGATTAAGTCTTACTTTAGCTGATATAACATGCCATCACACACATACTTACTGTTTATTTTGGCAGGACTCAAGCAAGACTCCTTACTTTCATGATACAGGTCAATATTTTCATTCATTGGAAATACTTTTTCGTTTTTTCAAAATAATTAACATAATGTTTAGTACTTTTTTTCAGATTAAAGTGAGTAGAAAAAAGTTGAAGTTGCTGCTAAAAATTCATTTCAAAATTCATTTAATTAGAATTTCTTTTTTGTATAATTGTACAGGTGTTCTATTTTGTTTATATTCTTTATCTGTCAAGTCTTTTCCTACCATTGTTTTTGGCTTTATTTTATCTTATTTCACCTGTAGGATAATACACTTAAGACAATTCCAGTTAATCATTTATTCTCTATTTAGATTAAGACCTACATGCAAATCTTTTACTCTTAAATTTTTTTACTTTTACTTATTTTCTTATATTTTGTGAGCATATGGCACATTTCAGTCTATAAATTGCCTGCAGTATATTAGCAATGTAACAAATTACTGACCACATTTTTCAAATATCCAATCGTTCTTATACCTAGTACATGAATATACCAATCTGTGCTATAATCAATTAATAATTCAGACATACAATTAGTACAAGAATGTACCAATATGATAAATAATATGGTATAATCAGTTAACTTGCCAGGAATTATCAGATCATCATTGAAGTAATTAAGGTCAGTCATATGGGCCGCAGGTCAAGTATTTTTGATTGTAGGTTACTATTTATAGATCTATATAGTAAAATTTCACTCATTAATAATTATTATTAAAATACATGTTAACTGAAGATAGAGTTGAAACAGTCTCAGAAAATGAAGCCAGTTTTTAACGGTAGAGCTCACATGAATCGTTTAATCCTTTGCTAATAGTCGATTTTACTTACCAGTATCCATAAATAGTGTATCCACTCTTTAAATCCACAACCTAACACATACACTACATGCAGCTTGGTCAAAGTGAATGTGTGTATTTTCTGAGACAAGCCCTGAATCAGTCAACTAACTGTCCAGTCACAGTCCATTGTAAATTAGTCTCTAAACAGAATATATAAACAAAGACAGCCTTTAACAGTCAGCTTTGATAAACAGACTGTTAGTAGACCACACCTTATGTCTCATTTTGATAAGTTTCCTTGTGTCATTATCACCCACAAATGTTGTAAGGCACGATAATGATTAATTAATAGATTAACTAATTACATTAACAGGTTTGATAACTTTGGTGAACAGTAGTCTAACCAAAATCACTTTCATTATTTACACATTTTAATCTTTACAGCAGAAAAACAACTTGCACTTAACAAGTCTGGTCTAAAGCAACTTTTATGTTTTCCCAAAACTTCTACATTCAAAATACCAACATTTATCATTTTAATATGCCAATTTTTCCCTTTCTTTATAGATCTTCCCTTAAATCCACACCTGGTGCAAAAACAGAATTTATGTTGTTAATTATTTGCAATGTCTATATTGTTCACAAGTTTGTGTGGGGTACTGTTTGTGTGGGGTTCTGTTTGTGTGTGATGCAGTCCTCTTGCACTTACCATTAAAGGCTTTTATAAACAAATACTATGGTGGTTTAATCATTCCAGATAACAAAATGTTGAGTAACAAATATATTCCTTTTCAACTTAGTAACTAAATATATTGTATTATTGTTACCAAATGCTCGGTGGTTAAACATTCTTGAATCTTTTTATCTCAGACGGTATCTTCATCATCTTAGAAGCTGACTGGACTATTGAGTCGAAACATATCATAGATTTTAATTGGCATGACACCAGTCAATCATGTCATCTTTTAATGTTTTCACCAGAGTACTTAACTGTACTTAAATTTCTAGGTTCAGGTTAGATATATATCCCCCCTTAACATCTTAATCACCACCACCCCCTAGGGGGGTAAACTGATGAAGTCAATAAAGTTAGGAGTTAATATCTAGAAAAGGGGGAGGAGGTTGAAGACAACAGTCACATATAATCTGAGCTAATCTTGTATAATGGTTTCATTACCTTCTGCCCATCAACTGGTCGATTTCATTAGGTTTTTAACATCCAGACCCATGAGCTATGATAAGATAAATGAATCTGTCTGTTGCTGGACAGAAGAGAATAATTAGTGTAAATTAAATTAATTATAAGTAAAAGGAATGAGTTAATTAATAAAAGGAGTAAATATAAAATGTTTATTTGATGTAGAGTATTGAACCTGTTTCAGGTTAACTACCTTCTTAACTTTACATCATTAACATCTCATCAATTTTACGGTTCATAATATATATTTAAACATCCCCATGTTATTAACACAAATCTTTAACAAATGGAAGGTTTAAAACAAAAAACACTTAAAAACCACCATGAATACAGATTCAAAGCATGATTGAACATAATTATGAGCAAGACTGGAAATAAGGCATCTGTCATTGACAATGTCAGGTCCAGATTCAGGCTTTGTCAGACACAAAACCTCTGGTACCTGTCATTTTGTCCAGCATTTACTTGTCTTTTCTACTGATATTATCATTACATGTCCGGCACTAAGCTGAAAATATCAGGTACAATCTAAAACCGATATTTCCAGGCCTGATTATGAGATCAGCCAAATTACAAAACAAAATGTTTTAAGTACACTTAAAATACATGTAGGTTTGTCTTAAATAAAGTAGAGGAAAAATCATCTTTTAAGACTGTGGTCTTTGGTTCTGGAAAGTGGAAAGCTCTACACGAATGGAATAAATCCAAAGCAAGCTTTGTAAAATGATCTCTTTTAAATTGCAATAATCTTTTAGGGGCATTTAGTACCTGGATAGAGTAATGAACTATAACACATACTTATGAAAAACAGCTACTAATATATTTGAGCAACGTTTTACAGAGTATGTCTCAAAGTCCCCCAAATACATTAGTAGCTGTATTCTGTGAGTATTTTTGATACTTTAAATTTACTCATTAGTAACAGTATATAAATATTTTGGGGGATACACCTCAGAATTAGCCCCCTGAAAACAACTTGTCATGTTTTAGCAATAATAAAGGATTGGAATGGAATATCATCCCATTATTTTGATATTAGTGAGAAGGTGTTAAACAGATGGTAGAGATATCAAGTAATAATAACCATTAATACCTGATTAATGATGGTGAGAACACTACTTTCAACATTGTAACATATTTATTATTATAATAAAACCTGACTAAACTAACATAATTAAATAGACATTTGCACTCATTATTGGAAAAATTCCTGTAAAAATGGAAACCTGGTCAACAAACATTGATACCCTTGCCTACTTACTCTATTCATATTTAGAGGACAAAGAAGGCATGAACATAATTTAGTTTTTCAAAATCTACTGGTTTGAATCTTAGCTATATCCTATATATATACTAATCGTAGAAATTGTAAGCATCAATGAGACTAGTATGTCGTTTAGATGGCCATATATAAGCCGGTTTAAAAATGGCAGCATTATAAGCCAGTTCAGTTGAGAGTAGTGTTCATATGTGTCAAGCAAATCCAGCTTAAATGTTTCAAACAGCCTCCAACCAGGGGTTATATTTGAGTATTCTACATGAAACTCCAAATCTCTATAAAAAGTAATGAACTGTGCTTAAGCGATATCAATTTATTTAACGGAAGCGGCCGTTAAATAAAGCTATTTCAAACACGCACGCTTAAGCGGCAGACACACTAGTCAAATTTCTGCCTGAATCATTCTGCCTAATAAACGAACAGTGGACACACTAGGCAATTTCTCCACACAATTCACCAGTCCATTGCATCACCATTCACATGACATGATTAACCATGGCAGCAGCCAAGAAACACCAAACAATTTAACACCATATGCTTCAGTGTAGAAAGAGGTCGGAGAATAAGAGTAACTGGTTGATTTAGCCCACCATTGCATTCAGATGATTAGATTAAGCTAGCTTAACCATGGCCTTAGTTTTAAACCAGTTTAGCCAGTTTAGTATAAGAGTATGAATGTCATAGAAGATTCGTCAAACAAAAGAAGTCTCTGAGATTAATAAATTGACAGCTATTGCACCAGTATTCAAAACAAAATTCGATTCAACCTGCTACTTCTATGGCAAACAGAATTTCAAAATGTGTTGCACTGGTTGATGTTTTAAACACAAAATGTATCAGCAACAAGATGTATAAATAGCCAGAAGGCTTTAACTTAAATTTAATCAATCAATGACAATATTGTAGGCCAGACCTGACTTCACTTCATGTCACATCACAATCTGACATATAATATCAATGTTAACATATTTTGGAATCAATAATAAAATATGTCCACCTCGATCGCAAATTACAAAATATTAGACTGCATAATATAACAACTGCAACAAATCTCACGTTTTATGAAATAGAACAAATATTTTGTCATTTTAAAAAGTTTACTACAATTGAAATTTTTCAAAATGTACTTAATATTAACAAACCCAAACCAACTTTAGTATCAAATTCATTAATACAAATGCATCTAAAAATTGTGTATTTGATATGAAAAAATAATAATATAATATGGTCTAGAGGTAAATTTATCCCATGTAATTTATCTATAAAAAAACAGTATTCAAACACTTTGTAAGTTTATAAAATGTGAATACTGTTCTGGTTCAATGTTTAATCAAGTACAGAAATTGGTTGTGAGGAAAAACATGTTACATTACATTATTGTTCTTGAGTCAAGAGACTGTGACAAATTCTATCCTGTGAACAGACGTCATTAAATTAAAGACACAATTATTCATTTCATGACAATCTTGAATCATAAAATTGATAAAATATTAAATTTAGTCAGGAAATTTATATTGTCTGAACGGCAGATGTTGCAGATATGCTTAAGAGTATAGCCAACATGACACCAACAACTGCCTTTGATGTAATACAAATTGTGGTAAAATAAAATCTGTGGAAATTGTGATAAATTTGTTGTATATTTGGTTGAAATAACTTCCTGAAAGTAAGTAATGTGATACACCCTGTTTGATACCAATGACATTTGTAGTAAAAGGTCAACATTCACATCTAAATTTGAAGAATAGACAAGTGTCTCTTGGAGAAATCGAATCAATTTTACAATAAACTCGTATATATTATATTTAATTTCACTTCATCCAGAAGTTCATGTGTATAAATAACATGAATTTCAAAGAAATACAAAGGTCAACAGAAACGGTATAAATAAAACCAACTTTCCAAATACATAAGAGGTGGTATAACTTCTTTTACAAAGAGTAAATATCCCCTGTGCATTAAACCTAATCCAAATTATTTTTATGAGATGATACTTTACTGTTCGTTTTTCCACTTATTCTTTTACAAAATTTGATGTAATTCTTACTGTTACATCACAATAATTTTCTATGAATTTGGAGTCAAGTTGTTTTAACTTTATCCTTTTTCCTCCTTCATTTATGTTCAGAATAAGTAGGCTGTTTTTTTATTATTATGAGAAAACAATAGTGTAGGCTATGAACATGTATTCTCATTTTCTATTGTGAATTGTTTATCATATGATCAAAAGGAAGGAGGGTGCCAACATTCTGACATGCAATATAGATTAGGTCCATCAAGATATCATATCATATATCTCAGCCTACACGTATCAATAATATACAGTTGAAGAGTGGACAGACAGACAAACAGGGATCATTCACTGTTAAACATAAATAAATCACTGGGCTATCAGATGAGTTCAAGAGGCTTGGTGTATCATTGATAATATTCAGCAAATTATTTGACAGCTTGATATTTGAAATGTTTATCAAAATAGTACAAACTCTTGTTCAGTTTACATGGTCTCCATTTCTGCCAGTCACATGGAAATAAGTGAACCTTTCACCCTATGGAATATTGACTGATAGTAAATAGGTAGAGATTAGCCATAACATTCTTGGAACCAGTCAGATAGCCACTAAACAACAGTGTTGTATAGGATAACCACTGGAGGCTAGTCCATGTGGTCAGACTGCTGACATGTCTCTAGTTTAGATGTTGGCAGGCTCAGCTATCAACTAGTTTGTTATTATACACAATAAGTGAATTTATCTGCTGTCATGGCTAATGCGGATGTAAATAAAGATTTAATAGGAAACATTTCAACATGGTCATAATAGATACACTGTCAGACGCTCTGCTGGAAACAAAATAAAATAAAATGGGTTTCAACGTCTTACTGGTTTGCTCCTAAACTGGGCTAATGAAGACGGGCATATGCCATACAGTGTGCTATGAGGAAATGTGGAAAATTTTGCCTGGGCAGCGGCACTACGGCCTACTCTTATATCGAATTCCAACTACCAAGGAATATTTAACGTGCACTCCAATGTGTATGCTGGACCTCGGTTTTTGTCCCATCCAAACAACTAGACAGCTGTCCTTGTCAGGCCCTCAGTCCTGCATCACTGACACGGGAAACTACGCCGGAAAATCGAGATGAACTTTCTCGGCCAATGCAGGGATCGAACAACCGACCTCCAGGCTAATGAGCCAGCGTCTTACCCACCTGATCCCCCTACTGGATACAAAATAAATACATATTTTAAAATAAATACATAAATCTTGCTATGCAACTCAAAGAGACATTTAATTCAAGAAAATAGAAATACATGGTATCTAGTTGTTGCCAGGTAAAGGAACATGTGCCTATATCCGAGCATTCACAACATTTTTAAAATTGATCAAGGAATACAGACAGGCTTCTGGGGGTAATGAGCAAAACAATTTTTTAATGCATAAGCTTTATGAAGATAAAACTACAAACACTTTCCAACTGGGCTAATGAAGAGGAACATATTCCATGCAGTGTGCTATAAAAGAATTTTGCAGGAACAGAGGCACAACAGCCTACTATTATTTTGGATTCAAAATGTCAATGGTTCTTTAACGAACATGCCAATGTGTACACAAGACTTTCGTACCATCCGAAAGACAATATGTGTCCCTTCCCAGTCCCTCAGTCCTGCACTGTTAGCAAGGGCGAAACACACTTGGAAACCCTGGCGAAATTTCTCATCCAACAACAGGATCAAGCAAGGGATCTCCAAGTTAGCGAGTTGCTGTGGCTCCCTTTATCTATCTAAACTTCAGATGCAGACAGACTCACTCACTCACTCACTGCAGTAGTAGTGATTGAACAAGGTAAATGTAATAATTATGCAAGACTTCTACTTCTCTTTAATCACCCACCACTACAAACTTTTATAGCCACCATTTTACAACTATAATATGATGTAATAGAATACAGTAACTAACTACCTTAACAACCATCTGCCATATTCTACCAGAACATAATCTTATCTTATTATCAATAATGTAATAAACAGACAGCAAACAAAACTTCAATGTACTTGGTTTACAGTCACGCCATACCTAATGGGCAAGGTAAACCAAAATAGACACGTATAAATAGAAAATAAAAACGACTTTAACAGATATTTTAGAAAATCAGAGTTGAGTGTGAGTAAACAGAATAAATTAAAATCTGCATGCTTTTGTTTTTTAGCTCAAATTTTTTAACTTATTTATTAAAAATATTATGCTTCAATTCTGAATTTACAAAATGGTCATGCATTGAACCTCAAATTATTTTGAGACTATCAAACAGTTTGTTTGAATTTTGTGCAGACAGAAGACTGAATACCAATTGTCAAGGTTTCTTATTATACATTCAATATGTACATAGGTGTACTTCAGGTTTTTTTGTCCCATCCAAGAAACTATTCATCCTTGCTAGTGACAGACTTGAGAATGTGAACATATATAATTGAAGATATTTTTGTATTACAATGCCCAATTAAGACCAGACACGAATAAGTACAGGGTCACCACACCACACACAAAAAATTACACAAGACAAACGTACGGGCAGGACACAATAATATACACAGACATTGTAAACAACAAATGCACATCAGATCAAGTGAATAACCTGGCAAAGATAGATGAATACAATGAAAATATAAAATGAATATGATATACTAAAATAATATGTATAAAGCTATAGTTAATATGCTTTTTAACTTATATTCCATATATAATAACTAATTCATAATGCATTAAACTATAATATTTAGTTCATATTTTCATATAAAATTTTATAATAGACATACATATGCAACTACTGCTTGAAACAATAAACAAAACATTTATCATATGATACGGTGTAATAATTATTTACAAACCAGTGAAACACAGTAATTGCACGTTTCAATTCGACATGCAACTTTAAAAATAGCAAATGAAAGAAAAGGTATCCATATAAAATGATATCGTCTTTAGGAAATCTGTCAAGGAGATATTTTGCGCTTATTCGATCAATAATACACGCGTTTTAACCTAACAAGTGCCTGAATATAGGCAGCATGATTCAGAAGAACCATCACCATCACAAAAATTTGTCAATTCACAGCTGAATAAAGAATTCCCCTTTTATAAACGATAACAAGCCTATCCTTCAAAAACATCTTTCTAATTTTTCTTTTATCTTGGGAATAAACAAATATCCTCACCTTTAAGTGTTTCCCCTTTCTCTTTGTATATAAATAAAACAAAACAAAGCCCTCCAGTAGATTTACACCATCTACTGCCATCAGACATTGATTGAAGCCTTCGACCCTTCCACCTTTGACATTATGACCTATGAACTGTGTGGATGCGGGTGATTGCTATAATCTGAGACGCGCGTGTCGACTTGGAAGCGAACATCGGTAATGGTCCAAGCTGCTGTGCCTATCTTCGAAACAAAAGACACCAGATGGCTCATTCAACAAATATTGGCTTACTCTCTTATTCAATTTTATCTTCAGTGATATCATAACTCATTTTTCAAATGATATTAAAATAAAATATTGCAAATACGTGTTTAGTTGCAGCTAGAATAGTACGAACTTACCGCACATCACACGACGTTGTGCAAGAAAATGTTGCAGAATTTGTCCACGGGTTACGAAATATAGAATACTTGGCTTTAATAGTTAGCATAATTTATTTATTTAATTAAAAAAATTATTCGATGGGATTAAATTAACTTACATATAAGTTTTCCACATGGTCAGATTCTTTGATTAAAAGTGTGCAAATTATTAGGCTAAAATTTATGTCAGTAGTAGTATATTATATAATAGAAGTAATAATAATAGTTTTTATTTTATGATCAGTAGTGGAATACCGCGTTTTATCAGTGAAATAAAAGTGTTATTCCACTGGCTAGCAGTAATCCATGTTGTTTTACCTAAAATGATTGTAAAATCATAAAATAAATAGAACATCTATTCGGATACATAATATTTTTGAAAAGTCAAAGAAAGCAAGTTTTAAAAAACACAAACATAATATGATATGCATTACAATGCCAATACCATAGCAACTTCATTTACAATTTAGTCAAGCATTTCCCCCCTTTCATTCAAGTACTACCATATCCCCCCCTATGCATGACAGGCATTTAAAAAACATGAACGCATTATTTTGTAGAAAATCAAAAAAAATTATCACCAGGCCACATGCTTACTTTCCACTTTCATTAAAACTCTACCATGGTGCTTTTATTTCTCTTATGTTCAGGTATATTATAACTATATTACTGTAGGGTTTAACAACACTTTGTAGAAGTTTATCTTCAGGGGACATTTATTGTAGCCAATCAAGAGGTATGTCTTTGGGCAATAATGGTTTTAACCAATTACATCTATGAGAAAATAGAGTTAGAACCTCAGGTAGTGTAAAACCAGAATGAAATAATGATCTACTTGTAATATTGGTGGATTCGGGTAGATTTGGGTAATTTATACAGTTTGGTTGCTACAAAATAAGGCAACAGGGTTCTTGGCAAGGAAAGTGTATATTCATTTGGATGGGACAGGTTGATGTGCTTGAAACAAATCTTTGAGAATTGGAATTCAATTGTTATCCAGGCAAAATGTCCCTCGTACATTGCACACTGTAAAGTGCTCATCTTCATTCGCATGGTTGGTGCAGAAAAGTTGGATGTTGAACTCAACTGCATTCATCACTAAACAAGACAATTTTATTGGCCCACATTTTCATATGGACATATTAATTGTCGTCGCCTCTGTCCGTCCACATTTGTTCTTGGACACCCGACAGGTCACAATTTCTATCCAATTTCGACGAAACTTGAAATATAGGTTTATATCCCAAAGATCTTGGTTCTTTACAATATTGTCATGCATTGGACCACAATTTTGTGCATTATGGACCATGATGTTCGATAAATCACGTTTTATTGGCTTCTGATGTAAAAGTAAGTAATATGATCATTGTGGACCCTGTAGAGTCCTGAATATATGAAATATATCAGATCACAATTTTTATCCAATTTTAATCAAAAAAAAAAAACGTTTCAATTTACCACCCATTATGAGTTGAAATTGGACTGAAACTGCCATACAAAATCCCACATCCTCACAGAAAAAACAAATTCTGCTGTTAAAACCAACAAGCAGTTGCAATGTAGAGTGTCCAAAAACAAATTGTGGACAGGGGTGACAACAATATACATCCACATGAAAATTATTCAATTGAGAATGTTCTAATTAGCAGAAGGCACAAGAACTATAAGTAACTAACTATAATAAAATTTCTGTTTAAAGTATTCAACTTCGAAAGTTCCAATTAGCAAACTTCATGTATAATAATGTTTTGAGACGATATATTGAGTGGTTTCGGAGATAATTTGGAAGGATGGACATACATAGAGTAAGAGAACATTTTTATATCACATTCTTCTCGTAATGAAAACTACACAAACATAATAAACTCAAGTGCTTAATGTTTAAATGTAGTTAGCTCCCTTTAGGTGAGCAACCGTCACTATAAATAGTATAGGTTCCATTTCTTAACCAAATAACATTCCCTTTTGCCCATGATGCCCATAGGCATGTTTAAAAGTCCATTCCGACTAAGCTTCAAAGATTTTATTAACTGGTCCCAACTGGAAGCAAACATATACGATAAGATTTTTTTATTTCTCAAAAAATATTTATGAAGAAAAAAACAGAAAGTAAAATATACAGAAATATTAATTATATTCTTGATTATAACAATATTATATATATTATTACATAATATCTTTTTATTAATAGTTTAATTAATTAGAGAATAATTAACAATAACAACATAATGACTCATCTTTACAACTGCAAAGTAATAAAACATACATTTGATATCTAGACTGCATAAGCCTTTATTTTTCCATTCAACAATACCACTTGTTAATAATACACAAATCTAACTAAATGCACCAATCATAGATCTTGTTGCAATTGCCCAACCATTTTGATCTTCTCATAAATCTTTTTATTTCATCGGTAGGCTATATATGACAAAGCCAGCTAATGCAGTCTAGATATAAGAAGTATGTCATTGTACCTTGACAATGTAACATTGCAAATGACCATAATATATATATATATCATTTATATTTACATAATATACCAAGTTCAATTCAAAGAATTGAAAATGATCTGTTTGATTTAAGAATGTGGAATTAAGAATGTGGAATAAACAATTGAAAAATTACAAGCAATATTAACAACAATTATGTGTATCAATAAAATTATTCAAAATAAAAATAGAATTATAACAATACTGATTAATAATGTAGGTATAAGATTTATATAAATTAAGCAATAAACATATATCTCACTGCTGCATATTATGACAAGAGATGGCAGAAATTATCCAACTTGGTAACACTACCAGCAAAAGCATCATTTTATGATCAAATCAAACAAAGATAAGTTGCTAGGCAACGAAACATACACACACAGCAGCTTAATCATCCGAACGATTGATAAGGGTTGTCGCATATTTATTCTTTTGTTGGTAATTGGTGGCATTTACAAGATAATTTTATGCTGATCAGATCATAATTTACAAAAATTGTTGAAATTCAATAGGTTTTTCGTTTATCTAATATAAATATATAATGCATATAAATTCAATACAGATTGAATGCTAACTTTTGTCATTCGACTATTGCAAATTCAACAAAGTAAAACAAGGGCCATAACTCCAGGAGTAATTTGTGGAAATTGCCTCTTCATTTCACAAATTTAAATAATGCACATAAATTTCACACACTTCAGATGATAAATTTTATCATTCAAGCATTCACAACGTTCAACAAAGTGAAACAAGGGTCATAACTCTACAACTAATTATTGGATATTGCTGAACATCATTCGAATGATCAACAAAGTTAAACCAGGCAATAACTCGATTAATTGTTGGAAATTAAAGAAAATTCAATAGCCTTCTTCATGTCACTAATTTAAATGATGGGTATAAATTTCATACAGATTGGATGAAAACTTTTATTGTTAGAGTGTTCACAAAGTTAAACAAGTGCCATAACTCCAGCAGAAATTAACGGAAATTGTTGAAATTCAAAAGTTCTCATTTTACTATCTTAATTTAAATGATGCATACAAATTTCATACAGATGAGATGATAACTTTCATTTTTCGAGCATTCATAACGTGGAACAAAGTGAATCAAGGGCCATAACTCTAGAAGAAATTAACGGAAATTGCTGAAATTCAATAGGTTTCTTGGTTTCACTAATTCAAATGCACATAAATTTTATACAGATCAGATGATAACTTTTGTGGTTAGAGTGTTCACAAGGTTCAACAAAGTGAAACAAGGGCCATAACTCCATTAAATAGGTGTCTTCAACTCACTGATGTAAACAACATACTGTATATCAATTTCAAAACAATCACAAAATTAATGTAGTCTGTAGAGCTTTCACAAGAAATTGTGGACGAAGGACAGACAAGGGCGATGGCAATATATGACCACATTTCCATCTGTGCGTATAAAAATGTCCGAGATTGGAAGTATAAAAAATAATGAGAGTGAAAGCTCCTTGAAAATCATTTTGGGACTTTGGAATGGTAAATGTTTATTAGTAAGTCATCTATTAGGTATTAATAGGAAAGTAATAAGAACATAAGCTATTTTCTTGTTAAAATTTTTAGTACTGATCACCTTGCAGTCTAGAATTCTGATCACTGTAAATTTGACTTTTAAAGTGTTAACAAGATATTGTGGACGGACAGATGATGACAAAACATGTCCATGTGTGTGCAAAACAAATAGGCTAACTGATAGAATAAATTTTCCACTTTTACTAATTTTACTTTTAAACTTCCAAACATGACATAACTAACAGTAGACAAGTACAATTAACTCTGGGGACTCACGAATTACCATAGATTTATATAAATATAAACAATAACACAGAAATCACAGCAGTATAGAATACCATTACAGTCAAAATAATCATAATAATTAACATCATATGCATTATTAATGCTATGTTTCAGCACTTGTCAAGTTATGAGCAATAGTTATCAAATAGAACTTCTCTACATTTAACAAGAACTTTCCCTGATCTCTCTCCAATATACCCGTCTGTAACGGTTTATATGAAAAGAACTACAGACAACAGCATTCAAATAATAAAATACATAGTTTGGCTCTAAACTTTAAGATATTTCAAAAGAAATGATAATATGAAAAGATCTTTGTGACGTATTAAATTGTTGGCAAAGAGGGATTGGAAGATCAGCTTTGCCAGGCTCAATATACAGGTAGACAGCATTATGTGGCCTTAATTAACATTTATATAGTTGTTGTTGACAAACCAGTAAAAAAGATGAAGAATGTCATCCATAATTCTACTAACATTTAATATTACATTCTGGTTGTGAAACATGTAAAATGAATAATAACCCAAGATATTATACATTCTAACCGAATAGCCACAGCACCAGAATTTGATAAAAGTAGATACCACTGTGCAAATCTAAATAATCTAAATAGTAAATATACTAAATGCAGTTTTATTTACATAGGTATTCAAATTGGTATAAATAACACTAATTTTAGTAAGTAAAACTAATCAAATAATTAAATAATTGTAAGTACATTGGTATTTAGTTACAACATAATATATAGTTATTGTTATACCATATCCTTTTTTTTTAAATAAGGACTAAATTTATTTTCTAGCTTCATTATATTTTTACTAATTTTGCTGTACAGTTCGTCAAATTATTGATATCTTTCCCTTTTCATTCATGTAAGCAGATCCTTTAAAAGTTTACTTTTGGTGAGATCACAACCATTCACATCAACAAAGACATTATTACTATCATTGTCAATAATTCTAATAAGTCATTAAAATGCTATTATTTCACTAACAAAAAATATATGTGATTTTACTTTGAGACGTAGATTTTACATACTAACATAGATTTAACTCATTTGCTACCACAAACTGCTCACTATCACCTGTCTTATCGTCAAGCTTCAACTAGAGCTGGCTTTTGTGTATTTATGTGGAAACGTACATGTATTAAACAATATGTTTGAAATGAAATCTGGTTGAATGTTCTACTCTGACTGGGCTAATGAAGACGGAGTAAAGCAGTCAAAAGACGTCTGGTCACACACAAAGAAATTACGCATATTATACATCAGGATGCTGTTACAAATTTAGCTTGTCAGACAATTTTATTTGCAGGGTATTATAGTTCCAAAAAAAAAATCAAAGTATGATTATCTTTTTAAACAAGCAGTTATATGTTTCCTTGGTCACCGTATTGTTTGTTAATTTGGTAGCAAAAGAGTTAAGTATGTGAAGATTTGAGGTCATAAAATGCAGAATTAAATGTAACCAAAAAGTACATATTAGGTGTTAGCACAAACATCCTGTATCACCCCCATCTTTTTGTTTATATGATTGACCATTGCGTTGTCGACTGCCAGGTAATTTGGTTTTATCTGTACATTTTTCCATTCTTGTCATCACCATGTCTAATAAACATTCAACAGCTTTAGAAACATTGTGACCTGTAGCAGCACTTGTCTCAAAATATGGCAAACTGTAAAATAGTTCATATATATAATTAAGTAGCATATAATTTTATTACGAACATCCATTTTGAAAGTGTAAGACATTGTTGTATGTAATATTACCTTGGTTCATTCAATTCTGCTTCCACTTGTTGTATGAGGGGAAAATGTTTTAAATAGTTGAAAATAGTTCTAGTAGTTAATGATACAACAGACATGATTCAACATATATCGCATATGTAAGGATATGACATATTTAACATGAAAAAATATCTCACATCTACCGGTAGTTGTAGTTGGAATATGTGTATTAACACATATGAGAGAGGATGGGATTGGGATGAACCACTATTTAAAATTTGAAATGGCATTCTTAAATTCATTTCATGGGCGTCATCATCTTGTTTAAGGACGAGTTACCTCCCTTAAAGACCGGATAATCTAGTCAACACTAGAGAATACCAAACCAGCTATGATATGAAATATATCAAAGAGTGTTTATCCCACCAATTATATATAAATGAGATATTGGTTTAAAATATTATCAATCACTTTAAATACTATCTACGGTCATGTTAATCTTCTCGCACTGATAGTACAGAGTAAGGTATAATCTTTGCGTTGCGTGCAGACCAATACAGTTATAATTAACTTCATTTACTACTATATCTAGTTATTATAGAACTTTATATCAGTTTATTATATTCTATTCTTGATAAAAGAATATTTAAACATGTAGTCAGAGACTTTGAATTCTTAGGCGTGTGTCCAGTCACATACAGTCATTGAAATGAAGTAAACCAAATACAGGTATAATACATGGGCGCCACATGCTCCTAAGCCGAAATATTGTGTCAGGTCTTCTGATTTTAAAAAAATTCACAGGTATTCCCCCTGCCCACCAAACCTCACATCTTCTACTCAAATTCCTGAACAGGTCACTCATTCTACATATGTTTCATTAACTGCTTCTTTTCTTCTTTTTTACAAAGTCGATATCTATTTAATTGTCATGACTACTACTAGAAGCTGAATAGCATACATGTAAGCAACTCTCATCTCACTGAGGGTGTTACTAATATGGATGACTTTTCGTTGGTTCACATATTCATTCACTCTGACATTTATATGAAATGACCTGCTCTGGTTAACTGAGACTCATTAGTAGATAAATAACTGATCAAATCTTGCAAGAGTTATGTAGCAGGCCCCATATATTTGATTTGATCAATATGGATTTTCCAGCATATATCTGCCTTCAAAAAGTACCATTCTGAATTCCCCAAAGCTAAACCAAAACATATGAAACTAGGTGTTTTCAGTTGGTAACTTGTTATGAAGTTTTGCTTAATACTTTGTTAATTAGTCACTTTCAATGGTATTTGTGTCAACTTCTAAACTGAATATACTGTACCTGCTATTTTCTAAAATAATGTCACATACCGGTGCTAATTAAAGGTCTTTGAACATCATCTATTTTTGAATAGATTTTGAGGTTAAATTAACATCTGTGTTATGTTGTGTTTGTAATATGTTTTGCAGTCAGTGAGACATTAGCTATTAGTACTGCTTACCCAAACTTCTCTGCCATTTCTCGTCCCCGATCTTCTCGTACTTTTCTTTGATCTTCTAAATCCATTTTATTTCCACATAACACAACATCGGGATTCTCACAATAAGCATGAGTCTGTAGCTGGGATAGCCAGTTACGAATATTCATCAAAGACTGTTCATTAGTTAAATCAAATAATAAAAGAAAACCCATTGCGTCACGGAAAAAGGCTGTAGTTAAACTACGAAACCTGAAAAAAAAATACATTAAACAGATTCAATCTCGCTGTTCCATATTTCAAAGCAGAAAATACATTGATTGGTGGAGTAGTATAACAGCTTTGTTAACCTTATCGTCAGTCAAATAAAAACCTAGAGTATTCTGCCATTTAAAAGTGTTGACAACAAGAAGGGCAACAACTTGGTTCAAAGACAATCTGCAAGCTTTGAAAGGACTATACAGCCATTTAATATTTTATTGATGTTACCAGGAGAAAGAGAGAGAGAAATGGGGTTTAACGTCCCCACAACACAAACTTGGTCATTTTGGGACTAACATATGGTTTAATTTTATTTCAATAATTTGCTTGTGCATTGGGGTCTTTAGCAGTGGGAGGAAACTAAAAGACCCGGAGTAAACCCACGAGGTTGGACCGGCACCCAGGAATTATAAACCACTCCAGTTGACTCAATGACAGGCTTTATGATACAGCGTGCACATGGTAACCATTCGGCCATCCAATACCCCTATGTTAACAGAAAGAAATGTTGTTAAGTATAATAACTAATGTTAAATGCCATTGGAAAAGCATACTTCCTAACCTCTGAATGTCATAGCTGGCACAATAATAAACCTGAAAAAAATCCACAGTGTTGCTAACCCTAAATTTTCCCATTAGGTTACCCAGACCCTAGTAGGGCCAATCATGAAACGATAATAATTAGTAACTAATTTTACTCATGGAGGAAATCGATCAAGTTCTTCCTGAATCCTTAACAATTTTGATGCATTGTAAATAATGAGAATCTCGACTTGTCATACATCATGTGACATTTTGATAGGCTTATCTAGAAATACA
Source organism: Patella depressa (assembly GCA_948474765.1). NCBI lineage: Eukaryota > Metazoa > Mollusca > Gastropoda > Patellidae > Patella > Patella depressa. The sequence continues at coordinate 59,817,754 of OX419717.1, forward strand.
CAGCATATTTCCAGTAAGATGACAATGTGGCTTCTATCTCTTGACTGGCAAGTTAAAATTACATGAAGGAAATGAGTTTCATGTCACATCGTATGACAGAATTCATACTTTAAACCCTCCCAATAGAATTAGAAATAAATTCATTAATAAATAACTATTCATCGCACAGTGAGGTAATATAATATTTATTAATGATTATGGGGAAATCATTAAAGGGGTAAGGTCTCCCATAATAGTCAAAACTTTATATCGCAAGATCAAGATTAAATAAACAAATTAATAACATATTAAAAAACAAGCAAAATATAGCTTCATGAAACTTTTATGATGTTTTGCATTGCCCAGGAGAAGGATGTAATTTATACTAATGAAACACAGACAACCTTCATTACAAAAAAATCTGTTATCTGATCCACGATGTATTTTTTTGTATTCTAGTCTGCATTTTCTAGAGCAATACAAATGAAATATTTTACTTTTCATTACCAACCTAGTGCAGTATTAGACTAGTAAATTATTAGTTGAACGATATATTGTGTAATGTGGTACCACACAGGGAGATAAAGGGGTATGAGAAGAAATTTTTGAAAAAAACCCAAAACATTTTTAGTACTATATCTAGTGGAACTCTTGTGATAAAATCATCACAGACCAAATACTTTATCAAAATTATTCTAAGCCAAATATGTTGTGGACTATGGTGGTAAAAAATACTGTGCTGATCAAAAACAATCTATCAAAATTAAACTCCAATATCTTGTGGAACTCTTGTGTTAAAAAAACCACCACAGACCGCTCTATCAAAATCAAGCTAAATTTAAACAATTCATCACTATTTACTTGTCTTTTTCCTATTTTTTATCAATATACAACTTAGCACCTACATCCATATTGAATATTGAATATTAACTATTGATTAGCATTGTTTCTTGTATACAAAGGCTCAGTCTACTAACTTATTAATGAACTAGAACATTTGATCATTTTCCTATTCATTCATATAATATTGATCCGAGCTTGAATATTTTTCTGTTTTTGTTATAACTTATATTCTGACTATATACAATACATATATAACATTTAATTGTTATATTACTATCTATGGGTCCTACAATTATTATCCATAATTTATTAACAGTGAATTATCACATCTCTTGCCATCTATATAATAGTTAACTTGATAGGAAAATTTTAGCTGAATAGAATACCAATGGTAATATGTTTCATATGCATACAATTGATATTAATCACCAGTCAACTGCACAGAATGTTGTAATGTGAGTTAGTTCATTCACATATAGTGTTGACCTAAGAATACAAAATTATGGTAATAAGACGATATTTCAACGACACTTTATATTTAACAATTTGTAAATGCAAATTTACTGCCTACAAATGACAAACAACATGCAAAGTAAAATAAATAATATAAAAAAAATAGATTTACTTAATGTCAGGAGAGCACAATTATTCCAACAAACTTGGCAATTTGACTGTTTGAATGCACATGTAGTCTTGTAAACTGGTAATAATAACATAAGTTATGCTAATGGCAGTATGATTCCTTTGTGCCCAGAAGATAAATGACAATTGCACTTCTCTAAATAATCAATTTCAAGACTTTTTCACCCGACTTGTGGTTTATTCAGCTGAAGAATTTCCCAACAACTTGCATTGAATGTGCTGACATTTCAGCAATCAGGTATGCATTTTAGGTTTAAGGGTCAATAGTTAAATGACAGTTATTGAAATGCTCATTATAAGGATATGGAAGTGGTTATACAAGCACTGAAGCAGATTACACTATGGTTCCCAGACCAATATCTTATCAATGAATAAAATTTTCACATAGGGGAGAGAGATAGATGGGTTTAACGTCCACACAACACAAACTAGGTCATGTCGGGACTAACATATGATTTAATTTTATTTCAATAATTCGCCTGCGCATAAGAGTCTTCAGTAGTAGCAGTGCCCTGAGAAAATCCACAAGGTTGGACAGGTGACCTTACTCCTTGCCATGTACAACCGCGGATTTGAAACCACTCCAGTTAACTCAATGACAGGCCGTATGATACAGCGCGCGCACGCTAACCATTCGGCCATCCAATCCCCCTTCTTCACATAGGAAAGAAAGATGGCAACATATACCAAGATTTATCATTCATATTGAATAAGTGTATTAAATGATACATGCTTGACATTGATATCATGACTCCTGTTGGAGACAGTTATTACGCACATATTTATAGTTTTAGTTATTGGTTTTAATTTGATTTACCATTCATATGCCAGTGTGATAATTAGATAAATATGCACCAATGGCATTATGTTCGAAGAATGTTTATTTTAGTTAATTTGAAGTAGCTACTGCATTTAAAATAAATCAGATTGTATTTAACATGCAGATGGCATTAATTTATACGGTAGACACATTGAATAACAATATGTTTAGTTGATTTCTATGTTCATTAGAGTTATTGCATTAAATAGAATGAAAAGAATTGCCATCAATTCATTCAAAGAATCCATGTATGGTTTTGATTCTTGAACTCAGGCAAGTGATTGCGATAAAATGTATGCATAACTTATTAACTATTTCAACACCGTTAATAAATTGATAATATAATGGAATACCTTTCTATTTCAACACCGTTAATAAATTGATAATATAATGGAATACCTTTCTTGCCCAGCAGTGTCCCACAATTGTAAATGTATTCTTTGGCTTCTACCAACAGATCCATCTGCTGCTGGCATCCGATGTACCTAAATAAATAATTGTTTTGAATCTCATCATCATAATCAAAGCAAAAATCATTCGTAACAGAATTGGAAATTAGAGAACATACAATAGAAACAGGATCCATATAATTGGGATCCAAAATTTGCAGCAGTATTATCATATGGAACATGTATATTTTTGTAAGACTGTGAGAAAAACATGCTGAGATCTGAAGTAACAAGATTAAGTATCTTATTAAAAGATTAGGTTTACACCTTAAACATACATTATAAAGACCTAAATCTGCCTATATATATTGCAAGTCTTTATTTAGGCTTCAGATCTAATAGAAATTATTAGACCTTTATTTACATGACAAACTCAAAATCATGTCTGTAGTTCTCAGATGGCTTGGATACAGCTTGGATTTGAACAGTCATCCATTTAAAATTAAATCCATAAATGGTCAACCAAGCAGACTGCCTTTGAAAGGCCTGCCAAGAGAGTTTACTTGATAATCGAGACTATGTGGGTGGTGTTATCAATCAAACGATCTGCAATTCTCATAGGCGGTACGGACACAGTTGATGCCGATTTCTAGTCCAAACATCCAACAGTGACAACTCGGTTCAGAATAAAGTAATTTGACTGAAATTGTCAATTATCATAGCAAGAATAGCCAACTCTTTATTAAATTCTATACTAATGTATCTTTAAAACATTTAAATGTTAACAATCTGGTTTGAAAAAGAAATATTTGATTGGACACATGGAGTACATCTTAGTGTCTTGCAATCATTGATAGAGTCTAATTAAACTTCTGACCAAACAAGTTAATATCAAGCTACAATAATTCCTATTTGGTTAATAAAAGTTGGCCACTCTTCTGTAATTACCAGTTATCTGACATCTTTGGGACAAGTTTTATAATGATCCTCCATATCATAGCATAATTATTTTTATGGATTATCTTTAGTGATAAATTACAACTAAAAGTTATTGCAGCCCCTGGACCTCGCCTATGAGGACTTAGGATGGACCCCCCTCCCCCAATCAAGAATTGCTTCTGCCAGCCCTGTGTTTGTATTTATGTATCAACAAATGCACCAAAATAACTTGCTTAAACACATTTTTCTCTTTTCCATCTCTTAACTTTATCATCATGATTAGGTCTAGTGAATTGTGTATATTATGTCTGCCTACAATGTTGATTAAAAACTCTCAATCATGTTTTTGTAACAATAAAAATAAAAGGTACAGAACCAGAACAGGTACCAAGTCAAACCGCTGTACAGTGTTGTGACTTTAATCATGTGATAAATGCTTGTACTATAATCACACTTCATCCCCTACAAACACTCAAATGTTGATTGGGATGAGATTTTATGGAGACCTAAAATAATCTACCACAATCACGACCAATTTATCAAAAGCTAAATGGATGTTTCTAGCTCTCATATTTAAATGGTAGATAACAGTATAAAATTCCAGAGGGAATTCACTGTTTCATATACCTTACTAATCAAGATTGATCAAACTTTAACGTTGTTCTTTGAAAGCTAGAATAAAAGACAAAATAATTGTACATTATAAAGAAATCTATAGGGAGAAAAATAAAACTAACCACACGTTTTTCTCTGAAATCTATGCCGACAGTCGAGATGAATTTATTATTAAATGTATTGTCTGTATACTGGAATAACAGACTTGTTTTACCTACACCAGAATCACCTGAAACGAGAAATACTTCAAAATTTGTATCTAGCAAAATTAATTAAGACAAGCAGCCATATCAAGTCCAATTAAGATTTGCCGATTAATTTCTTACAATAATACATCAGTCATTTTCTGACTAACATCATGATAGCTTTAATTTCAATAGTTTTTGTCTATTATTCACAATTCAGAAAATTACAACTGCTAAAGGTTCTTTAAGTGCAAGAACTTTAAGCCAATCTGTACCCAGATGGATCTAAATTTTTTGACAGATACTTTTACAGGGCAAAGGAAAGGGGGTTTAACGTCCACTCGACACAAACAAGCTCATTTCAGGACTAACATATGGCTTAATTTTATTTCAATAATTCGCTTGCACGTAGGGGTCTTTAGCAGTAGGATGAAAATGGAGTACCTGCAGAAAACCCACGAGGTTGGACAGGCGACCCTACTCCTTGCCACGTACAACCGGGGATTTGAAACTACGCCAGTTGACTCAATGACAGGCCGTATGATACAGCGTGTGCACGCTAACCATTCGGCCATCCACCCCCCCCCCTGGTAAATAAACAAGGATAACATATAGGAAGAACCTAAAAGAAAGAACACATAAATCTGATTTGGCAGTCATAAAGACGAACTTGTTTTAATTGTATCATGCTAGATAAAAAACTAAATCCATTAGCAGTTTGTATGTAATTAGGAGTAAACTTTAAATAATACAGTTGTCTATTCATGTCACATTTCACACTGACAATATAATTAAATTTTCCAGTATTTCTTTCTATCGGCATACTAAGTTACCTTGATTATCTCCATGAATAGATGTTGCTTAAAGTATCATTATCACTTTTAACAGGAAAAAAATTAAATTAATAGAGCATCGGGGTTCAAAATAATACCAGACCAGAGATTCTATTTCGTATATATATGCTGGACATGTCCTACGTTGATTGACAAATGCCTGACTGCGCATATGCCCTGGCAGTCTAAAAATTCACCAAAGAGTTTCTGGTGCTCACTGATCATTATTGAAATACTTATATTTAAAGAGCCCTTTTTTTTTTAGCAATGTATTGGCAGATCTGTCTATATAATCACTTTTAAAAAATTTACAATTGGTGAAGTTCCTTCTTTATCTTTAACTTACCTAAAGCAAGAAATTTAATGAGGTAATCATAGTCAGGCTGATTGTTGTTTCCCACAGTTCCATGGGCTGGTGGTGCAGAATCACCCATCTCCAAATCTGAAAGTGAGATACATAAAGAGAAGTTGATTATCAAAAGTGAAAAGTTTAAAGAATAAATAACAAGCCTAAGGCTGAAATGGTTACATGACTGCAAGTTTGACTGCTTGCTACCTAATCTGACACATTAGTAACAGAAAATTTCAGAATTTTTCACAAAAATACAGTAATTTAACATCCGAACACAAAGTTCTTTAAACAGATCTTGTCTTCTATATTACTGTGAGGTGGAGCACCATCTCAGATATATACCAAAATATCAGGTGCACAGTTAAATCATTGGTCTGACATAGGCCCAGCAAGCAATTTTCGTCAAGTTCTAAGCAGCAGTGCCAAAAATGACAAAGCAAGAAAGAAACAAAACCACAGAATAACATCTCAACAATTAAACTAATATGCAGCATCATTTAACGAAAAAACAATTGTAAGAATAAAAAAGATATATTTTTTTATTGCTGAACATGTTTGTTGTATAATTAATTAGTAATGTGTTATTACTTCCAAATAATTAATGTTCAAAGGCAGCTTAATACCACTATAGTCTTTTTGAACATCGAAATGTCATGACTGGTTTTAATGGATTAGATAATCACAAAAATGTTATAGCAATTTAATGATGGCTGCCAACAGACAAACAGAAACATATCTACCTAGAAAAAGATGAGAACATAAAAGCCTTTCGACTTAAGGATGAATGGAACTAAAAATAACCTTAAAAGAAAATTTTGTACCGAGATTTCTCATAATGGAATTTATAAGTATTATTCTATTTCCAGAAATAGAACAATATACATGTGCTGATCAATCAACATCGGTGTTTCAATGGTCCAGGCAAAAATAGAAAATCTGATGGATTATATACAATGAATTTTAAGATTTATCTACCGGTATTTGTGTTTTGGGATAGAATAGTTTTAACAGAAGGAAATAATCTATATGATTTTACTTCAAAATATAGACAATTTTGTTAAAAGTGCTGTTAACTCAATATCGAAAAGTGCAAAGATAGGGAAACATACGCCCTCAGTCGCTAAATCGTCCAAGCGGTCAACAAGGATTGTCTATTAATTATTCTTTTGTAGGTAAATTGGGGGCATTTACAATACAATTTCATGCAGATAAGATCATACTTTTCACCTTTGCATGAGTGTTCACAAGGTTCTACAAACTGATAATTAGATGATAAATGTAGTTTGTAGAGTGTTCATAACTACAATACACAACCACATTTCCACGTGGGCGTATAAAAACAGAAATTAATAACTTTAGAATCATAAAATTCAAATAAAAGAATTTGGTTCCTTTCTTTAAATGCTCTGTATATTCCACTACATTTTCAGATTGGCATTCATATTCAAAATTAACTGATTCAATATTTGTAATTGACAAGAGATACTTGAATGAATTTGATTCAGATAAATAATAGGATCTAGAAAGAAAATAATACGGAAAGTAATTATCTCTTAATCCATGATAAACATCAAATGGATCAATTCATCTCATCTGCTTACTGACAAACCAATTCTAATCCTGTCAGTGTGGACACAAACATCGATCACAAATGACTTGGTTTAGGTAAAATCAATGTCAAACTTAATTTAATATGGAATCAGTTGTAATTGCATCATCAGTAATAAACTATCCATAATCAATCACTGGTAAATATAATGTATTGTGTAAGAATTAAATTTGCCTATTGCAGGTTTTCAAATGTTATATTAATCATTATCATGACAAACCTATGTCTCTGGGTCATCTGCCGGATAAGCAGATAACACCACCGCCATTTAAGAGTTTAACAATACCTTTTCTAAAATAATAACCAATCCACAATATGTCAAAACTTCAAATGCTCATAACTTCGCTAAGAATAAATTAATTGGAATTTTCAATAAAATAATTTTTCATTATCTTTTTTTTTTAAACTATTATAGCAAGAATAGCCAGCTCTTTATCTACATTTTTCCTCAACTGAAATCACAAAAAAACATGTTTTTATACATAAGTTTTTGAAATCACACACATATGTTTACCATCTAATTAATCTAGTTTTTTTCCATTAATTATTCCAAGTGGATGATTTTCCAGTCTCTGAGTTATTTGCATTTTTCAGAAAATAGCATAATGTCCATGTCTTAATTAATCACTGTAAAAATATACTCAAATTGATTAGTTACTTACAAGTAAATTAAGCAAACAAAATCAAAATATCAATAGCAGATAAACTCCTGGCTCTGGTAGTTGATCACATTTTTTTGGACAGAGGATGACCAACATTGAAATTAAACGATTTTGGGGCTGATATTCCTTTCAGATAGTCTACAATACCAATCTGATTAAAATACAGATGCTATTTCGTTTCGTTTTTATAGTCCAAAATTTCGTTTTACTTGTCTTTACTACATTAGGATCTGAAAGACTTGTTATTTAACTGGTGTTCTGCTTGAAATGAGGGGTCAGCCAATCAAATTGTCTGTCGAATCGAGGGTTTGCTCTTTTTTGAGCGGAATTGTGGGTAGGCATTATCAGCGATAGAAAGTAAAACAAACCAACAACGATTCTCATTGGTTAATCGAATGACTGAGGTTATAGGGTCAAATTTCGCGTGCTTGACGTCTGAACTGGCTGAACGTGACCTCCAGCTATAACTTGTTAGATCTACATGTAATGTAGGCCATTGAAATTATAAAAACCGAAACGAAATATAGATCTGAATTTCAATTAGGTTGTCTACAATACTAAAGTTTGGAATGGTTTCCTTCCCCAATCCCTCAAATAGTGTTCCAAGACTCTAAACCTAGCACATGAATAAATATGCATATTTTGATAGTTAAAAATGTCTTCCAAGCGAATAAATTGTGTGATATGATGATATACACGTATATATATTTGAACTATTTCATCTATTAAAAAATTGCCTCAAATCAGTATTGTTTTTCACATGACTTGCTGAAGGGAGAACCCATTACAGCTTGTATTTGTCATTAGTCGCTGTCCATTTACCATAAATATTTAATTCTTGGATTATACTCTGCCAATTTCTTTTTCTGTCATTTAATCGCAGAGTCTACTAGACGTGTAAGTCTCTCAAATGTTCTTGCGACTGCTAGCCATTAGATCAACACTTAATAAGTGTTCCTTACTTCACTCAAGCAGACCGGCTGTGTAGCAATGTCTATTCCATATTTGGGTAATTCTTGAAAACATTGGCCGTAATTAAGCTGAAGCAATCACATAATTAATTGCACAAATCTAGGGATATGAAAAGCAAGATCTGAGCACGGCAGATCAGACATTGTTGAGATTCTTCAGTCACTGTTGGGATTCTTTAGAGTAGACACAATTGAACACCACCTGATTCTCAGAAGGCTATGATGTAGTGGTTTCAAGAGTCTAGCCATGCTTGATAGATTTTACAGGAGTGGTATTGAGAGAAAGACATGTTAATTTTAAGTATTGTAATGTAGTCTATTGTGTAACCTGCTTCCATATAAAAATATATAATAAGAAACTGTTGTATTGTTGTTCCTGATGAACATACAATTCGGCTGCAGAAAATATGTGCACATCGTTTGAAGTCCTAAGTGTATTTGGAGTCCAAAAGAAGAGAATTACAATAATATCCACTCGAAAGTCCAACCTAGAAAATCACAAGGCTAACCAAAGATATGTAGTCAGATACTGTTATTGTGGGCACCCCATTGTTGTTTGTGAGGGAATCCAGATTTATTTAGTAAGATTGGGGATCTCTACTTTCCATACCAAAATATGCCATACTTTTAATAAAAATGATTACTACATGTATATAAATACTGTAATAATATGTTGTATAACTATTGAGATATTAATTTTGGCTGTTAAAACTAGAAATACATGTTGGATACCATCTTGGCAATATGAAATGAATAGATTTGCTACTGCTGTTAGATGAACATAACATAAATTTATCAGTTTTTTTTACCAATATGGACTGAAAGTCTACATTTGCCATTTAGTAACTTTTACTGCTGATCGTTATTAACAATATCTAATTTTTTTCAAAGCTTATTGTGCGATAAATAATAGTCACATTGATTATTTAACAAATTCAATATATCAACTGAAAATATCAAGCCTAGCTTAAAAATAGGATCACCAACCGATTTTAAGCTATTAGTCAAAGGTACATGTATACATATTCACTTGGTATGAATATGTAAAAACAGTAAATTCAGCTTTAATATAATAAAGAATATTCCATAAATAAACTCTAAAAAAAGCCCCAACATGCTAGAATGAAATATTGAGTTAAAGATACGACTAAACATTTTTGTATGAGAAATTCAAATCAATCAATTCTAACGAAACCTACGCCCACAGCAGCTAAATCGTCTGAGCAGCCAACAGTGAACAAGAATTGTTACACATTTTTACTGTTTTTCAGTAATGAAACATTTATAATACACTAAAATCTGATAAAGAGTAACAACTCATTAAGTATTAATCAGAAAATCATTAGAAATTGTTTGGCTTTTATAAAGTTCTCCTCCATGCTAACGTTTAGTACATTGTATATGAAACATTTAATATCATGATGGATTTAGCTGTTCAAGTGATCAAAAATCAACATACTAGTTCGTCTGTGTATCAATCTAAAGTCAATCAGATGATAACTTTAGCTTTTAGAGCGTCCACAAGATTTTTCGAAGTAATCATTGGAAATTGTTGAAGATCATTAGGCTTCGTCATCTCATGACCTTAATCATTGTGTATAATTTTAAGGTCAATCGGATATTAACTTTAGCCTCTGGAGTGTTCACAAGCAACTGTGGACGTCAGACAGACAGGGGCTACGACAATATACAATCACATTTCAATGTGGGTGTATAAAAAGCCAGTGACAACAGCTTATACTGGTTTCAATTATATACTACTGGCAAATCTCCCAATGGCCAGTAAATATGTAAATGAAGAAAATTGACGAACCAAGCAGACTGTTATAATCCTTCAGACCATTTGTCCAAAAAATAATGAATTGTGTATTATATGATCTGTGTTTGTGCAAACTGCAACTATCCAGCTTGTATTTTGACCTTTGAATGTGGACGCAGTCATTTTGAAAAAAAATTATATGATCTACCAAAGAGCATAACTGTTTCAAAATTTTAATGTAAGACAAGCATGTACATCAATTGCAACTGATCAGTTTTGTTACTTCCCGTTGCCATGTCAATGTAGGCAAAGCATCAAACATTCAATGTCAATATTCATGGGTTATGGCTACTTTTGTGAAGAATGATCGAAAAACTGTATTTACCTAAAAGTATTCTGTCCCGATGTGTTAAAGAGGGTTATATCATATTTGTAGCGGAAGTCTATTAAAGGGACCAGAAACTTATTGACTGTATTTCCTGATGCTGACAATCATATCTGGTGATCAAATTCTTGCCTCTAACAATTTTGAAACAGCATCCTTTATTTATACAATAGATTTTATGAAGGATTAAGTAACACTAATTCTCCTATCGTTCTCTGTATAATCTTGTCTATAGTCTTCATGGAAATATTCTTTATACACAGGTGTGCTTAATCACATTACAAGAGCCCTAGTGGGCTTAATCATCCATCAATGGGTTGAGTGAGGTTATCATAAATAGAGATTACATATGTAATCAAATTTGCGTTGATGCGTTGTAGTTTAGATGATGTGTCTGGCCTGTTTTAGTCTCAATAAGTTGAGTAGGAAACATGAACATAGGGTAACTATTACCGGTACTTGTTGCGAATTGGAATAGTCATGCTTAAGTAATTTAATAGAATAAATTGACATTTTACATCCCCAGCTTGAGTTCTTTTGTCAGAGACTGAAAACACAAAGAACTTCTTGGTTTAAGTGATAATGTCTACACCTAAAACACAACCCTTCCGGAAAATGTTGTTTATTTAAAACAAGTAATTGTTTAAAATCTCCTCTTTTAAAGTGCACCGGTGAACTACATTTGAACATACATGTACAGTATCTGTATGAGTATCATCCATGCAATCCCACATTTGACTGAAATGCATCATGTAGCTTAACAGAGGAAGTAAAAAGGGTGTTAAATTGTCTAATTTTACCCCAGAAATGTGTACAAGCAAAACCCAAGAGACATACTTAACAAAGTTGGTTGAAATCCATCAAGCAGTTCTGACGTCGAAAATTTAAAATAGGAGATTGTGATGTACAAAGAGAGGAACAGGGCAGGATATGACATATGCCTGACCGACCAAAGTAGTTTATTTTTTACATTTGAAATTTATGTTAAAAATTTGGTGTGTTGTGCCTTTAAATCTAAATTGTTGATGATTATGGATTTATCTTCGGGTAAAATCCACCTACATCTTATGTTATGTAAATTGTTTTCAAAAATGTATTAGAAATTTATTCAAGTCATAACATAATTCTTGTATTATAGTTTTTTAATGTCTCAATGACATTATCAATTCAAGTTCATTTAAATATGATTTTCTTATTCAATTTCCTTTACCAATAAATAAAATTTACATATGAATTCCAAATAAAACTAATACATGTAAAACAAAAATAACCATCACCAAATTAATTTTATTAAAAGAATTCAAAATCTCCAAATTCAGGCAAATAAAATAGAATAATCATTAATCAACTTACCAAAGTACTCATTCATTAGCAATACTGAATGGGAAAATAAATGTTTTTAGATATCACTTTCGATAAAATAAATATTTTCTATGGGAAACTACTATGTATTAAATATTGCACAAGACAAATTTCAGATAAAGGTTGTGCAGTAAGAAAATACAATGAGAATACTGATTACAGTAATTTGCACCCACATTACAGTCTGATATTTTATTACTTTAGTTATTTGAGTGTCTAAATGTTTACTGGTTGACAGAAATTTAACAGAGTACCTTCTTGAAACATTTTTATTTGGAAGCAAAATTGAAAAATGCCCACTTTTGGGTAATGGAAATATTAGTACCTTCTCTATATTGTTCCCTTGATAATATACACCAAAGGTTTCCAGGCAACAATAGATATCCTTTCTGGACAAACTATACCAATCACAGAATTCAAGATTTTTATACCATATTTCTTCACAAATCTTGTTATTTAATGTTGAAATACAATTAACAAAAGACACTATAGCTCTGTAGCAAGAATCAGCGTAAATAACCTATATCATATAATGAAGGATTCTCTGTAACAGCACATCAGCTTAATATTCAATTATTAAAGATATGTTGTGGTGTTAATATGGTTTCCATGCTTCCTGCAACAATGGTTTGACCAGACTGATGAGCTGAGTCCAATAATGACTTCCGCAGTTGTCCCATATAACAGTCAATAAACTTGATGACCTTTTATTGTATATGACAGTTTATTTCCATTAGGAATAAATAATACCAGTCTAGGTCATCAAGCATAGTTAAAGTTATATGAATACAGGTCACCATTAATTCCTTATAATGGTTATTGTTAAAATCTAGTAGTGCAAAAACTATTTAAATTTTTTTTTTCTCTCTTTCCCCCATTTCGCATGTGGTATTCATTGACCTTTTGGTGTAGAATCAAAAAAGGGCTTTCTTCAATACAGATTTTTTGTCAGTTTTTGGTGATTATTCATGATTTTGAGGTGGAATCATAAGACAGTTAAGAGGTTGGTTACCTTGAAATATAAGGTAAACAGTTGCATGTTTGTGTATCAAGATTTCCATGATGAAACTCATACATGCTTTTGACCAAGAGGTTGCCACATGATGCTCCATCTGTGGTAGAAAGAGCCCAACCCCATAAAAATTTGGGGAAAAGTATAGTCAATGGGGAAATTAATTGTGTACTGTTAATATGGTACCCTGTTTATATCTTCAATACATTCAGTAAGCTTACCCTGTTGATGTCCACAAAAAGCTCTCTTGATTTTAGATATTTGGTTTTAATGTCGTGCTAGAAATAAGACGACAGTATGAATATTCCATAGCACCATCTCAAGATTTCTGACAACACAGGAAAATTCATGTAGTGTTTTAGAGAAGAAGTTCATCTAACATCACTTCCTCACAATGTCATCACTATCTCCAAGGTTATCATGTTAAAATCATCCATGAAAATTCAAACAATAAAGCATTTTTCATAGAGTTGCTTCTGAAGTCTAAATATAAAATTTGAAATGAATACCAATATTTTAGATTTATTTCTTTCTGAACATATTTTTCCTTAAGAATTCCAGAAGGCAAGACAGTTACAAAAAAAATTTTTTCCTTGAATTTTCAAAATGTATGATTCACAAAACCAAATAAAATGGTTTCAATCAAACTGTTAATCCTCTAATATGATTCTTTTAGGATTACTCTCCATATTGCAGTTATTATACCAGCACAATGTCTTAAATAACAGTATTATCTTTTTTTGCATGCAACTAAATCTATTAGTTGCAAGTTGATTCAGAACTCAACTACGGCATTTATAAGAAAATTTAATCAGTTCCTTTAAAGAAACATGTATGCTCTTTTTTCTATGTCAATCATGAATTACTATCCGTGCTTAAAATCTCCAATGGATTAACTTCAATTAAAACAACTTTATTTTCATTCCAATAAGTAGAGACAATCTTTATTACTTCTCTCGAGAGACCAAGAAGACATCAAATTACAAAACAGAGCTATCCTTCCATGCCAAAGTGACCATACTTAGTGTCAGAGAAAAGCCAATCTGTGTGGTTTTAATTCTTCTTTTGTAATGAGACATTCAAGGACATTTATAAAGATTTCTTCATTCTTGTCACAGGATTCAGTTTTAAGTAGAGATGGAAATTCAGGCTAGTGCCCACAGGAAATCATCAATCAATTTTGACACCCAAGAGCTTCTCAAAGAAAGAAGAAAGATCTCTTGTTTATAGATAAATTGATCAGCCAATGAGATGGTAAAGCGAACAAAATTTTGGTTAAATAGTATTCCATTTAAATTTCTATATTTCCCCTATAGATTTCAACTTTGGAATATTTTGCTAATTGAGTTTAAATGATCCTTTCACTCAGATACAACTGGAGTGTAATTTTTCCCATGACAATGGAATTTTGAAGTAATTATAATTTCAAATCTACACATTTTCATATGATAAACTTATTTTGTAACAAGTGGTTATATAAAGGAGAAGCATGAAGATTTGACAAACACAAAGACTGATGGATAGAAGAATACAACAATATTTATAGCTTATGCCTATCCCACAGGAACACTTTACTTTGTTCCACACTTTGCTCAAATCCATTAAGCAACATAAAAAACCGCTGTGCTGAGAAGGTCTGACAGCTTATTAATGGACAAAGTGATTCCTATGTCATAAGATTGTTGCAAACCATTTACATACCATGCACCAATTTCATCCTACATAAAATCAGATTAGTCAACACATATTGAATAGAACAAAAGTTCATATTTAATTCCTTGCGCATATTTTTACTAAAAACACATCAATGTGTAATAAGATAATATTTGCTAATAAGGATGTGCACAAAATCGCTAAAAAATAATAGGTTGCCAGGCAACGAAACATACGCCCACACAGCAGCCAAATCGTCCGGGCAGTCAACAAGAATTGTCGCATATTAAGGAATTATCAGAAAATCATTAGAATTTGTTTGGTTTTTATAATCAAACGTTTTTTTTTAAATCATATAATAATTGTGACCTCCAGAGGCACCACAAGCTAAAATGGGTGATTTTTCGTACAATCAGGGGACATAATTCAGGAAGTAATGACCCGATGGGCGCAAATATCGAAAGGAACCAAGATCTTTGGGTTTAAAACATACCTGTCAAGTTTCATCAAAATCGATTCAAAATTGTGACCTCCATAGGGTCCACAACCTTGATATAACATATTTTCACACTATTCGTGTACAAACAGCGGCCATTTTGTCCGTCAATTCTAGTCCGGTTTTCACGTAATTCAAACTCTCTCTTCATTACCATGTAACGGTGATATAGTCAAACGTTTTTTTAAATCAGATAATAATTTTGACCTCCAGAGGGACCAAAAGCGAACAAAAGCGATTTTTCTGACAATCCGGGGACATAATTCAGGAAGTTATGATCCAATGGGCACAAATATCTAAAGGAACCACGATCTTTGGGTTATAAACATACATGTCAAGTTTCATCAAAATCAGTTCAAAATTGTGACCTCTATAAGGTCCACAACCTTTATATAACATATTTTCACAATATTCGCGTACAAACGGCGGCCATTTTGTCCGTCAATTTTGGTCCGATTTTCACACAATTCATACTCAACCTTCATAACCATGGAACGGTGATATAATCAAACGTTTTTTTAAATCGGATAACAATTTTGACCTCCAGAGGGACCACAAGCTAAAAAGGGCAATTTTTCGGACCATCAGGGGCCATAATTCAGGAAGTTACGATCCGATTGGCGCAAATATCGAAAGGAACCAAGATCTTTGGGTTATAAACATGCATTTCAAGTTTCATCCAAATCGGTTCAAAATTGTGTCCTCTACACTGTTCACAACCTTGATTTAACATATTTTCACACTATTCGCGTACAAATGGCGGCCATTTTGTACGTCAATTTTGATCCGATTTCCACGAAATTCGAATTCAACCTTCATAACCATGGAACGGTGATATAATCAAACAGTTTTTTAAATCGGATAACAATTTTGACCTCCAGAGGGACCACAAGCTAAAAAGGGCGATTTTTCGGACAATCAGGGGCCATAATTCAGGAAGTTACGATACGATTGGCGCAGATATCGAAAGGAACCAAGGTCTTTGGGTTATAAACATGCATTTCAAGTTTCGTCCAAATCGGTTCAAAATTGTGACCTCTAAACTGTTCACAAGCTAAAAAAACGTGATTTTTCGTACAATCAGGGGCCATAACCCATGAAGTTACAGTCCGATACATGCCAATATCGAAAGGAACCGAGATCTTAGGGTGATAAACCTATGTTTTAAGTTTCATTGAAATCGGATAAAAATTGTGACCTGTAGACTGTTCACAAACAATTGTGAACGGACGGACGGACGAACAGGGGCGACGACAATATACGTCCACATGAAAATGTGGGCGTATAAAAATGAATAGGCTTACAACCTTAATTAATTATGACATGGATGCAATGCACTACTTATAATCAACAAATATGCCATATTATGCACATACATTTAGCAGATCATTGGGAACAAATAATCATATCCTGATTAAAGATAGATTATGGGAGATAAGATAAAGAGATGGCAGTTCTCCCTATAATAGTTAAAAACTAGATAGTGTAAAGGTAATTTGCTGAAAATTTCAGTCAAATGGATCCATTATTAGCCGAGAACGAAGCAAGTGACTTGGTCATCATTACTAGCATAATTGATATAAACAACATATTCTCGATTATCCACTTGTCAGATTGATTTAATTATCAATGGCTGTTAAGCCTCATATAGGAATTTAATCAGACAACATCGAAGGCTAGCCTTGACATCAAGAGTTTATTATGGTCTGGATAAGTTGATTAATGTCTAATTGATTATTTAGATAACATTTTGCTTTTGCAAAATGCTATTTTAAATATCTATGAATATATACCTATCATTGGAAGTAGTCATAGTATTGTAAACTTTGATTTCAGAGGCTTGTAACTAAAAGATGATCATGTTCTGACAAGATGGACGTATCAGTATAACTGAAATGAAATGAAATGGGGTTTAACATCCTACTGTTCTGCTCCTACCCTGGCCTAATGAAGATGGACATATGCCATATACAGTGTGCTATGAGGGAAATTTTGCCCCGGCAGCAGCGATACAGCCTACTCTTATATCAAATTCCAACTGCCAAGGGATCTTTTACGTGCACATCAATGTGTACATGGGACCTCAGATTTTTGTCCCATCTGAACGACAAGACATCTATTCTTGTCAGGCCCTCCATCTTGCATCACTGACAAGGTGGAAACCTTGCCAGAAAATCTGGATGAACTTTCTCGACCAATGTAGGGATTTGAACACCGGCCTCCAGACTAGCGAGCCAGTGTCTTGCCCACTTAGCCATGTGATTCCCCATCAGTATAACCAAGTTATTAATATAAATGTACATGTATATATAGAATAAACAAGTATAACATCATAGATAAATAAATAAGTAAAGTGGTATCTGGTGTTTTAGAGAAAATAAGCATACCTTGACTCAGAACTCTCCTTTACTTAAATAATTGGAGATATAGTTATACAGAGGGAATTAAAAAGCACTGTTCCAGTCAGACATGTCACTAATAATTATATGGCAGATTGGGATTTCCATTATGTCAAATCTTTGTGGAAAAGTCTGGACTCACTAATAGTGCAGTTAATTATTTACCAGAGACAGAAATGTTATGGAATATTGTTTATGGTACATTGTAAATCCAAATTGAAAGTGCAGCTAAATAGAAATCAAATTAACTTTTTAACAAGAAAACATTGTACAAAAGAGAATGTCGAAATATTATTATGGTACAAAATAAAAAACCATAAATGTTTTTCATAGCTGATTTGACAATAACAACAATAACACATAGGAGCTTTATCCTTGGTATCTCCAGTGGTTTCACTCCGTTCTACTCCACTAACCAATGGGTTAATCCATGGGGGGGGTACACGTTTTCAACTTATCTGCCCTTGATGATTGTGCTATATTTATTAACCATTTCAAAATCAAGCTGAACGAACTTCATGTATTACTGCCAATTGAAGTCTAGTGGCAATTCAGGGGTGTCTCCAGTCCAAAACTTGATCATACAATACAAGATTATCATCAAAAAAAACATATGTTAATACCAAAGACTAAATATAAAACATTTGCAGACAGATCTTTCCATGTATAAGGAACGTGACTCTGAAATTTCCCCTTTAGAAAATATAAAACAATGTCAGACTGTAACTGGTTATAAAAAGAAACTCCAAACCTACTTATGCCATAAAGCATAATATTCCTTTAACATTTGTGAAGCATCAATGAATGCATGGCAGTGATATGTGCTATATCAATGTCATTGTAATGTAGATAACTCTCCTGTGTATCGCATTCTCAATAATACATGTCAGACATCACATAAATGGTCAGAAGATTAATTTTAGCAGAGAAGTAATATATCAATAGAAGATTATGTAAGGTTTTGGTCACAAACATATAGTATCCAATTTTGGTGTTTATATCGCCAAATACTGTTTGATAAATCATGAAATGATCACTGTTTACTACTGAGTAAGTGCATGAGCCTCAGACTTTAACAATTAACGAGACAATACATGTATGTTACACTTTGGTAGTGACATATTATATACCCTTACCACTTACGTATACCCCAACAAAACCATCACAAGATTGGAATTTCATAGAACCGTCTGAACTGGTTTAATTTGCATGAAGTATTTTAGTTTAAACCTTTTTGAAATTTGTCGAACTATATCTCAATATCACCATAACCTACAAGATTAACATTTGCCTATATATAATCTGAGTCAGATTGTCTGACTATATTTGGATTCGAGAAATTAATCTATTCTGCAGAAATTGGTCCAATTTTATCAATAGTTTTATTATCCTAAACCTTTCTCATAATGACAAAATCCTGGAGAATTCAAACTTCCAATTACTATCAGACTCCTTTTTACCATGTATTTTATTAAACTTTTCTTCTGATAAATATCTTAATGTTAGATACGTTTAATAAACTTGACTATAAATCTACCATATAGTGGCATGCAAATAAGTTCTGCTGTATTTCATTATTGGTTCTTAGGCAGTCTCAAAGTTATCAAGTAAGGATTGGAAAATGTTTCAAGATGGTTTCATCCATTGAACAATAGATCCATTAACCTTCAATTCCCATTCTGTATATATACATGTATTTGACTGTATATAAAATGGAATGGAATGGGGTTTGCTGTCTCATCAACAATGTTGAGATGCTGCCCTGTAAAGAGACAATTTCCTGTGTGAGGACTGGTAGTGTTTTGAATGGGTCTGCAGATTGAAGTTTTGTAACTGTAGCAAACTACATTGTGTAATTGAGTTGTATGTTGTACCAATTGAATAACGTCCTATTACACACGATGACAGCTTTACGTGTAATTGAATAAACACCAAAGGAAGAATTCCTGAAAGTCTTACATTATATTACTTTCATGATCAATTTCATGTCGGCATGAAAGCTCATGTCTCATCATGACGATTTGGACAAAATATCAAATTACTATAATAAGATTTCAGGAACTAAAACAACAAATACTCAATACCAATATTTCATACTGTAAAGAAAAATTCTAAAAATATTACATATCTAAATTTAAGTCCATTCTTGATATAGTAACAATAAATTTACAGAAATGGAATAGGAGACCTTTCAATAAGGTAAAACCATAGGTTGTGATAAAATGGAAAACTAAAGATATCTAAACAGATGTTTGTCTGACTTGTAGAGATACATGAAGGTAGGTTATTTGTGCCATTATTCCAAACCAACAGTCATCATTCTTTCCAGTCATAAAAATATACCAAAATTTCATAAATCAAGGGGCGTAATTCTAAGAGTAATTCTGGAAATAGTGGGCACCCTCTTAGAACATTGAACAATCTAACTAAATTTCAAAATAATGAAAATGTTAACCAGCTAGGTTTCATAAATCCAGGGCAGGAACTCCTGGAATAATTGTTCAATATCAATTAAAGGGTCTTCCTTTCAATAAGTTAAACACCCAATTAAAATCTTAAAATGATCCTATGTTTTTTGTGGTCTCCAACTGTGAGTACAAAAAAAAGAGTGAATGAATTTTAAGACAGACAGGGTGACAATCTGATTAGAATACAGATCTATATTTCGATGGCTTACGATACATGAAGGTCTGACTGGTTGTAGTGGAAGGTAGCGTCAGACATTTTACTAAATCAGCATTAATGTTACTGGCGAGATCCCACAGTTCCATGCACATCATGCGAAAACTCGCCGTAACAGACCGTTTCATTGGCTAATCCCTCATATCATCCAGAATGTGGGTTATATAACAAATCTTCCAGATCCTAGTGCATTAAAGACAAAACGTCATTTTGAAATAAAAAAAATAAAACGAAATAGGATCTGTGTTTTAATCAAACTGTGAAATGTAGTAAAATAGGTCAATTTAAAATCCAAAATTAAGTATGCCTATTTATGATTAAATAAATGTCAAGGGTATGCAGCAGATGTTCTTTTTGAATGTGATTATAAAATATCTCTTAGGATTAAGCATATGACTATGTGTCCTCTGTCAATATATTTCAGTTTAAAATTAAAATCATACAGCAATAAGTTTTCAGTTGCATGCATATTAGACATTTTTCCCCAAAAATACTTCTAAAATACCTAATATAGGTCACAATCTCTGGAATTACTTGTCAATAACGTAATCATGTTATTTATCGAACAACTGTTATGCAGAGAAGTACACAAAATACATGATTTGCTGGTTATCCCTGCATTAGAAATGTCCAGTCAACTCGTGAAATGCACCTACATTTGACCATACCTCCCTGTATTCTTATAAATTGAGGTCCTTATACATGTACATTCATAGGTTTTTATACTGTTTAATACACATATAAATGAAAAAATCAATAGTTTCTCGGAACATTTATAGCTATAATTAACTTTTGAGCCTTCGTTCAACACATGATCAAATAGCTGATTAAATAATTGTGACACCATATTCATATACAAGACTTAACTTCCCTCGCCCCCATTCATCGTGTTGTATTTAATAAGTTATATCCTTTCAAAATACAATAAAAATACACCAAAATCATGCTTTAAGACATTTTTCAGTCCAAACTCCCAAGTCAAGCAAATATTAATTTCACTATTTGAAAGATATTAATATTTTCTGTAATGTGTTCACAAGAAAATCAATATGCTTCTTCATTTTCTGAACGCAACAATGAGTATAAATTTGAAGTCCTTGTAAACTAGAGCATCTTCATTTACAAGGAAATCAATAGGCTTCTTTATCACATTATTATAAATTCTGTCTCTGTGTATAAATTTCAAGTCAATTCGGATAACTCTAGGCTTTGGAGCATCCATAAGATTTTTCAGAGTGGTCAAGGACCATAGCTCCAACAGTAATTATCAGAAATCAAGCACCTTTTTCATCTACTAAATATGTAAATTCAAAGCCAATTGGATGACAGTTTAAGCCTTTAAGCATTTGTGGACAACAGACGGACAGAAATGAAGCCAACATATGACCTTAATATTGGTGTATAAAACGATAGATACAGTGGCTGTATTATACAATCATGCCAGCTTCTGAAACTTGAGAAGTATTTCATAAAAATGTATTTTATATGTAGACAAATTTATCAGTATTCCATCAATATAAACAATTTATTTTATTTCATTGAGTCAAATTTTTCATGAACACAGATTCTGATTTCATGGCTTATAATTGGCATGAATGATTTGATCAGCAGACTGCAATCTGAGTTTCCAGTTTGAGGTCATCCTATTAATCTCAGAGGAAATACTGTCTAGCCTATGTCTTGTTTTAAATTGATGGTCACAGAAATTGACTTCAGCTTATTGTTGATACAATTTATCTCCAACCATTCTTCATCTTCATCAACTAACTAAACAATTATAAGCTACCAGATACAATATTCCAACCCACAGCCATTACCAACAGAGCAAACAGAGGAGATCAGCCATTAATGTTTGAGGTCATTCATGAAAATAATAGAAGTCAACAGATGATATTTCCATCATGTTCAAAGTCAAGCAGATATTTATTTCCCTATTTAAAAGATATTTATATTTTCTGTGGCTATTTCTTAATATGTATACCAATTAAACTTTTACATAATTGCAGCATTCATGACGGTTAAGAAAAGATGAGCATGAAATGTTGAGCAATATGGTTCTAACTAATTCTGATGTAAATCAGCCCTATCAAATTCTTAATCGTGATGTAATTCAAGGAATCTTGCTCCTTTAACATTACTCAAAATGTAGTCTGTATCAACTCTTGATAGTTAACATTTGTTGCAAGTAATACTGTAAGAGTGTAAGCTAAGGTCTATAGACCTTCATCTAAACTGAAGGATTGGAAAGTCCATGGAATACTAGATCTAGTATTCCATGGATTTTCCAATCCTTCTGATGATGGTTCCCTGTCTTTCCTAACAAATAAATATACCTCAACCGATATAATGTTGGGACACAGGTAGACCCTACAAATAGAATGTCTGAAACTCTAAATTGTTGTAACTATCCAAATATTAGAAAAGAACCTAAACCCTGAGAAACTTCTGGAATGGAAAGCTCCCAAATTGAGAGCTGCCTTATTATTCTGATTGTAACTAACACCTACGAAAAATAGTTATCACTAGATCATGAAAGAATTTGAGCAATGTGATTACAAATATTCTGACAAGTCTGCATTCAGAACACTTCAATTTTAGCCGCAAGTTAAATGATGTTTATCCCCGTCAGTAATTATTTGAGATAAAATAAATACCTGGATTAAACTACAAAGAGTAGTCCCAGCAAACTATTCAAATCTTATTGCCTTAGGGTCCTTTAACCACAACAACATAACAAAACTTCAATAATTATGTGTTGGGAGTCCTACTAAAACCTTACAAAACATTTGCTATTGCAATATCAGCCATTATAAAACACAACAGCCCATGTACGCATGTGATGTTGCACATAAAGAATAAAATATATGTATAGGCCTATCGCTTTCAAAGTTCTATTTAGTACAATACTGATAAGTTGATCATACTAGAGTAGTATATGAAATGGATATGCATGATAGCAGCTTCCATTCATATATAATGTCTAGGTGTTCGCCAACCAAGTCTCACGTTTCTAAACTATGTAAAATTTGTCCTTTTATTCACTGTTTTTTTCTACAGTAATTTATCAATAACAAAGATATGAATATGACACACGAAAGCCTATTGAAATATGCAATCTAGGTAAAAATACATGTACGTTCTACTTGAAAAACATGGATACAAATACTTACATGAATATACAATGTACACTGCTGTCCTTGTAAGTCATCTACAACTTACTAGAATCTCAATCCATTATAAAACATATTTCAATAATACACTTATAAACACATACACCATTCTTCCAGATCCAAGAAGTTAAAATAATTTCAAAGCTAGTGAACAAAAATAATCAATAAAATATACTTACTAGTGAACATGCAGCTTCAGATAATCAATAATGCAATTACATTCAATCCTTCTGGATCACACTGTTCTAACCTCTAGTATCCCTTGCCACCATATTGTCACCATACTACCATCACTACTGTCAAACTGAGCTCAAACCTATTATCACAATCAAGCTCCACAATAGCAGACAGCTTGTTTTCTGCTGACCTTATCACTGTATGGGTATATGAGCTACCAATATAAAAATACATTCATCTATAAATCATTGGCTAACATATTAATGTCTGTTGTTTTGTTATGTAATAGAGATTACGTACATAAAAAAAGCCCAGATGATTAATTCCAAATGAGAATTAACACTGCGACTCTACTCAACTCCGGTTACTATGGCATTGCTACCATTAATGTAACATTTTTTTGTAAACCAGTCCAGCGATAGGGTACCTGAATACAGCTTGTTAGTGTATCAGTAGTTCGGTACCATACAAGTCCACAACGCTGTAAAATAATATCACCGTTTTATTGATCCTAATATTAGATGAGCATCTAATTTAGGCCATTAGGGAAAGAAAAGTCCCTAATTATATCTAGAAAATCATTTCTTCTATTAGATGTCTAATCCCAAATGCATGACACACAAAATCATTTCCTGAAGCAATATTGCACTATTATTAACAGGAATTCAAGACGCTTCTTTCTGTTCAAACCACAAGATTCATTCATTATTTTCCAATGGTCGTCTTTTTTGTTTGAAGCAATTCTGTGGTAATTATGAAATAAATTCCTGGTATAATTTTACATAATATTAAGTCAGTTGCCAAGAATTATGTTTTAGAATATGCTTTACAAAACAAAAATTTCTTTCAATAAAGCATGAAGCATTTCTTCATCAAAAATATCCATTGTAATAGGACAGAATTAAATACTGTTTTACATAATTTCGTAAACAAGGCTATCACATTTTTATTCTTTTACCATTTATCCAAACATTGTCCACTGATGATGTGATGAAAAGTTGCTGGCAAAAGATTTACTAAATTATTCAAATTTTTCCCAATCTATAGGCCTGCTAATATTTATGACAGTCGTTTGATTGTTTGTCTGTTTAAGGTCGGTGGCGATACTAGGGCTGTCTGAAATTTGGTGTATAGGGGTAGCTTTCTTTTTGGGAGTACTATAGGCCTGGTGGCATTGACCTATCGCTTTCAGAGTTACAGGATGATTCTGTCTGCTTCTGCTTTTTTTATATTTGACATCAATGGCCAATACAATTATAAGTACATGTAACCCCAAAGTTAAACTAGCACAAGAGCAAATAACCACATTAAAAAAACTTAAAATAAGCACCAAATTCTGATTACAGATTAAAGAGATTTTGACAGAATTTTACACTTAAAATTATCTTCAGATGGGTATATATTATCCATTTAATTTGTTGAAACAATGCATATTTGTAAAGAAATTCAAATCATTTTTTAATCATGTAATATTGCAATCTCGAAACCAGAAAATTTTTTGAAGAAATTTCTCTGGTGAATCGGGGTAGCCATTTTCCCGGAAAGTGACATTTCTCGTTTATTTGCGTCGTACGCCCCTGATTTTACGTGCCAGGATGACCGAATCACTTTAAAATATACCCACCCGTAGAAAAATAGATCTTTACAAAAACTTGAATTTTATGTCAGCGAGTTGACTTTGAGTCAAGGATCATTTTACAACACACGAAACGACGATCCGACCTCTAGTTTTCGAGAAATCGACCCAAAAAGTTTGACCAATCAGAGGTCAGAATGGGCGGGGCTTAGGTTTGAAAAAAATTGGAAAAAATGGACGGTCTAATGTGCCAGAGGCCTTCGGGTCCGCGGCTGCCTCTGGGAACGAGATTGGTAATATTGAAGTAGGGAGCAGGGACGACAATACTTTAAAAAAGTAGCTGAGACTGGACAGGTCGGCAAATCTGTGTAGTTGGAGGATAAGTACAAATTTACATTTAATTGGTTGACTTCGATTTCTTCAACCATATCATTAGATTAAGAACTTGTTAAAAATAAAATGATTATCAATTCAATGCTTTTTAATCCTCCTATTTTATTATTCTCCAAAAGGATGACTAAGAAACATGTATTAACATCAAATGTATATATAGAGTAACTAAATCTATAGAAAGATGTCCAATTAGCCAAATAATTATATATATAACTAGACCTGCATGCAGGAATGACGGGTTTCACTTTTGCCATGTTACCCTTGAACTTGAACTTGTGTCACTTTTGGTGCTACGTTACCCTTGAACATATGTCCTTTCCGGTACCAATGAAACCAATATACAGGTTTCCACATAAGCATTGCACACATCAAATAAAATGGAAACAGAATCAAACCAATCCAGCAATTTTATTTTATACATTTGTTACATGTAATTGATCCTGACAAAATAACAGTACTTCCGGTGATAATGTAAATGTTCCCTTAGTCTTATGAAATCAGAAATGGCATAAGGCATCATATGGTGAAAATTTTATGTAAATCGAATAATAAT
The DNA here is from genome assembly GCA_948474765.1 of Patella depressa. NCBI lineage: Eukaryota > Metazoa > Mollusca > Gastropoda > Patellidae > Patella > Patella depressa. The sequence continues at coordinate 59,844,210 of OX419717.1, forward strand.
TTCCACTTTTATAGACCAAAAACCTTGAAAAGTGACGTGTAGAAAATCGTCTATTTCTCGGCAACCGTACAAGTTAGAAACCATTTTTTGGTATTTATATGACCGTATGGGTTTAATCTATTTGTTGATTGGAATCAAATATCATAATTGTATAAACATTACAAATCAGACTCATTTGAATAAAATATCGGTTTTGAAGGCTTAAAATACAGTTTTTGCCAAAATGACGCTACTTCCGGTTATAATGAAAACGTTAAATTAGTTTTATAACATCGTCTATGACATTAGGCTTCAAAGGGTGAAAATTTTATGAAAATCAAATAATAATTGACACTTTTATGGGCCAAAAACCTTCAAAAGTGACTTTCAGAAAATCGCCTATATCTCGACAACCGAACAAGTTAGAAACAATTTTATGATATCTATTTGACCGTATGAGTTTTGTTAATATGTGAATTTAAACCAAAAGTTAATTTTATTATTACATGTGACATAATTCTTGGTTGAAAAAAAGATCGATTTTAAAAGTTAAAAATTGAGTTTTTGACTAAATGACGTCACTTCCGGTGTCAATTTTAAATAGTAATCAACATGATATGACGCACACTTGCTTTTTGAATCAAATGATGTCACTTTTGTGAATATCCATTAATAATTGACTATTTTACAGGCAACATTACGAAAACAGTGACTTATGCAAAACTGCCCATTTCTCGGCAACTGCTTATATTAGAAACTAATTTTAACATACATTCTCTTCGTATGGATTATAGTGACAGGTTTATAAAAGTTAAGTAAAAAAATTTTAAAATCTGAAAAGCCTGAATGGGTTGTAAATAGGTCAATTTTACGCCTTTTTTCACCCCTTAATCCAATTTGCTCGATAACACTTTTGGTAATAAAAGAAATAACAATTGGGACAACGAAGCATATGAACTTTGTTTTATACAAATCGAACAATAAAAAATTAATCTAGGACTGAAAAACTGAATTAGCTAATGGCGGCCAAGGAAAATTACTGAGACAAATTTTTTTAACATTTTTGCGCTAGTCAGATGACTCTTTAATTCTGTGCACAACACGACTAAATAATATTTATAAATAAAAACGTTAAATCGAATAATAATTGCCACTTTTAAAGACCAAAAAACTTGAAAAGTGACTTGTAGAAAATCGGCTATTTCTCGGCAACCGTACAAGTTAGAAACCATTTTGTGGTATCTGTATGATCGTATGGGTTCATTCTATTTGTTGATTGGCATCAAATACCATAATTTGAAAAAGATTTCAAAACAGACTCATTTGAATAAAATATCTGTTTTGGAGGCTAAAAATACAGTTTTTGCCAAAATGACGTTACTTCCGGTGATAATGAAAATCTTAAATTACTTGTATGAAATCCCAAATGGCATTAGGTATAACATGGTGTGACGTTTATGAAAATCGAATAATAATTGACCCTTTTATGGCCCCGAAACCTTCAAAAGTGACCTGTAGAAAACCGTCTATTTCTCGGCAACCGAACAAGTTAGAAACCATTTTATGATATCTATATGACCATATGAGTTTTGTTTATATGTGAATTTAAACCAAAAGTTAAAATTATTAATACATATTAAGTTATTCTTGGTTGAATAAAACATTGATTTAAAAAAGTGTAAAATGCATTTTTTGACCAAATGATGTCACTTCCGGTGTCAATTTTAAATTGTAATCAACTTGATATGACGCTACGTGCTTTTTGAATCAAATGATGTCACTTTTATAAAAATCCAATAATAATTGACTATTTTACAGGCAAAATAACGAAAACAGTGACTTATGCAGAACTGCCCATTTCTTGGCAACTGCTTATATTACAAACGAATTTTAACATACATTTTCTTCGTATGGATTATAGCTACAAGTTTATAAAAGTTACGAAGAAATATTTTAAAATCTGAAAAGCCTGAATAGGTTGTAAATAGGCCAATTTTACACCATTTTTAGCCTCTTAATCGAATTTGCTCGAAAATGAAATCGAAATTAAAAAAACTGCTTCCTACATTTTTTGCGCCTTGAAAGGGCACACTCTTTGAGTCATATAATTTTTCAAAAAAATAATATTTGTTTATGAAGATCGTAAATAACTGTCAAAATTGTAGTTTTTGGTAAAATTATGCCACTTCCGGTGCCGACAGATAACACTTTCGGTAATAAAAAAAACGACAATTGATACAACGAAGCATATGAACTTTGTTTTATACAAATCGAACAATAAAAAATTAATCTAGGACTGAAAAACTGAATTAGCCAATGGCGGCCAAGGTAAATTACTGAGACAAAATTTTTTAACATTTTTGCACTAGTCAGATGACCCTTTAATTCTGTGCACAATACGACTAAAAAATATTCATAAATAAAAAAGTTTTTTGTAAAATTTTAAATTTTCGAAATTTGGCGCCTAATATCTTCGAAGATTTGCCGAAAATCAAAAATCGAAAGTAGCGTAGCTATGTGCCCTGTCTCAGGCTATGCCAAAATGTATCGAAAGTTAAAATCCAATGATTATTGTTAAAATTACTGCAATATTTTTAAAAACGATAACTTCGGTGATTTCGGACATTTCGCATTGTCGCAGAACGTTCAAAATAGCTTTATCCTCTAAGTCACACCCACTTTCCCAGTAAAACCGAAGAAATCGTAACGATGCGACACGTGGTTGCTGAGATCTATTCAAATTGGAATCTGAATAATAATAATAATAATAATAATAAGAATAATAATTTTAACAAAAACAATAGTGTTTCACACAAGCTACGCAGTGTGAAACCCTAATTATAGTAGTTATAATACATGTACTTAATTAATTTGACCTTATAAATAACAGAGCACATATTTGTTTCATTTGCTAGTTTATTTTAACATGATAATGCATGTACGCATTTAAGTCTATTTTACAGAATCTTTATGTAACTTTAAAGTAGCTAAGTCTCTAACTCAATATCATCCAAAGTCTTACATTTTGAAAACACGAATTATTTGCCAACTCAAATCAACATTGATGTTGTGATCTTACTGTGAAATGGTGCAGGCTTCTGATATCCAATACTTAAGGCAAAATAAAGATTTTACCGTTGGTACAGGAATCGTGTACCATAGATTAGAATCAAAACAGGTGCAATTGAATGCAAATCAGTTTATATACAATCATATTACATTATTATATGAGTTGTGTCCCATTAAGGTCAATTTCTAGGTCCCAAATATTAGCGATTTAGCTCCTTTAAATATGCAAAACCTAGCTTTTTTCTTTTAAAACACAGAAACTCTAATTAAATTTAGTTTACAATTTCATTTCCTAACCAATTATCTATCTTCAGTGAAAAAGAGTGTTTTTTGTATCATATTTGTCAAATGATATCTCTAAACCAACTAAAGTCTCTCTTATGATCTGGAATTGAGCTTCCAAAAAATATGTTTAATGTCAGTGAAATACATAACTGTGCTCTTCCAGATTGCAATACATTAAAGAGACGGCATTTACTTTTCCCTTGTAAAATAGTGAAAAGATCCATAAAAGCTCATAAAAGCAAGAAAATTCTGTGATATATATAGATTAGTATCAGAGTATGTATGAGCTTTTAACTTAGTAATTACATGTATGTATCTTGTGACACTTCGTGGAGCTAAAGAAAGTGAGCACCATCACTTTTTTTAATACGCCCACATTTTCATGTGGATGTATATTGTCGTCGCCCCTGTTCGTCCGTCCGTCCATCCACAATTGTTTGTGAACAGTCTACAGGTCACAATTTTTATCCGATTTCAATGAAACTTAAAATATAGGTTTATCACCCAAATATCTCGGTTCCTTTCGATATTGGCATGTATCGGAATGGAGCTTCATGGGTTATGGCCCCTGATTGTACAAAAAATCACGTTTTTTAGCTTGTGAACAGTGTAGAGGTCACAATTTTGAACCGATTTGGATGAAACTTGAAATGCATGTTTATAACCCAAAGATCTTGGTTCCTTTTGATATTTGTGCCAATCCGATCGTAACTTCCTCAATTATGGCCCCTTATTGTCCGAAAAAAAATCGCCCTTTTTAGCTTGTGGTCCCTCTAGAGGTCAAAATTGTTATCCGATTTGAAAAATCATTTGATTATATCACCGGTACATGGTTATGAAGGTTGAGTTCGAATTTCGTGAAAATCGGACCAAAATTGACGGACAAAATGGCCGTCGTTTGTACGCGAATAGTGTGAAAATATGTTATATCAAGGTTGTGGACCTTATAGAGGTCACAATTTTGAACCCATTTTGATGAAACTTGACATGTATGTTTATAACCCAAAGATCTTGGTTCCTTTCGATATTTGCGCCCATCGGATCGTAACTTCCTCAATTATGTCCGCTGATTGTCTGAAAAATCGCTTTTGTTAGCTTGTGGTCCCTCTGGAGGTCAAATTTATTATCCGATTTAAATACCGTTTGATTATATCACCGTTTCATGGTAATGAAGAGAGAATATAAATTTCGTGAAAATTGGACAAGAGTTGACGGATAAAATGGCCGCCGTCTGTACGCGAATATTGTTATATCAAGGTTGTGGACCCTATAGAGGTCACAATTTTGAACTGATTTTGATGAAACTTGTAATACATGTTTATGACCTAATGATCTTGGTTCCATTGCATATTTGCCCATATCGGATCATAACTTCCTGAATTATGGCCCATGATTGTACGAAAAATCACCCTTTTTAGCTAGTGGTCCCTCTGGAGGTCACAATTATTATCTGATTGAAAAAAACGTTTGATTATATCACAGTTACACTGTAGTTATGGGTGAGTTTAAATTATGATTTTCTGATGATTACTTAAAATGCAACAACTTTTGTTGACTGCCCGGACGATTTGGCTGCTGTGTGGGCGTATGTTTCATAGCCTGGCAACCTATTTTTTTTTATAATTTCTGAGGCTTAAAATTTTCTGAAAAAAGACCATGGTTGATCTTTACTGCAATGTCTATTTACTGCAATGTCTATTTACGGTAAGTATATTCATTACTCTTTATCTCATTTTTGTTATTGTCACTATTTTGATTCTTGTTGAACAAGCTATACTTGTCCCTTATATGGTTGATTCCTTCAGATATCACAGCCATTTCTTGTTTTTGATTTTTGTACTTTTTTAACATTATATTCCATTTTGATATTTGCTGATCAGGTAGTAAATCACTTGCAGAATATGCAACAACCATAACAGTGAATTTGATTTGTAAACCACCGTCGAAGATTTCTGCTTTGAGCTTATGATGGTCAACAGTAAAATGAAATAGAGTTTAACGTGTACACAGGACCTCAGTTTTCCATCCCATCCGATGTCACAAGTCGTCTTCAAAAAATGATTGATATGGCCAATCCCGATAATAATTTGGAGAATAAAACTGCTTAATTTTGTGTTAAAATCCCTTAAAACCCTCGTCTTGAAAAAATGACTGATATGGCCAACACCAATAATAATTTGGAGAATAAAACTGCTTAATTTTGTGTTAAAATCCCTTAAAACCCTCTACCTTCAGGCTAAGCAACTAACCCAATATATGTAACGCGTTTTCAAACAACATAAACCTGTCAACATAAACCTTATCAGGTCAACCAAGGATAAAAATGACCCTAGATCTTAAAAGCGTTATGTGTCCGGATAAGCAGTTTTAACGTTCACGTCCAAACGACTCAATATTTTGAGCTGAAATTTGTAGACACTGTAGATACATCATTCCTCTATATTTTGGCGTTTAAATCCCATACATACTCAGACTTTTATTTTTGAGACTGTTCAAATCGGGATAGTCCCTTTAAATGAACCTTATAACACATTTACTTTCCCTCGAACACATACATTAAACAATTAGTCGCAAATTTGTGAATTGTTAGAGAACATATTTCTCATTATAACCATGACCTCTATTAGTGGACTAGAAAATGTTATATTAGTGGATAATGATAACCAATTATGATGGAAATATTGAAGTTTCAATCTTTTACTTACTGTTAGGCCCATACTGATAGTTGAATCCACTGACTTAATCTTGATGTAGACAACCACATGTAATGATAGTTGAATCCACTGACTTAATCTTGATGTAGACAACCACCGTACTGATAAAGCACTTTACTTGAAACCAATAACTGGGGAACTATTGTTGGCCCGTTTTATAGGATACAAGTAAATATTTATTACCCCCCTTGGCCTTTACCTCTGAGCTGAAGAAATCTTATTTCATATACCATAATATGTGTATGAATTTCAAATGAATATGATAACAACTTGACCTAAACTGAACAAGGCCTACAATAATTTCAACAGAAAATGTGGAAAATCAAAAAGCTTCTTCATCTCATGAGCATTAACATAGTAGACGGATGGCCAAAATGTGACAATAATAAACCATGTGGAAGTTATATGCAGATTTAGCCAAAAACTGCTCATTAGCTCTGACCTGTCATAATTATAATGACAATGAGCAATAACGCAAAATGGGGTTCATTCACAAAATTTTTTTAAAAAAATGTAACAGTAAAAGAAGAGAATGGCTAAATTAAAAAAATTATGTGCCATTTTTCTATAATGTGAATATGATCAATGTTCTGTAGTCCATAATCCATCTCTATATCAAAGAATTGACGGCCAATAACACTCTTGCTGGCTTAACAGCTCCAGAAAATAAATAATAGCCTTATTCTAAGTACTAGATCATTTAGTTGAATTTTCCAATTTTTTAAATTAGGTGTGTTAAGATGAAATTTGTATTATCAATTAATTGGAATAATATTGTAAAATAATACAATCTGTTGGCCAGAATAAAGATTGGGACATATTATTCAGTTACAACAAGAGTGGTATGAGCCTTTAATTAAGGGCCGAATTTCGATTTGGCGTGATTTTCTTGTCACCATATCAATTGTTTATAAAATAGATTTTGTGAAATTTCATCCTGCCTTTCATTAACTAAAATAATTGCACCCTTGTCAGTGATGCAGGACGGGTGTCTAAATGTTCGCATGGGGTCGAAAAACCAAGGACCAAGGTCCTGTGTACACATTGGCATGCACGTCAAAGTTCGCTTGACTGTTGGAATTCAATACAAGAGAAGGCCATAGTACCGCTGTCCAGGCAAAATTTCCATCATAGCACACTATGCCCGTCTTCATTAGCCCAGCTCGAGTTCGGAGCAGAACAGTAGGACGTTAACCCCCATTTCATTACAATTTTAGCTGTTCTACATTTTGATTTTATGGTATCAATAAAACAATTAACATTTTTAAATATAAAAAAAGATAAAGGAACTGCATAAAAGTCAAAGTTTTATTACAAGGGTTCAAGTTCATTAAGGAAGCTGCTATTAAAGCAATCAATAGAAACCTCATACTCAGTCTGTGAGAAAAACCAGTAAGATATAAAATGTCTTCATATTACAATAGAAAGGCAATTTATTAAGAGATAAAAGATCATAAAATGTGACAAGCAAGAGTTCTTGGGAGTATCTTTTTCTCGTCTAAAAGCTTAATTATACAATCAGGTCAGGTTACAGAACACCAGGTCCATACTGATTATAGCTGAAAACACAGAACATGTACCTGATCAAGTTCAGAATCAATGATCTGTCACCCTTCCGTAGAGGGAGGTTTTAATGCCCACTTAAAGGAAATTAGGTCATTTGGTGACTAACATATAGTACAATTTCATTTCAATAATTTGCTGCTATGTAGATAGTCTTACACTGTATTTGACTACAAATACATGTACATGCAATGATGGTTTATGCAGATTTATTTCGAAGAACATCAAGAGCATAAGAAATCTACATGTATTATTCAAATGTTTGTACCATTATGTGTTCTGCATGATTTCATCTGTTTTCTCTTTCATCACAAGAACTTTATATAGTCTGGTAAATAATTAAAGATGCTTAACACTAACAGATCTTTCAATTGACTTGAAATCAAAATCATATAGACTTCACTTTACAACAATTGAAAATAAATTTTCAAGAAATATGGAGTCTTAAAGATACATTCTAATGAAATTATCAGTTATTTCCAATAAAAATATGACATGTGTAATTAACAATAAACATAAATGTTGACCAAGGTAATAGCATTGACACTGACTTAAATAAAACAAAATCTTAAAGAATTTAGTCTGTGGTACATGCAAGTAACTCCAAAGTCATTAATTAGTCTTATTAAGGCTTCATTTTTAAGACTTTCTAATCAACCAGATTTGCAATCATTTAGCATACACTTTTTTCTAGATGGACTGTCAGCTTACATACCTGTGTAGTAATTTTATAAAATTTAAACCACACAAATGGTTTATGCACCCAGAAGAAGAATATAAACTAATTTACAGAAAAACAGTTTCATACAAAATTACAAATGTAGATGGGGTTCACAAGTAAAGGAAAGCCGTTACCGCTGAAAAAAGTCAGGCAAATACACAATTTTGAAATTTGTCTTTGTGTATTTAAATAAAAGCTAAAATCTATATTCTTGTTCATGATGTAAACAAAATTAAAGTGTTTAATTGGGTTGATCTAGGTGTTATTTCCAATAGTGATGAAGAAAATGTTACAGAATTTAAAAATTCACAAAGTAAAGTATGTAGAAGTTGAACTGTAGCACTTGACGGTTAATAAAATCAGTTAATTCAACAAACCTGGACAGAATTTCACTTCTCAAACTATATCAAATTAATAACATGTTCTTTATGTTACGCCAATCAAAGGTTGTGTCCTTTGAAAGAAATAATCTAATTTTATCTGTGAAATTTACAATATGTGTGGATATTGCTGCGCAAATGGTTGAAACAATGAATGATAACTATTAATTTAAACTGATGACTAGAGAAATAACAACAGGCAAACAACTGTTTATCTCTTAAATATTCTCACCATATAAAGAATCACACCGAGATTGAACATTTTCTAATTGTGTGGTTTTATATTATCTTTAGATATACATGTAGAGCATAAAACTTGACCTTAGGCACGAACCAAGGGGAACATGCACCACTAGGTTTTTCCACTGCATTTAATCTGCAGTCAAATGAAATCATCTATGATTTTGCAAGCAGAAATCTAAAATAAAGTAACCCGTATTTTAATTTCAGCATTGTTTCATTTTGAAAGACATAAGATTATTTTACTTTTCAATATTTTTCAATTAAACGAGCTAAGATGATAGGTCTATATGGTATGATTGCCCTTTCCAATAGCTGAAGAACTAAATATTTATCTAATGCAGAATAGCATCACTGATGTTCAATACATGTTCATACCCAAGGATCATCATACTCCTAGTAGTGTAGACTGGCACAGTCTCTTCTATTTATTTTACATTTCGATTTATATAAAAGCAGTAATTTTTAGTAAACCAACACTTTCGTTTCCATTTGTATAAAAAAAAAAATTTGAGTAAACCTGTAACCAGCACCAGAGACTGGACAATTTGCGAGCTTCACAATAAAATGGGCGTTTCTTGTCCTGTTTTACGTTGTTCCTTATTTGGAATGATTGACAGTTGTCAAGCAAGCCCCGAGTCACGTGACACGAATTTGTAAATGTGATGTCTAAGATAAATTAAGTTCGATATTTACCTTGAATCATGCGTCTCGAATGGAGTGCAAAGCAGTCATGCTGAAACCGTCTGCGGGCTGGTGTCACGTTTTTGTTTCCATTCGCCATTCGGCTTCGTCCCGATACGCATGAACTGGCTTCGTTAAGTTGTTATAATGATGTCGTGTGTCATTATTTATGTTCATTCACCTCATCCCATACGTTGTATCCGTTCATTCGACAGATATTGTCCGTCAACAAAATTCTTAGATCGTTAAAGTATCACTAAATAACAATAACTGTTATCCACAACAAACATCTCGCACCTACACCAGTTTGCCAGTGCAAATGCAGTAATCCCGTGCACGACGTCACACGACCTACATAATGCAGATTGACCTACTAGATGAGAATGAAGCTCTATTTGCCCAGTCTCTAGAGATTACGTTTTTTTTTTTTGAGAGGACTGGCCAATTTTTGGTGTGTGGAGAAGACTGGCCACCAGTCTACTAGTAGTGTTTCATTTGATTAGACCTAATCTAACTCAAACACTTATTTAAAGGGGCTAAATCGCTAATATTTAGGATCTAGAAATTGACACAAATGGGTCGCAACGCATGTAGTAATGTAATATGAATGTATATTAACTGATTTACATTGAAACGTTTCTGTTTTACTATAATTTCTAATGAGTTATGTTGGACGAGATACGCCAGAAGTCCCAATCGAATTGCAATCTGTAGCATCTAGTTATTCCAGTCTACACCTATAATATTTATTGCACATGCTCTCCAGATAAATATATGGCCTCACCGTTTTACTTGACTTGTGGAATATGCCTTTAGCCTCGTTTTTCGAGACCCTTATTACAATAGCGTCGAAACGCATTATGGTACACGATTCGTGTACCAATGGTAAAAAGTTTATTTTGTCTTAAATATTGGATATCAGAAGCCCATCTTTTCTCGGTAAGACCACACCATCAATGTTGATTTAAAGTGACAAACAATTCGTGTTTTCAATGTCAAAGATTTTTGATGATATTGAGTTAGAGACTTAGCTACTTTAACAAAGCAAATTTCTTTTCTAAATTATCAATGGTTAATACTAGTTAATAGTCCTATTAATAACCAATTCCTAACTGACTAACAATATCATTTAGCTTTAAACTGACTAACAATATGATTTGGCTTTAAACAGAGTTCTGGATATGTTTACATAACGTTATGCCCGATTAACCAGTGCATAGCAGAATATTCCAGAAAAACTAATTACATGACAAACAATGTAAACAATACTGCTGGGAGGAACAATACTTTTGCAGTTTTAAATCACTGGGAAGTTTTTGGAAAGACCCCAGATTAAATGAACGGCTATCATGTTGCTGTACTGAGGAGAAATTTGATTGAACAAGAACAGACACACTCCATCAAAAGCTTGAGCATCAGATGTTAATCCAGCAATGGCCAGTGAGTAAAGTTACCAGATTATTCAATGAAGAAACTAGGACATTTGTTATTCTGATCAGATTAAAGCAGAAATGAACATGATATAACGTAAATGAGCGCCCACAAAGTGCGATATATTAAGCGCCAAAAGTCACAAATTAACTAGAGGTGTTTGTGTGCATACATCCCAAGAATTTTCATTATTTCTAGACGCCGTGAGATGCGTTTTCCGTCATTTTGTGATGGTAGTTACATGTTGTTGATTGGACCATTGACTGGCATTATATCGATTTGTCAACTTGTAGATCGTTCTACAAGTCTTAATTAAAATGTATCGCATTTTGTATTGTGTTATAAAGTCTGAAAACCTCTACATTGTTAACCAATAAAATTATAACGAAGATCATACTTCAATTTCTATATAGACAAGCGCATTGCAATTCCTGTTTTAGGCCTGTATTATGCACTGAACACTATGTAGACAATGAAGGACGAGTGTTTGTAACAAACCCGGCCGATTTATATTAATTACCCGTACTATAGTGTATGTGTTTTGTGTTATTATTTTCAATTGAAAATCATCTGATGTAAAAACCAAGACATTTAGGCACATAGGACTCCTGCGAGGCATCAATACATACAGGACAGCAAAAAGACACCCTAAACTGAGAAAGTGCTGTTAAAGGCCTCAAATCTTATCTAATGTACTGATGAATTATTGTCTCAGCATTTGCACCAATCTAATTAAAATATAGATCTATATTTCGTTTCGTTTTTTAAACTTTCGATGGCCTACACTCATGTAGATCTAACAGATTTAGTTTGAGCTCGCGTTCTATGACGTCAGGTATCAAGCATGGGACATTTGACCCGATAACGTCGGTCATTCGATTAACCAATTAGCGACCGCCATGCTTTTTAAAATCTACTTTTGTTTTGTTTTGATTTCTATCCGCTGGTAATATCTACCCACAGTTCCACGCATGAAAAGGTCAAACGGTCGATTCGACAGACCATTTGATTGGCTGACCCCTCATTTCAGGCAGAACACCAGTTAAATAACAAGTCCTCCAAATCCAAGAGTAGTAAAGACAAGTAAAAACGAAATTTTGAACTAATAAAAACGAAACGAAATTGGATCTGTGTTTTAAAGTTCCAATAGCATATTTTCTAATAAAGTCAAAACATAATTATTTCTATTTCTTTTGCTCAAAATGTTGTCAACTCAATATTATACGATCATGGGCAAAATTTCATGGGGGTTAAAATGGTTGAGACAGGCTTATTGAGGAGATAGTAACTCAATTACCTCCCTTGTTTTCCCATTCCTCTCCATGGACGGCCATCTTCAAACGTTTGAATTTGAAGTTGAAAATGATATTTGTGCCAATTTCTCAACTGGCAATAGTGAATTATAGGATTAATAGGATTATTCTTTAACAAGGTAGGACTGTTTATAGGTACAATCTATTTTAGGGCTTTATTTTAATACATTTTAAAAATATAACCTAAAAATATGCTATTGGAGCTTTAATCAGATTGCATTTGCACAAATTATAAATTTTGATTTGGGCTCATTTTTTACCAGTTGAGTAAAAATGTCAGCAATCTTTTATCTACTAATACTTCATCATATTAAAGAGAGGATAGAAATTGATTTGTTTGTCTAGCTCTTTACTTTCACTTTGCTTGCCGTTTTGTTGTAAAATATTGATGAAGACTCAACTCAAATCATTGCGAATCGAAGTATTTCTTTACCGACTAACAAAGATTATAAATACAGAACAAACAAGCCCACAATTAACAACAAAATGGAAAAAGAGAGGACTCACTAAGAGAATGGCACATAAAAAAACGAAACACATTATATAAATCATAATAATAATAAAATAATAATAGTTAAAGTGCCCAAGTCTAAATTTCAATGACACCTAAAGACTTTGACACTGAAAACACAAATTTTAATCAACATTGATGTTGTGATCTTACCGAGAAAAGATGGCCTTCTGATATTCAATATTGAAGATAAAATAAACCTTTTACCATTGGTACACGAATCATGTCATGTAATGCGTTTCATCACTATTAGTAACAAGGTACTTAAAGAAATTGGAAAAACATATTCCACAAGTCATGTAAAACGGTGACCACATATTCTTATCTGGATACCTTTCGCAATAAATACTTTCGGTGTAGACAGGAATAACGAGATGCTAGAGATCGCCATTTGATTGAGATTTAGGCGTATTGCACTGAACATTAACTGATCAGAAATTACAGAAAAACAGAAACTATTGAATGTAAATCAATTTATATACATATGACATTATTTTTTAGCAATTTCTAGGTCCCAATTCCAAATACATAAGGGATCATGGTGGCTTATAAGTGGGTAAGATGCCGGCACGATAGCCTGGAGGTCGGGTGTTCGATCCCTGCAACGCTACTGCATTGGCTGAGAACGTTCATCCATATTTTTCGGAGTTCTTTCCTCTTGTCAGTGATTTAGGACGCAGGGCCTGACAAGAACAGCTGTCTAGTCGGATGGGACAAAAAACACGAGGTCCCACATACATGTTGGCGTGCATGTTAATGATCCCTTGACAGTTGGAATTCGATATAAGAGTAAGCCGAGTGCCGCTGCCCTGGCAAAAATTAGCCTCATGTCATAGCACACTGCATGGCGTATGCCAGTCTTAGTTCATTAGCCCAGTTTATTAGGAGCCTACTACTACTATCAAATCAATCAAGTGAATGAGAAGTTACCGTAAACGTCCACGAAGACCGCTGGCTGACAAAACACTTCACTTCATAATATGACACTATATTATACAGATTTATTACTGATGAAATAATAACCAGATGCAAGATGCTCAATTTCTGCGGTAACTGCTCGAGTGCTTCAAATCGCCTACTAGTGTAGTCAAGAAGAGTTTTGTCAGAGATTCGAGTGAATAAATATTTTATTTTAGGTAATACTATAAGTATAATAAACATGACTAAACTTACCAGCAGTTTTTTTTCTGGGATCGATGCCACGTGTTTGTATTTTTAATGGTATTCTGACACACCCATGAACACTAATCTGGCACTTATCTACCCATGTAAACATGTAAACATAAATAATCAAACGAGAGAAACAACAATCAATTACTTCCGGTATCTGTCTATCGTGAAAGGTGCTCGTTATCTGATTGGTCAGCATATGCACGTGATATAGTCTAAAAAGACCGCGAATATTTAAAGTGACATAATAATATATTTTTATATAACTGTATTTTTTTTTCTTCTTTTTTTATGCTTTTGTTATAATGTGAAAAAGTTTAATTAAATTTCCTTGTCCATAATATATCATACATAGGCCTAATGTATTGGACACTACTAAAATAGCAACAATTTTCAATCTATACAGTCGGTAAAAGTAACTATATTAATATACGACCATGCGTGCATGTCCCGTTGAAAAGCTTGTAGGACCCGGGATTCCTATACACCGGTGGGGAGCGGGGCGACTAGGATCCACCCCTGCTATTTGGAAAATAGATGAGATTCTTTCTTTTTTATACACTAATCAAAAGTCCCAGTATTGTAAAGACTTTTATTCAATTTTGATCTATTTATATAAGCACCGCCAAGCACAGAATAAACACATGTACTCACTTGCAGATTATCATTATTTCTTTATTTAGCTAAAGCCTAGCTTACCACCCGGCAGGGGAAATTTTAGTAAACCTGTGCATAAGACTAGAAGATCACAGACTGGCTGCAAACACTTTTGGTCAAGCACATACAAAATTTTCACTAGGATACTTGGGGCTGGTCTACAAGCTACCAAACCCTGCTGCCTGTGCATGTCAAAACACGTACGTCAGGTTGTGATCAAAATCTATCCTAACACAAATCTCTATAAATAAATGGTCCAATATGTTTCAGCAAAAGAACCTTTGATTAGATTATTGTGTCTCTACATATCAGATTTGAACTAATAAAAAAAACAATCCAACAGTGAAACTAAACAATGATCCAATAAGTTAAGAAGGATCACTCTTCATAGCAACAAAAGAAAAAGTTATATATTAAACATAATATTTATTCACTTTTTATAATCTTTACTTTTTACAATAGCCCATATTGTTATGCATCTCTATGTGGTAATGCCTACTGTTGATTTAGCAATTCAAAAATTTTTATTTTATTTATTGATGCACAGATATGGTATGTACAGATACTTAAAAATAAGTGTTTGATAAAGGTCAAAATTTATTCTGTTCCTAAAAACAAAGCAGATGTACGCATTATATTGAATCATGCCTTCATAGCCTACTTCATACCAGTATCAACACTATCAAGTATCAATCGTGAATTTTCTCATCCTGAATAATTAAGTTAAATATGAATTAAATAAATACTTCAGTACTGACAACGAATAGAAATAATAACCTATAACATTCACTCATACTATCACCAGTCAACCATGAAAATAACCATGTTTATATTTGATAACAATCTATATATGTAATACAACACGAATCAACAACCATTCATTTATCACCTAAACAACAAAACAATAATCAGTGAAATATTTTTCATGCATAATAATCTTGTAAAACCCCAAATATTACACTATAACCACATCTGTTACTCAGTATGAATAGAGTTAGTTATACAATTATGTATGTGAAATATTGATTTAAAATCATACAATGGTACATGTGTATTATTTTGTATTATCTCCCTTTGAACAAAATGGGGATTATTGACTGAATGTTCCAGAAATGCATCTTTTTATAGCCTTTAACTGATGACAATTAAATAAACACAATCTAGAAACATCCACTACATTACAATCAATATATACAAAAAATATAAATTCGGAATGGAAATAAACTGAGATTGTTTGTTAAGGGAAAAAGAGATGAATATTTCCGAAATATAGTGGAAAACAATTGCTAGTGAGCATAAGGCTGTGTTGAATTGATTCTTTGTTCTCTACCACGCTTTGGTAGAGGATCCCACAATTCATGTGCTAATCTTTTTCAACACAAATAAAAAACCAAAGCTACTGAAAAGACATAAGATATAGAAAGGCGCCATAATACTGTGACCCTGTGTTATCACTTGTTCGTTTGTGAATCGACTCGAAGATTCATAACCATGTGGATTCCACCAAGTGGAACCTGTACCCAAATCTAATGCTTTACCTAATGTGCACAACTTATAGTTTTCGAGGGGTTATTTACCAGATATCAGGAGTCCCTGTATAGAATTCTAAATCATAATGTAATTTTTTTTTACGCTTGGAGAACATTTACAGTGACAAACTCATGAACTTTTGAAGAAACTTTCAATGACTACGTACAGTATTAAATCTTAAAATATATAGCAAAACCATAACTGTTAATTTTCGCAGAGTTTCAAGGAGGATTTTCCAGTATTGAAAATCAAATTTTCATTTTTCTAGGAGTTTCAAGGACTTAGTGAACCTTGCTTTATATTCAAAATAATTCAGATTTTCAAATATCTGTAATTGAATATCAAAACATTACTCTGATTCACACTTGTGCATATGTCACTTATTATATCATTAACTACATATTGAGGACATTTTGTTTCCACATCCTGACTATACGCTAAAAATCATATCGTTAAAAAAGTTTTTTGATTATGTCAAATTTTCCAGTACCTGATGAAACAACTTGACACTAGATAGTATTACACCATGCTAGAACATTTTTTGTTTTGAAACCCACTTTGAGTTGTGTTTACCACACTACTGCAGATGTTTACCAGAGTGAGCAGGAGAAACAAGGAATCAATTTAACACGGTCTGAACTGAGACAATATTTTCAATACATCAAAATCAAAGTTTTAAATCGCAACAACCATTTTCAATATCAATATTATAAGTTCAAATGTGCTGATTACCAATATTTGTATAATTTGCGCTAATATAAAACCCCCAAAACTAAATATAAATAATCAGCAACAATTCTTGACTCAATAAAGTTAAAGATATAGTTTCAGAGTATCATTTTTGGTAAAACCATCTTGTTCTTCCTTTCAAATGTTCCACTTGGCATCAACCAAATTGACGTATCCACACTTTTTGCACCAATGGAATTTTCAAATATCCGAAAGTCACGTTTAAATAATAATCTAATGTCATTAACTGAACGCTAAAATTTTAAATTTCCAATAGATGGTAAATCTGGTAATTTAATGTCTTTTATTTTTTGTGGAATGTTCATTTCTTTCACAGCAGAAACGGCTCTAGCAGGAGCAGCTGCTATACCAGCCTGATAATAAAAAAAATAAAAACATCGTAAAAATCATAAACAGAAATATTGGTCAAGAAGATATGATTTCTTGCTGGCAGTTTATGATAGTGTGGATATAGCATTTATACAAATATGCATTAATAACATTACGCTAGTAAGTTAAGCTACAATATGATGGCATTGCTATGGCAAAGTGTAATGAAAACCAGTGTTATTCGCGTTGGTCTTTCCCCAAAATATTGTGAATTGTTTATGACTATAATATGTTACAAGCGTATGAAAAATAACCTAAAAATTACATGAAATGAATATTTCTCTCAAATACCATTTTTAGAAAAAAAAAATTCTTCATTTTAAACTATATCAACCTATCAATTTGCCACTAGTCTTCAAACTTTATCATCATCAGATATTGTAGACATTGTTTCAGATAAATAATACTTTATCAACATGGAATTTTATCCTACCAAGTTTAGTCAAAGAATATATCACTGTAATCTGTCTGTAATATACAGTAATAGCCTAATGTCCTATTGCATTTTCCTCAAACCACAATCTAGTAAACCAAATCAATTTGATCATTTTGGAACAATCACATTAATTTATGTCATCTGAAAAGACTAGACAAATTGGTGACATGTGTAAGTAACTGAAACCAAATATAGCAATAGTAGAATTCATACCTCTTGTTTTTCCAATTTATTTTGTTCTTCTATTCTGGTTAATATTTCTGTCATATTAGTTTCTAACACCATACCACCCATTACCAACTCTTGTAATATATATAACACCTATACAAAATCAAAACATAAAAATTGATATTATTTCACCTAGAGTAATCACAGTTTAACAAGCAATCTAAAACAATGTTACTATCAACTGATAAATATTTCAGGATATATAATTATTGGTATATGCAAGGCAATAATTGATCGATAATATTAGCAATTTCTGAAATATGCATAATTAGGATCCCCTTTTAGGAGGCAGACCACCAATAATTTTCCATTGACTTAACTTGGCTCAATTTTTTCCAAAATTTGTGTTTGGCTGATAGAGTGACAGATTATGTATGAGGTTGACCTATGAAATTTTGAGATATGCAAACTTGTAGTAGCATACATGTACCAGTAACTATTTGCGAAACATATTACGGTCGCCAATACTGTTATTTAATGGGGGTCTGCCTCCATTTTAAATATGGAGTTACTCCCCTTCCAGCTTAGAACGGATATTGTATTGCACTAATTTGTCTGGATATCATACCCTAAGTAGAAAGAAGACATCATCCAAAGTGCTATAGAATATATACATCTTATTAAATTTCTAAAAATAACATCTTAACAATGGTTACCTTATCAACATGGAAAATGAGATCCAATTCACAAACATTTTCAAAACATTTATCCAGTGTTTCCACAAAAACCTGAAAATAAAAATTGTCAATGATGTATTACAGAAGCAAAACATTTCTTTGAGAATGATTTCGCTATTTGTTGGACCCATAAAACATTTTTGTACATAATTAGGATTTACAAAAAATGAAATTGCTATAATTGGTTATAATTATCTGGGACGGAAATATTAAAAAGACAAGAGACTTTAAAAGGCTTGCATACACCAAGAAATTTATTTGTCTCAGACAGCTTGATTTCTTATTGGTGACAATCTCTTCAGCAAATCACAAATTTTCTGTCACAGACTCAGTGTATTGCTGTCATGGGTATAGCAAGGTTTATTTAATCATCCATCCATACAAGTTCTTTATACAAAGCTAAAAACAAGTGGAATTCATCAAAGCTGCATTTAGAATTAATCCAGATGTTTATATAGCAGGCTGGAACAATCTGTCACAAGAAGATTTATAAGCTAAATGAATTGGTTGGGTCTGCATCTGTCCATTATGCTTTTAGTCAACAGCACATGTAATTTATGTTAATAGGTGCTAGTTCCAGTCTTTAAAAATTAAGTGAAAAATGCAATACCTGTATTAAATCTAAAATACCCAATTCACTTTCTGATGAATCAACACAAAACACAAAATATAAAGTAGCATAATGTCTGTAAATCAGTTTATAATCCGATCCTCCAATCAACCTGTTAAAAAAAAAATATTCAACAATCAAATGGCGTATGTACATGTATGGCCCATTTTTTTTGGAACTGTAAAATCGCCGATAATGGGTCATAAAGTACAAGATTTTTTTGCTACTTGTTCAAGAACACATTTCGTTTACAACATACATCTACGGTCCCGTGAAAACTTTCTCTGCTTCATTCATGTCCGCACAAATCTATGTCATGTTGAAAGAATTTAAAGCAACAATGTTGAATCAGTTCTTGGTCAATAATTTAATACCTATTATCAGGTAAACCAATCTTAAGGCCCACAATTTGTATAAAGTTGTTATTTTTACAAGATATCAGTGACTGCTTGTCTTATCAAACAATATATACTCAGCTATATAATTTACTAGTGAACATGCTGCATCCGATATGAATTGGAGAAAGGTACAGTGAACCTAATTATTTGTCACAAAAGTGATTCCCCTTGACATGACTTTTTATCTACCAATAATAACATTTATAAATCATCATTTTATCAGTATAATCTACATCCACTTACGTTCCACCTTCTAAAAAATTACAAACATTATCTTCTCTTTTAGACACCAGATGAAATGTTTCCCGCACTATTTGATGTTGCATATCTTCTGGCTGAAATAAATGAATCAATTTTGAAATACAACTATAAACCCATAAAAACACAGAAACACCATAACTGAATAACGGATTCTCACATCCAAGCAAAAGAAAACCTATTTTTCATTTCTGGCTCTGCAGACATTACTTAATTTATTTCAAGATAAATTTCCGGTGATATTTGTGATTCATCAAATCATACTATTTTGGAGTAAAAAAGGCTTCACCTATGATATCAATTTGTGGGGAGTATTTATGCAAATCAAAAAGGCTGGATTGAAGAAAAAACATATCTGAGTGAATCAACAGAGGTTTGTTTGATTGCCTGACATTATGCTGACATTACGAATATGTTGATAAAAAAAAAACAACCAGAAGCAAGAGCAGGTAAAAATCAAGGTTTCAATAGGCATTGCATTCCTCCGCTATTTTTTTTTTATTCTATTGTCTAGTTTCGGTATGGTGTATGCACATATACGGATAGAGGGTCAGATTCCTGTGGTTTATTTGGAAATTAAGGGAGTTAGGGCCTACAGGCCAGTAACATTTTTGTAGAACTTACTTCAGTTACTTGGCGAAAATGGGATCACATGGCTAAGTGGGTAAGATGCTGGCTTACTAGCCTGGAGGTCTGGTGTTCGATCCCTGCACTGGTCGAGAAAGTTCATCCTAATTTTCTGGCGTGGTTTCCCTTGCCAGTGTTGCAGAACTGAGTCTGAGGACAGCTGTTTTGTCGTTCGGATGGGACCAATAACAGAGGTCTCATGTACACATTGGCGTGCACGTAAAAGATCCCTTAACAGTTGGAATTCGATATAAGAGTAGACCGCTGTAGTGCCGCTGCCTTGGCAAAATTTCCCTCATACTGTATGTGAATGTATCATATTCATATGGCGTTATGGCGTATGCTGGTCTTCATTAGCCCAGTTTAGGAGCAGAACTGTTACAGTAGGACTAGAAGGACGTTAAACCCCCATCTCATTTCATTTCTCTGGCGAAAAAACTTGCTCAAAGGAATTGCTTTGAACAATCCACTATCTATTGTGACGGAAGACATAAGTCATATAAGTATGTATTCAGAAGTGGCAGTGAATGAACTGAGTGGCAGGGGAACCATTTCTGAATCATAGTTCGCACAGTCCAACAGAATAGGGAAACAAGACTCACATAGTATTCGTAGAATTTGGTCATCCTCGCCTTTCCATGATTGTTAAAAACTAAAATAGCTCTTATCATCTTTAATTTTTAAAAAAAACTAATCATTTATTTCCAGGCTTGTTCCACGAAAACAATCTTTTGCTCAGAGTTCCTTTTCCGGTTATAGTCACAACCAATAGGTCTTTTGGTCTTATACCCGTATTATGTATGACAATCAGGACAAATCAACGCCCACTTAAAGGGAGATAACTCTTAAACAGCTTAAAGGGTTTAGACTAATAGTCTTCCAAAATAAAATAAGAAATACCATAACACCCTACTTTTCTGCTACACCCGGGCTAGTGAAGACATGGCACCATACGGTATTATCTATGATGGCACCGAACACAAATTGGCGACCTATTCGACTAGCGAGCTATTCGACCGATCCAGCTGGCAACCTGTTCGTTGGCAACATATTCAGAATTAAGACAACAATCGCCCAACCAATAAAATCCAACGTTACGTCTATCAAATGAAAGTAGAATAATATATTAATTTTTATCCATTCCTTTAGCTCAGAATAGAGGTGTAATTTCGCATTATCGTACAAAATTCTAGACATTCAACTAAATATATTCCGAAAGGTAATTAAATAGGATTTCCAGATGTTATCAGTAAAAGTTGGCACAGTCATATTCAAGGGGTGCACTTTCTTCCTAAACATGACCAATTTTTAAAAAAATTTAAAGGGAAAAACTGTTAATATCCCGTGTCAAAATTCGGACCATCGTACAAAATTCTGATGATCCAACTAAATATATTCTAAAAGGTAATTGAATACGCTTTCTAAATGTCATTAGTAAAAGTTCGCACAATCATATGAAAGGGGTGCGCTCTCATCCTAAACGTCGTCAATTTTTTAATATTTTAAAGTGAAAGAACGCCAATATTCCGAGTCAAAATTCGGACCATCGTACAAAATTCTGAACATCCAGCTATATAAATTCGGAAAGGTAAGTGAATAAGCTTTCCAAATATTATTAGTAAAAGCTGGTACAATCATATTAAAGGGGCGCGCTCTCAACCTGAACATAGCCATTTTTTCAATATTCTATATGTAAAGATAGATCGGTATTTTTTTCTAAGTCCAAATTCGTACCATCGTACAAAATTCTGAGCAACCAGCTATATATTTTCTAAAAGGTTATTGAGTAACCTTTCCAAATATAATCAGTAAAAGTTGACACAATCATATTAAAGGGGCGCGCTCTCATCCTAAACATAGCCCATTTAATATGACTGTGCCAACTTTACTAATAATATTTGGAAAGCTTATCCAATTACCTTTCAGAATATATATAGCTGGATGCTCAGAATTGTGTACGATGGTCCGAATTTGGACTCGGAATATTACCGTTCTTTCACTTTAAATATTGAAAAATTGGCTATGTTCAGGTTGAGAGCGCGCCCCTTTAACATGATTGTGCCAACTTTTACTAATAATATTTGGAAAGCTTATCCAATCACCTTTCAGAATATATATAAGTGGATGCTGATAATTTTGTACGATGGTCCGAATTTGGACTTCGAAAAAAATATCGGTCTATCTTTACATATAGAATATTGAAAAATTGGCTATGTTCAGGTTGGGAGCGCGCCCCTTTAATATAATTGTGCCAACTTTTACTAATAATATTTGGAAAGCTTATTCAATTACCTTTCAGATAGCTGGCTGCTCAGAATTTTGTACGATGGTCCGAATTTCGACTCGGAATAATAATATTCTTTCAGTTTAAAATATTGAAAAATTGGCTATTTTCAGGTTGAAAGCGCGCCCCTTTAATATGATTGTGCCAACTTTTGCTAATAATATTTGGAAGGCTTATTCAATTACCTTTCATAATATATATAGCTGGCTGCTCAGAATTTTGTACGATGGTCCGAATTTCGACTCGGAATATTAATATTCTTTCAGTTTAAAATATTGAAAAGTTGGCTATTTTCAGGTTGAGAGCGCACCCCTTTAATATGATTGTGCCAACTTTTACTAATAATATTTGGAAAGCTTATCCAATCACCTTTCAGAATATATATAGCTGGACGCTCAGAATTTTGTACGATGGTTCGAATTTGGACTTCGAAAAAAATACCGGTCTATCTTTACATATAGAATATTGAAAAATTGGCTATGTTCAGGTTGAGAGCGCGCCCATTTAGTATGATTGTGCCAACTTTTACTAATAATATTTGGAAAGCTTAATCAATTACCTTTCAGAATATATATAGCTGGTTGCTCAGAATTTTGTACGATGGTCCGAATTTCGACTCGGAATATTACCATTCTTTCAGTATTAAATATTGAAAAATTGGCTATGTTCAGTTTGCGAGCGCGCCCCTTTAATATGATTGTGTCCAGGCCCGTATCTAGACACCATTAAGCTGGGGGGCATAACCTTTCGGTAGGGGGGCGAACATTTTGAGGAAATTTTCGGAAAGGTCATTCTAACATACTGCTGTAATCATCATGCTATGTAGTTACCTAGTCGTCTAATAAGTATTTTAAAATAAGTATTCAAACAATTAAAATTTAGCTTTTTTAGGTTAATATAAGGAACTGTGTGTACTTTAATGATTGTTAGCAATTTCTGAGCGGGGGGGGGGGGGGGGGGCGAGCATTTCACGCGGGGGGGGGGCATGCCCCCCCGCGCCCCCCTGTAGATACGGGCCCGATTGTGTCAACTTTTACAAATTACCACTTTACCGACCCGGGAGCCGTCTATGTGGTTACGATTTATATGGTTACAATTTATAGAAAAATGATTTTGAAAATATTCACTTATTCAACTTGTTAGCCAATAGCTACTCTAATTTTACCCGCATTTAGACGGCCCTAACCAATGAAAAAGTATCGTTGTTTGTTGCACGTATTAATTTAGTCAGCCATTTTTATAAAAAAATTTCCTCTTGATGGAATATGAATAACAGACAGAATAAAACGATGACCAAGTTGAATCAGTGAATATTTTCAAAATATTTTTTTCTATTAATTGTGAACACATAAATTGTAACCACATGTAGTTAAGTCAAACTACAGCAAATATTTCTTACATTCAGTTACGTGGTCAGCACCGATTATGAGATACTGCTGACAGAATTTCAAATTAAAGCACACACGCTAATTATGTTGTGATTTTAAAAATTATTCACTACAAAGCCGATAGAGGGCAGGTCATATATATATATTTACGTCTGACAGACAACTAACATCTCGAAAAACATCGAGGGGTAATCAGCGCAACGTGGGCAATCTGCGCGAGGGGTGAAGATTGCGCCTAACATACAGATAATTATCTTACACACTGTTAATAAGACAATGTAATAATCTTCTTTGATTGGCATTTAGTAATTGAACATATTAACACCGGGTACAATTTTATGGATACACAATTACTGAGTTTAATACTAATATAAGCATCATTTATTCCCGAAATCCAAAATGGCGGAGTTTTAATTAATCGTAATAAAATGGCATTTTTCCGTATAACCAGCGAAAATATCGTAACATATGACCTTTGCTGTGTCTTTTATACGGCTTTTGATGTCTCTGAATTCAAAGATAAATTTCGAAAGATAAATTCAAAATTGACTCAAAAATGACGGATTTTCAGTTAATCTTCTTTTTTTCCAGATGTGGTTGTCGATGGCGCTGGGTTCAATTCTTATCTCAAATATCAATTTCGAGAATCCAAGCGGCAGAAAATCCAATGGAAATCCAAAACAGAGGAATTTTATTTGATGGTCATTTGTTTCCGTTGGATATGGCTTGTAATATGTCTTATGTAAGGGTTCTGAGATTACTGAATTCAGTTTCTACTCAAACATCTAGCCAAGATGGTACACATTTAAAACGACAATCAAAATAAAATCCAAAATTCATATTTTTGTTCGTGTGGATATTGCTTACTGAATTCAATATTTGGTTCATAAATTAACTTCCGATAAGATTGTCACACATCAAATTTGTGTGTATACAAAAGATAAATTTAATGTCAGTTTTTCAAAAGAAATTTCACGCCTTGGAGAAGAGAACCATACCGGACCCCATTGAGTGGGAACCTCTCGCGAGGCCAGGTTCAGGAACCTTTCGGCCCCGGGTCCGTGTCTGATATAATCTATACCGATAGCAAGGGGAACGACGGGGTTCTCTTAAACCAGACTAGTAAATTTTTTTTAATAAACCGACTATAAATGGCGTTTCTAAAGTATATCCTGGTGTTTTTAGCTTATGCATATATCTTAAAAAGTCACCAAAAAAAACCCGACGTAAATCCATCACAGGTAGACTATATACAGTAAACAGTATGGGACCCAGGAAGAATCCCTGTGGAACTCCAAACTCAGTTTAGATTTTCATGGCCCAACGCCATTGAAAACCACAGATTGGAAACGACCAGAGAGAGAAAGGATTTCACCCATAAATGGGCATCATCGGTTATTCCTACCGCCTTTCTAGAGTTTGCAACATAAATAGAATGACTGGGCTAGTGAAGAGTTTGTAAGAGGAAGTCATGGTCGATCATATCGAAGGCAGTTGCGCTTTTCAAGTCTTCTTTGTTGAACTATGGAAACGCTTCTGTAAACAGCTGAGATTTAAATGTATCTATATGATGGCAATGGTTTAATGGTGTTAGGCAATGAATTTCACAAGAACCCAACATGTTTCAATCATATTGATTTTTTTTTACTTTCCGGTCAAACACATCTATGGGCATATAGGCTGTAGCGTACGTTATGTTCCTAATCCATGCCCGTCTACCTTCTGATCATTCAGCCTCAAATGTCACGAATAATCAACAAAAACCTAGCAAGTGAGTAAGACCAGTGATTTAGTCTGCAATATTATTACCTGGATATAAAGGGGCACACCGGTCAACGGTGAATATTTTGCTACTCTGAGAAACATATAAAGAAATGAACGAGAAAACCACTGATATATAGTATACAGTATAGACAAATCACGACAAATCGAAATTCGGCCCTTAAAGGATCAATAGCACTCTTGTTGTAAATGAATAATACATGTATGTCTTAATCTGTATTCTGGTCAACAAACTGTATTATTTTACAATATTCCATTAATTGATGATACAAATTTCATCTTAACACACCTAATTTAAAAATTTGGAAAAATTCAACTAAAAGATTTGAAAAGCCTTACGTAAACCTTTTCAAATGTGACTTGGATTTTAGAATATTTTTGAACTTTCTGGACAAGTAAAATAGGATGTAATGGATAATTCACACAACAGGTAGGACATCTAGTACTTAGAAAAAGGCTATTATTTATTTTCTGGAGCTGCCAAGTCAGCAAAGTGTAATTGTCCCTTTAAAGAAGTATAATCGCAGATCTGTATTCTGGAGGTTGTAGCCTTATTGCAATACTAACGACGTTTACTCCGATAAATAGTTAAAATTGTACTTTTGACTTTTAATAAATGAGTGTCCAAACAGCTTTATTACAGAGATAGATATCGCTAGATAGGATGAGACCATCACAACACTAAAATTACAGAAGACTACAGAACATATCTATATATAAGCATTGGATTAAAATAATTATATAATACTTTTTGATAATAAATGTAAAATTGCACATAAGAAACATATTTAAAGAAAGAAGATGACATGATCATAGCAAGAATGCGAGTTAACTAACTACAATTACTACAATTACATAATTATATATCATTACATTAAAACTCAGACAGCTAAAATACCTGACAGATTAGAGATATATCATTCAGACATTGGTTAATTGCTATTTTGATTAAAATTAAATGGCATAATAAACTATGTACATATATACACTATAACAGAAGCATTGGCACATAGGCGGACATATATCGGGAATGTTAAAATCAGATTGTATAAAAAAATATTGTCAGATTTGCGAAATCACGACTTTAATGTTCAGTTTTCAGTATAAAAAAAAAAACCAAACAAAAAACCCCCCAACAGATTATTTATTATTATGGGAAATCTATGACAGTGTTGTATATAATACTATGCCATTTACGAAAAATGACCAAAAAGCTTTTCGAAGAAGAATCACAGAAGAGCTCATAGTAAAGTTTAATAGTAAATATGTCACATCCTAAGCAAGGGTCGTTTTAAAAATAAATGGCAGAGGCCCTTGATATTTAAAATGACTTGGCAGTAACGTATTTAAAAACTAAAAAGCCACTGAATTTCAGTAGGGTTGCTTTTAATGATAATCCTATATCCTTTAAAAAAATGAGACTACTCTGATCCATACAGTGTTTGTCATGGTGTGGTCGTTATATATTTAAAAAAGAAAAACAAAACGACAACAATATCGAAAGTGGAGGTCCTGTCAAGAGTTATGAGAGAGAGTGTAGAAGTTGATAACGAGTTGGCAGAGTGGGGGGGGACCAGATGGACGCTTACATATGCCCGATCAACCGAGACCAGGTATTTTGAAGATATCCGACCAGGGCGTATTCACACACATAAACAAAGTACATGAACTAAGCAAATAAGATGCACAAGAAGCAAACATGAAACAAATAACGGACTTGTTCAACCGCGATGAAACTATATTTATGCATAGATAACACAAATCATTTTACAGATTCTTCGCCAAAACATATGTAGCGTGCGCACGGTACTGGGTTTGAGTTGAAGCCGATTGAAATTTCGATTGACTAAATTGCAGTTATGTATAGGTAAGCAGCAATGGCCGGTATGAAAAGGACTGGCGGCTTAGGGTTAGGGTTGGGGTTGGTATTCCCCAAGTAACCATGTTGGACCCACTGATCCTATTAAGAGAATGGTTTAATTCATTTATTAAAGGGCTAATCCAGATAACTTTTTGGGGAATAAAACTGCTTAATTCTGTGTTAAAATCCTTTAAAATCCATAACCTAAGACCCACCCACTAACCCGATATTTGTGATACGCTTGTAAATAACTTAAACCTGACAGTCTTTATCTGGAAATGGAGACCGTTGTATTATACAGTATCTGGATAAAACCAGACTTTTTTCTATAAAAATAATATGTAGGTGAAATTTACCTTTTGTTATCGTATAGTGCATGGGTCATTTACTGTATAGACCTCTCAAGAAACGTTAATCGATTATCAGGTCACCCAATGAAAACATTGACCCGAAGTCTTAAAAGGGTTACGTGTCCGGATAAGCAGTGTTGACGTACACGTCCAAACGACTCAATATTTTGAGCTGAAATTTTGAGACAAGGTAAATACACCATGCCACTTTAATTTTTGAGACTCTGTTCTTATCGGGATTGTCCCTTTAAGGCCACCTATAGATTTTCGATATGGTCACGAGATGTAAACAGGGTTAGTGCTATCCCTAATCCAACCCACAATCTTCGGCAATAACCACTGTCCCAACCCTGTTCACAACTCGTAACCTTGACGACATTTGCAGGTGACCTTAATATTTAGATCTGACCTTGTGACAATAGCTGTGTTATACAGACATGCGTGAACGGATAGCTAGTTACCATGGTAAATAAAGTGATATGGTGATTAGGCGTGATCCATCTAATTAGAAGTCTGGGCGCATCTTTCCATCTCTGAAGACGGTAGGCCTACATTGTGGGTAGCATCATTACAAGCTAGGCAATCTAAGTAATCTTCGAATGTAAATATGGCAAAGAAAGTGGTCTTTAATTGAATTTGAGAGCAAATAGAAGAAAAAAAAGTAGATATTCTAAACTATTCGAAAATGGTGATTGCTATTCGAATATTATACATGTATTCGACGAACGAATATTCGTGCCGAAAACTAATAAGCACCCCATGTTCACTAAGGATGCTACAATCTGAAGATAATTCATTGACCCAATATGCGGGTCAGATATGGATAACAAAATTATTAAATCAAATATTGAAGTGACGTGTACCAAAGTCGAGACATGACCTAGTGCTGAGTGAAGGTTAACCCCCATTTCAAGTGTTGATTCATATTTGTTTACTTTGATTAAATCTTATAATAAACCTTATCTGTTCGAGGACAGTAAAAATAGATAGTCGCTGGTCGTCATTTGGATTTTTGAGACTATATCTTATCGATTCAGAAATTACTCATATCGATTATTTAATATCTGAAACAAATTAAAATGTCAACGGTAGATAATCCCTTGGTTTAGAATTCAGTCGGATTAAGAAGAGACAAATCAAAATATTTTAGCGAAAATCATAGGCCCTCTGCATGACATGAAATGGGGTTTAACGTCCTAATATTCAGCTCTCATTGGGCCAGTGGCGGCACCAAGGGGGGAGGGCAAGGGGGGGGGGTGGCATTAATTTGTTCATTTCACAAAATATAGTGGAGAAAATACACTTTCTTCTCTGGTGTTATAAACTAGTGATTTGGCGACAGGCGGTATCTGTTAACCTCTATTTATCTCGACGATCTATGCCTGAAATACTGCAAAACTGCATTTCGGGCATGTCTACTTTTCAGATTATTGGGGACTTCGTTGAGTTTCATTTGACACTTTCCTCTCTGGGGTCGGAAAGACTAGTTATCAGGCCACAGACGACATCCGATCAGCTCTATTTATCTCTCCGATCGGTGCCTGAATACTGTCAGGCAGCATTTCCAACAGTCTATTTTTCAAAACTTTTGGGGGGAGGTCCCTACAAACTCCCACAAAGACTCGCTAATTCGTTGAGGTTCGGAAGTCCGTTCGTTTGATCAGGCGACGGACGGTATGTGGTCAGATTTATTTATCTCGATGATCGGTGCCTGACTGAATACTGCCAGACAGCATTTCAGACAGTCTACTTTTGAAATTTTCTGGGGGAGGTTCCCTATACCTTCCATAAGTATACCTTACATTGGCGCTCGTGAGTGGGAATTGTCGAGGTGCGCAAGTCCGCTCGTTTGACACTTTACCTCAACGACCACTGCCTGAAATCCTGCCAGGTTGCATTTCCGACAGCCTGTTTTTCAAAATTTTCTGGGGGCGCCCCTTCCCCACCCCTAGTTGAAACTCGTGCCTTTGCCCCCTTAACCTTGGACTTTGCCCCAGCTTTGCCCCTCCAATCACCGACTACTGGCGCCGCCACTGGATTGGGCTAATGAAGAAGAGCATGTGCCATACAGAGCACATGGAGCAATGTTGCCCGAACAATGGCGCTACGGCCTATAACTCTTAGATCGAGTTCCAACTGTCAAGAGTTCTTTTACGTAAACGCCAATGTGTACACTGGACCTCGGTTTCCGTCCCATCTGAACGACTATACGTTGTCCCTTGCCAGACTCACAAAGGAATCCAAACTTTATACATACTGACTATAGGGACAATAAGTTATAGTGAAACCGTTATAAGGGACAACAATGATGGATTTATATTATTATATGCAGGCATGACTTGTTATCGTTATCAAGCACAACTGACACCAAGCTTAATACCGTATCTGACACTCACCTCGGATTTAGTGCATGAGGTTAATTAGATTTAGGACAGATGCAAGTAATTTAACCCCCGATAAACGACACAATTGATAATTTAATTTTATAACCTTATAGAGATCAAAAATCTTGAATATAGTGACCAGAGACTTCAAATAGCTTTAAGGCTTACTCTTGATTTCGGTGTCCATTTATTATCAAAGATTGTCACTTACAGCAGTCCATGTGTGCCCAATAAAAAGTACAATGTCAAAATACCTCTAAGACCAAAGTTCAATGTAAAACGTCAAATGTAATGTGTCAAATGTCAAATGTTTTATTGGAAATTGCAGTTTTGACGTGTCTACATTTGACATTCCCCTCATTACATTTTACATTTGTCCTTCACGCTTTCTTCATAGCATCTTACACAGAGCACTACGTTTGATATGCAAATGTAGGATATCACGTGACTTAACATATACGGAAACGAGACCGAGATCAACCTGGCACACTATCAGCCAGCACACTCTAAGATATTTACATTTTCAGCGATGTCACCTCGGTGGGAGCGGACGTTAAATAAGGTATTTCACACATACAAGATAATTACCACATGATATTGAGGCAGTCAACATAGCAAACTATATGAAATTCGCTGGACGACCGTGCCTGCAATAAAATCATGTGATTGGTATGGCTAATCTGAGCATTTGACAAAGTATAGTCAATATTTAGCAATTAGGTTACTATCGGACAGCGACAAATTTCTCTCGGCAAAACAAGTGGGGTATATTTTTCCCAAAGTACGTAATTATAAATGTGCCAGGAAATATCTGATAGACTCAGACAGCCATAGACACATACACTCTAGTGATGTGTAATACGACAACTGGAAAATTTCGTATTAAGAGCCGTATTTGACATTTTAAACCCTCATTTGATACAATACATTTGACGTTTTACGTTTAACTTAGCCCTTGGAGTTGCTTTAACTTTATCATTATCGGTTTCAGGTCTTTGTACATTGTACTTTTACATAATCAATGGAAAAGACATTTTAGCAGAGCATTTAATATTGGCAGCGATACCCTTCCATAAAGTTTATCGTATCGTCAAGCCCAACAGGACAGATTGTAGAAACAGACTATAACTGAGTTTTCGTTCTCAATGCTTCAGGACGTAAAACAAATTATTGTCTCACTGATTGTGCGTGTAGGTATAACAGTAAAGCTTACACGTGGTTAAAAGATATATTATACTCGTCATAACAACAGCAGACGTCAAAGCGGTGGAAAATATTTAAACGTGAATGAAAATTCATTCAGGACATAAATTAAGTTTCCTTGGCACAGTTCACAAATTCTAGTTATTTGTAATTTAACACTGTGACTGATTAAAAAAAAAGATTGACGATTTCAGGCGGAAACCATGGAAATTGAAAGTTCTAACAACATACCGATGGAATGCGGATCCCATGAAGTCGAAGAACCGTACTCTGATCACACTAAGGTTGTACGACCAAAATCACTGGAAGAATTAATTCAAGAACTTCACAAGATATTTGATAGCGAAAAGGTGAATGTGGACTACGTGAAGCGTTTAATGACATTATATATCAGTAATCGCAAGGATTGGAAAAAATACGCAAAGTTTGACCCCCACAGGTAAGATTATATACTTCGATCTGAAATTATTATATTTTCTGGAGAAATGTTGAAGAACTAATTCCTACGACATTATAGTTATCAGGGAACAGCGCATGATTGACAGAAAGTTTAACTGGATCCAAATGTCAAATAAATAATTGTCGAAAGTCTGGTTTGTTTACAAAATGATAAGATTATTTAAAATACTAATTTACCAGAAATATTTCTCAATTGGGATATGAATAATATACGTTCTTTCTGGTAAGGAACTACGTTCTTTCCAGAAAGTGATACCCCAAAATAGATACCGGCAAACCCAACAAATATGCATAAATAAATGTTATTACGCATTTGATTAAACGATTCAAAAATACTAATTTACCAGAAATATTTCTCAATTAGGATATGAATAAGGATATAATAATAAACGTTCTTTCTGGTAAGGAACTACGTTCTTTCCAGAAAATGATACCCCAAAATAGATACCGGTAAACCCAACAAATATGCATAAATAAATGTTATTAGGCTACGCATTTGATTAAACGATTCACCCAGCTAATAATGAACCTTCAACATTTGTGGGATAAATATCGGAGAAATCAAATGAACGTATAGTTCAAGAATAATACAATACTGTGTTATCTTTTCGAATCACACACATGCTGTTAATATCCAATAAAATAATAACTTAATATATCGGATCATGATCTTGTGTGTGTGTGTATGTCATGTGTGGAAGGGGGGGGGGGGTGCTGCGATGCATCCCTCGAGTACCGTACTCGCAAGCAACCCGAGGGGTGGGGGGATTAATTGAGTTCATTGCAAAGAGCAAATTACATGAACGAAAGAATCAGAAATTACGTTCTGTTGTACAGTCGGTAGCCAGCCCCAGACCTACCCCTGGTCCCACACACTAGTTGTACTATTGCAGTGAATACATGTATGATAGTGATACGACGCGAAAGAAATCCAGACAGCGACAGAATATACTGGACTGTTAATATACTGCCCCCCCCCCATTGATATATATATATATATAACTATAATATCTACATGTATATCGCAATTAGCCTTTTTAAAATATAATAATATGATGATATGCATGTCTATATCGCAATTAGCCTTTAATATAATAATATGATGATATGCATGTCTATGGCTCTATAAATTAGGTGTTGTGTATTGTAGATCCTAGATTGACAATTAAGTGTAAATTCATGGTATCTGACTTATTTAATATATATTCTAAAGACGCGCTGCCAACCGTATAGGCAGTTTTATAACATAAATGATATCTATTCTCTTTGATATCTAATATACTGAAAGCATAAAAATCGTTGTAGCCTGCATAATTGGGGCTATCTGTAGGCTATACAGAGAAAATGTGCCGCGTATCAAGTATAAATATATGTGTCTATATTATACTACTATATAATTCGGAAGTAAATATGCTGAGAAATATTAAATTTCCGCGAATCGGTTATTAGCGGTATAGAATTAACTACCGTAACCTGATAATGCACCAACATTGCCAATGTATTTTTTCATTTGCTCATAATGTGTAGTTTATTAGGTCATACTCATGATGTAAAACCTATGATGATATTCTCATTAACATTCCACGACTTAGTTTAATGTGTGATTTTCATTTACATTAGACGGTTCTACGTTAAATATTTCATTCACAAGACTAATCGGCTTGGCATTTGAAATCAATTTTATTCAATAGTTATTTAACTGGATTTTCAAATCGTATTACATATTCGACTGTTTGTCGTATTGAAAACACATTAACTTTACAGATTTAGGGCGGATATTTCTGTCATGTTTAAAGAATGGAAGGCGTTTGGGAGTCATTTTAGCATAGTATATACATGTATGTAAGTTTTATTCAGACGACTGAATTGCGATTGTGCGATGTCATGTTCGAAAAATGGCGAGCAACGTTTATAGACCTACGTTTTGCTATTTGTGGCAAAAAGTGCACAAATTTTAACAACATGTATATTAACGCATTATTTAAATCAAATAGACAATGTTAATAAGGTTTTTATAAAACAGCAACGTCAATCTGTAAAAGCGAATTGGAGAACAGCGTCTAGACCAGCAGTTACTTGACTTGAGCCGGAAATTTTTTTTTTAAATTACTTCTGCATAGCATATCCCCCATCCTGCTAAATGGTCGGAAATGGCAACTTCAGCGTTCCATTTGTACATTTTGTCAGGGAGCACCTCTGGGCTCTCCGATTTAAATACCACGTAGCAGGGTAATTTTGGTATACTTTCTCAAAACGGATCTTGAACAGTAAAATCGTGGCCCATTTTTGTATTAAGGTCATGGTTTGATAATGTGGACCTTTCTTATTTTATCTTAGATAGCAAAACACGTTTGATCTTTTTTTTCAAGTCGATTACATCTGGGGCTTCTCATGGAAATTTTTTTAGCTTCAAATGTGGACAAGGGGAGCTTGACTAATGACAATTGGTGATATGGTTTAAATTTAGGAAATAACAAACGCATTACTGCTGAGAAAATTGGATTAAATAAACGTTACATCTGTAGAGTTCCGTCAGTCTTTATATGTAGAAATAAAAAATCGCGATTCTCGACAATTCATGATGAGAAGTGGTGTCATATTGTGAATTGATATCAGACGTCTTTATTCTGGAAACATTTTCTGTTTATCTATAAAGCACTATCATAATTTCCCGAAGGAGCATATCTTTTTGAACCAAATCACGATTCTTGACGATTTTTATATCAATAAGACAAAAAGAAGTCACCTAATAATTTCTTATTCCCTTTTTCTTAAAGTAGCTAAGTCTCTAACTCAATATCATCCAAAATTTTCAACATTGAAAACACAAATTATTTGTCAATTCAAATCAACATTGATGCTGTGATCTTACCGGAAAAAGATGGACTTCTGATATCCAATATTTAAGACAAAATAAACATTTTACCATTGGTATACGAATCGTGTACCATAATGCGTTTCAGCATCAGTTCTAGCAATCGACTCGAGAAACGAGGCTAGAAACATTGCACCAAATCAAACGGCGTATGTACATGTAGACTGGAATGACCAGACGCCAGAAATTTCCATTCGATTGAGATTGCTGGCTTATTTCGCGGAAAATAACTGATTTGAAATTAGAGTAAAAACGGAAACCATTGAATGTTCATGTAAATCAGTTTATATACATTCATATTACAGTAGTATGCTTTGCGGCCCACTTGTGTCAATTTCTAGGTCCCAAATGTTAGCGGTTTAGCTCCTTTAAATCTAAATTTCTCTTTAATGATATTGTTTTATATTATATCCCGCAGGCCTAATATGTGGGTAGTTACATAAATAGTCAATTAATAACTTGTTTTATCACTTATATAATATTACAAGGGCTGTACCAGGCCCTGCTGTCACATTGACAGAACACTATGTTTGTAAAAACTACTCCATTTATACATATAAGTTGTTATGATTTATATAAGAACTCATATATTAACAAGCCGAAAATATTCAAGCCAATTATACCTCTATACTGACATCCATGGCACAGGGTACGTTACATATATTTAACTAATAGCAAACAAGGCTTGTGTATAGCTGGGTATATTCAGAAGTCGATATGACTTCCAGTATGGGCCAGCGTGGCACTATTTTCAGTAGAAGGTTTAATCTCACTTCAACTCCGTACAGTTAGATGTTGTAAGATTCGCAGTTTTTGCTTCAGGAACATTGCATGCAACATACCTGTCTTTATTTTAAACGGAAACAGAACAAGCGCAGTGCGAACAAATTCTAGCTTTCTGGAACTGTTTATTTTTAAAATTGGGAATTTATTTACATGGATTTCAGAGCTTGCAGGGACGAATTTGTTGTCTATTATAAAAAAAGAGCATATTAAAGATATATTATGCACGAGCTAAATTCTGTCTATTGCAGGTCTTTAATGGATGGAAACACGACTGTCATTGAACTAGATCGTCATTTAATAATTAAATTTGAAACTGGACAATCGAGCCTTTGTTTTTTATCGTAACAACGAAAATCGAAACTACTTCAAACACTAGTAACTTTGCTCCTTTTTAATATATTCCCTTTTCATTATCTATTTTTAAACTATTGCAGCGAGAACTGCCAGCTCCTGATCCTAAATCTTACGTTGCAACGATGATTTGGAATGGATTTAAGTATTTTGAGAATCTCTATGGCTAACCACACCCACCATCGAGTTAGTACTGTTAATAGCCATTGAGCACAACAAATACAGCTGTTGTGGTAAACCTATCGAACATTGTATAAACTCACAAGAAATAAATATTCAATAGCTCTAAACGTTAGTATTTAGTGAATAGAAAGCGTATTACGAAGCATTTTGTAAACAGGCAATTATGTGTTCGTGTGTTGTTTCTTAGTGATGAAACGTTCTTTTTTGGGTTAACGCAGACGTGTTTGTTGTTTTAAACAAGGCGTTTGCATGTGGTAATATGAGACACACACACAGAGAGAGAGAGAGAGAGAGAGAGAGAGAGAGAGAGAGAGAGAGGGGGGGTCGAAATCACGCCGTTAGCAACTATAATTCTAAATGGTGTCGAATATTATGTATGGATAATCTGGTTATAAAATAACTCTTAATAATTTCACCAGTACTCTCAAATTCTTATCTGAGCCTCCTTTGTTAAATGAGTATGGTCGTGTCGAATCTATTCATGATCCTCAGGGGTGTCCACGTACGCTACATTATGTACTAAATGTGAGTCAACTGAGAGGGCATCGACCGAGATAGGAATCGGTTCAGTGGTGATGCAATACAGCAATTCTTTAGAACAAGACACAGTTAAAAATATGTGTTGTAAGCCGTGTAAATGTAAACAACAAATTTAACCAATATCCATGAACACTACGAATTGATGTTTCTGGACGAGTTTTGGCTGTTGAATTTTTCTGAAAACAACGCATGTTGGTTTGAAAATATGTTTGAGTATTTTGGTGAAAATATATCTCTATATTGGCTTTAATCTAAATTTCATCGGAATTACAACTCATTTAGCGTGTTTTACACTTAAAATAAGTAACATACATTATGCATGAGCTAAATCTGCCCATTACAGGTCTTTCTTTAAGTCTGAAATGATATATAAACTGTTAATAAGACATTAATGAACTTAATCAAATAATAATCAACTCTCGATGATATCTTATGTGTCGGATTTCCACTGGATTTGAATCCGACCTGCTTGGCAACGCTTATTGATGATTAAATCCAAAAATGGTTTATCAAGACTGTTTTTTTTATCGCACAGACTTTAGTAATGATGATCGATACTAGGCTAAAAATTCAAAAGCTAATATCTCGGTTTAGAGTGGAGCAATTTGACGGAAATTTTTTACATTATCTATTTTTTTAACTATTTTAGCGAGAACAGCAAACTCTTTATCTAATCTCCCATTATGTCTCTTTAATTCAGGAGATTTGCATGTAGGCCAACGAATAAACCACATAGCCCCCCCCCCCCCCCAATACATCTAAGCTGAAGTGTTTATCTTGATTGCTTTGCATTATTTTCACTGTATATTTGTAACGAAGTTGTAGAATCCAGTCACTGTTATCTGAGTTGAGCTAATAACCTTATTAATTACGCAACTAACCTATTGATATTGTTGATTTCGAATCTTCTGACCCGAGTCATTTCTAATAACTTATTACAATAGCTAAAACTGCTAATTATCATTTTAATATATTTTGGACAAAAATGTAGAATCAAAAAAGATAGTCATTTTCATTCCACGGACAATAATGTTTCTTCACTGCTTAATGCACACTAACAATAAATGTAAATTATTTCCCGGTTGGGGTCCAATTGGATTAAATGGTTCCACTGCTGATAACTTTCGTGTGTGATTCCTTTGAGCAGATGTTGTAAAACCTTGGCCACGAAAGAATTACAGGTCTGCAACTCCTTCGTCAAATTAATCTAGCCACCAAAGGTACCATACATAATGTATAATGTGAAACGTTGCTGCATTATTCGAAGATCTTAACGAATTCAACGGCTGCTCAAGATTGTACGTGGGAAACCTTGACTTGAAAATGTAAAACGCATTACCGAAAAGAGTTGTTCGGAGATATTTGTTCATACTTCACTGCGCATGTATGTGATAAAAGCACCTATTTCAATATGTATTATGATGATATCTGTTGAAAACTTGCACAAAATCTCAACGATTCTACACCGAGCATTATAGGTGACGTTGGCTGATCTGAACAAATTTTCAGTTGATATTCATTTTAGAGATTCACGTTCCACAACATTGTAGTTTGCAGGAGACTTTAATTCTAATATGAAATAAAATCTTAGTTAAAAGTGTAAAACCCTTCCATTTTCACTGAAATTAAGTATCTGAATTGGGTTTAATGAAACTTTATTTTCAGTAATTGCAATACTCGTCCGAATGTAATTAATTTATCAGTTCTAACCACTGAAGGTGTAAACTAACCTGTTAGTTTTCACTGTGTATAATGGGGCGTAGTCTCAACTGATCACCAACTACGTGAAAAGAAACGAATGAATAGTCTGTATACCTTTATGAAAGCACCTTACACAACCACCAGGGATAATACGTGTCATTTTACTAGTATGTTTGAAGGTTACCAAAAATATTCCCAGATCGATGAAGATTACTTATATAGAAATGAGTTTGCGAATGCGTCCGCGGCTGACGTGCTTGATAACGACAAGAGAATGATTGTTGAACCGTAGCTTTAATAGAAATATAGTAACTGTTATCCATAGAACTTTTGTGTTTATTTTTTAATGTGTTCAATTACTAAATGCCATTCAAACGGTATATAGAAATGAGTTTGCGATGATATCAAAATGCGCCCGCGGCTGACGTTTCTCAAACAGCCCGTGGTGCTGTTAGGTGAGATGAAAATTATAGAATCGCTTCTTGATAAATGTAGCCAAAGTGCAAAACAATTCCACTGAAGAGCGGGTGTTTTTCCAAGCCACCTATTTTTTCCAGGCCAGTAATTTTTAGTTTCAATAACAGGTAAATTTCTATACGCTCTAAGTTATGCATACCTAATTAGATAGCTTATGTAGACCTTTCGTACAAGGTCGGTAGAATTGGAAAATAAATGAATGGGGGGTCAACGTCGTACTTTTCTGATCCGACTGGACCAATGAAGACGGGCATACGCCGCATACAGGGTGCGATGAACGAAACTTTGCCTATTCTTATATTAAATTCCAACTGCCAAGGGTTCTTGTACGTGCACACATGTACACGGACCGTCGTATTTCGTTCCACATACGAACGACATATGTAATCCCGTTACACGTCTTACTTACTGAGTCACCGTGTAATGTTGTGTAAATAACGTTTCTAGGGCCGGGATACGGACATGGAATGAGCGCGTCAATTTGAAAAGTTTCTAGATTTAATAAATTAAGTTTAGTGAGCCTTTCGACGCTTTATTACTGGATGGTGTCACTTAAAAGGAGCTAAATCGCTAATATTTGGGACTTAGAAATTTACCCAAATGGGTCGCAACGCATATAATAATGCTATCTGGTTGTCTGTGAACTGATTTACATTCAATTGTTTTTGTTTTGACTCTACTTTCATAGTCTCAACTGAATAGAAATTTCTAGTGTTTGGTTATTCCAGTCTATTGCGCATGCTCTCCAGATAAGTTATGGCGTCGCCGTTTGACATGAGTTGTAGAATATGTCTAACCTTGTTCTTTCTGGTCACTTGTTACAAATGACACTGAAACGCACTATGGTACACATTCGTGTACCAATGGTAAAATGTCTTAAATATTAGATATTTAATATTTTTAACGTGTAAGACTTTGTATGATATTGAGTTATAGACTTAGACACTTTAAGACGCGGAAATGAAATTGAACGGATAGAGGTCGCACGTGGACATGTAGTTCAGCTCCGAACGTAGGTCTCATAACACAGGCCTTGTGTGATGAGACCTACGATCAGAGCTCAACTAATGTAAACCACTCGATGACTGTTTCTTACTTAGCGGATCGTCCTTGCCGTGTTATCATCTCGTGACCTTGACAGAATTAGATCTGGTCCTGCCTCAGTACTTCACACGAAACCACTACCATAACGCATTGGTGATTTTTGTTTTTGTGTTATGTATCCACTGTTTCCACAGAAAAACTACTTTTTCACAGTGCATGAGTAGCCTATAGACCAATAGTGCCACTACCGCCCATGGCGGAGCGCTCTCTCGTCGCCCTCTGGATGTGCAACCAGCTCCCATCTTTCGCACTTGCATCGTTGTATCCTATGACAATGACCCCAACTCTGTAGCCTACATGTTAAATAAGCTCAAACCTATCAGCAAAACGGATGAGAATAGATGGATGACGACAGATCAATGTTTGTGTAGCCTATTAAACCTCCAATTTCGGACCATGAGTATAGTTATCGGTGTGGTGGATTGAACAACCATTATCTATACATAGCCAAAAAATTACTTAAAATACTACATTTAAGTCGATTGCCGAAGTGAGGTCTACAAATGCATCTGCAATAACGTAGTGTAACAGCTGGGTTACATTCCAATGTGGATCAGATGGGGCCTTTAGTATGTACAAACTTTGGTTGCCTAACTGAACTATCTAGTTAAATAGTCTCGGTCACCCAGAACCTCCTAGTCTTCAACGCGCGGAGGGTCTGGGTCGGTTCTCAATTTTTGACGAAAATTACTGGATAATCTACCACATAAAAAACCAAACATTTGGTTACGCATGGGCAATGGAACCTATTGGCTTAAGTATCCAATGAAAGTATCGGTAAGTGCTAAATCTTATGAAGCCGGGCCGATTTTGCTAGATTCTATAAAGCGTAGTTGAAATATATCCCACAGTTCACTTGGCACATCTATTATTAGAAACAAAATAGAGACGATGAGGAATTAAGAAGATTGTGAGAAGCATTACGTCTGATTCGTGACGAGAGAAAATTACCATTTCAATTGAAACCTTTACAAACAAAATTTTAAAGAGTGCCATCGTTGACTAAGCGAGCTGTTTTGATAGATTCAGTACGTGGTAACTTAAAAGACTGGATAATCCAGACAATGACCTATTTTCCGTCAAATTTTGAGGACCCATCCAGACTAATATTCGTAGAATATTTGTATGGATGATAAGAGACTACTAGTTAAACTGTGCCAGGCATCTTTACTGTTGCCAAGCAATCACGCATTGCGGGATTTTAATCTGTTTACGTTTTAATAGGAGCATGTCAATTACGGACTGTTGTATTCAAGAGACATCGTCACTCTCGCGCCAAGAAAATAATTGTGGGTTACTTTGATTAGCACCTTCGATATAGCCATAGACCCTCAAAATTAACGTAAATTCAAAAAGTACATTTTTTGTCCGTTCATTCGTCAGACTCTGGCGTATGAACAAAATCTTTATTTTAACAATTGGGGTTGGATGGGCGAATGGTTAGCACTTGCGCGCAAGCGGTATCATAAAGCCGGTCATTGAGTCAACTGGCGTGGTTTTACGAATGCTCGGTTGTACGAGACGAGGAGTAAGGTCGCCTGTCCAACCTCGTGGGTTTTCGCCGGGTCCTTCGGTTCCTTTCACTGCTAAAGACCCCTAAACGCAAGCGAATTATTGAAATAAAATTAAACCATATGTTAATCCCGAAATGACCTAGACAGTGTCGAGTTGATGTTAAACTCTCTCTCTCTCTCTCTCTCTCTCTCTCTCTCTCTCCCTCTCCCTCTCTCTTTCTCCTCTCTTAAACAAACAACAAAGACATCCAAAGTGCGAATGTCTTTAAAATCAACCGTCATTGGAATAAGACTCAAACGCTAGTTTGTCTGATCTAGATCCTGATTACTGGGTATTCGAAATTTCTAGGCTAATCGTGGATCACCTTCACTTTCAACCTGAAACAATTTTTAGCCAATGAAATGCAGCAAACGTGACACAGCTCCGCAAATTGATTTATAGTCTATTTCTGACAAAGGGACTAGGTAAATGTTCACTATTTCTGGCCAGCTTTTGAATACATGACTAAATCGTTATCACGCACTGAATTAATGTATATACCATCTCCACGGTCCGTCCGTCAGTCGGTTTGTGTGTCCACACTTCCTTGTGGACACTGCAAACAGTAGGCCTGCCTATTCGATACATTTATTTTAAAAATTCATGCGTTTTTAACTTTAAAAAGCTATTTCTGATAATAACTTCTAGGGATATTTCTCTGTGGATTTTTCACATTAGTGAGAGACAGAAGCAATTGACGTTGATTACTCTTTGAGTTTTTGTTTTGGTTTTTTGGGGGTTTTTTTGATGAAATATATGCGTATTTCAGGTATACAAGAAATCTTGTAGATGCAGGAAATGGTAAATTCAATTTGATGGTTTTGTGTTGGGGTGAAGCCAATGGCAGCAGTATACACAGTCACGCTAATGCCCATTGCTTCATGAAAGTCTTAGATGGTTCCATTCGTGAAGAGCTATACGATTGGCCGCCAGAAGATTCAACCGGAACAAGTATGAGTCCAAGACGGAAAAATACATACGAAAAAAATAGCTGTGCCTATATTAGCGGTAATGCAATTTTTATTTCTTGATTTGGATTTGGG
The DNA here is from genome assembly GCA_948474765.1 of Patella depressa. Taxonomy (NCBI): domain Eukaryota; kingdom Metazoa; phylum Mollusca; class Gastropoda; family Patellidae; genus Patella; species Patella depressa. The sequence continues at coordinate 59,887,135 of OX419717.1, forward strand.
CGTCTAAAATATCCTTGTATTATCGCGGATTTGAGTCAATACCTTTTAGGGTTAGCCAACTTGGAAATATCAAAAATAGTATCTGATAACTATTTCACGGATTGTTAATCTTGATGTGTTGCTTGTGTCTTGTAAAATGCTACCACAACTTACAATAGAATAGACAACGTTTGCTGACTGCATGGATAGCTGAACCAGGCGTATGTTTCATTTCCTGACAACCTATCTTTTCTGTAATTTAATCTAGGATGTTTAGATTGAGATTGTACCTTATTCAATTCAATCATTGTTTTAAAAATTGTATCGAGACCATGTGATGCAGTACGATTTATCTTATCTTGGACCCAGTACATGTCATTCACTGTGCATACATCGGCGACATGTTACCTTCAGTTTTTCGGCGCGTGATCTAAATCAAGTTACTAAATAAAAATTAAATAAAAATTGGTCAGATTATTTAGAAATTTTTTACCAAAAGGAAATGCCAATAAAATGAATAGAAGTACAGCAAAAAATAAAAAAAGAAATGAAATTGATTTTAATCCAGTTTGTTTATTATTATTTCCAGATGAAATTGGTCTCCACCGTGTAGAAAATCCAAGCCATTCCGACAAGGCTGTGACTCTTCACCTGTATTCACCACCATTCGATGAATGCGAGAGTTTTGATCAGCGAACAGGTCACAAAAATACAGTTAAAGTTACATTTTGGAGCAAGTTCGGAAAGAGGACTCCTTATGTAAGTGCTTTAAACTTAATACTTTATCACCAACACGACATTATTAATGATTCTACACGAAGGTGATAAGACGAAAATTGAAAGCTGTCAAAATGCTTCTATAATTCGTCTTCTGTTTAGCCTTATACGAATCAGATACCGAAAACTCTGTTAAGATGCATTATGTAAGAGCCAAATCTACCTATTGCAGGTCTTTTTTCTGGCTACAAATGTTATATGAATTATTGATTAGACATTTATTCACATCACAAGCCCACAACCACCCCTCACTTTAGACCATCCGATGGATGAGGCGTTACATAGATTAGATCATCCGTCTCAAATAATCAGATAACGTTAAAATGGACAACCGGCACTCCGCTATGGGAGCAATGATCCTTGATAAACGACACTAACCTAAATCTTGTCAAAACTACAAACATTCATAACTTCTCTCAGAATAAATTCATTCTATTAAGATTTTCATTATCTTTTTTTAAAACTATCTAAATCTTACATAATATATCTTTGTTGATCTTGGTAAAGGTAATTCTATTCTTTCTAGTAGTAGATTCAGATGCCAAAGGTTTTTTTTCAGCCCGACAATATTTACGATTTTAAGGGTGTAAATCTACCGTCACTATTCCAAAACAATGTTATTGCAATGTTGTTGTTGGTTTTTTTTATTTGAGCCAGGCTTGTCCCTATCCTTTCAAAATGTGTATCATTAAATGTATTATTTAATCACGTATTATATACTGAAAGCAAATTAATACAGCTGATTATTTACAAAACTAATGTAACATTAAGGGATAGGTCTATTAAAAGATATATACACGAAGAAAGAATTATAATTGAAACTTTGATGAAATTGAATATCCCGCTGAGTAAAACAATCCTTTAAAATTTTTTTTTTTTTTTAAAAATAATGTCCCGTAGTCGGATAGTTATCAAACTGTGTTTGTGAGTTTATAATATGAAACACATAGGAAGTACAAGGCAGAGAATCAAAAGGAGTTTTTTTTTCATAACTGGTACGTCCTGTGTACTCTCTGAAAAGATAAAATGAAAAATTTGCCAAACCCATATCAGTAATAAAACGAAAGTAACCTCTATATTTTTGTCCCCCGCCTTTCGAAGAAAGTTGGGGGACTATTAAAATGGGTTCGTCCGTCTGTCTGTCTGTCTGTCTGTCTGTCCTTCTGTCTGTCCGTCTGTCTGTCCGTCACACTTTTTGGGACACAATAACTCTCTTCCTAATTGAGCTAGAATGTTCAAACTTGGTGTGTGTGTTTATTAGGTCAATGCCTTGATGGAGTTCGAAGATGAGCATTTTCCGCTTAGGGTAAGCAGAGATAAGCAATTTGATTGGTTAATGCTTTGGGACACGATAACTTTAGTTCTAATTAAGTGAGATTGATGAAACTTGGTGTATAGTTTCATTATAGTAATACCTTGACTAAGTTCGATAATGAGCATTTTCTGCTCAGGGTAAGCAGAGCTATACGCAATTTGATTGGTCGAGAATTTGGAACACAATAACTCTCCTTCTAATTGAGTTAAGATGTTCAAACTTGGTGTATATGCTTATTAGGTCAATGCCTTGATGGAGTTCGAAGATGAGCATTTTCCGCTTAGGGTAAGCAGAGATAAGCAATTTGATTGGTTGATGCTTTGGGACACGATAACTTTAGTTCTAATTAAGTGAGAGTGATGAAACTTGGTGTATAGTTTCATTATAGTAATACCTTGACTAAGTTCGATAATGAGCATTTTCTGCTTAGGGTAAGCAGAGCGATACGCAATTTGATTGGTCGAGACTTTGGAACACAATAACTCTCCTTCTAATTTAGTTAAAATGTTCAAACTTGGTGTATATGCTTAATAGGTCAATGCCTTGATGGAGTTCGAAGATGAACATTTTCCGCTTAGGGTAAGCAGAGATAAGCAATTTGATTGGTTGATGCTTTGGGACACGATAACTTTAGTTCTAATTAAGTGAGAGTGATGAAACTTGGTGTATAGTTTCATTACAGTAATATCTTGACTAAGTTCGATAATGAGCATTTTCTGCTCAATGTAAGCAGAGCGATACGCAATTTGATTGGTCGAGACTTTGGAACACAATAACTCTCCTTCTAATTGAGTTAAAATGTTCAAACTTGGTGTATATGCTTATTAGGTCAATGCCTTGATGGAGTTCGAAGATGAGCATTTCCCCCTTAGGGTAGGCAGAGATAAGCAATTTGATTGGTTGATGCTTTAAGACACGATAACTTTAGTTCTAATTAAGTGAGAGTGATGAAACTTGGTGTATTGTTTCATTACAGTAATACCTTGACTATGATCGATAATGAGCATTTTCTGCTCAGGGTAAGCAGAGCGATAAGCAATTTGATTTGCCGAGACTTTGGAACACAATAACTCTCCTTCGAATTGAGTTAAAATGTTCAAAATTGGTGTGTATGCTTATTAGGTCAATGCGTTGATGGAGTTCGAAGATGAGCATTTTCTTCTTATGGTAGGCAGAGATAAGCAATTTTTGGATGACACTTCGTGTTCAGTTTGATTGGTCGATACGTTTGAAAAAAATAAATGTGCGATTAATTAATATGTGTCATCTATTTATTTTGGGATTTCGGCGGGGGACATCAGCCTCACTGTTGGCTTGTTAATACTGATAGTAAATATTGTTTGTTTTTTAATGTAAATTCTAGATTCTTTCTTGATAAGATGCTGTTGAAAGTGCCATTCGACAATCTTCCCGTTACAACCCCCACCCCTCCCCCTTTACGCAATTTATGAAAACATGTGGTCATGTGCTAAGGTAGTGGGCCTGCAAGTGCAGAGGCCAGAATTTTATTAGCGATTCAAATGTAACGTAAAATATATTTTGGGATATTTTCCCTGTCCTTTACGAAATATTTTCCGTTTGTGGATGAAAACCTGGTAACGCAATAGGGTCTGCAGTTTGCAATTGTTTTTGGTTTTCATGAGAGGACGAACCCTCTCCGTATTCAGTGTTCTGTACCCTTCGATTCTGGAGTCCCCCTCCCCGCATTCCATCCTTTGTCGAATTCAACATGAGCGCGATAGCGGCTAAAGTGTTTTGCGTTCATCTCTTGTAAATGCAAAAATATGGGTGTTGTTCACGGTGTTTCCCACTTGATAGCGATACAGGGCGGCAAGGAACAGCGTCTATATAGTCGTTCGGATGAGACGAAAAGCCGTCGTACCATGTACTCGTTTTCATGTACGTACAGTAAAAGAACCATTCGCAGTTAAATTCGACAAAGATTAGGTGGAAAGGTCACTGTCTGTGCAAACTGTCAAGGGCGTGGATTTGCCATAACTTTTGTGGGGGACGAACGAAACTGGGAACCTTTCATTATCAAACCAAAATAATTATTACGAACAGTTTACTGTATCAGTGTTATTTCGATGAAAGCTGTAACTATCGTCAAGATCAGTAACTGTGCCGAGACTCAAGGCAGTGGTTAGAAAGACTTCAGAACAGGACATGCATGTGAATTTTGTGAATATATACCTGAAAATCTATCCTGGCAATCCAAATCATGGAGACCTATTTGTCTCCCCTTCCGATTCTAAGGAGGGGGGGGGGGGGGGTCCTATATCCACGTCCATGCAAACTGTCAGTTCATAATAACACCCTACATGTATATTGTTTTGTATATATTTTCAGGGAGTATGTTCCACAACCAAAGAAGAAAGGAAAAATGCCGAAAATAATTAATGGTGGTAAATGGTGGCTGAGTTATGATTACCATTTAGGATTGTGACAGTGTGCGTTTACTAAAATGCATTTGATAATAATAATATTTTGATTGAAGTGATAAATTTAATGAATATTTCCGCATAATATAATATGAGCAGACATTTACATTATTGTATTTTATGTTTAATATTCATGCAAATAGTTTAATTCGCTAATCTATGGTTGGTTACTGTTGTATATATAGGTCCATAGCGACAACGTCGACCACAATATTAAAAAAAGCTATAGTAATTAAGTCTTAGATTTCTGAACCGGATCCTCGTTAGTTTATAGGACCTTGTTCTGTTAAGAACAGTTTGCTAACGCAAGGCCGGCACACACCAAGTGTATATTGATCTCCTTCAAGGCCTTAACTACCGTTATTCTATTCCATCCTCACATTTTATGATATTTGTAGTACTACATCTTGCCAAATTAACGTTATCGCGATCCGTAGTAATAGAACCGACAATCTCACGAGCATTTATGGAGAGAGAGGGAGAGAGAGAGATGGGTTTGACGTCCCCTCGACACAATGTGAGTAATTTAAATAATTCGCTTGTGCATAGGGTGTTTAGCAGTGGAGGGGGGGGGGGGCGGAGAATTCGGAGAAAGCCCAAGAAGTTTGGCAGGCGATCCTCCTTTTTTACACGTACAACCGGTTAATCAAAACCACGCAAGTTGGGTCATTATGGAATAGTGGATATATAGGATTGTGGTATCTAAACTCTAGGAATATGCTATGGATTAGCTGTCGTAACGCACGCCCTGGCGAAACCATGACGGGGCAAATAGTTTCGTTTGAAGACAACGAATTAATCCGCAGTGTGTGCAAGCCTTTTGGCTATATGGGGGAGGCCTTTATCACGGAATATTCAGTTATTGTCCTTCGGCTTTTAAGTGCCTTTAGGTTTCTTTTGAAATCTATTTATATATGTAATATTTTATTTTCATGTGAAATATATACTATATTTTTAAAATTATACAAGACTCAATCTTATCTTAATAGTCCCATAATAGTTGGAAGCTAACTTACCTCAATTTAATTAGATAGCTTTAATAATTGCTCAATTATTGTTTGTTAAATATATCCATTAAAAATCCTTTGTTCAATCCGGTTGACACGGCAACATTTTTTTAATTGCTCAAATTTTTGTTCCAATTTCTATTTTGATTGCTTGATTAAACAGCATGTGTATATTATGCAATTCTGATTTTTTAATGTAGACTAACATAAACTGTGTGGTGAATTCTGACTTTTAGTGTTGGCAACGGATACACAATAGGCCCTACCTTTGGATGAGTCTTGCACTTATAATTCTGTAACATTACGCCCAAGTTAAGATTTTGATAGTTTACAATCCTTAAAGATGCATTATATAAGATGTGGAGAAAAAGCTTGTCGTTTTTGCTATAATAATAGTTCAAAAATAGATAATGCAAAATCGTTCAAAGAAGATTTAAATTACCATTTGTAGTTTTATTAGATGTGGCATAGATTGTTTATTATCCTAACCACGATACTTATTATTCGAGACTTAGCCTCACTTCACCAGTTTTAAATTAAATCATTAAATGGCTACCGTGTTTTAATCTGTTTAAATCTCGGCCACACAATGTTCTAGAGGGTTGGTTATAGATTTGACATGTTAATAAATGTCTAAATAATAGTTTATATATAACCTTTGAAGCCAAAAGAAAGACCTGCAACAAGCAGATTTAGCTCTTACATGATGCATCTTTAATATATGAGTTTACACCTAAATGGAGCTTTTAATACTTTGTACTTCAGTAAATTTCATGTGTAATGTTTACACTATTTTCATCAGATATACGACGTCTATCATTGTCGGACTAATGCCTGTATATATCCATATATGTTTTAAAATTGTAATAAAATGTTTCGAGATAATTATTTTTTTTTACATTAATTTATAGCTGATTTTGTATTAAATGAAATGAGATGAAATGGGTTTTAACGTCCTACAAGTTCTGTTCCTAACTGGGCTAATGAAGACGGTTATATTAAATGAGTTTTTTTTCTGTTATTTGTTCTCTATGTGTTATATTTTAGTACGGTATATTATGCTCAAACCAATTTACTCTAAAATTATGTTCTAATAATATACACATTTGACCGCAAAAGTGTTTTTATAAAACATTTTTACGTGCATTAAAATGATAAAGTATTAAAACCGGTTATATTTATTATGTTGTAAAATTAAAATAAATCTCATTACGTTTTTATAGCTTTTTTTATGTTCCTCCAAATTTACATCTTCGGTTTAGATATACGTGGGAAAATCATATTCACAGTATTGTTGGTCGATAACATGGCGATTTTTACCTTGAAAAATAATAGCATACGGTTCATTAACAATTGTAGTGGTGAAAAAATAGCAAGTATAAGAAGCATACGCTTGGAAAATGCTATCGTCCTCCAAACCACTGGTGAAATTACCCGATCTCAAAAACAGTAGTCAATTGAATATAATTGGGAATAATATTGACACCATTATGGGTGAATTTACAACATAGTAAAATAGGATCATATTTCACAAAAATTTAAAACTTAATATTTTTAAAGATATATGTTTATCAGTGAACAGGTGGAATTATACTGGTAAATTTCCCCAGCGTCGACCTATATCAGTAATGTAATAGGAGTGTTTTGAAGATTTGGTATGTTTCGTGCACATACTATTTAATCATTAATATCAATAAGACCGGGCTAAAAAAAATGTTTTGACATGAATTGAACTGGCTAGACTTATATAGTTGACATGGCCCCAGGCTTGTAATTCTCTCCTCATTATGTTAAATCCATAACATTTCTTGACCTGTAACCACTATCATGTCGCATTGGCCTGATAAAAAATATTGAAAGGGTTTGACAATCTCGACCATATTGTCTATTTCAAATACTTTAATTCAGGCATATTCCTGAAGCAATGGCCCGAGAAAAACCCTCTAAGGCCATTGCTGAAATAGCGTCTGTTTCTTGAACTTATGTGGGAGTGTGTCTATTCTTTCCGTTCAATGAAAGCTATCACTTAAGAACAGCAACATGACATTCCTTTGCTTAATCTGGGTCTTCCCTAAAACTTTGGACAGTGATTCAAGGTATTAAAAACGGTGAAAGTATGTTCGTTTCCAAACAGTATTGTTTACATTTCATTCGACTTAATAGCCTCGTTTGTCACGCAATTAGTTTTACTGCAGTATTCTGCTATGCACGGGTTAATTAAGCGGTGGACACACTAGCCGAATGATTCGGCCGAATTCGCCTAGTGTGTGCACTGTTATTCGGCCGAATTTCTATTCGGCCGAACGATTCGCCCGAATCAAACAAGTTTGATATATTCGGCCGAATATTTAATCGGCCGAATGATATTCGCCTGGTGTGTCCGCTTCGCCGAAGCATTCGGCCGAATGTAGAATTCATTAGCCAATCGTTACTCAGATCGAGAAGTCACGTGATTGTTGGAAGACATTGACGCCGCCATGTTTTGATCATGTGACGTGAAAGGTGACGTAATCGACTGGTGAATCGGGCGAAGCATTCGGCTGGTGTGTCCACCCATTCGGCGCCGATTGATTCGGCCGAACCATTCGGCCGAATGATTCGGCTAATGTGTCCACTGCTTTAGGCATGATAACATCGTGAGCCATGACGTAACGTTATGTAAACATATTTGGGCCAATATTGGCACTCGTTTTAAATGTAAAGCTTTTGTAGGGCAGCTAGTGATTGGTCCGTAGACGGACTACTGACCAATCAAAATTTAAAACAACAATATCCACCCATAATAGCAGTGTATAGTAGGATTACCTCTAATCAAACCCAACACTGTGCGGAGTATGTAATTCAGGTGGCTTAATCATTTCTTAATTGCGAAAAAAAAAATGCAAACCACGTCCGTATATCACAAAATGTGGATAAACAGAATGTTTCAGGAATATTTCTGGTAAGCCTAACTGTGGTGGCTGATTGATATCATATCGTGATGTCATGGTGTCGCCCTTCATAAGGCGACAATCACACAACACAACATCACATTTTAACCCGACACAGCGACATTAAAAATGTAATTTCACGAAAATGTATTGTCGGGTTAAAATATCGGAGTGTCGGATTATCGACCATTATTCCCCTCAATACTATTATTATGTACACTTTTCTAATACTTTCGATGGCCTACAATACATGAAGATCAACCTGAACATCTGAGGCACGCTACCAATTAATATTCGTACGTTAGTTACGTACGTATGAAGATCTGACCGATTGTAGCGATAGGTCACATCAAAGGTCATACGAGCGGCTTTTGTCCCTATGACGTCAGACATTTGATTAACCTATCAACATTGGTGTTACCATGGAACCTCCAACAGTTCCGTGCAAAACACGTCTAAAGCTCGCCGTATTAGACCACTTCATTGGCTTATTCCTCACATCAATAAGAACGCCTATTATTATATAACAACATGGGGGATCACGTGGCTAAATGAGTAAGGCGCTGGCTCACTAGCCAGGAGGTCAGGTGTTCGGTCCCTGCATTGGCCGAGAAAGTTCATCTCGATTTTCCGGTGTGGTGTCCCCTTATCAGTGATGCAGAACGGGGGCCTGACTAGGAGAGCTGTCAGTCGTTTGGGTGGGACGAAAAACCGAGGTCCCGTGTACGCATTGGCGTACACGTAAAAGATCCCTTGCCAGTTGGAATTCGATATAAGAGTAGGCCGTAGCGCCGCTGCCCGGTCAAAATTTCCCTTATAGCACACTGCATGGCGTATGCCCGTCTTCCATTAGCCCAGGTTAGGCGCAGAAGAGTAGGGCGTTAAACCCCATTTCATTTATATAACAACTCTTCCAGATCCTAGGTAGTAAAGACACGTAAATCGAAATTTTGAACTATAAAAACGAAACGAAATAGGATCTGTATTTTAATCAGATTGATCCTGATGTTCGCTAAGATTTGTAGCGTGATTTCTCCCTCTCGAAGACAAAGCCCTGGCAAAGAACGATGTCTAGTTGTTCTTGTGAACAAATTGGCATGAACATAAAAGAATCCTTCACAGTTGAATTTCAATGAAGAAATGCCACGGCCCATTGAAGATTTCCCGTCATAGCGCATGCCTTACATGTATATCTTCAATAGCCCGATTTGCGTAGAAAAGTAGGAACATGAAATGAAATGAAATTGAGTTTAACATCCTGCTTTCTGCTCTGACTGTGAGCGAAACTTTGTCCGGATGATAGCGGCGCTAGGGCCTGCTCGTATGTTGTATTCCAACTACCAGGGGTCTTTTACATGCACGCTAATATGTAAACGGAACCTCGAATTTTCGTACCACCCAAAAGACTATACATTATCCCTTGTCAGGTCCCCCGTTGTATACCTCTGTAAAGAGGAATTACTCCGGAAAATTCGTGATGAGCTTTCTCGGCCAACGCAGTGATCGAACACGTGACCTCAAGGTTACCGAGTCACCATGACTCCTAGAAGTATGACATTAAACACCATTTCCGGAGTGATGCCTCATTGACGGTGGTGCATGACGGGGGCTTGGAAACGGATAACAGATGTCGGGTTGTCTTGGTTTCGCGTTAAAATGTCGTGATGTCGGGTTGTTGGGTTGCCGCCTTATGAAGAGCGACACCGCGCACGCCCACCCCCCACCCCCGTGAAAAAATTGTCGACCATAAAAACAGTAGATATACAGCACCCCTAAGAACATTTCCCACCCCAATCGTTGCTCTGAGCTAGTTACGGCCCTGGACATCGCACCAATCAGCCATAGGTAACATTCACTAACTGTATGGGGTCGTTATTTGACTCCATACACGCTGTCTCACCCTTGGTCCACCTTATGGTTACAAACATAATCAACCATATTTTTCAATTTTTCACTGATTGTAAGCGACATAAGCTAGCAGATTTCTTGGTTTCCGATAATTTTATCGCATCGAAGGACGATGTAGTTGGTACTCAAGATAAACTCTAAGGGAGGTGACTCGTGTAAGCTTGACATGTTAAACTTCGGACATAAACCATAATTTCGAACATCATTATATTCAAAAATGTAGCTTAAACTGCTCACACTGCCATATCTAGCAAGTTATTCGGGTATATCCCATGCTAATATTTGGTAGTGCCCTTTCTATAATTATTGGTCGCCAAGTTATTGTAAACCGAAAATCATGAGATCAATTTTAAATCCACCTCTATTCAAAATATTGTTTTTAATATTTAGCTATGCACTCTGTTCATTAATTTACCACGTTTCTAAAGTTGAAGTCGGACTTTTTATGCACAAATTAGTAATCTGTCTAAATTAGTCATGTGACAAATAAACTTTTAAGTACAGGCTGTCTCATGAATGGGTATACCGGCTCCACCCGTACGTAACTATAACCTACGAAAATTAAATGGTAGCTCTGTCAGGTAGGGTGAGTCTGTGATTCAGATTGCGGCTCCACCTAATCTCATATTGGCCTACATACATGTTCCTGAAGCAACGACCACGAATTTTACGGTGTTAAATCGAGAAATCGAGATCAAGCGCTCTATATTAAGATACCACAATCAAGTTTTCGGGTTTTTTTTAAATCCTATAAATGGTTGTAAATAAATTATAGATAATTCCACATTTGCCCCAGATTAAACACAATGAAGTCAGAGTATGCGGATTTAATCTAAGAAAAATTATTATGCATGAAATTAATGCCATAGATTCAAATGCAGGAAGACCATGATGCAAATATGGACCCATATTCCACCTTAACTCCATATTGATACTTTGTATATAATATATATCAACCCATAAATTCTAACAGTTCAACAAGAATAACGATACAATAGAAGTACTGTATTAAACAAAGTAGTGTCCGATTAAAGATTCGAAACGACAGCAATTATAGGTTAGAACAAAATCATTAATTTGGTATAACAGTAGTAAGTTGAGTTGTCCGTCAAAACGTCGTTTAAAACAATGGAGTGGGGTTTATTAACGTCTCATCGACACTTGACTTTAGATCATTTCAAGAACAAAATATTTGCGTTTCCGTTTTTACATATACCATGCTGGGGGGGATAATTTTTCCAGAAATAATAACAGCCAAAATTAAGGGATTTTTCACGTCCACTATACCATATTTTGTACACTTGACCTTCGAACGACTAGACCCACGGTTATACTTTTTAATCAGCACCGCGGGTGCTACTCTGACTGGTGATTCCGCACCACATGGACACCGGGAATCGAACCTACATTCTGGTTCAGTCTTTTTTCTGAAAAAGTCCTATAGAAAAGGGGCAGGTTCCAATAGAACACTATAGAATACTATTCTGGTTCGGTCTTTTTCTGAAAAAAGTCCTATAGAAAAGGTGCAGGTTCCAAAAGAATACTATAGAATACTACAGGAAAGCAAATTCATTGTGTATTTTTTTAACATGACTAATAAAATGCTCTAGTTTTGTCTTGGTTCGGTAGATGGAGTTTTCCTATAGTGTAGTTTCCTATAGAGAATTCATGGGTATAGTCGTTAGTTTTCTAAAGAGTTATATACTTAGACCATTTCAACAAATACTATTTGCTACATGTATAATGTACTGTACCACAGATTTTACTATTGTGGAGATGAGGGATGTTTTTATTCGTATTATAATCTACTGTAGAAATTAGTAATGCAATAAAAGAAACTTATAATACTCTAGTATTTTCCTATAGAAATTTGTCCATAAATCTGTACGAAAAACTATAGGATATGCGCGCTACAGAAACTGTCCTACAGGCCCCTAAAATTCTATAGAATACAACACAATTTTATCCTATAGAAAATGGGACACCCACACAAAACTCTATAGAATTTTCTATAGAATTCTATAGAAAATTTCACTGGTATTCTATAGAATTTTTTACTAAGTGTGCTTATATCTAAATAGAAGCAACTAGCAACTATTTAAATATAATTACGACCTAAAGCGTATAACTGTGTTAAGAAGGGTCACGTGTTTGTATATTTGGATTAATTTCTGTTTCTTTCCGAGCAGTAATCAATAACGTTTACTCATACGCTTCGACCCACGCACGCGCGCTTATCATTGACGTAGACATGGCCATCAACAAAATAATTCATGGCCAAAAATTCAATTCAAATAAAATAACTCTTTCTATTATAAATACCGATTTATTCAAACTCTAAATAAACATCATAATATCGATTTAATACACTGAAAGAATCAGACAAAATGTAACTCAACTAATTTTCTGTGACCTTGACGTTGATTCATCGATTAGGTCATACGGCCGTGTGTAGGAACGGTTCCATGTAAATTATGTTAATGAGTCAACATGGCCGACTGTCGATGATTACGCATAGCTGTGGATGAGTTTACTCGTGGACAGAATTGTGTGATTAGACGTCAACTGGTTTGGTTAGATATCTGAAGGTACGTGTCTAAAATTGAACTATTTTTAAACTCCAAAAAATGTAACCTGTAAGAAACTTAGCCGACATGTCTGAGGTCAGAAATTTGGTTTGTATTAACAGTATAGTGAATTATTCTCCATCACATGATTCGCTGTTGGAATCGGAAACTGTCATTTTCAGTGAAGCTGTGGGATCAGTTAGTAGGCCTACCATAGGGAAATTTGCACCCGAGAAGTTTTGAAATATATTGTTCAATGTATATGTTCAATAGTTACGTTAACTAAAAAGCTACCATATATATTTTTGGCACTATTATTATTACTATTTTGTGAATATAAGAAATCCGGGGCGCCGCTTAATTTCATGGTTTTGTAAACATATTTACAGTGTTTACAGTGGATTAAATGATTTATGAGAGAAAAAAACCACAACAATAAAACATAAGGTACACTGTATAGTATCAGGGAATATTAGGTGGTGGTTTCATTATAGTTCATAACAGGATAATACATAATATAACTGTATATTACATAATATATTTTATATGATCTATAATATTAAATCATAACTAACAAAAAAAAATTGTTTTAAAATTTGCTTTCTTTCAACCATAAGAATTTATGGTTAATCACTGCATCTAACCAAAACAACTACATGTACCTAACCATGATTTTATCCAGAATTGTAGATCAGATTACAAAATAGGGCCTTCAAATTTCAATGATATATGATTTAAAGTTAAGAAAAAAACGTTAATGATATTTGAGGTAAAACATATGATTTGAATTTAATAAAAACATCTAGAGTGTTTCAGTTTAAAAATGTAGCCTGTTGGTCATTTTTATTCAGGCCTAACAAATACATTAGATAGGCACTCCTTTCTCTTGATGTACATGTGTAATAATAGCTATGTGTTCATTGTAATTTAAAATGACTCCACCTTTTACTAGATTTAAACATACTTCAGTGTTCATATTAGTATTTATGATTTCATAAATTGGTCATTCTTTATCTACAGGGTTTTTATCATAAAATTAAAATAGATGATAGAATCCTTATCCTGAGATTGCTGCTGATATGGTAGAACTTTTATTTTAACAATAACTTTTATTGAAAAAAAATACTTTGAAAAACATTTATTTGACACTGAACATGTATGCTACATTTGGATTTTGAACGTTTCACAAGTAGACTGAATATTAAAATCAAATGTCAAATACTGAACTAATATTGATAAATTTACGGGCATCTCAGTATGTTAATGTCAAATCGTCTGGAGTGACTTTGTATTATTGATATTCGCTTGATATTTTGCCAAGTAATCCTAAATATGTCTAATATTTATGAATAAAATCATAAAGGAAGCTAGTGATGAAGTTAAGGATTCCTCCATATTTGAAAATATTTTTATTTTTATGGAGTTTTGGTTCTTGAATAAAAACCAATTGTAGGCCAAGTGGATTTTATCAAGGAGCATTTTGGTTTCCAAGAAGTGGGAACAAAGCAGGTTACTGATGCGACGAAAGTCAAACTCGAGTTCCCATCTCTGGTTTTGATAGTCTTAATGGGCCATAATTATGTTGATTTCTCTGTTTCTGTTGCACTCCAATTCTAAGGGATTTTGAAATTTATATGAACTAAATTGGTTCAATAGTCGCCCAGCTAAATGCATGCAGACGGCAAGCTTTATGGGTCTATGATCTTTTGATACTTTCGCTTACACGCAGACAGCATGTTGTCTTTACTTAGTCTGCAGTCTTCGAGGGGGGTTGGATGGCCGAATGGTTAACAAGCATGCCGTATCATACGGCCTGCCATTGAGTCAACTGGCGTGGTTTCTAACCCCCTGGTTGCCTGTACAGCCTCGTGGGTTTTCTCCGTGTACTCCAGTTTCTACCAACCACTAAAGACCCTACGCACAAGCAAATTATTGAAATAAAATTAAAACATATGTTAGTCCCAAAATGACCTAGTTTGTGTTGAGTGGATATTAAACCCAATTTCTCTCTCTCTCTCTCTCTCTCTCTCTCTCTCTCTCTACAGTCTTCGTTATTTTTTTTTGGTTAATTTCTGTCTTCTGCTTTGCTCAGGGAGACCACTCTTTTAATCCCGTTATTATAATGTGGAGTCTTTGTAATGGTATAATTATTGACGTATCCATAATTAAAACAGGCAAAATTGTCTTCAAAAAGTTGACATCAATTCAATATGGAAGTGGATATTAAAGTAACAATTCAATTATCTTTTGTTAAAATTATTAATTTTATCACAGCATAATCCACACTAATATGTAATCAGGTTAATTATTTAAAATTGAATTTCAAAATCAAAATACATTATCAATGCCAGATAATCTCACAGTTTGGATTAAAAACAGACCATCAATTGATTTTGAGAACAAGTTATAATGCCTTGATGTCATTTACATTAGAAGGGGCAGCAATGCTTCATCATATCTTTGTAAATACTGTACGGAATTGAAGCACTTTTGTACTGATATTCCTATTAGAAATTCAACTTTGACATTTGTAGTTTGTAAGGGGTGGTTATATCACTCAGATCACGTGCAAGGACTTCAGGTTAATTCCACTACCATCATAATTTCATTCTGACATACCATTCTTTGAATGGCTTTAAACATTCAAATTCTATACTTCTATTTATTTACTCCTATGGCATTCTGATCAAGATACATTATGGGAGATAAGATAAAGAGTTAGCAGTTCTCACTATAATAGTTAAAAACTAGATAGTGTAAAGGTAATTTGCTGAAAATTTCAGTCAAATTGATCCACTATGAGCTGGGAACGAAGTGGGTGAAATTTTCATCTAGCCTTGGTCATCATTACTAAAATCATTTATATAAACATCATAGTCTTGATTATCCACGTTTTCAATTTAATTGTCAATGGCCGTTAAGCAGCATATAGGAATCTAATCCAGCCAACATCGAAGGCTAGTCGAGACATTAAGAGTTTATTATGGTCTGGATAAGTTAATTAATGTCTAATTGATAATTAAGATAACATTTCAGGCCTAAAGAAAGACTTGTGATTGTCAGATTTAGGTCTTGCATAATGCATGTTTAAGGCAGTATGAATAAAACATAATCATTTTAACTAAAGACAAGATACACCTACATGGTGATAACAATACTCCTTTAATGTAAAATTATCTTGATGATTCACTCAGGTAAAATGTACATTAGACTGTTTGTCTAATCTGGGTAGACCTAATACCTTATATTTTATGTACATGTAGTAGACTATTATACCAATTGATTGATGAGTGAAATAATGACAGCATGCATGTTCTTGAAATTGATTACCTGTTTGGTAAAATAGACCTATACTGGGAACTAGTAGTATACTATAACCTGATATTAGTGATATATATTTCTAGTGAGGAGGGTTATATGGTTTATTTTTAAAGAGACATAGATACTATGTCTAAATACTTTAATTCGCATCTTATCTATATTTAGATACTCCTATATGACTTGTAAATTCGTAGTTTAAATATGCACAGATTTAAGACAAATCTTGGAAGACCCCCAAAAGACACTATTATTTCTTTGATAATTAAATTGTAAATAAAAAAAATACACATGCATTTGACTCTTCAAAAATTGTTAAAGCTACATCTTGGTAATGGTGGGGGTCATGCACTAGATAGAATATACTTACTCTTTCTAGCTACATGTATGTGTATATCTCAAGGAATCTCATATCCATGACCATGTATTTTTTTACGAAATCATGTCAAGACATTTTTATTTTCCAGTTGGGTAGATGTTTTAAGAGCTATGTATATTAATGTTACATGTTACTAATATCAATAAAATGTTAAAATGAAAGTACAGTATGATCCTGTGCAATACAAAAAAACATTTTTGATGTATTGATCGAAGATTCATAATATTCATATGTTAAATTGCTCAAGGCATGGATGTGTTAAATCATGTGATCTAATTAATCTTGCGTTTAATAAAACCATTAAAACCAGAACACCAATTAACATGGTTGTGCAGCATGTTTATAATTACATGAATGTGTTTGTTTTTCAGGAATGAAAGTTGTGATACTGTAATCGGTATCAATGCAGCGAGTGTGTTTTTCAACATGTCAGCTGACGTTATAACGATGCAGTGGAAATGGATTCTAATGAAAATATTACGAAACCTACGACCCGATCCTTTAATACGACACGTCAGGTGAGTTATATAGAAATATTTCAAATGATTTTGATATGACCGTATACAGCATCAGGACAATGCATCCTCGAACAATTTGTCATAGGACAATTCATGCCCGAACAACTTGTCCCTAAGGACAATTCCTTAGGACTATTTGTCCCCCAATGCTGTTGGGCCTTGGACAAGTCTCTCCGAGGACAATTCAGCCCGGACAATTCATCTTGTGACAATAGTAATGGTAGTTCAAGAATATTAATCTTTACTTTTTATCCTAAATCTCAGTTTTGATGCTAGATTTACCTAGTTTTACATATTTTATTAAATCTAGACCATAACTTAATGGGGACGGATTGTCCTTTTGGGGGATACAGTGTGACTTTCTTAAAGATACATGGTATGAAAAGTATAGATACATGTAGACACCTTCCAATATTACTAGAAAAATACTGGATAACCTGCAAAACTCCCAAATGGATAGTGTGTGCACATTGTTTCATAAAGCCTGTCATTGAATTAACTGGCGTGGTTTCAATTCCTGGTTGTATGTGACAAGGAGTAGGGTTGCCTGTCCGAACTTGTGGGTTTTCTCCAGGATCTCTGATCTCCTCCCACGGTTAATGACCTGTATGCTCAAGCAAATTACTGAATAATTATTGAAATGACCAAGTTTGTGTTGAGTGGACGTTAATCCATGTTTTTCTCGCTCTCTTTATCTATGTGTAATGAGCACTGAAGGGAGGAAATTACAGAGATAATGAAATCTTCATCACAATATGATATACAAATAATAATACTGGTAATTACTGTATTTTAAAAGGGTTAAAATCAGGTCAAATATACACTTGCACAATATTAGTAGAAATTGACTAGTTAGTGGGTGATGCATGTACAATAGACACTGTTATTTAGTCATTAATAAATACCTGGTAAAGAAAGACTATTTTATAATTAGTATCTCAATACAATTTGTTTTGTTTACTTAGTATATTATGGTCTGTAATACTGTATAATGTGTTTGACAGCATTTGCTGTATCAAGCTGATCTCTGTGGCTAGAGAGTTATTTTGAATATATTTTTTCTCTGGTGTCTACTTTGTCTATGAATTAGCTGATGGTTGCTATGGCAAAATGGCTTTATTCCAAATTTCAAGTTGTTATTTGGTAAATTGGTCTAAAATAACACAATATTGTCTTGATTTCGATATTTTAGATGATGTTTTTGTAAATAAATAGTTACAGCAGTTGTATACAATAAAAGTACTTGGAACTGATAAGTAGCTTCAAATGTTTTTAAGAATAATACAGTACATAGCTGAAGAGTTTCCATTTTAATTCATTAGATATTATAAAAGCCTTTTTTTTTGCAATCATATTCTGAATTATAAAACTATTCAAATTATTTATTTTCTTATTTATGCTGATTTAAAGGAGCTAAACATCTTTTTTGGGCACTTTGAAATGGACACAAATGGGTTGCAACATATATGATAATTTTATATGAATGTATATGATCTACATTAAATCGTTTCTGTTTTTACTTTAATTTCTTCTCAGTTATGTTTGGCGATATACACGAAAAGTTCAAATTGAATGGCAGTCTTTGGTGTCAAGACTGTCTTTTTATTCCATTTTACATTGGTAGTTATTTTCCCCTGTGGGATATGTATAGCCTAGTTCATCGAGTAGCTTCATAATAAATGGCACTCGGAAGCATTCTGGCCAATTTTAAAATTTTGATTTTGTCTTAAATAGTAAGATAACAACATCAACTTTGATTTGAATTGACCAACAAGTCGTATTTGCAATGTCAAAGAGTGTGGATGATGTTGGAGTTAGAGACTTGCCTCTTAAAACAGAAAATTAGGAACTTTTTTCCAATATTTTATTATTGAAAGATTGTTTGGTTTTAATCAGTTTACATATCACTATATTGTACTAATGTTTTATGTATTAGATAAATAAATATATATATTTAAATAGTGTAAAAATGTAAAAATAAAGGAATGGTAGATGATACATAAATAATACCAGGTGTTGTAAGATATATTGTAGACAGTAACACCCACTAGAAGACGTGAACATGTTATTCTACTGCCTGTAGCTCTAGCTTCAACCTCTCTTAATACCAACTCAGTTGAATTGTAGAGAAGGTTTAGCTGACCCGATCTTTCACTAACGTCTGTGTATAAATTATCAAAATGTGATGGAATATAGCCGTTCAATTATTGAGGTAGAGTATCTTTAGTAAACTTGGATCCATCTTAGATTCTATTTAATCAAAATGTGTGAAGAGGTCTGCTTAAATTGGTACTTAACAAATGTGGTGTTGGTAATTCGTAGTGATCAGAGAGGATTTACATGTAGTTAGTAGTCAGATTTTCTAATCAATATGCTCCCTTGCACAAAAATTACTGATTAAGATTTGTGCAATGTAATTTTATGAAATTTTCAAGAATTCTGTTTTGTTTGGATGAAACCTTAATCAAAAAAGGACCTGATTGTATTGCTAATGTCAAGTTATCAGATTGTTTTTATGCCAAAGAGTTATTTTGGATGTAGATTTCATGCAAGGTTGTTGGTAATAAAACTGTCTATATTGTCTAACTGGTGATAATGTATAGATTTTTAATCTACACAGTTGGCAACATTACTATATACATGTACATCCATCGTCAATAGGATTAACTCCACATAGAATCTTAGACATTTAACTAGCAGATTTTGATTTAGATCAATGAAATTTTCTACGTTTCTCAAATAAAATCAAGTTTATTATGGTTCATGATGAGGAATTTGAGAAAATGTTTACTATAGACTGTCTGTAATGAAATTGTTCCTTGTTTTTTTATCACTAAGAATTACTCGTCGACTGACGTATGCTCACACAGTTGATTGATTTCTTGGTTCAAATATTGATGTAATCTATAAATAGATCAATGAATTTATCAGGAATACAGAATAATGGAGTAAGGCCAGTTATATTCACTGTATGATGCATGTATGCTATTACCGTTTGCTCATAATACCACATGATATCGTGATTGAAAGAAACTATTAGATGAGCTCTATTGATTACGTAGTACAAAGTTATTATCTGCTCCATTGGCATGACATGGGAATATCATATAATAACCAGCAGATGTGCATGTATTAATTATCCAATTTCTAGCAGAGAGATTTGGGTTTGAATATTAATTAATTGGTCGTACATTATACAGAGCGTAGAGACAATGCATCATTACCTAATTTACATTATACATAGTTAATTATTATGAAAGATTTGGCAAGATTTGATAGTAAAAAATGACGGTAGAATTGAAGTTTTTTTCAGTGTGAGTAAAAAGTATAGAGTTAAATTTGTACTACTAGTGGTGGAGATGTAGAGATGTTGAATTGATGTATCACGATCCACCTTCTCACAATTCCTGTATCAAACACTCATAAATTGTTTTCGTCCATTTTTTGATCCACATCAATGTCGCGATATAAAACAGTTTCATTTCTTCAACATCGGCAGAACTAAAAATATCAATTATTCATTTATCCTGTTGTTTTCTTGGTAAATATTGACTTGGTTTTGAATAGTGATACGAATTTTATCGTAACACCTGAATCGTGATACCTATCGTATCGTGACTATAGTGGCAATACCTAGCACTATACGGATGACAACACAGAGTTTTACCATGGTGAAGGGAGCCTATATGACAAAAAAAATTCCCACATATAAAACAAGATTACTAACAACGGTAATTAAAATTGCTGTTAATATTATAATTGTAGAGGTGAATGATATATTTTCAACTTGAGACTACATTAAAATTGGAATATTGTATGCATGTATGGTTTGTTTACTTTTTTTTTAATCTCATATCTTTTCTATTTTTCTTTAAATCCATATTGGGGAGGGGGCACCAATATCTGTTTAGTGGGTAAGGCCTCTAAAGGTCTTAATCAAGCTTGGTGAAATATGTGTCTACTTCTAGTCTAGAGGTTACAATTAACCTACTTCTTAAATGTATGTTATTCCTGTAATGTAGATAAGTATCTGATGAATGTACATTTAACATTATGTCAAGATACTGAAGGTACTGAGCTGAACTAATCAAGCAATCCAGAACACTATGTCTAGATAATGGCACCGGTTTTTATCATAAACCTTAATTGTGTTTCTGGAGCAACAGGGTACTGGTAAGAAAATACAAAATTGAAGGTGATATCTTTCTGTTAACCCTTGCCTGTTTGATTTAGTGCCACAGTCAATGGCTAGTAATTCCAAGATGGAGAAGTATCTTGTAGGTGATATCGTTAAGATTAGAGAATATGTTCTTTTGAAATTTTTCAGCTGTATGTAAGCATGTAAATTATTGTTATACATGTTGCTTAGGTGTAATTGTAATTGTTTCTTCAAGCCTTGACAGCATTCGTTTTGTACATTTACACATGAAACGATTACTCGCCCAGAATCAACCATCCTTCCTTTTCAAATTAAGCTGTGTCAAGGTAAAACATTTAAAGCTGATTGCCAGTTTAGGTACATTTTAAAATTAATGCCTAGATTTTAGTTGACAAGAAAACTAGCACTGCAAGGTGCATAGTGTGTAGAAATGTCGCCAGAGCTTTTAGTATTGGGCTTACGCGTTAGAAAATCCTCTGAGTAAGTAGTAAAGCTTAATTATGGTTACTATTAATGAAAACTAGTGAGAAATATACGTATTGTCAGTTGTCGCTTAAACCCGTCAGTACTTGTACCGTACGTCAGTATTTCTGTTAATGGTCAGTAATAATCATACGGTGAGTATGTGAGTTAATTGGTTAGTATTCCTTACTTCTGTCAGTATGTAAAAATAACGTGAGTAATTAAACAAACGTGAGTTTATCCAAACATATCACTATTGAGGCACGTGCGGGAGAAATTGACGAAAGCGTGACTAATTAAGAAAACGTCACTATTTGAGCTACCGCTCACTATCCGAGTATAACCGCCAGTTACCTTTGATGTGCGTCGGTAATTGGACCTAACGTCAGTAGAGCGTGAAATCATTAACTATATAAAATACTGGCGAGTATTGCTACTGTAAGTGATCATAATATTTTTATTACTAACCTGAATATCTCCTCCGATTCGAGAATATTAATAAATAATTAAAATTATTTATTAATATTCTCGAATCGGAGGTAAGCGACTACGGCGGTAAGCGAAATTGGTGGCAATGAGTAAAGGGACTATTTGTCGGCAATTTCGCTTACCGCCGTACTTTACAAAAAAAACGCCAAAGATAGTTAGATAGATCGATCTCTAAATACAGTGATCAGAGTTAGGATGAGACAGAGTCCACTTCATATATAAATATGAATTTAAATGCTCAGTGGCGAGGTTTGATTCGCCACATTATCTGTACCCGTTCACGTTCTTACAACGGGGTTCCCATACAGAATACAGCGCAATATATATTACGATTTATATGTATTCTCGTTACATGCGGGTTCGCACATATTTTGGGGTAGGTGGCGCGGTAAGGATTAGTAAATTTGGAATCAGAACTAATGGTTTAAGAAGATCATCAACACAAATCTGTTTTCGGTAATTTTATTGAAACAGATTATGATAGCAGATAATATTGAACTTTATACACATATATACACGCTGAAATTCTGAACACCGAAGAATCGTGTGATTATCTATTTACTTTTGAGAAATAATAGCTATTAAACAATATATATAGCAATGAAACAATATAAATAACGATGAAAATAATAATAGCATATAATAAGGTACGATACACAGTGTTAAAATACAATATGATCGTACGTAACAGAAAAATTTCATTCAAGTAATTCGAAATTATGAGCAAAGAAGATTCTATTCATAATTTAGAAATTGTTTTATTTAGCACACGATAAATACAATTGATACATTGCATGCAACGGTGAAATAGTAAAACCATGTTCGACGTTCGATCTTGGGATATTTTTCATGTAGATATCCTGTGCGATTAATTCTTTATTAAAACAAAAGGCTGATAGAAATACTTCTAAAGGAACATTGAAAATCATCCCCTAAAAAAACACATTTATAACTACACTATATTACATATTCAAAACTAAGACAATTCTAAACACGGGAAATTTCAAGAAATTGAAAACACAATAGCAAAACTTTTGTTAAAGATTTCCAACAAATTTATAGAGCATTTTTATTTCTTAAAATTTGTCACTTACATATCCGAAATTGTCGTTTGAGTTTTTGTTCAATAGTCACACCGGTAACAAATTGTCTTTTAATAATACAGTTTATCAATAAACATAACAGACATTTATATAGTTAATGATTTCACGCTCTATTGAGGTGATAAACCTAGCCAATCAACATTCTTAATCTCTTGAGCACTATAACACAAAGGTGCTAATTAAGTGGTGAGATTAACAGAATTTAATCCCATAAAAGATTTAATATACAAAATACTTCTAAAGGAACATTGAAAATCATCCCCTAAAAAAAACACATTTATAACTACACTATATTACATATTCAAAACTAAGACAATTCTAAACACGGGAAATTTCAAGAAATTGAAAACACAATAGCAAAACTTTTGTTAAAGATTTCCAACAAATTTATAGAGCATTTTTATTTCTTAAAATTTGTCACTTACATATCCGAAATTGTCGTTTGAGTTTTTGTTCAATAGTCACACCGGTAACAAATTGTCTTTTAATAATACAGTTTATCAATAAACATAACAGAAATTTATATAGTTAATGATTTCACGCTCTATTGAGGTGATAAACCTAGCCAATCAACATTCTTAATCTCTTGAGCACTATAACACAAAGGTGCTAATTAAGTGGTGAGATTAACAGAATTTAATCCCATAAAAGATTTAATATACAAGACCTATATTACTAATGTACGGACTATTCTCTTTGGTTCTAAATTCTTACACCGAGCTAAATATTAAACAAACATTAACAAATATATGACATGGCTGTTACGTGATTTAGTGTTAAAATCTAACGATATCTTTAACTTGCTTTTTCTCGAAAATGTCGCAAAGTCACTAGTTTATCCGACCAGAGGAAAGTGTCAAACGGGCGGGGTGAGTGACTCAATGTGAATGAATATATTCACCAAAATATTTTATGAAATAAACTGTCGGAAATGCAGCCAGGCAGCATTCCAGACACTAGTTGTCGAGATAAATTGAGCTGGTCAGATACTGTTCGTCGCCAAATCAGCAGCTTATCCTAACAAAGAGGGAGGTGTCAAGTGAATGTATATTCTCGTCGCGTTGGACCTATATTACTAATGTATGGACTATTCTCTTTGGTTCTAAATTCTTACACCGAGCGAAATATTAAACAAATATTAACAAATATATGACATGGTTGGGTTCAGATTCATGCCGTATTTCACTGAACGTAACTGATTTGACATTAGAGTCAAAATGGAAACAATTGAATGTAAATTAGCTCATATACAATCAGTTTACATTATTATATGCGTTGCGACCCATTTTGGGTCAATTTCTAGGTCCTCAATATATTTATAGTGATGGTCCGATATGACACCTATCAGTTTTACTTATATCAGATATTGACAGCAACATATAATATTGGCTGATACATATAATTACCGACAGTGGTGGATATAAAACTATTACACATTGAAATGTCTCGAATGGCATAATAATCCTTGTAGATGAATGTCACTGTTAGTCAGGAAACGAATGGTACTATTTTACCTCGTTTATAAGCACAAACGCCGCGTTTTTGAAGAATAAAATTGTGTCACGCTTCCTACGCAATCACAAATACACTCCATCTATCTTGTCAAGCGGACGTTAATTGTTTGCTGTATCATTAAATAAAGTCGAGATTATAATATAGTAACTAGTGTTGATTACGATGTAATTCCTAAAATGATTGGCACCTGGATGTCTATAATAGGTGTCTGAACTGAAAGGCTCACGCGGCAATGAATGAAAGATCAAAGCGAAGAGCAACCACGTGACATTCTTTCGTCATTTCTAGAACTATAAACCATCTAATGGGAACTTATTTGTTTGTAATATTATTAATAAATAAAGTATGATCTATATCATAAATTATTATTTGTTGATACATATTATGTCTAAATTCGTAAAGTAGCCTAGCATAACAAAAGAAATCACTAAATTATTTCTAAATTTTCACTGGCATCTAGAAGCTGGAATGTCAATCTTGTGACATCAAAGGGATATCCTCCCTTTCATCTTTCATGCTACTCACACGGAAACCATGCGGTATATTTTCCCGCCTTTTCCAATACTTCTATTCATAATGATTAAGTATCCAGACAATACAAGCAGTGATCTAGATAAAACTAACGTGAAGTAGTAAGATTTGGAACTATTTCACGATAAGCGACAACACAAGATGTGCGATGCCTCATACCAGCCCGGTATGCACACGATTCTTCAGTGCTAAGAATTTCAGCTTGTATGCGTATGTTTGAAATTCATTATTTCTGTTATCTGCTATCATGTTATCTGTTTCAATAAAATTAGTGAAAACAGATTTGTGTTGGTGATCTTTTTTAACCATTAGTTGTGATTCCAATTTAAACCATACAGATATTAAAGCGCCGCACGTCCCAAAGCAAGTGCTAATCCGCATTACCGAGAATAAATATAAATTGTAAATGAAATAACACTATACACATTGCCCTGTATTCTGCAAACTACACATTGCTCCGTATTCTGCAAGCTACACATTGCCCCGTATTCTGCAAACCCCGTATTCTGCAAACTACACATTGCCCCGTATTCTGCAAACTACGGAGGTTATGGAAATCGCCGAAAAATACACCCGTTAATGTTTAAAACAGTATTCTGCAAACTACGGCGGTAACCGAAAAATACCCATGTTCACTACCATCCATTATTGTTAAAAAATAAAACATTTTCTGATTCGAGAATAATGATAAATAATTAATATTTTATTCAGAAGGTAGCGACAACTTATCGGGAAGTTAAATTACCTATAGTAACAATACTCACCAGAAATGTATATAGTTAACGATTTCACGCTCTACTGGCGCCGTGTCCAATTACTAACGCACATCAAAGGTAACTGGCGGTTATACTCAGATAGTGAGCGGTAGCTCAAATAGTGACGTTTTCTTAATTAGTCACACTTTCGTCAATTTCTCCCGCGCGTGCCTTAATAGTGATATGTTTAGATAAACTCACGTTTATTTAATTACTCACGTATTTTTTACATACTGACAGAAGTAAGGAATACTAACCAATTAACTCACATACTCACCGTATGATTATTACTGACCATTAACAGAAATACTGACGTACGGTACAAGTACTGACGGGTTTAAGCGACAACTGACAACACGTATATTTCTCACTAGTTTTCATTAATAGTAACCATAATTAAGCTTTACTACTTGCTCAGAGGATTTTCTAACGCAGAAGCCCAATACTAAAAGCTCTGACGACATTTCTACACACTATGCATGTTACCGTGTAGTCAGTTCACGATAAAATCTAGTATCGAATAAAATTTCTACGGTATACTGTATGCAGCCACAAAAATCACTGAAAAGTTGTTGAAATGTAAATTATGTATATGGTAGTGCCCATGGCATTTCAGTGGATGTGTATTTAATTGGGAGTCATTCATCAGTTCACAAAGATAATTGTTGGGCGTAGAAAACAATTTCGAAGCTCATGTAGAATAGTTCACTGTTTTGTTTATTTTCCATTTGAAAAAAAGTTTAATTTGGGGAAAATGCAATAAAATATGTAGCTAAATATGGTTACTTCTGCTCAAACATATATTCTTTGTAAACATTAGGTGATAATTATTTGATAAAAGTAGGATTAGAGTCTGAGAATTTTATCTTTTAGAACTAACTAAGACGTAATTTGTGGCTTTTTACATAGAACAAACCACCAGGAAGCCTCTAATAGTGAAAGGTTTGCTAAAATGCTGTTATTGACAGATTGCCATAGACTTTGATGTTGACTGTTTAAGTTAAGACCTTGTTTAATGTAGAGATATATTTAGAAGGTAAGAAGAAGGTACTCAATGTATTTAAAACACATGCTAGATATATGTTGAGTCTGTTTGAAGGAGTAAATAGAGGGTATATTTTTGGTAGATGCACAGCTGTGTTTTTTATCAGAAGGTTTATCAGGTATAGGATAGGTCTTGCTGGATATCAGAGTATTGTTTTACCAACCATATGGATTATTAATAATATTGATTTTCCTTGTTTTTATGTATTAGTATCGCTAGCCTGATCATGGTTTATAGTAATAGCTTGTGCAGATACTCAGTACCATATTGTAGATGAAATCAAGATATTGAGAGGCACTAAAAACGTATTTGAACCCATTGAAAACCAAACATCGTTGGTATCCATAAACTGCTTAAAGCTCTCAAGGAATTCTTGCATTAACGTTTGGGAAAAGGGGAACAAAAGACTATATATATACATTTTGACATATGGTATTTATATGGTATCTAGTACATTAAGACTGTCTAACAAACGTCTGCATTGGCATATCCAAAATATTATTAGTTAGTACATAGATACTTGTTAAATTGGTTGGACTCTGAAGTGTCATAATTTCATAATATTCAATACTGGTATCTTTTTAGTTCAGATGCTGTGTTTATCAGCAGTTTGGCTTGAATGTAACAATTTATTTTTAGACATAACTGAATACATCGGATACCTAGAAGTTACGATAAATGATTTTTAATTAGATGTTTGCACCTGAATGCCAAATGGTAGCAAAGATGTAAAATTATTACATCTATGATAAGAGGTGTCTTCAATGATGGTTTTAAGATCATACAAAGTTCTTATCTTGATTATGTTTATCTGTGGTCTCTGTAGGAGGTGGATAAATGTAAATCTTCTGAGAACAGCAGACAAACTTATGATTTTAGCCCCAGTAAGAATGAACAGTTTTACTATTTGAAACAGGAATAAAATTCTTCATTTGGTTTACAATATTTTTTAAAACAAACATATTCATCTCATTGCTGGAAGGAAAAAAGCAATGTGTTGCTCATTCTGAATTTTAAAAAAATACTGAATAACGTGAATACTAGATCAATGGTTTGTTCTATCGGAGTGTTTTAATTCACCATAAAACTTTGATTATAGTATTGATTAACCCAGTCATATCTAATGTTGATTCAGTTCCCACATTATTCTTATTAACGACCGACTGACTGCTCCTACCTAAATGGAGGGTATTTTAATGACTAGTATGATTTCTTTTGATTGCTTACTTTGGCCTGGTTTCTCTTTTGGGTGTGACTTGTATTAAACAATTACTTCCACCAATTTATTCTTTTATTTAGAGTTTATTATTATTGGTTTTTTTTTTAATGTCACTCAAATATTTGAGTCAGCTGAAAACAAAATTCTTAAAATAAGAAAATTTTGAATTTATGTCTTGATTATCTCAGTTCTGGCGTGGGAGCTATAGATAGGTATAATTATCGGATATATCCTACATATTGTTGTTAAAATTGGTGTCGGCATATTGATAGGATTTGGCATGGAACCAAAAAGAATTAAGATCATGAATATTGCATGCTTTGTAGATAACAAGTAATCAGTGTATAAGTATATACCAATAAATTAATCAGTTTCTTCTGTTCGGTAATGCTAGAAATAGCGTCTGCTCAAAATATAGCAGAAACCTGGCAGTAGTCCAGAAGTTCAATTTTAGACACCTCTTTGATTTTTTGCTTGGGATCATCTGCCAACACAGGATGTTGAATCATTATATAGGACTACATGTTTCAGTTTTATAAAGTTGTTTTTAGTCATCAGATCTCAGTCTAAATGTCTAGTTGTTAAATTGATAGAAAAGGAATCACAGAATGAATTAAGTCAAACTTTAAGTTCATCTGTCAGTGATGTAACCAGTATTGGTACCATTATATTAGAGGTTGTTTTTCAAGAATTTGCAGGTATATATTAGAGGTTGTTTTTCAAGAATTTGCAGGTATATATGGTAGACTAACACAGAAAGTGGCATTCTCCCAAGCTATGTACATGTACCTAGATTCTGATGAAATATTTGATAACCCAATAAAAGATATGTGTAGCTACAGAATAAAAGTCATGGGTTGATTTTATCTTTATCATAGTATATGCATTTATAATGCACTATTGAAACAAATTATACATGTCATGTAAAAAACAAAATTAAAACACAAATAATAAACGTTAAAAATACAAAAACACATTCTATTAAAGATACATTAGTTAAGAGATTTATAAAGAGTTGGTCATTCTTGATTATTCACAAATAAATGATAAAAAAAAGAAAATATGAAAATTTCAGCTAAATTACTTCATTCTGAGCGAGGGGGGTTGGGATGGCCTAGTGGTCTAGAGTGCCTCGCTTCGACCTCTAGCTGGCCGGTCACCTCTGGCTTGCGGCTGTGGTTTCGAGCCCTGGTGTGAGTGTATGTGGCTTGGAGATAGTATGTCAGCGGTAGCAAATGGCAGGGTAAAATGCTGGATAGTGATATTTGTGTTGTAGATTGCACAATGTGACCTCTGGGTTATGCACTGGTAAAAAAAAAACGGCAACAAACGCATGAAATTACCCCTCAGCAATATTAACAAAGTTCAATGAGCAAAAAAAACTAGCGTCAAACTGTGTCTGATTGTTTCCACAGGGAAGATTTCCAAATGAGATAATAGGAGCACTTGAAATTCAACAAAGAATAGTTTCTGGGTGGGAATGAGAGAATGAAACACAGGTCCCAGCTTAATAATCTTTAGTGGAAATGGAAATACTTAATAAAATGGGAATGAATTAAACTTATAATTCAGAAAAAACATGGGACTACTTTCCAACATGGCTGGTGAAACTGTAAATATGATCCTGTTAATATAAACTACATCTGGCTCATCAATCAATCATTTATAGTATTCTGTCTATGAAGGGTAGTGGTTGATGAATTCACTTCATTCAGAGAGATGCAGGTCTGCTACAGTTTGAACAGATGTTAGGGGGCAACTTGACCCAACATAGATCAATAACAATGTTTAAATTCAATCAAGCTAGACTTTATTATCTTGTCCTTCTATTATTAAAGCCTAGATTATTCTCCTACTTAAACCACCATCAAATATAGAAACGACAATAACACATTGTTTACATTTGATGAGAACAATTAACATGAACAACAATTGCAGAATGTTCTTATTAAATATTAATGAGTAACTACTAATCATCAACTACCTTCTCAGTGCCACAAATTTTAAAATAATGTATGCAATTATTAGCACATCTGTTTTGGCTCAGGATTTGGTGCTAATTGAATTCTGGAAAGAAAATCATTGTGTGCAGCATTCTTTTTCTGATCTCTTCATTACCATTATATATTTAGACAGGATCCAAAAACACATTTCTATGTTTACATGGAGTACTGCTGATAGTTAAGTATGCTATATTTTGTTGTTGTAGTATTGTGAATATAAACAGATTGACTAGTTCTGTGTATGAATGTAGTTTGAGCTGTAGGTTAGGAATATGAATATTGATCATACCAGTCAAGATTAGACCAGCCAATTTACAAGAACTATAGCGCCTCAAGATATTGATTTTTTTACTGCGTACTGTCGAACGGCTTACAGATTTCTAATTGAGCAATAGAAAGTTTGTCACTGAGGCGAATTGCCTATTTATAACATGTCTATATCCATCTACACATTACTTCTGTAGGACATAGAATTTATACAAAAGCTTTTACAATGCTATAGATTTAAGTGGTTAGAATCGCCAGTCAGGTTTGACTAGATGTTATATAATGTGAGATTGATTGGGAGTAGTTTCGTTAAATGCCACAGACTTAGTAGCAGACTTATTAGAGTGTCTCGTGATAATTTTTATACAAGAGAAAAGCAATAGACTGACATTCACAAGTATAGCATAGAATATTCTAAAAAAAATAGGGTGGTTTTAATCCAAAGCTTCTAATGAGAAAAACTAACGTCAACTTTGTGGGGTTTTTTTCTGATCCACTACTAAAGATCCTTACTAGCAGGCCAATTATTAAAATTAGATTGTACGATATGTTAGTCCAGAATAGACATAGTTTATGTCAAATGAATATACATGTATGATGAGTCTACAATGCAACTAATATCTAACTAAGGTCAGAGGTTAAATTAAATACGATTTATTTAGCAGGGTAATGAATAAATGTATTTTATGTGAATAAATTTGGAAAACATCTACTCAAAAAATGTAACGTTGATTTTATATAATTTAAAATCAATTAAATAAGCTACATGTACCAGTGTATAAATATAGTAAAAACCATCTTGTCAGTAGATGCCTGTAATTCCGCAATTACCAGTATTCAGAAAATTAGAATAATATTTTTACATCTGTTGGCCTCATGTAATCAGTGAAGATACTTCATGCCAGAAATATGAAAATTGTTACTTGCAGCAATAAATTTCTAATAGCTCTCATGTGTCTTTTCCAAAAGTAGATATGATAGAGAGAAATGGATCTCAAAGCTTATATCTATGGACAGACCTTATGATCTAAAGAGCCTATGATAGACCACACAGCTATCCAATCCCCTGTATATAAAATGATATGTAATTAATAGTTATATGAAGTGTTTTAAATAAACTATATACAATGTATTAGAGAAGATGACAATGGTAGGTGTATTACCATGCTATATTGATTAGATGACAAATATAATCTACTATCAATACTAGGTTCCAATATCTTCCTGATTATTGTCGATGATTCAGCCAACACACAGTCAATGTCAGACTCTGTGTACAATCTAATGATGACTAATACCTAATGTACTGTACTAGCGCCGCTATCTGGCAATGTGCACATTCTGCAAAAGATATCTTTTGTTTGATGTATTGTTGGTAGCAGTATAGACTACATGATGTCTACAAGGAAGGTTATAGAGAAGGCTAATATTACCACAGGTATAGGTCTAGGATATATTCTACCTGAAAGTGATATTTATATTTTCTATCCACAAGTCATCTGTGAAGGTTCGTTTCTATTCGTATATATGCTGAAGTTTATTTCAAAGGATTATGTTCGTGAATTGAAGGTCATATTGAAAAAATTATGGAAAAGCATTGGACTGATTTGAGGGCAAAGGGCAACTCATGTCAGAACCTCTTAAATTACATGTACAACAATATACTACCATTTGAAAAGGAAGTTAAGAAATACTGTGGATAATAAATGTTTAGTTTTGTTTTTAAAGATGGATGTACTTTTGTGCCCTCATTGATGGCTTGGTTATTTACGCCATTTGTTGATGTTGAATTTTTGCATGTTTAAAGAATAAATAAATGCACATCTGTTATTATGTTGAAAAAGTATTGAATATAAACTAGACTATGTGAAAAGGTTATCTGATGTGTTTTTACTATATGGAGTGGTTGGCAACATATGTATGTCACAGTCACGATCAATGTATTGATTATATGACTTTAATCATACCACACCAGAATAGATTTTATTCCCTCCGGCAATCATTACTCATTTTTTATAATGATCTTTGAAGTATCATTTCCTTTAAAGGATATAAAGAGATAATCATCTTGTAACTCTTGTTGTTTTACTTACGTAGATAATACATCACACTTATTATTCATAAAGCAGTTTGTCTTGACATAGTTTACTTGAAACATGGAAGTCAGTGGTAAGGATTATTTGTGTCTGGTAGAAATGAATATAATGTAAATCTAATGTAAAATAATGTTTGTGGGTGTTAATTCATGTTACAGTAAGATTGTAGTCTGGAGGTTATGTTAATAATGTTACAGACTGAAGTCTGGGGGTTGTGTGTACATTTGTAGGTTTTAATTCAGGTTACAGTTAGGTTGTAGTCGGGACTGTATAGACATTCAAAAATTGTGCCAATGGGGAAACAATCCATTCTTTGTAAATTTTTGGAGGTCTTCAGAAATATTTCAATTACAATTTGCTGCTTAAGGACATTGTCTGTGCTTATTTTTTCTGACGTCTTTGTCTCTTATCCTAGCCTTTTAAATGCCTGTAGTAATAGATGTCTAGAAGAGAGTCAGTTTTATTAAAAAGCGTCATAATCTAATATTATACAGTTTACTTTTTACCCGTTCCCAAAAAGCCCCAGAGAACTTTGTTATTTGTATGTTGTAAGTTGTGTTAAATACAATACCAACTATTGATGTTACAATTTGTTTAGAGTTTAGACGATGCTTAGTTAGAAAGACAAATGATAATATAACGAAAATATACATGTAGGCCTATTTAATGCAAGGCTATGTGAGAAATCTAAAAAGTCGTGAAAAATTGAAAAGCAAAGAAATCAAAAGTGACATTTTAGAATCAGACATTTCAGTCTAAATTTTATTGTTTAGCTCACATAAATTATATTATGTGAGGTAAACAAAATGGACAGTTGAGCATGTTGTCTGACAAACCGCATTCATAAGTTTATTCAATTATGTTGTACATAGTTAAAAGCTATGTTATATCTAGTGTGACATTTCCATTTGCTGCCGAAAGTTTTGTTTTTGAGTATTTATTTTTTACCCGAACATCAAGTGTGTTGTGCACATGAGGAAGATAATTAGATAAATTAATAGAAACGTATATAGAGAGTTTTTGTGTTATAAAGATATCCACTTTATGAATATACATGTGTATATAAATGAGTACTGTATATTAACTTATACTAGCAATCAAATTAGTCTTGACATTTAAGCTGGAAGCTAGCTGCATGAATAGTATATTAAAAACATAGCCTGTGGTTTAAACTAGTTCTATATGACATATTATGACTTGATATATCATTGTGTAATTTTAATACAAACATCAGTATATATAGTTGAGTTTAGATCAGCACAAACACATATTATCGATTACAGTAACACATATATATGACATATGTAGAATATTTCTATTTTACTTACATAAATCAATGATTTTCAATATTTTATTTGTTTTCATATTATACTTTATATAATGGGTTTGTACTTTATGGGCTTCAGACGTTTTCACTCATATTTTAAATACCAACGCCGGATCATTTTATAGAAAAATGATTAATTTCATCTCTCCAGACTTTTCGGTACAGGTGCTCTGATTGCCATGTTTATTGAAATTTGTGACACGTCTGTGACTGTGACTACAGTAAGATCAAAATGGCCCACCCCTTGATTATTCTAGAGCATGTTTTAAGTTTCTGTGTACCGATATTCAAATAACCTTCTCTGTAGAATTTCTATGTTTGAAATGTTTATAAAAACTTTGCAGTGGTAATTCTAGAGTTATTATGTACATTTCATTATTTGGCAGAAACATAGCCAGGTCCAAGTCTGTGACGAAGCAAATGTTCTGACTGCGGAAGGTCAATTATTTCCTACACCCATGTTTTGTCAATATATATCATCATTTTAAAGATAAATAGTTTCTAATGTATTTTTTTCTTGTATCTTTTCAGGCTACATGGAAAAATATGTCCCCTACCCATGGACAAATAAATACATTACTTAACAATGAAAACTGTGTGGACAATGTAGAGAATAATCATAAACACTGTGAAAATCTAACAAATCAAAATGTTGCACAAACTATTGACACCAAACAGTGTAATAACAATGTAACAGGCAACACAGATAAGTTAGATAACATGAATTACAACAATATGGAGACAGAGATTATGATGGATTCACTGAATATGAATGAGGGCTACCAAAAGTTAGAAACGCGTGCAACACTGCCTAAAGTACGCGCCAAAGGCAAGAAAAAATATTCCACATGGAAGGATGTTTCTCCCAGTAATAGCAAGGAGAATCTAGTGGGACGTAAAATGAGTGACAGTTTTGGTAGTCCTAAGCGGTCCAGATCTTGGGATGTATCGCAAAGTAATAGTAGTCAAACAGTCACCTGGAAAGATATGTCACCAACCAAACTCAAAGCTCAAGTACGTCAAAAATCTATACGTAAAAAGCGACCTGAGAGCGGTTACTACTCTAATGATGTACAAAGTGAAGGTCAAGATTCAAGAGAAGAGTTCGATTCTTTATCTGGTTCTGGTAGTGATCAAATTAACAATGGCCGTTCATCTAGTTCTACACCTGATGATGCTGGTTTCAGTGAATATTATTACGATGAGGATTTCACAGTGAAATTTGACACCAATATCAGAAACTCGTCGCTAAAATTAAAAGATGAACAGGAAGAAGAATTAGTGTTTCCGCCTTCGTTAACTGGTAGTTATACTAGATTTGGCAACCTACGTGAATCTCTGTCTCACCCTGATTTATATTTTGGTAATTATGAATCGGAACTGTCTGGTAGTCGTACATCTATGGAAGTTTCATCTAGTGAACGTGAAATGATGTGTTCTAGTGATATGTTAGATTTTAGTAACGATCCTCTCTTTACACCTACTCCAACCGGTGATTTAGCGGCACAGACATATTCTACAGATAGTTTATCGCGAGATCAGGCCAACAGTACAACTAGTCGTTCATCTGGTGATGGTAAACTAGCTGTTGATTGTTGTCCTAGAAAAGATGAATATTTTCTTTCTTTTAATTCTTCATCACAAGGACAATCAACAGCATCTTTAAGTAGTAATTCCTATGCATCACAAACCTCATCACAAGATGGTATCGGTACTTGTAGTCCTTCATGTAGTTCAAATGATGGTGAAGAAATCTGCTCCAATAGTTTTCACTTCTGCCAGGCAGGACAGAATGATGAATTTACAAACAATAATGGCAATTTGAGATCACACCCCAGTAAGTCTGGCTTGGATGTCCTCCAAGAATGTTCAATCGAAAAATCTGAATCAACAAATGGATCCAAAGCTTCAAGTGGCCCCCATTCACGAAGATCACCTCGAAACAGCCCTAAATCTTCACCAACTAAAAATTCTTCTAAAAACTCCCCTAAATCATCTCCTCAAAAGTCAGAATCTGCCAAACTACAGCCGAGCAAAGGTACTTATGGCTCTTTAGATGGTCAACAAAAACTGTGTGGAACAGATAAGCAACATAGTTTAAGGAGGGTGAAGAATCTCACTTCATGGAAACAAGTGAAAAATTTGAAGAAGTTTGGTATTATGTGTAATTCAACGGACAGAGTTCACAGTATGCCTGATTTGAGTGTGCAGACATCTTTCAATACCACTCCCCACAGGACATATACAGAACAAAGAGATCTACAGGATATATCTAATAGTTTCCACAATAAAAGACATTCTTCTTCTTTGTTAGAGCTATATCAGCGAATGAAAAGTCCAACAAGTATGGTCAGCATGGATACTATCCGAGCAGTTGAACAAATTTTGTTTCCTGATAACAGTATCAATGGCAGGTTTAATTCAGAATGTCAGTATAGCCCTAATAGTACAGATTCTAGTTATGATGGAAGCGACCATGGCTGTGGGTGTAGATTTCAAGAAGATACCAGATGCAACAGCAGAAACAGTTGCAATTCACCAGTTCGATTCATTACTCCATTGAAAAATTACTCTCGTGCCACTGCTGTATCCCAGGACACAGTCCAACTTTGGCATGGTACCAAAAACTTCTCATCACAGTTTCCGCCTAAAACACAGGACTGTGGTGTGCAGGCATCAATGGATGAACCAGAACCAACACCAGTGTTAAACCAATCTCAACAAACATCCCCAAATATTCATCGGGAAATCATGACTATATTAGAGGATATTGGAGAACATGAATCTAGAAAACCATTTAAGGAACCTCATCAACGCAAATCTTCTTCAGAAACCAGACCAAAACCAACGGAACATAAACCAACTAACAGAAGATCATCAAGCCTCTCACCATCACGATATGATCAACCTAAGTTTTATTCTTACAGATCTTTACCTGATCTAAGTTTCTTGTCTCCAGCACAAAAAAGTGACTTTTCCTGTGAAAGTTCTCTATTTGATCCTGTTAAAATTCCAATCATACTTACACCAGTTGTGGATGATAGTCAGCAGACGCAGTCCTCTCAAAGAGAATCTGGCTATTGTTCCTGTCATAAAGATAAGCGCTATGGTGGAAGCAGACATAAACACTTTGAATCCGGTTCCAGTAGTGGTTTTAGTACAAGTTCTACGTCTTCTGGTATTGATCCTGACTATTTTGAATGTCGATGTTGTCAAGGGAGTATGGCTAAAGATCTTGAAAGAATTCTTTTTCTACCACCTCATTTGGAGTGCACACAGAAATTTATGGACAGGCGTGAAACTTCAAACAGTTCTCATCATCACAGGTCAGATCATTCTGGCTATGACCATCATCCTTCATCCATGGGAAAACGAAAGTCCTCGAGAAAAATGAGCTCCAGTAGTTCTTCCAATTCAACTTCGTCATTACATTTGGACAGATTATATTCAGTTAAAGAAGAGAGCCCCACATCACCAGAGAAACATGAAAAATTACACACAGTATTTGATCAAGGAGCCAAATTACATGGTCATGTCTATCGAGGCTATCATCTATCAGGCAACATGGAGAAACGTTACCATAATCGAGAATACTATGAAATTGCGGCTGATGAAGCCAGCTACTCAATTGAAGTTCAGGAAGACATCAGCTGCGGAAGAAAACCATTAAAATCATGCTTACGCAAAATGGATAAAGGTTGCAGATCACGCTCATTATCCAACCCTGACAACCTGAATGCTCAACTCAATGATTCATCAAAACCGCCACGAAAACCCAACCGCTACTCTATTGCATGTGACAGCCTTTTCCCCCAAACAGTCAATAAACAAGTGGAGGTGACTGAAGCAGATAACCCCCAAGCTACTTTACTTAAAAAAGATATCCAGTCATCTACAACAGGAATTGAAGAAGATTTTTCAGAAGCTGATCCACAAAGTGCATCAAGTGATGATGTTAGTAAAGCTAATAAGAGAGTCAGCTTTGCTTCTGAAGTCCTGTTTCAATCTCCACAGTGTAGTCCCCAAGTATCACCCCACCGCTTACCCAGTGCTGCTAAAGTAACCAGTATTGAAATGGAGGATGAAGAACTCCGTGTAGAAATTAGTGAACCAGGTATGTTTGAAATAATATACTAATAGTAGAACAATATAAAAGCCTAACAATAAAACATTATGCTTATTATTATCAGGAATAAGTTGTTATTATGAGGTTATTTTGAGAAAATCTGTAAAAGTGTAATAGAGTTATATCTATGTATCTTAGTGTTATATGTGTAGCATTGAAGTCTGTTTACATCATTTGCATATTTTCATTTCAAATTTTCTGTTGTTTAATCCACGCTAGAATGTTCTAAAAAATATAAACAGTAAATATCTCTGAGCTTAGTTTCAGTTGGTTTAAAAGAAGGCTTATCAAAAGAGGGAAGTGAAAATTACAAAATGACTTTTAACATTAAATAATAAATTTTTGTCTTTCAGTTCCTCCAGAAAAACCAAAACGGTTATTTACAGATATACCTCCGGTTGAGTTCCAAGTCAGTCCTACCCTTGATGATCTACAACAAGGGTCTGAGGAATTGATGGAACTCAACAGGAAAATTGGTAAGTATAAAATTATTGCTTAATCAGTAGGTAATACTATTAAACAAGAAGTCAAGGCAAGCAGAAAGTTATTGTATTAAGTGTGACTTATTGCCAATCACATTGCTTTAGTCTTAACATTTGAAAAAAAAAAATCATAGTAGTTAATCCTAAAAATTAGTATTACAGTCAAGGACTCCAGAATAACGCACACTTAAACAAGGCTAAATTTGCTCTACCACCAATAACAGATATCACTTTCCAATTATACATGTAATATATAGGCCATTTGTTATTCCTTGGTCCATTGCATGTGTTTTCTGCCTCCCAAGTAAGATCATTTGTGTTTCTCCATTTTGATTAATAAGATAGTAATCAGTGTCCTTGGTAACAGCCATTAAGTCCAGTCTCTAGTTTAAATTCAACTATCTCAACCTACTAAATCTTAGAATTACATTTATTAAAAAAGTCATTGTACCTCTATTATACTTTCAGCTTTGCTTTCCAACATTACCCGTGCAGCTGAAACCCTAGTATTACATTTCGCCCAAGCCAGGGATCCTTTCGATAAGGTAAGTCATTAAAAATTAGTCTACTGATGTATGAGGTGAAGATGTGTAAGTTGTGTGTCATTAATAATGCAAATAGCTCACCCTTCTATAATTAATAATAGCACTTCTAAAGCTACATGTACAGTATATAGATTTTCACTTTTGTGTGTAATGGAAGATACATGGAGCTTCTATAGTCTTAATTTGCTTTATAGAGAAATAAATGCAGCGTTATATCTGATTTTCATGTTATTTTTACAGTTACGCCTAGGGAGCGTTGCTGAAACGCCAGAAGTTGGAACACTGGTGTTCAAGGAACTGTGTCCAGCCATGGAGCAGGTGATAGAAGACAAAATGAAGCCACATAGAACCGGGCTTCATGTCTTCGGAAAAATTCACATCACTCCATGGAGAATCGCAGAAATGTCAGCAGAAGTTGGTAAGTCCTAGAAAATTTGTTTTAATGGTAGGAGTTATAAATATTTAATTAATGAGCAAAGCAAGTTCAGCTCTCAGTTGAACAACCTCAAGTTGACGTCATGAACAAACACACTGTCCACAAGATAAGAGAACATGACAGGGGATTAGATGCTGTCGGTAGGGTTCTAGTAGCACAGTGTGAAAATTGGTTGTCACTGTATTTGTTAGTCTATAAGATATCTGTTAGTAACTTCCTGAAGTTTCTACTGCCAGTATAAAAATCCTGAACACCAATGTATATGTTTACATAGTCAAGTGAGATAGAATACATTATGAGTAACCAAATGGATTGATCGTTTCATCATTAAAAGTTACCAAATGGTCACCATTAAAGGTTACCAAATGGTTTGATAGTTTTATCAGTTAATATTGAATTAATAATATTTAAAGGAGTAAGCTTCAATAGATTAATTTTGTTTAGGGGTATTAATTAAAGTGTATATTTTATTCAGGGCCATATACTAGATCTATCAATCAACTTGTTAAACAGCTGAAATCTAGACCAACTCTGTTGTCAAACAAACAAAGGTTCTATGCTTTTGTTGCTGGTCTGCTCAAGTAAGTAAACTCATTAACATTTCATATTTTGCTCATAAGATATAGATTATATACCATTGTATACCATTAATCTTGAATGACAATAATTTCCTGCAGGTCTTTTTAATAATTTTGCCAGCTAACATACAAACTTCTTTGACTTCTTATTTAGTGGAGAAATAAATCTGTTAATTTTCCTGCTGAAGTACATGTATTAATTCACGCTTCAAAGTAGGTTTTGTTTGATTTGTGGTGTTAAATCATATTATAACTATCCCAGAATGACATTTCTTAACTTCTATGTCTGTTTCTTTTGCAGTTTAAGATTGTTAGACTTTTGGGTTGGATATATCCAGATGAAAGATGATTTAGTGGAACAGGTCTACTATCCAGAAGCCATCTTGAGAAATAGTAAAACTAAGCTTG
Organism: Patella depressa; assembly: GCA_948474765.1. Taxonomy (NCBI): domain Eukaryota; kingdom Metazoa; phylum Mollusca; class Gastropoda; family Patellidae; genus Patella; species Patella depressa. The sequence continues at coordinate 59,927,820 of OX419717.1, forward strand.
ATAAACATTATAACAGTATGCTACTTGCCTTACAGCCATTATCAGCTTTACCATTTCAGATGGAATATGACTTGGTGGCCCAAAGTCCAGCAGGACTTCTGAACTGTTCTAGTGAAATAAAATCTGAATCAGGCTTCCAAAATGTAACAGATAGTGTTGATTGGGTGAAATCTGGTGTTCCCAAGAGTGTGTCTGATAGTGAACAGGTAGTTGGCTCTACTAAGAGCAGGTTACCAATACCCAAAGCTAAGTCTCTACCATCAAATATGGGACCAACTAGCAACAAAGGTTATAGTGGTGCCAAGAAACTTACTACTTTCACAGGGGTAAGATCGGGTTTGAATCAAATAGGACAGTTACGTGTTGACCTTTCAAAGGTCAACTTGCCAAAAGATGAGTTGCCACCACAAGAAAGAAGTAGCGATTCTTCATCCTCTTCTAGTAGTGAATCTAAGGGAAATAAAACAACATGGGCTCAACAATCACCTACCCGCAGTCCAACCAAAATGTTGTTTAGTGGAGAGTTTGTGGAACAAAAATCGGAATCCGCTGTTGTTGGTAATGTCACTGTCACAGGTTTAACTCAGAAGTTTATTGAAAATCGCAGTCTGGAGAGTTCTGCTGGTAGTATTGAGAAGGGAGATGACTCTAGCTCTAGTCTGTCAATGAAAGCTCTGTTGGATGAATCACCAGCCAAAGCAGCAGCCATTGTGAAAAAACCTGAGCTGCCAAAACTTTCACCGAAGAAAACTTTGGACATTACAACGTTAATTGATAAACTTTTACTGTCAAACAAACAACCAGTTATTGTTAAACCAGTGGTAAAACGACCAGCTTCTTCAGCTAGTGATCTGAAAGTGGATTCATCCGAAAGTGATGCAGTTGTAGGATCAGCTGGCTTTGACACTAAAAATGTGAATAAAATTGACAGTAAGGTTTTGGCCGACAGTGTAGATGAAATTGGTGACGATATTTTGGGTAGTGAGGAAGCAATCACGCAAAACACTGGTTCATGTGTAAGCATTACAGGCAGTGCTTCTAACTATCAACCAAATTCAACATTTGCGGTTATTGAAGCAAGTCCTATTATGCATGTTCAGTTTGTGAAACCTAAAGTACCTGAAAGAGCCATTTTTAATGATCATGTGAAAGGATGTGGCCAATCAGATCTTGCCCTGAAACGTGATGATTTCAGATTAACTGAATTCAGGTAAAATATATTTTGAGAGAATATAAATGAGGATATTTAGATAATTGTTGTGTTTTTGTTTTGATTTTTTGTAAAAATGGATTTATTTTGAGCTTTGCTGTGAAACCTTTGTTGATCTGTAAATGTGATTGTATGTAATCAAATATGAAGACAATATTTGTCTCTTCTACTTGATGTACCTGTATTTATTCACCATAATATAATATCCCTAAGCACTAAGTTTTTTCCTTGGTATTTTTTATGCTGCAATATCATCATGTGATTTCTTTTGTTATATAGGTTGTTGAATGTGAAGTAATAACTGTGGCATCCAATATTTTGCATGGTAATTTTCATTTTGTTATGTTTATTTTACCCATCAATAACTTTTGCACTTTTTTGTGAGCAGTATACAAAGAGACATCATACGACCATACTTGTTGCATTTGTTGTTGCATGATTGTTGTGTTTATGTATTGCACATATTAATGCATGTCAAATTAACCAGCTTCGTAAATATATCTTGAATATATATGCTTTACATGATACATTAAAATGCAGATGACTTGCTGTTTGTGCAAATGAAGCAATGGTAGCAAGGCAATTCCATTTTGGCTTCAATCTATTTTATTCTGTTCAATACCAAGCAGTTATTGAGATGTCTCATATATTATTTGAAAAGCTGTTTGGAAAGAAGTGACTCTTATGAGAAGTAAACATTGCATGTAATCCTCTGCCATTTACCAACAAAGATATAGATACTACAACTGCCAAATAGTCCATCCCCAAACAAATTTTCTTTCAAGCATCTTCTTGATATAACCATTGGAAACTACAAAATAATGGCGTTTGATCAACTAAATTAACATTAAATTACCTAAACCGGGGTACTGTTTAATATTTTAAACAGTGGCAAGAAAATTATATTTTTATAATTAGTAGTACCTTGCAGAAACAGTTGGACAATCGACATCGCATGGTCTTTTTATTGCATGGTTTGATTCTATTTATTATCACAATCTAACACAATAATAACGTCTAATACATTTCTTATTTACAGATATAGTATAGCTTTACAATCATATGATCCTGATGACATGAATCATCTGTCATATGAAGAAGGAGATATTCTAGAAGTTCTGGCTCAACTAGATTCGGATTGGTTATATTGTGCTCGAGGTTCACAGGAAGGACTAGTCAAGATCACTTCTGTTCGACCAATCTCAGCCGAAGACGAATTTAAATTAATGCATAATGACTTTTATAAGTAATTGATTTCCGTTTCTGGGAGGGTGGAATAGCCTTTGAAATTATTTATCAAGTTTTTGAAGCAGCTAATGCGAATGGGATTATTAAACGAACAATAATAAAGCACATGAAATTGAATATAATGTATTTAATCTTTAACCCAGCATGCTGTTTTTCATGAATGTTCTATCTATTTATATATAATATGCACTTATTAATATGAACAAATAGTGCAATATTTGAACTTGTTACTAAAATTAGATAATTTATAGTCTATTATCACTGGTAGAGTGATTATTTAGAATGAAGTTTTTGGTGCAATATTTACCTTGTATTATAATCTATCCTTTTCTTTTTACGTCAACTACACAATTTGTGGTGTATAGTATTTAAGTATGTATAGAATATACTTATGTCTTTGATTTATTCCATTTAATATGTAAAAGTAATAACAACTGCTGCAATTTAACATTCAAAGTTTACATACATGTAATTGTAAAAATTTCCTTAAAATGGAGAAAATGACAATTGATTTATGTCATGTTAAGATTGTGTGTTGTGTTATTATTTATTACGTTATTTCAAGTAAATGTTATTGTCCTTTTAGTGCTGTGATTTTTTTGGAGAATATTAAATTGTAAAAAATGGTCATTAAGAAAAACCTGTATGCAAGTTGTTTTGTGTAATTTTTTCTTAATAGGAAATGTGTCTATCGTTAAAATAATTTATTATCAATGTTAAATTTGTACATGTATAAAGATTTATTTGATAATCAATTTGAAATTATTTGCATGTGCATGCTCCAAATTTCATGTATTATTCCATAAGTTGAAATTTAAACAATGCCCTATTTGGACAGCATGTTGTCTTTTGGTTAAGAAAATTTGGAATATTTCTGACCTTAATAAAATTTGTTTGAAACCATTATATTATTTTCTTTTTGTTTCAAAATTTGTTCTTCATTATTTATTAATGAAGATAACTTTATACTATTATTATTTGCTTTAATTGCTAGCTTTGTCTATTTTAATCATTTGCAATATTCAAAACATCATATTTGATTTACATTTAAATAAGATAACCCTTCATTAATTAATATTAAGATGTAATTACTTTTAGAGATAAAGACCAAACCATTAATTAATGTTTTATTTAATCACCAGTAGTTGTAGAATATGGCTGTAATAGATGGGAGTATAATAATATCATAGTATAGGATATTGATGTAGAATTATACAGTGAACACAATGTATTATAACAAAAACCAGAATGGTTTTATAATAAATAACCCCAGGGTGTCATTGGTTATTCAATATATTATCAGCTTTTGCTTCAATTTCAAGTGTGCAATATTGTATTACCATATTCTTGTCTGCAGTTACTACAATAAATCATTACATCTAACTCTCACTTAATTTTCTTGTTTTTTTCTCTTGAAACAAATAAAAGATCTCTTGTATTTTAGTGGTCCATCAGATTTGTAGGTTTCTTACAAAACATGATTCCGATGTCATATTTGCACAAGATTTTGAAGAGAGAAACAAATTTGGGGTTTGCATACAGGGGTTCTAAATCAGATGGGAGATCATGGTGGCTAAGTACATAAGATGCTGACTCGATCCCTGTGTTCGCCGAGAAAGTTTTCCCTTTTCAGTGATGCAGGACGGAGGGCTTGACAAAGACAGCTGTCTAGTCGTTTTGATGGGACAAAAAAACAAGGTCCTGTGTACACATTGGCTTGCATGAAAAAAACCTTTGACAGTTAAAATTCGATAAAGGGGTGTAGGCTGTAATGCCACTGTCCGGGCAAAATTTTCCTCATAGCACACTGTATGGCGTATGCCCATCTTCATTAGCCCAGGTTGGAGCAGAAAAGTAGGATATTAAACCCCATTTCGTAGAAGCAGAACAGTAGGATGTTAAACCCCTGACTGAACAAGTCAGTTATCAGTGATTATATCAGCCAGAGACATACATCTGTGGACAAAATGATGGTAAACAGCAGATTTTAATCTTGATAGTTTATAATTTGAGTCAAGTAATATAGACATTTGCAAAGAATTGTCAGAATCACCACTGCTTGGTCAAAATTCTCCCCTCACATAATACCTAAAAAGTCAGAATGTTACTCTGAAAATGGCAAATAAAAAGTTTCACCACACCTTTTAATGATGTTCCATTCCATGGATATAAGACTAAGTACCACAGTATTAACCCACTAAGTACTGAACTGGAACATTAAATGGTTTGGGAATTGGAAGCACACTCTAATAGTAATGAAGGGTCATAACTCAGAAGAAATGAACAGACAGTCAGGGGCTTCAGCAACAGCAATATATGGCCACATTTCCATCTGAGCGTATAAGAATTATTTTACATATTACTGTAAATCAGGAAATCAACAAGAATAAGTCTTGTTAATTTCAATATATTCTGCTCTTAACAACATAACAATGATGTAATTATCTGACTGATAGCCAGCTTATTTTTAATTTTCTAGGTCATATAAATTACTGATACTTTGATTTATGGTTTAAATAAAGTACAAACATTACAAGGAGGTTAGTATTTATTAAGACATGAAAATAGATGATTTCAAATGTATATAGTAGATCACTGTACAACAGTGGGCACTGTAATATAAAAATATATGGTAATGTCATACTAGTGATGATGGTTGGAAAGTACAATAATGCTTTTGAAATGATGGAACCACAGTGGCTTTTTAAGCATGATTTCCACTTGGACCTGACAAGTAACAGTGTCAAGTCATTTCGACAGTACAGAAAACGGAGGTCATGTGTACATGTTAGCATTCATCATGACCATTCTTCACATGTCCACAGTATCTTTGGTCCAAATTTATTACACACGCGAACTTAACACACATTTATTTCACATCCTTGAAAATTCTCATCTATTATAGCCTCTATCTTGACGTTGGTATGAATGTCTGTCTTGATTGTCATATCCTCTATTCCTATTATCATAGCCTCTGTCCCGATTATCATAGCCTCTGTCTCTATTACCATAACCTCTATCCCGATTATCATAACCACGATTCCTATTATCATAACTTCTATCTCTTGAATCTCTATGACCACCATAGCCTGATCTATTATCTCTATTCCACTGTCTGTTATCATTTCTATTACTGTTAAAATAGAACATAATGTATGAGTTCACATAGTTCAAATACACTTGATTATAAGAAAAACAATAATAAAAATATTGCACAAAGTTTCCATTAGGACTCATCATCTTTATCAAAAAAATCATTAAATACTATGTAAACTTCAACTTAGTTGCTAAGATACTGGGAATCAGAATCAGGAGTTAATTTTAATCTGAAGCAACCATGTTATATGGTGTGCCTCAAGGATATGTGGTTCACTACCATTCACCGTTTATATCATCACTCACATTGTGAGAAAGTATTCTACCTGTATATATGTTGAAGAAAAATAATCTAATATCAAAACTAAAGTTCAAATTTGAAACTGGAAGCCAGTATAAGGTTAGAATATTGATAGCCAAAAATTGTTAGGGTTTGTAATAATGCAGTGATTCTTGAAACAAACATGGAAGTACTCGTTAACAATATTAAAAAACCTGCTGTTTTCTTACAAGAAATAGTGAGAAAATTGGTATTCAATTGATGCAACAAAATCACTTGTTAACAAAGTCATTTGAGACCATCAAGTAGGCTGAGGCTATGCTGCATTTCTTTTCTTAGCTACTTTCATAATTATATAAGCTTAATAAGATAATTTAATATCAATAAAGATAAGATACATAACTGTCAATCAAAACCATGCAAGAACATAAATATATACCCATCTGGCATTATACCTACCCTTGACGATTCCAATCATTTCTTTTTGGCTTCACATACCAGTTTTTAGCACATGGTGGACCAATAACTGGCCTTGTCAATGTTTGTTTGTAGTCTGGATCATCTTCTGTATAACGATTTTGAAACATCTCTTCATAGACAGAGATATCAGTCACTGACTGATCCTCTTCATTTGCCATCATGGACACAAAGCACTGATAGGAACTAGACTGAGCCTTCTACTTGTCTGAAATACATGTAATAACTCAATATAACAATGTTGCCTTAAAAAAGGGTGTGGACGACTTCACTGTGGACAACTTTGCTTGTGGGCGACTTGTCTGGTACCCTAATCTCGGATATGATCACCTAGTCTTTAAAAACTGTCATATAGTAGACTCACCCTATGAAATGAAATGGGATTTAACACCCTACTGTTCTGCGCCTACTTGTGTAATGAAGGCAGGCATATGCTATGGAAATTATTCCGAATTCCAACTGTCACAGGTTCTTTAACATGAACTCCAAAGTGTACAAGCCACAAGGGACCTCGATTTTTCATCTCAACCAAGTGATAAGGGGGACCCATGCCAGAAAACCCTGATCACCTTTCTTAGCCAATACAGGGATTGAACACAGAATCTACAGTTAAGCGAGCTACGTCATATCCACTGAAACACTGTGGCTCCCCTTGGTCTAATACTATACTGTGTAGCCTACTACTAGGATTCAGTGTGTATGTAGGCCTATATATATACGATACAGAAATTTATTTTATCAGTGGAAGTGGAAGTACTGGAAGTACAGTTGTAACTGTAAGACCAGAAGCCAAGTTACTTAAAAACAACCAACGTTGCTCGGTTCAGTATTTGGTTGTGAGATGTTTGTTATCAATATAAGCTCACCTAAAGACGTAAAACAAAATGTAAATAAATAATATTTAATAAAATACATTGGAGTCGCTGCGTGTTGGAAAGTCAAGGGACATAACTCTTAAGACAAATTTAGACGCCAATAACAAGTCCTATTAATCTTTCTTTCGTACCACTTTTTGACAACCGAGACTAAAATTAGAGTAATCTCCCTTTAATTATTCTGTTCCTGAAACTGAGAACTGTATAAGGCACAAAAACACTTATTCGTTCATGCATGGTATTTTACTTCTATACAGTTTATTGTTAAACTTGGTATTATGATCTGTTATCAGTTAGTAAAAAATGTCGAATAGGTATAAAAATGTATCCACAACAAGACATTAATCCTCATCTGTCATTATTTATTTCATTCATTTTGGAAAAGAAAGGGTTCCAACTCAACTAATTTGAAATTGAACTATCAAGACCAAGTCGAGCAAGACTGCTTTCCCACCAGAAAAAAAAAATCTCATTAATCTTTGTGATTTATTTCAAATCCAACGCAATACATTTTCTCTACACTAAGTATCCACAAGGAAATAAGGGACTGTCACAAAATTTTAACAATTGCACCTTAATGTATAACCTATGAGACTTGTTAGTTGAATGAGAGACGGGTGCATACACTTGTGTCTGTAACTGGACTTGGTTAATTTGATCTTGGGTCGTTACACTCGCCGTGTCCATTCAGGGACCGTGCTATTGAATCCTTGTCGAAAAATTTTGGCTTCCAAGTCAATTTTGCTGGGCAACTTTATACTGCTAAACGGTTGCGTGTCAGTCTCTGTGAACGCCTGACTAATGCAACTGAGCATCTTAGTAGAAAATAAGACCTTGCTCCTCGCGCTAGAACCAGTATGAGCAACACAATACGCTGTTTAAAAATACGTCCCCTGACCGACTTAATTAAAAGTTTAACACACAAATTTACGAACTCGAGGATTCAGTAGCAAGGTCCCCCGAACGTACATGTACAGGGTGAGTGTAATGAGACCTACGTTCAGAGCTGAACTAGGGTGAATCAAGATCTATATGCGGTTTATTCGTTTGGACACAAGTCGTGACAAGTGTTGAAATTTTGTGACGTTTCCTTGCCTGTTTTGATTTGGGCATGTTTCAATCAAGTGAGGCTGACAAGACAAATGTATCTGTCACTATCATTTAGACATTTTATGTACAACTTGTAATTTTTTATTACAAGACTTTCTAAAAGACAATATTTTACGCTGATGTATAATTTAAGATTTTTTGGTATGTTGAATAAATAATCTGGTTGTGAGGTTTTGTTGATTCTTAACCTATGGGTATTTTATTCTTAGTCAGGTTTTGTTGAAGATTCAGACATATATTATTTAGAGAGCTTCATCCATGTTTGCCAGCAGCACTCATTTAAAATTTTGGACCTTTAGTGGTGAAAATGAAATAAAGCAACTTAGAGCAGAAACAAGTGAAAAATATCTTGCAAAACATGCCAGTGGTTTATCGGTAAATTATAAAATTGTAAATTTGATGTGAATTGTAATTAGTATTTATTGTATACATGTACATCGTGCTAATATGCATGAAAATAAATGTGATTAAAGTATAATTTTTAATCCTTCTATGAAAATAAATTAAAATGGCAGCAATCAAAAAGTTCATCTAAATATTTACGCCATTTAGTCACTGAATTTTTGTTATATATTTAGGAAGATGAAAGAGCTCAAGAATTCCTGACACAAAGTGAAGAAAGACAACTCGTCAGGCATTTTGAATATGTGTTAAAAGAGTTCTGTGGTAAATTTCAACCTCCAATGCCAAAATGTGTTGTTGTAAGTAATCATTTTACTGCTTTTTTAAAGAGGCATATGTTAGATTTAGGTAAAGAGCTGAACATTCTTGCTATAATAGCTCAAAAAAGATAATGCAAAATGAATATATTGAAAATATCATTCAAATATCTTTATTCTGTGTGAAGTTATATCTGTTTATATTTCAGGGTACATCTTTAGCATTCTTCAAGAGATTTTATGTTCACAATTCTGTCATGGATTATCATCCAAGAGACATTATGTAAGATTTTTTAAATTAAATCATTGATTTTATCATTTAAATTTGTTCTAATGTAATTTATACTCCACTTATAATCATTATATCTTTGTAAATACTGAACATAATAGAACCATATTTGGACAGATATTTCTTTCCTTTCCCCGTATTGTGTAATTGGCAAGGGATTCAAAATTTTGCAAATGATAATCAAAGACTTTAAATATACTTAAAATACAGATGTGACATCATCTTTTGATGTTGGCGTACCATTATTTCAAGTAATGGTATGGGCAATGTGCCAAGCGTACATTATTAATACTAGTTAAAATTTCTGACCCATGTGATGTACTTCATTGCAAAGCATGTGCTAGTGTCAATATGTTACTTAATGTCTCTGTCCCGACCATAAAATCACATTATTATCTAATTTATGATTGTGGTAATGTTTATGTAGATTTGTATTTTACAGGTTGACATGTATGTATCTATCATGTAAAGTAGAAGAATTTTATGTTCCAATTGGTCAGTTTGTCAAGAACTTAAAGGGTGATCGAGAGAAATTTGCTGATATAATTCTTGGTTTTGAATTATTATTGATGCAGAAGATTCATTATCATCTTACTATACATAATTCATTCCGAGCTTTAGAAGGACTTCTCATTGATTTAAAAGTAATTATTTTCTGTAGGCTCAGATTTTGTGATCGACTATATTTATCTCACCATTGTCCATCTGTCCTTTATACAAATGTACTTGTAAATATTTTATAGCAAAGTGGCTTTAAAATTGTTTTTAAACGTGAGACAATTGCTCAAGCTGTGATAAGGAGGAATTCTATCTGTATTTTTAGCTGTGCATCAATTACTCACAGAGTTATGGCCCAGTCCTCAAAATGAAATTTTGATATTGGGTATTATATTTTGTGAGCTTTAACTTCCCCCAATTAAACAATTTATGTAATGTTTACATTGACATTTCACAAGCTATTTTGAATTTTACAGACAAGATATAAAGATCATTGTGATGCAGAGAAATTAAGAAAAATAGCTGAGGAATTTATAGATCAATCTCTTGGTACAGATGCTAGTTTAATATTCTCACCATCACAGGTATGTTGTTTACAAATATTACAACATATTTGACTGTGGTTTATCTCATTGTTTGTGAAATGTCTCTTAATGTATTATATGAACAAGGGAGAAGCTGATCATAAAAGAAATTATGTACATTTTATGTTAATCAGAAATGTTTAGATAATAATACTTTATTTTTATTGTAGGGTTATTTCTCCAATATTTGGGTAAATGATTCAATGTGAACATAATAAAGATTTTAATTTGTCGTTAACTGGTGCTATGAAATGACATAGGGGTTTAATCTCACTGTGCCACCCAATCAAGTGGTGTTATAGAGTAGTGGTGTGAAAATTTAAGTAAACAAGGGATTATAGACTGTATCCTTATTAGTACTGTTCAAGATTTAATTATTTCAATGGTTAAAATATATGTTACGTTCACGTGTCATCGGTTAACAAGTATCTTAAATATTTTTCACCTACCTTTCATTCAGAAGATACTCATAAATCAATCAAATATATGATATGAAATGCACTGTCATTATATAAGGACAGTTGCCAACCCCAATTACCTTATATCTTTAAAAATGGCTCACGTTCGCATACGGAATATTCTTCAATGATGTCAAAATTTAGTTAATTTGTGGTGTAAGTACAGAGTCAGAAATACGAAACGCAATAGGATGTCAAAATTGGTTGCAGACTTTTACTCGAAATACAATAGTTCAAGTGGATAATGGAGGACGATTGTCCCCTAAAATGCGAAAATATATAAGAGTAAAAGAATCCATTAATGAACTAAAAATCGCACTGTTAAATGGAACAAAGCGTGCAATTGTAAATACTGACGCCATATCACATTTCGTAGGGTTATTATTTATGTTTGTATTTGTTGTTACTTTTATGTAATTTATTGTGAATAAAGTTGTTAATTAGTTTAAACCTAGTAGTTTTAAAAAGCGGACTATACTTTTAACGCCATTGTATTCGATAATCCCCTTGCTTGATTAATCCCCATTTGAGAACAATAGCAGGTGGTACAGTGAGATGTCCCCGACATAGGAAGCAAACTAGTAATAGTGGGTCTATTATCAAGGATGATTATAGCTGACAATGAAAATCTTCTGTTTTGTAATTTATTTTATGGTACATGAATATTCTATTCATTTTTTCAGATTGCTCTTTCAGCATTGTTAGCTAGTTCATCAAAAGAAGGAATTAATCTTGACAAGTGAGTTCTTTGTGTCCTTTATTTTCATGATTTTAAACAAATACAACAGCTTTTTAATAAGAGTCCAAAGATGTCTTCCCCTCATTATGGGTTTATAATGAAAAATGTAAATTGACACTACCTACCAAATTTGGTTGCCATTAGTTTGGACCAACACTACACCATTACCACTTGCTGCCTTTCTGTAGTGAAATTGCGAGATGGGGGAATTTGAAAATTCACAATCTACTTTGATTAATTTTATCATGCTATTTCAATATATTTATATTTCAGTTATGTTACTGGAACATTGTTGCTTGGTTCCTCTGAAGATGATCTACAGAAAACTATTTATCAAGTTAAAAGTTAGTAATGTTTGTGTATGTAGTATTTTAGAATAAATTGGGACATCTTAAACTCCTATGGATGTCATGACAATGAGAGGTGCATGTCCTAAATATTTTGCGAGGTTGGATGGCCGAATGGTTGTATCATTAGATCTGTCATTCGAGTCAACTGGCGTGGTTTTGTTTCCCCCGGTTGTACGTGACAAAAGAGTAGGGTCACCTGTCAAAACTTCAAACAGTTTGTGGTATATCCACAAAATATATTAAAGATGAATTATGTAAGGTTTAGATGAAGAGCTGGCTGTTCTTGCAGGGGGGAGGGGGGTGGCCAAATGGTTAGCATGTGTGTGCTGTATCATAAAGCCTGTCATTGAGTCAACTGGCGTGTACATGACAAGGAGTAGGGTCGCCTGTCCAACCTCATGGGTTTTCTCCCTAGTCCTCCAGTTTCCTCCCACTGCTAAAAACCCCTATGCACAAGCGAATTATTCAAATAAAATTGAACCTTGTGTTAGGCCCAAAATTACCTAGTTTGTGTCAAGTGGGTGCTAATCCCCATTTTATCTCTTTCTTCTCTTTAATTTAAATATGCATTGTCATCTTAAGATGATATTCCTTCATGTTAAGACATTAAATTTTTCTTTACTACTTTTACAGGAATTCGATATATGATTAAAAACCAAGAACCACTACAACGAGAACTAATTCAAATTATACAAAAAAAACTAGAAAAATGTCGAAACCAGGAAAATAACCCAGAAAGTGAAATGTAGGTATTCCTTAAAATATATCGTATGTATTTGTTATAAAACCAAATTTATAATCTTATATTAATAAGATTAAAAAGTTTCAAAAAACAAAATGACTATCTAAATAGTTTAACTTTGGAAGTGTTCTTATTGCTATGAAGACATAAATTTATATCAATTATGACTGGACAATACAAATATTTATTAAAAATACAAATATTTTACGAACAATTCAAATTGAAATATATGCAGAATTTAATTACTGATACTTTGAGGGTTGGGATCATGTTGTTTTTCTTATGCACCGTTCTGTTTCGGTCCGAATGTTTTAAATTTTACCAAGTCCAAGATAACAGCATCCCCCTCTCAGTTAGACAGTCATATTTGTATTCAAACTAAAGATTATCCTGTCACAAGTTTTAATCCAGCAAGTTTTAATTCTAGTTATAAAAGAAAAATGGAAGAAATGATAGATGAAGATGACGAAATAAGAACACAGAAAAGAGCCAAATTAATTGAGGTAAATTAGAATTTGTATGATTAAACACCAACCAAATACAGTTTTTATGAATACAGATTTACTCAATTAATGTATAATAAGATGTTTTTGAGGTGGACTTAATCTCATTTATTTTCTGCTCCTACTACTGTTGTATTTTATAATGAGTTGACTGTATATTTTACCACTATTGACAATCAGGATATGGGTTTTTATCATTATCACATAGGGGAACCATCACATCATACCTCTGGGTCACTTTAAAGTTAAACTCCAGAATAAAAGTTAAATACAGAGTTTCAGATTATACACAGTAATCAGTACTTTGATAGAAAAATCTTTTAGTCTTTAATTTCAATTTTTGTTAACAGGCATATTTTGAGTTATTTTTTGTGTACTTGTTGAATTCTGTTGTAAGATATATGTGAACAATCTAGGTTGTAGTGCCTTCAGTTGTAACCTACTTTAATAGAAGAATGATTTCAATGTATTTTTCAGGGAATAGAGACAGATCATGAGTTGTTTGGACCTCTTAATCCAATATAAAACTCTTTAAGATGATTGTAATGATATTTTCATCGTATTATTATCATATCACAGAATAAGAATGTGAAAACAGTTATAATCCATTGTATACACATGGTTGAAAAGATCACAGAATGGTGAATGAAATGGATTGATGGATATATCTGTATATTTGTTCTCGAGGGGAAATGAAGTCATGTATGAATTATAATAATAATGTTAAAATGGAATATCAGTAGAGACGTTTTATTGATTTATCATATAACTCCTGTTCTTTATTACTTATACAATTGTTAACATTTGAATAAAAGAAACTTAAAATTGTTTTGTTTTTAAAACTGTCTTTATTATGGATGAAATGAAATGAAAGACTTTATTTACAAAAATAGTTAATTAAGAAAAATATAAATTCTGATTAGTAGTACATGTATATGTTTCAGCTGATAGACAGTACATCACTAACTCCCCCTCCCCAAATAGTCAGGTATCAGGCGTTCCTGAAATGGTATACATACCCTGCCTAATGTAAGACACCCATCACAACTAAGCAGACAGAAAAAGGCAGCGATCACAAGATTATCTTTTGAAATTGAACCAATTTCCTGAACATAAGTTGGCATTCAGGACAGTATATTAGTTACAAACTTGAATTAATGTCAGTTTTACTTTATGAGGTTTCATACACCTTTAAAAGCTCAATTTTCTTCAAAATTTCAACTCTCCGTTGCATATGCTGGATCGCCCTAGAATTTTGTCCCTTGAGTGCTCAGAAGCCCAAAACTAATCCTTGAAAATTACTTCACTGATACTGAATAGTCTTTTTAATTTCTGTGTGTGCGATGCTACTATGTCATGTTACTATTTATAAGTTATTTGAACACAGAAACGTTATTTGATTGTATTATAATGAAGAAGTCATATTAATCCTTGCTACGTGTATACGGTACTGTACAATCATCAGGTCTTTGAAGTCGTCTGTATATTATAAACGTTGTAGCAATACCAATAGCTAGCCCTACCACTAACATACCAACACCAACTCCTGCCATTGCTCCTATAATCAAAATAATAATAACAACTGATTATAATATAGGTCAAAAGTTTTTAAATATCAGATTGTTAGAGAGAACACATACGAACAAGCATTATAAGAAACTAAGTACATGTATAGTAGGGCATTTAAGAAAAATAGAAATGGCTTGTACATTCCCTTGTTTTTATTCATTCTATACTTAATAAAATCATGGTAGTGCACGGTCTAATTCTATTTTTTTTTCGTTTTCTCTTATCTAGTGAATTATCAGATATCCTCTCACAGTCTCATATAACAAATTTTGGTCTTCAAAGGAATCGGTGAGCAAAAATTTGCATGTGTATCCGTTATCGCTCGATACTTCAGTCAGTTATATAGGAGGATAATGCATCTTTCCATTCTTCCAATCCTTTGCATCTATTGTAGCATGATATCTATGTTAGAATTATATGCGGAACATGTTTAACCAGTTCTATCACATATGTGATAATGGCTGACACTAATTAATCTTGTCCTTTAAAGAAGATGATCCACTTATTTCTACAATAGATACATAACAATGACAGCTACTCAAATGAACAAGTAAAAAAATTTAAAGCTCCCCATTCATGTGCCCTACTAAACATCAATGTGTTTATAACAGCACTAATGCCATCAGGACTAGTAATTGTCAATTGGAAATACACAATTATTTTGAAGACACAAAATAAACAAATTGCACCAATCCACTTAAAACATTACCATTAATGATGTCTCTAGCCCTGATGACATCATAAAATAAATAACTATTACAGTTAGTAGCAGGTGGTTCTTGAACAGGATGTCTAGAATTTATCGTTGATCACATTGAACGTTCGCTTCTACCTAGGAGGACTTCAGAAGTATATAAAGGTGAAGTGGGGGAAAAAGCAGAACTAAATAGATCCAGTAAAAAATTATAATTACCTGATGAAAAGGTGTCTGTTGTAGAGATGATATTTGTGATTGTCGATACTGAGTCTGCTTCAATGTAAAACATCTGAAAATACAACATACATAAAAAAAATAACATGTATCCATTATTCACTTGTATTTATAATAATTATCTGTATATTACAAGGTATTGTTCAGACGTGTATTCACACACCTCCAGATTGCAATTACTAATGTACAAGGCTGAATATTTCTTGTGTCAACCTTCTGTAAAGTCATTAGGGGTTGATATTGGTACTAATTCCAATAACCACATGCTTTGAATCTAACATGCACCAGGTAAACAGTGGTTGATACTTAATAACTAAATCTCTGTTGATAATATTTATAGTTTGTATTGATGTGTAGGTTTGAAAACATAGTAAGCACAGCCATTTCTATGGTATCTGTTTGTTATTGAACTGTGTATGGTAAAGTCGACTTCAAATCAACGGACTGATTGATTTGAGAAAACAAATCAACTGACAGATTGATTTGGGAAAAAATCATTTTCATTTCAAGTACAGCGATTTTATTGGTCAAAATAAAAACAAGTTGCTAACACATCTGGAGGTAGAATATGTTGATTTTTCAAATTGTCTGTTGCAAGCAGTCATTGAGTTGGATGATAAACTGCCTAAACCTCTCATCTATCAATAAATAGTGGCCTGTATTTAAAGTAAATGTGTCATACCAATTTGTGTTACAAATTTTCACAATGAATAAATAAATACCTTATTGTTGTGAGGATAATGAACTGAAAACTGTGGATTAGTTGAGGCCCCAACTACTAATTTATGAAATGCTTCTCCCACATTAATAGAATTATCTACAAAAAAATAATTGAAAACACATACAATTCTATTTTAATAAGTCATAGCCATTTTGAGTTCAATTTACAAATTGTAATGTTTTTTTTAACAATAATTTTCATTTGACTAGTTGGATATGGTAGTTCTAATATAGTATGTTGTTAAATATATGGTAAGTTTACCTGATGAGATTGGTGATTTATCCAAAATAGAAAATAGAACATTTATCTTATCACCTCCTGTAATCTAATAATTATATAAAATTAATATCATCATAAAATAATATCACCTATGGATCAATGGATTGGTAGTTTGAAAGATCCGATAATAATTATTTTTATAGCTTTAATATGACCGATGATTGTCCAGATGTGATATTTAATTATAATCAGTAAGTATTGTATTAATAAGTGAAATGAAATGGAATGGGGTGGGTGGGGGGGGTTAATGTCCTACTATTTGGGCTAATGAAGATGGGCATATGCCAGGCAGTTTGCTATGAGGGGAGTTTTGCCCAGACAGCGGTGCTACAGCCTACTCTTAGTTTGAATTCCAACTCTCAAAAGTTCTCTGTTTGTTGTCCTATCCGAACGATTAGAGGCTATTCTTTACCAGGCCCTCTGACCTGCACTACTGACAAAGCAAACACCCAGATCAAATCCCAGACATCCTGGCGTGTGAGTCAACATCTTACGCAATGAGCCACCACCACCCCATTATATTGATAAAGATGAGAAAATGATATAACCATACCTGTAAATGAACAATACGTAAAGGTGTCACACCACTTAATTTAGCTAGTTTACTTCTAGTAGCAGTATAAAAATATGATCTGTAACCTTCAACATCCTTTACATAATCACCTATAACCATTAATAAAAATATATATTTACTACAAAACATGCAGAATAAATTTTAGATTCCATTAGAGAATGGAACTGTTTTTAATATCTTGTTGACATTTAACTTAGGTTATTTGGAGACGAACATAGTGTAATTTTTTTATTTCTATCCTTATCGAATGCAAGATGAATTTTGTAGGAACAGTTGGGTATCTAACTACTATTCTTTGAATTCAATCTGCGAAGTAATTTTTTACATGCAATGCCAATTTGTACATGGGACATCACTTTTCTCCCATTCTATTGACTAGACACACGTTCCTAATTAGCCCAACAGAGGCCCTCCCTGACAAGTGAGAACTGGTTAAAAACAGATTTATAAACATCCAATATTAACACAACAATACATTACTATTTATCATAATACTATATGAAGTATTTAGTCAAGTACTGTATTTAGAAGTTAAAACTTTTACCTTTAATTGTCAACATGATGTTCAGTTTGGTTGGACCGTCTGAATAACAAAGACTAATATCAAATATATCCAGGTCAG
The DNA here is from genome assembly GCA_948474765.1 of Patella depressa. Taxonomy (NCBI): domain Eukaryota; kingdom Metazoa; phylum Mollusca; class Gastropoda; family Patellidae; genus Patella; species Patella depressa. The sequence continues at coordinate 59,945,634 of OX419717.1, forward strand.
TATGGGTTGGTTGATAATTGTAGAAATGAACAAACTTCTCAAATCCAGATTCCTAATTTTGCGGGGGAAAAAAATAAAATTTTGAATTGTTTTCAAAAAATGTAATATATGTAATGATCCCAATATGCAGTACCTCTAATTTAAATATTAGATTTCAATGGTTGAAGAAAATTTTCATTGTGGATACTTTTTAGTACAGGGGGTGGTAGAGAGAAATCGGGTTTATCGTCCACTGGAGCTGAAAAGTAGGACATAAAACCCCAATTCATTTCATTTCATTTCATACTTCTTGTTTACAAATTGGGATAGTCCCGAAATGACCTAGTTTGTGTTGAGTGGCCGTTAAACCCCATTTCTCTCTCTCTCTCTTACAAATTGGGAAAATGTAAAACAAACAGACATGTATATCAGATTAATTATTGTACCCTTGCATTCATATTAATCTTGTAAAGTAAACCATAGCATTTGAATCTGTACCAATATTCTACCAAATCAGTCATCAGTATTCCAGATATAAATAGTTTGATATATATGTTACAAGTGAACTAACCGACTCAGATGGGTTTGTTAAACCCTTTGTTTTTGATATATTCTTAGAATAAAGACCAATTAAAACAGGAAGTTGTTTCTTTAGATCTGGCAGGTTTGGTTTCTGAAAGTAAAAGATACCTAAAGTACAATCATTCATGATAATAAAATTCATTAATATGTTAAGTTACCTCAGTAAAGTAAAGTCTTCGGTATTCCCAGTGGAGTAGAAAAGAATGATGCCACAAGGATGGTACAGTCCTAAGTGCTCACTCAAATAGATTGTCAGTCTAAAAATAAATGTATTCATCTGAAAGACTGACGGTTTAACAAATCTGCAAATGCAACAGAAGCAGTTAAAAATTTATCATTTGGATTTTATCAGAATATTCCTACAATATTGAAATAGTCAAGTCAGTATTTGATATGATCACTGAAAGGTTCTCTGTACAAAACTTTTACAATTCAGAATGCATGTGTTAATTCACTATAATAATAAAAAAAGATTCTAGTCTTACCTTCAAGAAAAGAATTTCCTGTACAATTCCATCCCTGCTCAAGTTAGCCCAAGCATTAGCTCTTAATCCACGCCAAATACGCTAAAATATAACAAAAGTATTCATAAAATATAGATTTGTAAATAGTTTACAGTGTTTTAATACATGTATAAAACTTGGCTTTACAGACAATTTTATTTTTGTAAACAATATTTTATTTCATTTGAAAATGGATTGGGGAACAGGTTAGGTCTATGTTGACTACATAATGAAAGAAATGGAGTTTGATGTCTGCTTGATACAAACTAGGTCATTTCCGGAGTAAATTATGGAACAATAATTTGCTTGTGTGTACATATCTTTAGCAGTGAGGGGAAACCTGGGGACCTAGAGAAAACCCACGAGGATGGACAATCAACCCTATTCCTTGTCATGTCCAAGCTTTGGATCGAAAATCTGAGACTTAGCTATATGACAGGCCTTATGGTCTAAAGCATGTGTTAGTTTGCTCATCTGCCACACTATGTAATGAAAGATAAACAATGTATAGTTACCTGCCCCTGGTAGATGTAAGTTCTATTATTATATTTAAGTATATCCTCAGCATGTCTCATCTTTATTTTACCTGTCTGTGATACTAGACTACCATAGGAATCATTACTTATTTTATTTATTGTACAGTTACCATGTAATATATCTATAATATACTCCACTCCTATAAATCAAACAAATATCTTTATTTTGTCTCTAGATATATATATGAATACATGGATAGGAATCTTCACTCTAACCTGGATATCATTTAATCTTGCATATTTAAATATAAATTCTTTCACATTCATTCAATAACAAATCTGCATAATAAATAAGTTGATTTGGGGTGATTTTAGCTCATTTTTATGAATATTTAAAGATTTGATATTGACCAAATGTGAAAGAAATTATGGCTAAATATGCAGGATTTTTCAACACCCAAACGATACCCAGGTTACGGTGATTAAGTTAAACATTCAACCCCTAAAAAATGTCTTACTATCTGAAGAAAATGTATTTCTATTCTAATGACTGAAATAATAAATTGCTAGACGTGAGATGTTTATTGTGTCGGTAATAAGTGAAATAAGAGATGAAGATAAATATTCCGAATGAAATCGAAACAGCTAGAAACAAAAGCAGTCCCAGAGTATCTTCCAAGTCAGTCTTTAAAAATTGACATAATTGACAAATATAAATAGATTAACATTTACCTAAATTGAAATCTTCAATAGTGGTGATTTTGTTTGTTGATTTATCCAGGTTCATATGATCAGTTCTGATTAAACCATAATTATAATCAAAATATATCTGAAAATATTTTCAAAAAAACAATCATTAGCAAGATAACCTACATTTACATTAAAAAATATATTTCATTTTCATAAGCTCTGTTATTTCCTATTACATTATATTAGAAGTAGGTATTGAAATGAGAACCTCTTAATTCAATTGCTAGTCATCCAGCAGTCAAGGTATTTCACTTTGTATGTATATTCACTGTGTATTATGTATATTTTTTGTGATTTACTGGAGAATAAGTTTGTGTATGTCAGTGTATACTGGTGTTAATAATAAACAATTTCACACATTGTAAATAACAAGATTTAATTTATATGTGTATTTACTGCTTTTTATTGGATACTGGAGTAAAATTTGCTTGTTAAGCAAATGCACCAGCAAGGATAATGAAGACAGTGTGCACTGAGGGGAAATTTTCCCAGACATCAGTGCTACAGCAACTCTTATTTTGAATTCCAACTATCAATGGTTCTCGGGCGAATCCAGGAGTTTTTGCAGGAGGGGGTTTGCCAGGTTCATGTTAAGGAAATATGACAGTTGACAATGCATGTTGCCATCATCGTTTCCAAATTAGTAGGCATACAAACACACTGAGCTTATTAAAGACATAAATTCAACACCTGGTTTGACGTCAATTTTTATAATGAATTGATACGATCATAGTGTGATTCAATATCATTGATGCAAAGTTTAATTGTGATATCACATATTATGTTTATATCATTATTTCGTGCATTGAATATCCATCCTATCCCTCGGTCTGATGATAAAGAATAAAGCATACAACCACAAACCCCCCTCTGGATCTGTCCCTGGTTCTTGTATGTGCACACCAATGTGTACACCAATCTGGACAACCAAACGCTGTTCCTTGCCAGGAAAATAGCAGTCAACCCCAGGGACCCCCTGGTCAGCAAGCCAGCACCAAACTCACTTAGCAATAGTTGCTCTAGTAGTTATTGAGGAATAGTTATTTAGGAATAAGGGTTAAAAACCATACATGTAGAGTAGATGCTCCATGTTACATCCCACTCTCTATAACAAGAGAAAATTAAACTTACTCTTTCTGTGGATGGTTTATCTATATCAAATGTATCTATTTCTAAATTCAGTGAAAACTGTTCTGGTAATATTGGCATCTTTAAAGTTGGTTTTCTTCCAGGACAAATTGTTCCTCTTGGTATCTATTAATAGAAATCAGGTCATTATAATAAGAGAATCATTCTATTTTTTTTTTTAGATAACAGGAATATCCCTTTTGATTAGCATATTTTGCCGATGAAAATTGTCAAATTTTGCCTCACGGACAAGAGGAGAGTCATTTATGTTATATATGCCAGGGTTCAAAGGGTTAATGTTAACACATTATATTATCTAGTCTGGTCTATGTTTGACATCTCGTGTATTTCTATAAAATAAGAATCTTCTTACTACCTCAAATACTTGTGGATCTTTTACTGGTCCTGGTCTAAAGAAGACAAAATCATAAATATGGCTGAAGTTGTGTGTTCCAGGTAATTCTTTTCCTTTTGAGTCAACATTCACAGCTATAAAGAAAAATAGTCTAAACTTGATTATTCAGCCTTTTATGTGTCTCAACTTTCAGAATATTTCGAAGGATTATATCAACATAGATTATAAAGAAATGTCTTGAGATTAAGATGGAGCAGTCAACAAAAAATTGTAACAGAATTTGATGATAAATAATATTAATTAGTCTGTTAAATAATAAAATAATGATGTACACATTACCTGTTCCATTGATTACGGCTCTAACAGGTATTTCTTTATGTCCACTAGCTGTATGATAATCTGATGTAGTAAAATAATAATCTAATGTAAAGTTGGTTTTCTTCTCCTTCCATTGTTGACATGATCTCCAATGATTGACAGGTATTCCACGAACCTTTAAATAAAATATTACCATGGTATCAACATTCAATACTCAAGATTGTATTATTCCTTTGGTTTGAAAACTTAATTAAAGTCTTGCTGTTTATGTATATCATGAGATTCTGATAAATTAGAGAAAGAGTGGTTAATTATATATGTAAGGAACTAAAAAAAGTAATAGTAGACAAAAGTTATCCAAGTTTTACAAATATCCTAAAAATGGATTCCCCATACCAGACATATGGTGTTTGGTTGAAACCTCAAACAAAGTGGGTGGGGACCCTTCGGAAATGAAATAAAATGAATTTGGGTTTAACATTTTACTGTTCTACTCCGACTGGGCTAAGGAAGACGGTCATACGCCATACAGGATGCATTGAGGGGAAATTTTGCCTGGGCATGGGCACTATGGTCTACTCTTACTTCGAGTTCCAACTGCCACAGGATCATGTACATGCACACCAATGTATTCACAGTCTTATTTTTTTCATCCCATCCAAATGACTAGATAGCTGTTTTTGCCAGACCCTCCTTCCTGCACCACGGAAAAAGAAGCTTTTGGGACAAAAAGTTACACATGTGAATCAATTTTGATTCAACTTCATTTAAAGTGACACAACATTTTTGTCACAAATGGGACAGTCCTCGAAATTAAGAATTTTCTACCACGGCACAAAAATATGAAAAATGCCGTGGCTGAATGGTACTGCTACGGCACCACTGCATTTTTTGGTATTTCAAAATCAATGCTTTTTTAACTTTTCAAGATAGATAAAATTTATTTATTCACGCCACAAAATTTGAGGCGAATGATACCCTACCAATCTGTTACGTGTGGTCGTGCCATGCAGCTCAAAAACATGCGACCGAATTCCTGGTTACGCAAATTGAAATATCGGTTATGTTAACAAATTTCATTAACAAATTTATTCACATTTGATTGATATTTATACAGGATGACACTGGTCTAAATTATTAGTATTATACCATAAACTCAATTCAGTCTTTCTTCATTCTTGCCATTTCATTTCTCCATTAGTCTTACCGATACTTTGAGTTTGACAGATGAGGTATTTTTGACATCAGGTATTGACCAGTTGTAAGCAGGTTGATTTAAAAATACCCCAATCTTCAATTCTTTAAATGATTAGCTATATTTCCAAAGAATTTAATGCATGTGTTCCTTTCACTTGTATAGTCATGCTGTATGGTAGTACAACGACCCGTATGTAGCCGTAGGTCGTCTACTTTGACCGCCCACATGGCATCGCTTGACTGCTAATGTAAACGATTTTACTGCCCTGTCTAATTTAATATTATTTCATCACATCAAATTATTCTGTTTCCTTTTGAAACTTGGTTTGTAGAGTGTCGAGGTTAATAAATACTATTTATTTTGTCAGTCAGTCTACAAAATGATAAATATATGACGTTATTACACGGTCAGGCGACATCCTCCTGGTACTATTCTATAACTGGTACATTAACTTTAAGTCATTATAATTTTTAGGATCGTAAGATCTACCACGGCAAAAAAAAAATAATTATGCCGTGGCAGACAGGGGTTGCGTGGTTAATTTCGAGCACTGATGGGATAAGTCTTCATTTAGTTAATTTATCAAATAAAAGGGTTAAAATTCCCTACTGACATATTATCATGCAATCTGCAGTTTCAAATTTTATCTCATCTCTACCAATATAGGTTTCATTAAAGTTAAATACATCAGTTTCAACTTTTACCTTATCTGGGCCCAAATAGGTTTCATTAAACTTCTGTCCGAATTTAAATACATCAGTTACTGTATCTACATGTGATGAACCATTACCAACAGTAAAACCAAATATACTTCTATGATTTTCTTTTAAATCTGTTGTTTTACAGGTACCATCTAAAATCACAATTAATATACTGGTATACAAATAGTACAATACAACATCAAAAAGATAAAATCAAGACAATTAATACTCTCTCTCTCTGTCAGCATCAACCTTTGGGGATTTTTATAATTTTACAATTTACACTTAAAAAGATTGCTTGGTAATATATCAAAATAATCAATAAATACACTAATAGCTTAGTAGTATCAGTTATAAATTCTAAAAAGGTTAAATATATATATTCTGCTACTTTTACGACATTTAAGACAACTATAAACTGATATGAATTGTGAAATATTAGAATATAAAAATCAACAAAAAAGATTTGTAATGATAGCCATTACAGAAAATATTTTGGTTCAAAAATGTCTTGATGACGGCCATAAATATTCTTGAAAGCAATTTCAGCTCAAATAGTAAATAATGTTGTCTTGGCAGTTATGCATAATCTAGACAGCAAGGATGAAAGGTTGACATATAATCCAAATATTGCATGATCAAGAATATATACTCTAGGTATATTATAAAGATAAATATATAATAACCTGAATGAATATCATATCTTTCCATTTGTTTAAAATTTATAATAGATGTATATAATTTCCCATTTGACATGATCATAATAGCAGCTCTGTTACTAAGGTAATCATAATATTCTGTAACCTCAATACTCTTTCCTTTCTGAAAAATAATTTTAATCAACATAGTATTGTCAGGCAATGAATATACTTCGTCAATCAGGTTTTGACACTTTGTGTTTTGGGAATAAGGCAGTAATAATTAGCCCTTTATCACTCTGCTAAAATAAGAACACCCAGGGAAAACTCGTGAGGTTAGGAAGGCAATGTTATTACTGACAATGTTTTGGGAAAAGGGTTGACTGAGGAAAAAATTATAGACATCATGGTCGCAGTGGTTGGTTGACATTTTAGTTCTAGGAGTTTCAACAAAAGATGATCGAGGTTAAGGACAATAAAGTTAAATAACTAAATAATGCTAATAGAAGTTAATCAGTTAAGAAGTGGGGATCTTATTAGAATCCTTGACAGAAGTACTACCTGTGGATCTAACTATCTCCATTCAACTCATGATGGCACCCAATCACCTCACAGTTCTGGGGCCTATTTCACGAAATTTTAACTAAGATAAGATCCCAATTTTAGTAATTTGATTGGATAATATTAGATTGATTTTAGTGCTTAGCCAATCAAAATTGAAGTATCTACTAAAATTGGATTTTATCTTTAAGTTAAAATTTCGTGAAACAGGGCCCTGGTTAGAGTTAGGATTAAAACATCATACATTTATCCACAAAAAAGACACCATTTTCTCCAAAATATGAAAAATGGACATTACTTGTTTTATATTAGCTTCTACTCTAGCTTCATATTGATTGGGTAAAGGTGGTAGTTCTGGACCTGTTGATTGTCCTGGTGGTATATTACAATCATATGATAATACACAAATTATACAAACTGATACACAGTATAACACTTTATAATACATGATCTTTCTGAAATAAATAAACATTTCATATAATTATTCTCAAAACAAACGTTTAATTATGACCTTGCATACATATCAACCTAAAGCTGTTGAAAAGAGTAAAAATCAACGGGGACTTCTCAAACCCCCTAACACACCCAACCATCACTGATAGTTCTAAAATCATTGTCAAAGGAACATGCAGAGCAATTTTTAAAATTTCATTATGAATTCTGCTTTAATCATAAATGAGAAATGGGAAAATAACTTGTCAAATTACAGGTTTTAATCTTTTAAGATGTCATGTAGCATGCTCACAATTTTTCATATGGATTTTAATATAATTGAAAACTGTCTCCTCTCAGTCCTAGCAAACGATTATTTAATTAAAACTAAATTTTAAAAAAAAATATATCTATAATCCACATATACTGGTCGAGTCTTGTTCTTTAGGCAGGCAGAGCATAAAATTGTATATTAACATTACTCTAGGCAACGTATAATCTTCATTTATATATATTTTATCATTTTATAAGATCTATGTTAATATTTCATTATATTCAGATAATATACAACTTGCCGCAAGACATATAAACGTACTATTAGGTATACTGTAATATTACACGTTATCATACCCACCATTCAGTAACCCGATACACCATTTTTCTTAACTTTTAAAAATGAAATTTTTGAAATCCTTTTATATATATTTTTTCACAGCTAAAACTTTGTCTACATTATAACTAAAACTTTGTCTACATTATAAATAATCAAGTAAAAAGTTGTACTAAAACACTTACCAGTTGGGTAAAAACTTAATGTAGGGTGTGTTGAGCTGTATACTGCCAATTGCAGATCACATATTTAACATCAAATTCCACAAAACTAAAATAAAAACAGTACTGCTTGTAAAAGAAGTAAAAAGGTTGTAAGCTATATAACTTAAGACTTATTGTTTGGTTATTACTTAATGATTATTTTAGTCAATCTATTACCTATATATATATACTTTCTTTTATTGTCCCATCTAAACACAATGTAAATACAACGGAAATAAAACAAATACAGAACAAAGTGACTTACCTTCATATTATTGTTAAAAGGCAGTCAGGTGAATATTTTTTCAAGTCATGTTCAGTGAAGGAGAACAAATGGCCTCAAGGCTCAACTCAAGCAAGTGACTTGTTTTAATACTTCGCTTTATAACCTCGTTTATTGAAAGAGCTGATGAAAACAGTGTGATATTTTTTTTCTTGAGTTAAGTGAGCAACAGGTACAAAAATTCTCAGTACTTGACAATAAATTTAGTAATTTATATGCAACTTCTGTCATAAAGTTGAAAATTTTAATAGTCTGTATTGATATATACTAGTGTATGTATCAACCCGCTATACTATTGCTACTATATCCCAGTATCAACTTAGATGACTACCATCCTTCAGATCTCTCCGATACTTGGAATAAAATAGACAGTGGTTTTCTCAATGCACATTGCAGGATTAAACATCCATTATGCAAGAGTTAAATCTGCCTATTGCATTCTTTCTTTAGGCCTGAAATGTTATATAAACTATTAATAAGACATCTATTAACAAAACAAGACCATTATCAACTCTTGATGGCATCAGATACTTGAAATTTTAACTAGATTGGTACGGTTCACAATTTAAAAATGGGAAAGCGAGGCTAAGCCTTGAATATACCAGTGCCCTAGTTACCACTATTCACACATCTTGTCAAAACTACAAATGGTAATAATTTGGCTCAGAATGAAGCAAATGCAATGAAATTTTCAATATTATCTTTTTACATTATTCATTTTTAGCTATTATAGCAAGAATGGTCAGCTCTTTATCTAAATCTTACATAATGTATCTTTTATATTTTAAAAATGCAAATTATATTTAGGTTAAAGCATGATATAATAATATCTGAAATATGATTTGGATGAAATTGATCTCTAAAATTACACTTTTCTAATTGAAATAAAACTATTGACATTCATTTGCTGATATATTCTGTTTGACAGAAATAGGTAATCTTGTACAGGGAGATTCTTTATACATTTTGATGAATTAAGACGCAGAAAAAATTCTTAATACAAATCTTTTTGACAGAATATGTTGGTAATGGCTAAACTTTAAAGGGATATTGCCATGAAGACAAAGATGAGGTCGTGAGCTATCATTAGCTTAATATAAAAACATAATAGCATACATATGTTTTTCATCAATGCAAATGATTTTTCAACTTATGAATGAAGTCAGCTTTTGAAACTGAATCCATGGGGCAAGAAGATATTATTGTTATGTTCATTGAATGAACTCCATTCTTCTATAGAGGCCGACATCAACAAAAGTATAATATCCCAAGGTCACCAAATTTTGCATTGCGACATCAAGAAAAAAACAAAGTAATTTCTTCTGTAAAAAGATATTTAATGTAAATTCTATTAAAAAATTACATTAGTTTAATACAAAACTATAAAAATCTAAAAAGAGACGGACAAATACAGTTCAACAATTTAAAATATCTAACACTATAAACGTAATACAGATCTTTCATAATGATAAACATATAAAAAGCATATGTAAAACTTAAAGGGAGTGTGATGGCCTGGTGGTCTAGGGTACTGCATTTCAATCTCTAGCTGGCTGGTCTCCTCTGGCTTGCGATTTAAGTTTTGATCCCTTGTGTGAGCATTTGTGCCTTGGAGATATGGACACCTTCTCAACCACGTGGGGTACCCCGTTTTCTCCCACAGGAAAGAACCCTAAGCATGCTCTAAGATTATTAAAAATGAGACTTGTCTGCGATATCACCTTCAGTGGTAGTGGAAATTAAACACTAAGAACAACAACAACTTAAAGTCATGGATAAAACAATATAAATTATCTCATGATCTAAACCTAGATGTATATCAACTAGAATTAGACCTAATTGAATACAATTACTATTCTTATAGCTCTTTTAAAGCTTGATAGTAGGGAGCTACATTAAATTCAACTATAGAACCATTTTGAATTTAAAAATATGGGACTATACATTGAAAGATTTTAACTTTCATTCTTTACATACAATGCATACAGATGCAAAACAATAAACATAAAGGGATAATCATATAACATGTTGAAATATATATATTTGTATCAGTTCCAGACAAAGTCTTGTAATAATGTATAAATGCAGCAATTACATCATATATGTTAATAAATTATTAGAACACATTAAATCTTTAATCTTAATGAATTTTAAAACGAACACGGATAATTATAGTCACTACACATAATAAACCAAGAGAATTAAGTTTTACAAAGTAAACAGTACATCTTGTTCATGACAATATTGCAAAAATTCATTCCATATATTGTATGCAGAGCTTACACATAATTAATCCAAAATGTCTGTCACAACCTAACATGGCCTGGGGAAGGGAGGTGGTGTCTGTAATTTTCATTTACTATAAAGTTGAAACAGTTTACATTACTCAGATTTAGAGAGATTAGTTTTAAATTCTAACCCATTTCCTGATAAACTGGACGGAATAAATGGAGAAATGAACACAAGATACCAGTTACTTCCAGCTATCTCTTTCATATTATTAACAAGTCCTAAATCATATGTCTTAATATTTTTCTTTTTCTCATATTTTGTTTGCCCATATTTCAACTGTTGGATTTGGATTAAAAGCAACCACGAAAAAAGAAATGTTAACAGCATTCCAACTGTCGTCTGCACAGTTATAAAGAATTTGTAGAAATTATAATAACCAAACAAAAGACCCACATGTGGTGCAAAAAATGATAAAATGGTCCAAATGTCAAAACCATCTTTGACTTTGGATACAAATTCAAAATTAAAGATATTGCAATAGATTCCAGCTAAAACCATGTTGAAAGCTAATGCTAGATAATATCTATGATTTTGGTAACCAATACAGTAACCAGCAAACCAGCAATAGTGATCCCTCTTTAAAACACAAACATCACAGATTTTACAATGATGAGATCTTGGTGGATAATAACACACACATTTATCACAGTAACGCCAGCCATTTTTGGCCGAAGGTTCCGTTGGCCACACTATTCCACTTCCTGCTGTATCTGTGGTTGCCAACATAAACATATTGCCATAGATATTATGAGCTAGATATAGGGCTGTAAAGATATGTAAATACATTCTAGTGTCCAATCCATTACCAGTATTTTGGTAATATGATGGTAATATATGGAGTAATTCATACCAAAGCAAGAACAAACCACCAAAGCAAAATACACTTAAAGCTATTCTATCATTTCTGTTTCTTGGAAACCGCCATCTTCTAGCCATATCTGAAAAACGTTAATGGGTATTACTACACTGTCAAAGGTGTATGGGTAAACACACAAATAAGAGCATACAATAATGTCCATAAAAAGTAAAGACATAGATCTACTACTTTTATGGAACAAGTTGTCCATACATGCATTTGGGCAAATAAATTACAATATTTAGAGATACAGTATCTAAAGATATGAACATTTAGGTTTAGTAAGTGTGCATCACTGTTGGTAGGTCTTCATGTCATCTTGAATACACAAATTCACCAGTTAACTCATACACATCACAGACAAAAAGGCATTTTTAGTCGACAAAAGAAATATTTGAGATAAGAGAGTGGTAATAATGCCATGTTGTTAACCTGTGTAGTTTACTGGATACATTGTGTTCATTATAATATTTAATACAATGATTTATACCCATTTCAGGTAGGAATATATTTATGTTTAATTTGTAGTTTGAGAGAGAGAGAGAAATGGGGTTTAACGTCCACTCAACACAAACTAGGTCATTTCGGGACTAACATATGGTTTAATTTCATTTCAGAGGTGACCGACCAGCTAGAGGTCGAAGCGCGGCACTCTAGACCACTAGGCCATCCCAACCCCGCCAATTTGTAGTTTGAAAAATATTGTAAATAACAATAATCAATCATTGTTTTGATAAAAAAATATTGTTAAATGTTAATTTTGATTAATGAATCCTGATGCGATTCGCGTTTAGATTTGCTACGTGGAACTATATAGGACCATCACTTATCTCGAAACACAGAGGTCAGAGGGGAGAGATGCGATGAGATTTGTCATCTATTGTGTGACCCATTGTAAATTTTTTAAACAGATTTTCTTGATTATGAAAAAACTAGTTAACTTTGGTTTTTATAAGTTTTTTGAAATCAACTCCCGTTAAATAAAATCCATTGCACAACTAAATATCCCAACGAATAAAAACAGTTCTCTCTTGAAAAATTGAATTCCCACAAAACTTTCGGCTAAGAAGAATACTAATATGGAAGCTGGTTACGTCACGCTTTGGGAGATATCATTTTGTATTAGGGGTGACAGCATAGGAAAGTGGAACGCTTTTTGGCACTTTTACTACAATTCAAGTTTGGTTTAAGCACGTCTCGACTCAGCATTGAGTTTGAGCATTCGCACACATAACAACCCACATTTTTTTTTATTTTGTTACCGTCTTAATTATTTGATTAGCGACTCGGATAGGATAATTTTCTTTTTAACACGCATGAGGCAAAAAATAATTACATTTGTTTTACGGGCCTTAAATATTACCCATCTTTAATATGATATGATAATATATATATTATTATTTAACATATGTACAGGCCATTTACAATTGATGTTCCGCTTCTTACGGTGTCTTACAGGCTTATTGGCATTGTATACCCACCCAATAGGCACGTTGAGGGCTGCAACACGCTTAAAAATGTTAGTGAAGCGGTTATTATTTGATTGAAAGAATGCTATCAAATTAACAATACACTCAGAGACTTTTGAGGTGTGCTTCATGATCATCCTTGTTAAATTATTCATAACATAAAGAAAATAAGATATTTGTAGTTTATATATATGACTTTATTTTTACGAGTATTCGTGCAATCAGTGATATTTTCATTGTGAATAAAATTTGACAGACTGGTGATCAATGGTTTCAATATAAAGCTCCTACTCCTATGTAATTGCCTTCAATTGATATTTTCGTCGCTCAAACTCAAACGATCGTAATAGTTGCGCTTTGTTTTGATTACAAAATTACAAGTTGAAGTAAACAGTCAAATTTTTCAAGAGAGAACTGTTTTTTTTATTCGTTGGGATATTTAGTTGTGCAATGGCTTTTATTTAAAGGGAGTTGATTTCAAACACACAGGTAAGTTTACAATAACCAAAGTTAACTAGTTTGTTCATAATCGAGAAAATCCGTTTAAAATTTACGATGGGTGACACAATACTGAATACAATAGTGACAATGTCAATACTCAACAATACTCATACTGACAATAGTTGACATCAGCAAGACTAAGAGTTTTGTAAGTGAAGTTGTTTAAAGTCAGAACTATCATTGTTCCTGTTTGATAGTATCGACTAGAAATTACTTTTCTGTTAACGACACGTTTAGTACCCCAAATTTATCTAAAACATAAAGATAATTACTTGTAAATAGTATTTTTCTTAACTCCTACTCAAGCATCAACAAGATTGTTTACACCGGAAGTTTCTTCATTTGGTGAAAACAAGATAGGAACCACTATTAACCAATGAAATTACCGGTTACAAATCCTCACGGAAATTAAAAATATTATTTTTAGAAACCGGAAATCGGAATTGAAAGACTTTTTGTTTTGTTTATCTATTATTATGTAGTTTTCCCATATTCTTGAGCTTTTATATTGATTTATTTGACAAGACATGCACATTTAGATACATATTATAAGTTTGAACAAAATGGCATCCAAATATTCAGTAGATATTAGCGTAAACTCCGCACACGAGCTATATCTTGAGGATTTAGCAAAATCTGGTTCTGGAGCAGACCGGGTGTCGACAGACTCAGCATTAGGGGACTCACAGTCCCTTACCTCAACTAGTCACATTGAGTATGGTTTGGCAAGGGCAGGGCGGAAATCAGACCCAGCATTAGGGGACCCACAGTCGCTTACCTCAACTAGTCACATTGAGTATGGTTTGTCAAGGGCAGGGCGGCAATCAGGTTCACCACCCAAAAATGATGGTCAGATGTTGAATTTATTAGGACAATTTAGACAAGTGTATGAAGAGAAATTGAGTCATTTAGATGAATTAGAAACGAAAGGTGAAGATACAGCAAAGGTAATATTCTGTACACCAGTACTTTAAAATAAAGATGTATAAATAAAATCATTTCTAGGCCTACTTTAATAATAGAAGATTTTAATTTACAAATGTAGGCGAACCACTAGTAAAAAAAACTGAGCACTGAATGATTCTAAAACCATTACCGACAGGCTTTTTGTTACTGTATTTGTTCTTCAATCTATAACACATGTATACATGTATATTTTAATCTGGGGTGTGGATGGCCAAATGTCAGTCCTTGAGTCAACTGGCATGGTTCCGATTCCCTGGTTGTACGTGACAAGGATTAGCCTCTGTGTAGGGTTGCCTGTCCAATCCTGTGGGTTTTCTCCGGGTCCTCCAGTTTCTTCCTATTGCTAAAGCCCCCCATGCATAAGCAAATTATTGAAATAAAATTGAACCATATATATGTTAGTCCCCAAATGACCTAGTTTGTGTTGAGTGGAAGTTAATCAGTACTTGTGGTCCGTACCCTGCATAAAAAGCAAGATGTACATAGCATTCAAAGTCTATTATAACAGGTGATGGGTCACAACCGTGCTCCTTTAACAAACGAAGCATTAATTTCATAAATTTGTCTAATAGGTAAATATAAACAAATTCACAGAGTCTTCTTTGGTCAGTAACAGACCAGAAGTAGACCATCACAGATGTTGTCTACAGCATTAAATTTGAAATTGGCTCGATGAGGTTTAGAAAAAAAAATAAGTACATGTAAGTTATAAATTGCTAATGTGGCGGGTATATCTTCTGCCGGGATTAGAACCTGCAGTCACGATATTCAATGTGAAATACATACACTATCCAGTCAGCCAGAAGTGTGCCCTACTAACTAGCCATTTTAATCAGCATCACTCATTCATGCATGATGTATACCACACATATGCAACATGTTACACTTAACACAACTGTTTTCCACCTCTACTAAATTGTTTTTTTTGTATGACATGATGACTGGCTTTTTAAGATTCCTATCAACGAATTTAGGGAAAATAAGACAGAAATTTCTTATTGGAATATACTATTGTATAACACAAGGTACAATTTTATGGATACACAATTACTGAGTTTGATACTAAACGACGTTTCAGTAGGGGGTGCTCTCGTCTTTATCAAGCAGTGATAAAGACGAGAGCATCCTCGTCGAAACGTCGCTTAGTATCAAACTCAGTAATTGTGTATCCATAAAATTGTACCTTGTGTTAATATGTTCAATTACTAAATGCCAATCAAAGAAGATATACTATTGTATACATGTAAAAACTTAAAAGCAAGGCTATTAGTATGATCCTACAGATACAAAATTAGCCTTATTATGTTATTCGTATTTTGAGTCGTAGTATAGTTTTTATTCATGTTAATATATGTACAAACGAAGATTTCTAGATTGAGTGTGTAACGTTAAACCGATTTACATGTACATTAAACTAAAAGGAAGTTCTCTATATGTACATTAAACTAAAAGGAAGTTCTCTATACTTAAAATTTATCTGCAGTCTTGGAGAATAGTGTGTTGAATTGTTTTTTTTATGAACAAAGATCTACATGTATTATATCTGCACATTTCAATTCCATTGACTACATGTATGGATATTGATAAACTTTTGGGAGTCAATTAACCTGCAGGCAACAATATTAATTAATAATTCGTTGATATTAAAATGTACATGTAATTTATAGAACAAATGATTGATGCCATTGACAATGTAAACAATGACTGTTGTTAACTGGACACTATTCTTTCAAATAAAGCAAAATGACAACATCATAGGACAAGTGCTACATGTATATGCTGGATATAATTATTTCATTGTCAGTAAGATATACATGTACATGTATATAGTGAAAAACCAATGAAGCAGTAGGGTTATGTTTTTATTTTTTTTCCTAGCCGACTTGTGATATCCAATATTATTTTTTACAGACACGGATAAGAATATTAACTTCGTATATAAATGATGTTGGTGAACAGAATGATGTTTTAATTAATACAGTAGATGAGTTAGAACGTGAAGCTAATCATAGAGTAAACCTTCTCGAGTCGAAACTTCACAAAACATCGTCTTGTGTCAAGGTATGTATATGTTTCATTTCTTATGAATAATTACTGAATGTTTCTTCTAACACCATATAAGCTGTCTGTTTAGAATTTCTGTGAAGAAAAAAAAAGATATCTTCGTCTTCATTAAAAAAGAAATGCAAGTGTATCAAAATTTCCCTCATCGCACTCTATATAGCGTCATTTGATCTAAAACACACGTTAGACCATTAGGCCACACATCCCCCATGAAGTTGTAATATTGTATTTCATTTAAACATTAGGATTCATTAGAGATTAATGTGCCACAGTAATGGATGATAAATCTTTACATACTGTAATTTAAATAAATTCTATACTGGAAATCTAATATATTATTTTAAGCCAAGAATTATAATTTATTCAAGTGTGTAATCATGAAGATAAACGTTAAACCATAAATTGTTATGTGTGGATAGTTTTGGCAAAGATAAAAGAAATCCTATCACATAACTGCAATACTTGGTATTTGACCAGTTCAATCATGTTTTTAGAAGAGACTACAAATGTATTTAATAGATCAAGCTAGTAGTTTTAAGTCCCAACATTCCGGAATAAAAGACAAGTACAATACAACCATTGTCTTGCCAGCAAGTATACATTATTGGTCCAGAAGTGATTAAAATCCATTAATCCTAACATTAGCTATGGGCACCTCAAGTTTACATTTTTTCTACTGATTTCATGCCCATATCTTTTTATATACATCCTCATCCGTCAGTTTCCACACTTGCTTTGGATGCTGCAGACGCTAAAATTAGTAAAATGATATTGATTGATTTTAGATTTATGTACGAAAAAATCCTATCATCGGCATTTTTGGATAATTACCATCAGAGTTATGGTACGTGATCACTTGGAAAACTCTTGTGGATGCTCTATAGGCTAAAGTTATCATTCAGTTGTTAGCTTCATCAGACACAGAAGCCGTCTGATTTTCATCCCTATTCTTTTCCAATATGTGAAGACTCCGTAATTTGAAATATTTACACTGATTAAAATTATCATATATTTCTGCTAATTACTTAAAATTAATTGGTTTGTTACTCTTGAACAGTTTTTATTGTATTGTAAATGGTCTCATTATCTGTAAAAGTAATGGAGATGTACAAAAACCCTTATTGACTGCTCAGATGACTTTCCTTCCCTAAGTTTTTGTCATTGCCTGGCAACCCATCTTTGATAAAAATAAATGCAAATGTGTAATTTTGTTCTGTGTATTATTATATTGATTTGTAATAGATGTCACATTAACTGTCATGACTTGGTTGATTTAATTAATAGAATTAATCAATGATTCAGATGACTTTGATCTTTGTTGACATGATATCTTTCTGGTTCTAGGCTACATACAAACGAAACTGTAAATTGATATATAAATGTTACAGGAAATAGAAGTTAGAACAAAGAGTATAAATTTTAATCATGTTCTGATACTAATGGTGTTTCATCAAAAGTCATACCAATAATACAGTATTTGTTTGATTGGTCAAAATATTGACAAAAATTCATAAACAATTATAGTGAAAATTATACTGTTTCCAGTGATAGGGAAATTAGCAACTATTTCAAAAGCTATGTGTGAGTTCTATTTGTCGACCAAAAGGTGATTTTGCAAGCTAGTTCTTTTAAAGGTGCTAAATCGCTATTCTGTGGCAGTTAAAAATGACGTATGTAAGTTACAATGCATTATAATGTAATTGAATGTATATAAACTGATTTTTACTGTAATTTCTAATCAGTTGTGATCGGCATCATACACAAAGCGTCTTAATTGAGTGTCAGTCTTTGGTGTCTGGCTATTCCAGTCTACACCGATAGTATTCTCCTTCATGGGATATGTTTAACCTTGTTCATCGAATTGCTTCAAACAAATGGCATTCAAAAGCATTCTGGCATGCGATTCATGTGCCAATTTTCAAATTTTCGTTTTGAGTTGTATATTAGATATGAGAAGCCCATCTTTTCATGGTAAGATAACAACATCAATGTTGATTTAAACTGACCAATAATAAGACGTGTTTGCAATGTCAAATACTGTGGATGATATTGAGTTGAGGACTTGGCTCCTTTAAATGACAACTGATGTGGTTTCGATTCCCGGGTTGTTTGTGACAAGGAGTGGGTGTCCAACCTCATGGCTATTCTCCTGTTTCTAACCAACGCGCAAGCAAATTATTAAAATAAAATTGATCCATATGTTAGTCCCCAAAAGACCTCTCTCTCCCTTTAAATGCTTTATTGCAAGTAAATTGCTTAACATAATTCATAATGTTATGCTTTGTTCATTATAATTCCTAAAAGTTAATTAAAAAGGAATTCGAGATATTAATTTATTTTATTTAGTGTATAAATTACTGTTCCGAGTTTATTAGAAATTCATCATATGTATAGACATGTACAAATAAGTATATATTATTATATATATTTCTAGTTTTATGTGATCAAGATAAGGTTTATTAATGTCTTAACGCATATTATAACGTACAGTTTACATATGAAAGTGGTTTATATAGTGAATCTAACCTGTTGACAGACACTTCACTAATACCATGTCAATCACTTTTAAGTTTAAAACCAACATAAATATTCTTGTACACCAGGATTTTCTACCTATATGTAGATATCAGATCTTAAATATATATAGGTCTCTGTAACCTGATAAGCACCTATTAACATAAACAATGTGGAAACAAAAGACAATCATTAATATGCAAGAATGGATACTAATAGAAAACTAAAGAGAACTACTTGGAATTAAGACGTCTGCTGTGAATCTTTTTGTTTGAGGTTATTGATTAGTATTTATATTGATTCCAGTTATAGTAATATTAATGGCAAATATAGTTTTCTCTCTTTATTTGTCTAGTCAGCTTCAAATGGTAATGATGATAATGCTATGGATAATTTGACTTTGAAAAAACTAGCCCAGGTTTGTGTCAATATTGAATGTTTTTGAGTTATTGATTTTCTATTCATTGAGGTTTTGTTTACACAAAAGAAGCAAAATGTTTTAACCGAGAGCTATTAAACTGTAATGTGTGTCCTCTGTTCAAAATCTTACTGAAATTGCAAAATTACTGTACTGCTATATATCTCTTTATATTTAATTTGAATGATGTATTTGCAATATATAATATTAAAAAGTGAAAGTTTAAAGAATGATCTCCTGTGTTATATTTGCCAGGGTGTCACATTTTGTTACACATTTGTACATTTACTATTTAACAATTGAGATGCCTCCGAATAAAAGAATCATAATTGTTCGAAAACTGATTACTGATGCCTAAAGGTTGTGGAAATGAGTCCATTTTAATGTATTTAGTATTACAATAACACTCATGAGGGAGAATGAAACTAAACAATTTCGTATTTGCAGTATGGTGTAAAAATACAGTTTAGAATATAACCTCCAAACAGTTGAAATCTAAAGAATGATAAAATAGCATCGGTTCCCTTGCATACATGTCTTTCCGGAACTATCCATGTTATCACAACTGTAGTTTCAACACTTAGACTACTTTCATCAGTTTTCTTGTCTTGATCAGTTGATGATTCTTCTATGAACCATACTCTTTCAACTATATAATTTCACATACATGTATCTATGCACTTTGATTGTACCTTAAAGTAAAGTAGCTAAGTCTGTCTCTAAGTCTAACTCAATATCATCCAAAATCTTCAACAGGAGTTGTGTACCATAATGCATTTCAACCCCAGTTGTAGTAAGAGACTCGAGGAACGAGGTTAGAAACATTGCACCAAATCAAACGGTACATTTTTCAAAAGTATAAAGTTCATTTTAATCTGATGGATAATGATGGAAAAATAGCCAGTTGAGTTTTCAAAGCAGCTTCCCTGAACTGAAATTTTATTTAAATTTCCACCCATAGTATCTATATTGTAAGCATGGTTAACAGGCCTTGGTATGGGCTAAATCTGTTTTTTAAGGGCAGCTGAGAGTGAGATGTAAATAAGGTTAGGGCACACGATTGTTGGCAAGATTGTAATTAGGGTTAGGGTAAGCATTGGGGCTAGGTCCAGGCTTAGGGTTGGGATTAACGCTAGCCCTGTTGACATTTTGTGGTATTTCAACAAACTTAAAGATGGCCTTATCAAATAGATCTAACCCTTGTTATATAAGGTGTGTTATTGATATATGCAGGTAAATATGGGTAAGAACTATATTTGGCTAAATCTGATTTTAGTGATTTACATAAAATCAATTTAGAAATTCAGACATTTAAACCTGTGTCCCCCCCATTCCCATATACAAACACACCCACAAATATTAAGTATTTTCATAAGCAAAGTATAACTTATATAGGTTTATCGTCATATTTTCTTCAATTGAAATCTGTGATATTATAAGTACTTTCGTTCGTAGGGCTTTACGTTCGCTTGAACCGTGGGTGATATCACAGACAATTGTATTTTAAAAGGAAGAGTTGGTTTATAGTACATGCTACCTGCTATATAACAGGTTATATTGTTAAATATGTTCCTGTATGCTAGACAATGATGTGATATTGATTTAACATGGACTGTAAAACACTACTACCCTAACTACCTGTTTACAGGCTTCAAAGCTTTTATATTATAACACTGCTCTCTTCATTAATTACAAGTATAGTGAGGGGGAGGCTTCATTAACCTTAAACTATCTATAATTAAACTCAAGTATAAAATCTAACAATAAACTTCTATAATCTCACAGGTGAATAGACTTCATATTGTGTTAATAGACTTGGCGGTCCATAAAAAGCGTGTGGAGGCTTGTTCAGAAGGCAAGTCAAACTTTCCCGCCTAATCACTGTGAGCTGATAACAATGTCAAAGGTTGTGTGATTACTAGTCAAGCCTTCAGTAATATGTATAGACAAGTCGCTGGTGGCAACACAATGGCTAATCCTATCTATATTGACAAGGGCCAATAATATCATACACCACCATGTAATATGTAGGTAGAAGGCTAGGATAAATCTCTTGTGTAATGTTTGTTGCAGTATTGAAATTCTAGTTTTTATGAGAATCCAGCCAGGTGGAATGGCTGTTAATTAGATTATGCAACAATGAAATGACATAGAGATTTACCTGTTTAAAGTGGAATATTTAGTGGGAGTTGTAAATATTGGTGTACAGTTAATATTATTATATATTTTTTGTGTAATTCTGTGTTGTCTGTTCTGTCATTTTCATACCAGCTTTTAAAAACCTGTGAAAATATATCAGTCTACATTTATTCTTTGGAATTTATTGGATTATCTACCTGAAATATCAAAATGATTGAATCAGAACGACTTAGAACTTTAACTAGTAGTACTGAAGTGTACAGACGGACACCAAGTCCTGAAAGATTATGTCGTACACCCAGTCCTAAACGAGTAACGTGGAAGAATCCAGTTGAACAACAAAAACAAGCAACTGTAAGTTTGACAGTGTAGACAGATTTTTTTTAATTTAATTTTAGAAATAATTAGTCAATGCAATTAATTTTGTATATCTTTCTTACATTGAGTATGCCAGTGGTTTTATAGTTAAGGAACTGGTCTGGGCTTTCATGGTTCCTGTTTGTTGGATGGTAATCTTAAAATTAAAAAAATAATATTACCTTACATTACAAATTGAAGTACAAATACTAAGAAAAATATTTGATGTTGATTGCCCTTATGTACATGCTCATTTCTTGGAACTGGGTCTCTAGTGCTACTCATCGTTTTGTTCTTTGGGGTAATGCTCCTTTTAAAATTCAAGTATGATTGACACAAAACTTGATATGCTTATTCCTTGGATCAAAATTCCAAGATGGCTGCTATTGCATCTGGTTCTTAGGACACTTGCACTTGTTTTTTTTTGAAAGATTGCTTCATCAGTTTGGCAATACTATATACTGGAAAACACCAGAAAACTACCGGAGAACACCATGTTATACTGAATACCTGAAAACACCAGAAAACCACTAAATACTTGAAAACACCCAGAGTCTGGTCCTCTGGGGTGGGGGTGGGTAGGATAAGGTTTCCTGGTGTTTTCCAGAGGACCAGGCTAGGGTTAGGGTTGGGTTTTTCCAGTGTTTTCCAGAGGACCAGGCTCTGGGTTACCTATTTAGGATTTTTTTGGGTATATATTGTGTTTTCCGGTATTTAGTGTTTTTCCGGTGTTTTTTTTTTTGTTTTTGGTATTCAGTATAACATGGTGTTTTCCGGTTGTTTTGCTGTGTTTTCCAGTACAGTAATGTCCCATCAGTTTATAATTTATAAAATGAAACAAAGTTCAGAAATTGAAGTGCAGAAAGAGCACATTCAGAAATCCTGAACCTTTGCTTTGGTATGACCCAAACCCAATAGATGCTAATTTTTGCATTTTACCTCAAAGGATTAGAATTTGTGTAAGTCAGTTTGATAGCACAGCAGGATTTCATGTGAACTTGCACACAAGAATGTAATTGTGCGTTGCCATCATCCTTTTCATCTAAAAAGAATTAAGGAATCACAGCGTTCACAAGGAGTTTCTACCCAAACATTTGAATCTAGATTAAACTACATTGTATATTCACAAAGCAGATATGCCTGAAGTATCTGCATCCCAGTACACCAATTATCACTGCAATACATGTATTAATCTCAATGTGAAAAAATCCAACGATTATGTAGTCTTGTAATCTTACTTGTCAAAGAAATGTGTGAGGTACATGTAAAGGTAGCAGAGAATTAAACAATTAATGATACCAATTCTAGCTTTATAATTTATATTGAACATATACAAATGAGCATTTAGTTTATCACACTTTTTGATATACATTATTACTACATGGTGATAACACATGAGATAAACTACAGTTAGTAATTGTCAGTTTAGGTTGATCTTCAAATTGTTTGTTCATTTTTCTGTTGATACTGACTTATTGGAGTACACACACCTAAGTAAGACCTCATCTGCATTTTATTGCTTATTAATTTATAATTTCTGCTTTCAAGAAATCTCAATTTAATTTGGCCATATTTTGACACATTTTTTTTCAGGGATTAAAAACTAACTGGGATAGTTGATTTTCTCTTGTTTTAGTATATGAATGCATAATTTTCTTTTGGATTTGCAAATTATGTTGTGATAATTTTAAGATTATTTGTATAGTGTGCGATACAGTGCAGTATTGACATTTCTGGTCAAGTCATAATAAAATAAAATCCTTTTGTCTACCAGGACTTATTTATGTTGTGCTGACATGATTTCAGGATTGTTTCTGATGTGTTAAATGTATTGATAACTGACACTAATCTTACATCTGATACAATACTGCTATTAAGTTAGAATTATTATTGAAAAGGATATTTCTGGATTAGCATAAGATTAAATTATAATTATGATAGATTTAACAGGATTATTATAAGCCTTAATATATCATCTCTTATCGTTATTGTTATAATACATGATATATAATGTATCACCAGGTAGATTCTCTATAAGTCTATGCTACTATTGGGTATATAATACACCTTTATTTCCCATACAATACAAACTTTTATATGAAAGATTTTATGTAGTGTATGTCAATAGGTAGACATGAAGCAGTATAATACATTATAATGATATTAATATATTATTGAATATCCTCTATAGTCACATAGTTCTGATTTATTCATTGGTAAAAATAGTTAGAAATAATAACTATCATTCTTATGATTCATAATGTTTTATGCCTTTAATGGGTATGTAAATATGTCACACTGACAAATATGAAATTAGCAAAATCCCTAAATACCCTTATTCCAAAGGTCAACATCCTAAAAAAAAATCATAATATACATATTTCAATTTCCGTATAATTCTGATTTCTCTCTTTTTTATTTGTCAAATTTGTTTGAAAATACCAGAATGTAAAGAAATTGATGTGTGCAGATCAGTAAAATCTCATCTTCATGAAAAGTATTATGAGGTTGGGACTAGTAGTGTGTTGTTCATTATCCAGTAATTATCCAGAAATAATGCTGATTTCAAACAGTTTACTTTGGTATTTTTCAGGAATATATGTCTAAAGCTAGAGATTTAGAAAGGGAATTACGAAGTTTAACAATTGAAAAAACAAGAGCAGAAACCATGATGGATGTAAGATTTGTTCTCATATTATAATGTCATTGACAGCTGATGTTTATAAATTTTAATCTCGATTATGTATCCAGATTTGAAATATAGCTTTGGAAGAGGAAAATAATCTGCATGCTCTGATTTATCTAGATTATATAAATTAAGTTGATCATAAAGCTGAATTGATTTTGTTCGCTGTCAAAAAATGAATGAATGTAATTTGAAATTGCCTGGAAACAAATAATAGATCTAATTTGACTTTGAAAGGTATTAATGATTATTGAATATTTTCAGGATTTGCGATCTCGTTTACGAGAACAAGAGGACAAGTGTTCACAATTCCGTTTGGAAAATAGTAATTTAAATTATGATATTGATCAATTGGTTGATGTAATGAGGAAGGCTAGATCAACAGGACGTTGGGATGTAAGTGTTTTATTTTTTTTTTTTGATACAGGCCGGAAATTTATTCCATATACATGTATCTGTACAGTAAGTTACATTTACATGAAAATTAACTTATTACACCTATGTTTTGAATAAATGTATAAGTATGCAATTATTTATTATGATACTGATTGAATGAAGACAAAACTGCTGTATGTTTTGTTTCTGTGGATAAAAGTTGACTTTCGGCAAATTTTTCAAAAAGTAAATTGTAATTCAGAATGAAAAGCAAATCAATAAATTGTAAGTGATATTCAAATGCCCTTGTATCCATCCATATTAATAAAAGCTGATTATACGGGTATTATCAGATTTGCTCACTTATTCTATCTGACATGCAAATGTTGCTTGGTTGCATTTATCTAAATTATATGTAATGTGTACATTTTTTTTACAGGTTGATTCAGTTCGGTTTCGAGAGTTATCACATGAACAAGTTTTTGGTTCCTTGCAGGATACATACATAAAATCGTTAGTTTTATTTTATTATATTAGTGGATTAGCTGTAAAAATATTAAGATTGATTAAATGTCTCTTTTCACCTCTGTAAAACAGTATTACCTCATGAATGGTAATTTATAATCCTATACTGATTGGAAGAGAGGAATAGTAAATCATAATCCAATTACTTGACATTAATGTGTCACACAAATAGAGATTAGATTGATGAGATTAAAGATTTATCTTATTTTTTTAAGATTAATTGTTTGTATTAAGATTTTTGTGTGTTCTACCATTTCAGTCTAGATGATGATATAATTAGAGATTTAGAAGATAAATTAAAACGAAGAGATGAAACAATAGATAGTTTAAATAGAGATTTACAATATCATGTAACTATCCTTTTAATTCTTTTATTTTACAATATCATGTAATTATCTCTTTAATTCTTTACTTTGTTGATTGACCTCAAACCAAACTTTCATGTAATTATTCATTTAATTCTTAATTTGGTAATTGAACTTAAACAACATTATCAATATCATATAATTACATACTTAATTCTTTTAATTTTGTATTTGAGCACTTCCAATATCATGTATTTATCCATTTAATTCTATATTTTGGTAATTTAAATTAAACAACATTTCTAATCATATTTGGATTACAAGCTCATCAATACAAGAAACACTGTCTTCCCTGAAACTAAAATTTGAGCACTGTATGATTTTAATTTGAGTAATACTTTTTAATATTGTGTATTGTAGCGGAGTATGTCTGATTCACGTTTACAGTATTCATCAAGTTCTATTCCGTCCAGTCAAACAGATAAAGACTATACAATAAGTCAGTTAAAAAATGATCTTCGTAAATCAAATCAAACAATCAGTGATTTGCAGTATGAGGTAAGTCTTATGACTAGATATTTATTTTACTGCTAATCTTCAAACTTCATAGCCTACATCAAAACACTGACAAAACAGACCAGAAATGCTTATTCACAAAATCTTGAAACTGTTTTCTCAATTTTATCACTAAATCCCAATGTCAAAGTGAATACAAATCTGTGAGAAAGTGAATACAAATCTGTGAGCTTCCTAAAATTATAAGATATTTTCCTCATCGCAAAAAATTCCTTAAAGTCTTATTGCTTCTTTTTAAGGCGATAGGGATCGCATGCAAGATACAATTTTGGGAAAGTTGAATCTCTAATAGGAATATCAGTCCAATAATGGTTCAATTCTGTGCATTATTCACAAATATATACTCAGCCAAATTAAAAACTTGACACTGATGAATTTCAACAATTTTTTTTTTCTGGTAAGTCAAATAAATTTTAAAGTGTTTCTAACGATATTAAGTAGTAAGAAACCTTTAATTTCATAAAATTGTAAAGTCACGTGGATCACGTGACTTTTGAGCATATAAAGATGAAAAACCTGAAAAACACATGCAAACACAAACTCGTGAGGTCAATCGATGCCATTTTGCTTAAACTGAACACGCACACGTAACTTGAACTGGAAAAACAAATTAAAATTGTTATTTTCAACCTTGTTAGTAAATGCTGCGCCTTTCAAATGTAGAACGTCTACGTGCTATAGGTAGGCTCTATGCTGGTCAGTCTGTGGTCACTGTTGCAAGAGCCTTTAATTGTTCACGCCAGACAATAATTAATCTTAGAATGAGAGTGCTTCAAACTGGAACTATTGCCGACCGCCCAAGGGCGGGAGTGCCACGTGTGACGTCACTCCAGGAAGATCAAGCAATAAGATTACGTCATCCTAGAAACAGATTTGTCACTGCAACCTCCACAATTAGAGAGATGATTGGTGGAAGGGTAACTGCACAAACTGTTCAAAATCACTTGCAGACTGCTGGTCTTAGGGGGTTCGGATGGCCTAGTGTTCTAGAGTGCCACGCTTCGAGCTCTAGCTGGCCGGTCACCTCTGGCTTGCGGCTGTGGTTTCGAGCTCTGGTGTGAGCATATGTGGCATGGAGATAGGGGCACCTTCTCAACCTCGTGGGTTTCCTCCGGGCACTCCTGTTTCCACCCACTGCTAAAGACCCCTACACGCAAGCAAATTATTGAAATAAAATGAACCATATGTTAGTCCCAAAATGACCTAGTTTGTGTCAAGTGGACGTTAAACCCCATTTCTCTCTCTCTCTGCTGGTCTTCGAGCTCGGAGGCCCTATAATTATAATGGACTAATATTGACACCTCTTCATCGCCGTAACCGACTTGTGTGGGCCACAAGACACATAAGATTTACTCAAAGACAGTGGAATTTGGTTGTCTTTAGTGACAAATCTCGATTCACTTTGAGATTTGCCGATGGCAGGGTCCGAGTGTACCACAGACGAGGTGAACGTTACGCTCAAGTATGCGTCAGAGAAGTTGACCTATTTGGTGGCGGCAGTGTCATGGTTTGGGGTTCTTTTTGTGCACATGGACGTTCGTTCTCCTCTTGTTGTTGTCCAAGGGAACTTAAATACTGTTCAGTACAGGGATCAGATTTTGCAACCTGTTCTTCTTTCGTTTATGCAGAGACATGGGCCGCCTGGACTAACGTTTCAACAAGACAATGCTCGACCCCATATGGCAATTGCTACCCAGAATTTTTTAAGAAATACCTGTATTCAAGTCCTGGATTGGCCGTCGCTTAGCCCCGACCTTAATCCTATTGAACACATCTGGGACGAACTGGGTCAACGTGTTCGTCAGCAAGTGAATCCACCACTGACGTTGCAGGACCTTCAACATTCTCTTGCTGAGCAGTGTCGACGTCTTCCTCGGGTAGTGTTTACTAATGTTCTGAGATCCATGAGAAGACGTTGCCTGGCAGTACGAGACACTAGAGGAGATCACAACCGTTACTAAACACTTTATTCCGATTGTTCTCCAAGTCTGTGAATTTCATTTTGGGGGGTACTGTGACATCACAAACGTTATCAATGTCAAGGACTTTCGGTGAGACGTATTCTTGCTCTCTGTTGATGTCAAGTTTTTAATTTGGCTGAGTATATGTTCAACTGAAATTTCATTGATCAATACTAACTTCTCCCTATGTAATAGCCTTCCGCCATTTTGTTGGTGTTGTGGGAGAACAAATTTGATATGGCCTTATTCAAATCCAATTGAAACGTATTCTTGCTTTCTGTTGATGTCAAGGTCGTCTGTGCACAACATAACACTAAAATAGTTGCCGTAAACCAAATATTAAAAATCTAGTCACAAAAATCCTGAGTGTCAAGTTTTTAATATGGCTGAGTATATGTTCAACTGAAATTTCATTGATCAATACTAACTTCTCCCTATGTAATAAGCCTTCTGCCATTTTGTTGTGGGAGAACAAATTTGATATGGCCTTATTCAAATCCGATTGAAACGTATTCTTGCTTTCTGTTGATGTCAAGGTCGTCTGTGCACAACATAACACTAAAATAATTGCATTAAACCAAATATTAAAAATCTAGTCCCAAAAATCCTGAGTATCAAGTTTTTAATTTGTCTAAGTAACTGAAATTTCATTGATCAATACTAACTTCTCCCTATGTAATAAGCCTTCCGCCATTTTGTTGTGGGAGAACAAATTTGATAAGGCCTTATTCAAATCCGATTGAATCCAAGCCGAGGTGTGTTGTCCATAGTGGATATTTTGATTTTGTTTTAAAAATAAATGTTAAATGATAGATCTGACAAGTAGGCCTACTGGTATATAGTGCAAAGTGAACAATGGAGAATAGGCATCAATTTACAATAAAAACAAAAAATTAGGTTTAATAATCTCAATATTTTATTTTTCAGTTGTCAAATAGAGAAAGAAAAATTGGTTCACTTCAGTCACAGTTATCTGAATTGAACAATGAATTGGCTTTAAAAGATTCTGAGGTACTTTAAATATATTTATTGACATTATTAGATTGCTTTATGCACAATTTTCACAAAATTGAGATTATGTGGTACCCTATTTTTAGCAGTTTAAATAAGAATAAGATTATGTATAATGTTTCTATACTATTGTTTATTTTTTAGTTGGGTAAAACAGAAGATTCCATCCGTCATTTAAGAGCTGAAACAAGTTATTCTTTTAAACAATCTTCAGAGGTAGGTTTTATTTCATCTCATATTGCATTCCACTGAAATGGATGCGGCATTAGACAATTAGAACCCTTGACAATTTGAATTTGAAAAGAATAGACTGCAGTGCCACATTCCGATCAAATTTTCCCTCATTCCCCATGGTATGGCATTAAACCCCCCTTTTTTATATGGCTTTTAACAAAAATCACTCACTGTACAGTATAATCTATAAGACATAAATGGGGTTCAATGTCCACTTATCTCATACTATTGATAAGTGAAGGAGGACTGCACTACACACAAAACAATACAGACAAGATTCACTTGTGGACAATAGAAGCTACATAGACATTGCAAGAAGTAAACAACAATATCAAATCAAGTGAATTGACCTGGGGACCATTCGTAAGCATCCACTGCACTGTACAGTCCTGTATTAGTAAGCTCAGGGGACTGCATCACACAATTACCTACGGGCAAGAGTAAATACACAGAAATCACAAACAAACTTATTACATATCAGATTAAGTGAATGGATACGGGGGGGCTAACCGTAGACATCCACTGCGCTGTACAGTCCCGTGCCTGTAGTGATACAGACTTCACTTAAAAATGAAAAGTAACACAGTGGGGAGGGGAAGGAGGGCAAAAAAGTTGGGTGAGCTTTAAGCGGGGCTTATGTCGACTTTGCAAGCCAAAGCAACTAGTTGCAGTCAGTTGCAAGAGTGCTTATGTCGATCATATCAGCAACTGAGGACAACTGGGAGCAGCTGAATTCGGAGCGCTTATGTCGACTCGGAACTTATAGCGATCACACTTAACAGGTTACACGTGATCAACAAAATGGCGAATAACCTAAAAGAAGCAACACAAAGGCATGGCCGGTCTTACTACAATTCTATTAGTATATTATTGTTGACATCATGAACATTTGAAAAGTGGGTGTCTTCTTGGCTTCCATTTGCTTATTTATAAAGTCACATGACACATGTCTCTTATCATGTAATGTTATTTCCATGGAAACGAGTTGACTCCAGTTGCAAGAACGCTCATGACAACTGCAACTAGTTAGAGTTAGTTGCAACGAGTTGCAGAAAGTTGAACATGTGCAACTGACTGCAACTGACTGCAACTAGTTGTAAGAGGCACTCAGGTCGACTTTTTTCAGTTGCATTTAGTTGCTTTCAGTTGCTCCCAGTTGCCGAAACACCGGTTGCTTTCAGTTGCAAGGTCGACATAAGCCCCCCTTTAGACTCCTTGTCACATGATTGTGGGATGGAACCTCCAGCACTTTCAACACTAATAGACCTTATGATCTACAGTACCCACTCATCCACCCAACATTTAGTCTTATCGACAGACTCTGTGGGGACTGTCAATTATCATGCCTTGTCGGAGTCACACATCATCGTAAATGTTTGGTTATACTAATAGTATAGTTGTAATTGATATTATTCATAATTTAGATGCCTAATGGGGACAGAAGAATTCAAGCATTAGAAGATGAGTTAAGAGAAGCAAAAGAACAGAAACGTAAAGCATATGATGAGGTTTGTAGATTATTGATTTCAGTATAATGGACAGCAATACTCTTTGTAACTATAAAACATGCAGTTACAGAATAAATTGCTAGCACCTTCATCAACTCGTCTTACTATTAGGGGGGGATTTTAGCAACAAATATATTTTTTGTCTGTCTGTCTGAATATATTTTATAATGTATGATAATGTATTTTTAACAAATTAGGCCATCATGGATGATTCATAATGAACTTTATTGCATTTGATAGTTTGCATATCAGGTATAACATGACAGTAAGAAATGATTTTGATTTTTTATTTTTGGTAGATAAATACATTACAAGAACGTCTTCGTGAAAGTCAGACGTCAACCAAAGATCATCATGGTGTACTAAAGAATGAACTTTCGCGGCGAGATGAAACAATACAAAAACTACGAAAAGATGTTTTATCATTGCAAGACAAGCGAGATTCAGCTGTGTCAGAGGTAAATTAGTTAATTTTATTTGTATCAAGTGACGAGACTGGCATTTGCTCTAAGGCTAAGTTTTGAATATTTCCAGCAGCTATACGTATAACTACCACCAATACTATACTACATACCTGATAAACTGTCGATTATCAGCTAGACTGCCATTATTCTGGCCTCATTTAGTGTGCAAATTAAACCTCTTTGTCATTTAAACTGTCGTTATAAATCAGTCATCAGCCATTAAAGTACTTTTTATTTGTTTGTCCTATTTCTTTCACAAATTAAATCAATTTTGCTTATCTTATTGTGAATCTTGACAGAATTAGAATTGATAACAAATGGAATGAAATAGGGTTTAATTGATAACAAGGAATGTGCCAACTGTTGGTTGAAATTGGACATGCTGTAGTTATAAAGAATTAAATGAAGTCTAATAGTAAAAGTTGTATTTTCAATGATTCAAAGAGTAGCCCAAAAAGCACACCAAATACCCAAGCCATTAATTCTTAATATCAATAGTCTATTATATCTACTTATCAATCAACAGCTTGATGACTGTAACAGAAAACTTGCACGACTTGAAGGAAAATATAAAACACATACTGATGAGGTAATCATATAGCTAGGTTGTAGACAAACATAATAGACATTTTATGTCAAATTATATGACATTAAAATATTGTATTATTAGACATAATATCTTGTACAATTTGTAATTAGTATCTTTTTAACAAATTAGCTACTCCAACTACATTTTAATTAAGGGAGCATTGTTTTAATAAATAGTAAAGGAAGATGGTGGCTAGTTTTATTACTGCAATATTTATTAATACATGTATGTATATAGAATAGTTTAATCAGTTTTTACTTTAAAGGATTAAAATGGAAGTAGCACATAGTACTTTTATTAATATTGTAGACTTCTTAGTCTAAAGACAGACATATAATATTTTAAAGGCCCATGTAAATACAACATAGTTCGCCAGGGACATACAACCTTGTGCTGAATGTTTCCTCTTTAGTGCTTCTCGATTTTAGGTAGATTAGTTTGTATTATCTCCTGATTTGCTGTCTTATTATGTTATTACATGAATTATCAAAAATCGATAGTAAATATTTGTGGAATGAATATAGACTAAAGTAGTAAAACATTTTAAAATATTCATGAAAGATATAGAATATAGTATATTATAATAACTTGTAATTTCTATTACTATACAGAACATTATTTATCTGTGATATTACTGTTGTGGAAGCAGGCATTCAGTGTCAACTTAATTTAATTGTTTTAAAAAGCATTAGATTACCACTTAACCCAGTATTTGTTGAAAATCTGTATGTTAGTACAAAGTAGTAATTAACTACATGTATGTAATCATTTACTGTAGATATATAACCCATTTTTTGAGCTGAAATATGCTCAAGGGTTATTTATCAATAATTTGATAATTCATTTGTTATCCAATCTGAGAATGTATGTTTTTTAAAGTCAAAATCAATATATATTTGTCGTTGTTTTTCCAGTTAAACAGACAGAAATCATCAGATAGTGAAGTTTCATCACTTCGGAACAAATTAAGTGAAGCTGAAAATGAGGTATGTTTAAATCATTTTTATACAGATTGTATGTTTATAACCCAAATATCTTGGCTCCTTTGATATTGCGCATATTAGATGATAACTTCTGCATTTATGGCCCCTGATTGTACAAAAAATCACGTTTTAGTAGTGGACCTCTAGAAGTCATAATTTGTGTTTAATTTTAAACACAGTTTAGATATATCACCGTTACATCTTAATTCTGGTTGAGTTCGAATCAAATGGCTGCTACTTATATGCAAATAGCGTAAAGGTATGTAATACCAAGATTATGGACCCTCCAGAAGTCAGAATTTTTATATGATATAGATGAAACTTAAAATAAAATAAAACCAAGTACGAACAATCCAAACCATTAGGCAAAAATCGAAGTCCTAAAGAACGTAATATCAAAAAGGTCTCAGTTCCTTTTGATATTTGTGCATATCACTAATATCAGACTAACTGTTGGATTATGGCTTCTGATCGTACAAAAATCACATTTATTTTTTAGCTTGTTCTCTGTCCATCTCTTGCAAAATGTGGGCAGTTCTTGCCTGTAAACTGCTGATTGTTAATTAAATTTAAATTGTTAGAATATTTTCCATTAAAATATTAATTTTATTGTGCTTTAGATTTATTTTAAGTATTAGATTAAACATTTGATAAAATTTAAGTTTATAAGTTATTAATTAGACAAACATTTAATGACATGATTTGATATCAGTTTACATCAAAAAGTAATAGTTAAAGAATTAAGTATTGAATATCCTGTAGATTTATAAATATTATCTGAATTTTTATTTATTTATGTCTTGGTTACAATTGTAAATTTTTTATATTATTTTCTAAAAAGTAGGCTTAGCCTTTACATCAGCACAGCACTCTTTAAATTTGTAGTTTAGTTGTAGACTTAACTTTAGCCTAGCAGATCACTAAATTTAAATCTATCTTAAATCTTAATCAAATAAACAATTTATGATTTAAAGGCGTACATGGCTAAGAATAAAGTGACAAGGTTAGAAAGTGAATTAGAATATTTACGTAAACAAGAATCAGATGCTCAATCAGAGGTAATAAAATAAGTAGTTAGAACTTGAATAGTTAGAACTAGAAGTAAAAAAACAGTGTACAATGTTATGAATGTAGTCAAAAGTTGTTTGAGCAATGTTAAAGGAGATTTTGAGTCAATTATTAAGTATTCATTTTATCATTACATTTTAGAATCTTGCAGATGTTCAATCAAGTTAGATCTCTGTCATCGGATGGTCTAGAGAGTTGATTATAGGCTTGTCAAATGAAGATTAGTTTATAAAAGATTTGAACTCAGAAAAAAATACCTGCAATAAGCAGAGTTGGCTCTTACATAATGCATCATAAGATTTATTCAAGCTCAAAAACAATTAATAGATACTGCTACATATAATATTAAACCAGTGAAAATCAAATAAAAGTAGAACATTAATACAGGTAGATAGAGCAGGGGTTAAATTGTAAATTTCACTAGAGATATACATCTACATGTCATTTCTCATACTGTTAATTTTAATGCATTATTATTATTTTTTTTAGATACTGAAATTAACATCAAATTTACATAAATTACAATTGTCCCAAGATACAAGAACTCCAGAGGTTTGTTTTTTGTAATTATATTTAACTTCATTAAATATAATAATTATAAATGTTTGTTGATCAGCAAAAAAAAACCCCACACTCAACAGATCTTAGTTTATGTCTTGTACTTATTTGAATTTTAGATTGATCGTGATTCTATTGTAAAATTGAGATCAGAAAGTCGTGACGTAGAAGATAAGTTAAGAGATACTTTATCTACTGTACAGCAGAAGAATGACATGCTAAAACAATTAAAAGATGATATCAGTGCTGCTAATAATAAGGTATTTTATAAAGCATTGTTTTTTGTTTTCCTGGGATTTTTTAATAACGCATTGTTCTTGTTTATTAACATGATCCAGGAAAAGTTTGGTGCAAAAAAGATATTGCAATAATTCACATTATGTTGATACTAACCTTTGTCCAATGGTGTTAACCCTTTTAAACTGTAAATTGTTCTTGTATTTAAACAGCTACATGATAGTCAGATGAGATGTGATGAAAAAGAAAGAGAATTACAACAAGTACAGACTAGATATTCAACACAATCTAGAGAAGTAAGTCATACTAAACTGGAACTTCTCTCTCTATAAGATGGTTCACATTATGGCAGATTTCAGTATTAGACACCTATATGGCACCTAGTAGCGTTGTAATGAATAATATATAGAGGACTTGCTATAACACAGGTGAAATAAGTGAACATCAGCATTTTAACAAAGCCCCAGTTAAATTAAAGGTCTTTCATTGTAGTCAGTGGACCCCAACATCAGTGTTAAAGTTGAGCCTCAGTTTAATAACTATGTAGATCACAAATCTGACATTATCTTTTGATAAATAAATATGTATATAATATGACTTGGCTATATATTAACATCAAATTTATTGATTTATCTACATTGAGATGGATGTTTAATTATTTCAATGGTTTTGGAGTAAAAATCATATTTACTATAAAATTAAAATGATTATTCCAGCTTGATCGTCTCCAGACGGATATACAAGAGAAAGATTTAGCTAATTCTAGACAGGAAATGGTATATAAATCACAGTTAGCTGATAAAGAGGATGAAATATCACATCTTAAAGCAGATCTGAATATTATTCATGAAAAATTAGCACAGAATGATTCTCAGGTGAAATAATATAAACTCTTTAACTTTAAATTTATTCTCCAAAAATTGGCACTGTCACTGACATGCTTGAAAGTGCACTGATCTCTTTGATTCCTAAAATCACCATCTGGAATGAATGTCTCACATCTTTGTCTTTACCAGATATCGTTTGACATTCCGTTATTTAAAATATATGATTTGATATAAAATTACAGCTTATGTCAAGAGAAGAACAACTTCGTCGTCTGCAAGCTCAGTTACGTGAAACACAAAATGCACTGGCTGAGAAAGAATCTGCTGTACAAAGATTAGAAATGGATTGTATAAATATGGAAGATGACAAACGACGTATTGCTGATAATGTAAGCCATATTAATCTATTTGTTTCAGCTTGTACTGTCTTTCTTGTTAAACTAAGTATTTCCTTCATAATCATATTGAAATTTTCAGCATATTCTATTTACATTATCTATTATTTGATTATTATAGCGAGAACTGTCAACGCTTTATCTAATCTCCTTTAATACCCCTTTAAATACTGTTAGTAAAATATATAGCAACTTGAGTATAATTTATATTAACATATTTAGTACTGTTTGTTATAACTGGGTAGAAGTTATATAAATATGATATATATACTTTTTGTCATATATAGTTGGGTCGAAGTGAGATAACTATACGTCAACTAGAGAATGATTTAATTGGTATAAAAGACCAGTATAAAGAAGCTGTAGAAGAAAATGGCAGATTAGAAGCTAGAATACAAGCATTTACTATAAATGCTCAAAGTGAACAAGATGAACTAAATATTGAGGTTAGCACAACTTACGGAGTTTGTAATCTTTATCTATGACATTGTTGAAAATTCAACAGTTTGGAACTAATTAACAAAACTGTCCCAGATAGTTTTCGGAAAATCCTGGAATCACAGTATCAAGTGATGTAAAACCTTTAATCATTGTGCTACAGGTTGTTACCCCTGTAATCAATTTCCCTGGTCCAAATTTACTAATCTTTCTCGTACGGTGCATAGTTTTGTCAGAATAAAGTAAAGGAACAGCAGTGTCAGCTGTGTTTCCTGTTGCTACTCATCGAACTCTGAATATCAAACGTTACAAATACTTAGTTAAATGGTGTAATGAACTCTTTGCTTAACATTTTAGGTAAGGAGAAGAGAGGAAGCTATTAAAAGATTGAAAATGGAACATGTTAACTTACAAGAAAAGAATAGTCATGCTGAGGAAAAGGTAACTTACTTATATGATAATTCTTTTTTGATAACATGTCTTACTCAGGTCAATGAATGTTCAGGTTTATGCTGTTAGTTGTATACCTTAACTTCTGTATGGATACCTTAACTTCTGTATCTAGATATCTATATTTATGTGTATATCTTTGTTTCCAGATTAGTCAATTAGAAAGAGAAATTGATCAACAGCGAAATGAAATACGATCTTATAAAACAGAGGTAAGTTTGAAGATTTTATCAACATTTGATTTACCTTGTATATTAATTTTCAAGGGATGCATGACTTCTGTTGACCCAATTGCAGCTGGTTCATTTCAAAATGGATTAAGAACCCTAGATTACCTTTATGTTGTGACATGTTGTATTTGTAACGAAAAGATCTTAAAATAATATCCTTGTTTTTACTGTGTATGATTCTATTGAACAAATTTATTTTAGATTGAGGGTAAAAAAGGTACAATTAATAATTTAGAAATCAGTTTGGATGAAGCTAAGCAACGCTCTATGACCTTGATAGATGAAATCAATAAATTAGAGGATAAGCTTCGAACTTTAACCTTAGATTTAACAACTTATCAGTCGCAGAATGAAAACCTACAATCTAATGTAAGTACAAATTATATTTCAAACAAAGCAAGTTTATTACTAAGTTTTTAAAAAAAATGGGATAAAGATTTATTTTAAAATGATGAGTGAATCAAATGGAATTACTTTTCAGTGACCATTTGTTTACTTTATCATTTGTGCTTCAGTAATCTTTGTATTTTATTTTAGTTGGTCACCAAGGATGACTTAGTTCATCAATTAAAAGATGACCTAGAAGAATTACATAGACAACAAAAAGAAACTATGGGCAAGGTTTTAGTTAGAGATGATAATATTCAAAAACTTAACATGGAGTTGAACAGACTCAAAGCTAAACATCAAGAAAAATCTAATGAGGTTAGTACATGTAACTTTAGCAGTATTTTGTCTCTAAGGACCCAGTTGTAGTGCTTGTTTGCTTTTTTTTGATAAACAACTCAGACATGAAAATAGTTTTTAGATATTGATAGTTTAACTAAATTTTAAATTTACTTCATTTTACAGCATAAGCTTATACAAATTTTTTTAACAAAGGGAATATGTCTGTGGCTAAGAATATGAATTATCTAGTCTGAATCACTAATTGACTATGCTATGACAAAACAATTAAATATTAGTCTGGACAAGTGGACAAATCAGATTCAGTTATATGGTAGCTGACTGTTTGTTTATGGAAATGATGTTTCAGTTCACGAGTTAACAATGTATTCTAAATATCTCAAAGGAAAGGGGAAGAATAATTTTCTTCCAAAACAATCACAAGACGCACATAAATCTTTGTATGATACTTTAGAAACAATTGATAATATTTTGTCAATACCAATATTAGTTGCAGTCAAAACAGACAATTTGGTCTGGAGTGAACAAGATTAGAACCTGTCTACCATTATTTATTTGATGATATACTTGTATTGCATACCACAACACACAAAGGTTAGGGCAATGGTTAGATTTAAGCTTTTGTAGACAGCATCTGAAGTTGCTTCATATTTTATTTAGATTCAGCAACAAAAAGATTTGATTATTAGATTACAAGATACTTTAACACACTGTCATGTTGACCTTGATAAAACACGAAAACAGTCAGACACAAATGTAAGTATAATATTATAGATATATAATGTGTAGAGGTCTTTTTTAAGAACTGTTGAAACTGTCAACCCAAGACATTAAAGTTTGCTGTGCTTGCTTGATTCTTTTACAGCTATAAGTACTAACAAGAAAAATTACATTTCTGTTATCAGCTAAAATTAAGATAAAAATAAGATAAATATATTTCTTTCAATGTTATCGTAATAATGTTACATAATGTATGTCTGATAATTGTATGCATCGTTTTGAATAGAAGTTATATTTGTATCTCAATAATATATTAAAAATCTTATTATTGTTCAATTTGGAGGGAGGGAGGTGTTTTTTATTAATATTATTTTGCTTTTGTTTTTATTAAATTTAAAATTGATTTTTCTAGTCTACCTAATATATTAAGCAGCTATAGACTAATATCACATTTTCCCATAGGTTTTTTTCACAAATAATTATAATATGATCACATGTTGTTTTGTTTGTTGCACCTGACATTTGCTAGTTTCTTTGTCTTATTTCTGCTAGTCTACACAGAAAGAATTGGCTATCAAAGAGTTACAAGAAGAATTGTTGGAATGTCAGAGTCAATATTCTGATTGCTATAATCAGGTGGGTTGTGCATTTCTCTTTTAGAATCTGACTAATACAGAGCCTTTTCTAATTAGAAGTAATTAACTTACATTATTTATCTCTAGTATAATGATAATTATATAGACCTCACACTCATATGTAGAATGACATGAAACATACATTGATGTGAAATAGATACTGTTTTGATTTGGTAAAATTAATTTATGAAGATACCGTCTGCTCCTTCTATTATGATAACTTGTCATCTTGTTTTTGATTGGATAGTGGATTATGTAAGCTGCCTTTTCCTCATAACAGTATGTTATGACATTTTTGATTGGGCTATTAGAAATGCCGTCTGCCACTTGCTGTGGAAAAATGTTACCTGATATTTGATTGGGTAACTGAAATAGCCTGACCCTTTTTCACCATATTTGTCATTTTAGCTGGGGTGAGGAGTTAGAGCACATTGTAATATAACTAAGTCACCTAAAAAGGTATCTATTTACTAGAATTTGCTAATTATTTTTGCAGGTAATTAAACAGGAAGACCAAATCAGTAAATTGAAAGAAGAAAATAGTCGATTGAATAAGTCTGATCATCGTAATGCCCAGGATGTTGTCACCTTACAAGATCAAGTACATCAACTAGAACTAGATCTAACTATATCACAAGAAAAACACAGAACTTGTCAGAAAGAGGTAAAGTATTTATTTATAGTATTTATTTATATTTGAAAGTAACTTACAACAGAAATAAATGAAAAGAGTTAGGACAGTCATCACTAATTATTTCTGAATGAAGTGATAGTAAAAGGTGATCTCAGAGAGGAGTGGTGTATAGAATTTTGGGGCATATTTGAGGTCGCTCCAGGAAGAAATGATCATGTTAAGTTTTAATTGTCATTGCCTGGAATGTTAAGTTTCGGTGGCTAATAAATAGTCTTTATGTTTAATGCCTTAGGCCCGTTTGTCGACATTGACTTTATTCAATTTCTTACATGTTGATCTGTTCAGTTTTTCTGGCCAAGGAACCAACATTTTAATGTATTTATAATAATTTTGTTTACCGATTTTTGTTGTTTTACAGGTTGCTAACAGAGATCAGAATATTCTACGTTTACAAACAGATTTAGATACAACTCAACAGAACTATAATGGTGTCTCAGAGGAGGTAAAACTTAATTTATTTTAATCATTTTATACTACAATTTTATTCTACACAAGACCAGAGTTCTTTTCTTATTAATTGATATTACTTACAGCATGTAACCTACTTACTGGTAGACTTTGTAAACAAATTATATTAATAAGAAAAACATGAAATCCTGTGAATGGTTAGATAATTGGTTAAGTTTCCATTGCACTGTATATAGATACTGTAGTGAGAACGATTAAAATAGTTATTACGATCAGAAATGTTTTTTTGCAAGAAATGTTTTATCTTCAAGAGAAGCTCAGGTAAATGTAGTAATTTTTATGGATTTACCAAGACCAATTCATGAATGCATGTTGATCAGATAAACTAAGTTTGTGACTCAGATGACAAATTTTGCTTGGAGGAAATTCAAGATGTTAAATAATGTTTTCAGTTGAAGATTAGAGAGGAAGAAATCCAGAGATTAACTTCTAAAATAAAACAACTTCAACAAGAGATAAAAGATCTGAATACACAGATTGAAAATGCTGATCAAAGGGTATGTTTATTCTCTCTTAATATGAAGTTAATCAATATATTTGTCATTTACTTTCACAAGCATACTTGTTTCCCTTATTAAAAAGAAAAAGAATTCTAATCAGGAAATGAGATTTATCATGGAATGAATCACAATAAGCAGACTTTTTTAGTGTTAGCAATAAATGTATATATTATATATTTTAGATTGGTGGTGATGAGAAATTAATACAACAATTACAACATGATCAAGAGATGACCAACCAAGAGGTAAATATATTATATCAATTCTCCTACAACAGATAAATCCTGACAATAACTATTGTAGTTGGACCTATCAATGTGTATCAGTATGTGGGCTTTTATTTAAAACTCATAAAACAAAACTTTTAAATATCTATTTCAGGCCCATGACCAAACTCTTAATATTACATTAGATTTCATTAGTATTTTTTGTGAAAATTCTCATTCTCACACCATACTTTTTTTTATCAATACAAGACTTACTGACAAAAATTATTACCATTTTCTTTTATTCTTGTTTAGTCTAGGAGAAACCAACATTAATAAGAATTTGATCACATGTTTTACTCAGGGTTATAAAGTATAATAGAAATAATACTGTCTCTATACAAACAGTGATTGGTGAAACTCATTGTCCCCTATTTTATTATATTAAACCAAATGTTATATATATTTTTATCATTAATAAATTATTTTATCAAAATATATAATGTCTTGTTATGAAATTTCATAAAAAAATATTATTCAAAGATATTGGAGAGTTGAATATGTGATCAAATTCTTTACTAAAAGCAATAGGTAATATATTTTATTATGCATCCTGGTATATCTTGACCCTCTATTGGATGGATGCATCTAGTTACCTGCATTTCTCTCAAATTTCTTACCCACCACTTGCTTTAAGTTAAAATGTTTAGTTCTAATTATGTAGTTCTAAAGAAATGTGCATTATTAGTTTAAAGTGACTGACAAATAGTAAGTTTATCATACATTGTACGTACACTGTGTTCACTTGACGCTTTAAGCATGAAAAATAAGGAAATCACTTACAAAAATAATTAGTAGTGTCAATCAAAAATACTTAGTAATAATAAAATGTTTGTAATGAACTGCCTGGAATTTTAATAAATGCTTGGAATAACATACAAACATTTATAGGTTTGTAACACATGTAAAAAGTTTAACATTGTTGCCATAGCTCAAATGTAAATATAAAGCAGTCCGAAAGGTTGGAAATCAAATTTTTATGAATTAATTCCTTTTAACATAGTT
The DNA here is from genome assembly GCA_948474765.1 of Patella depressa. Lineage (NCBI taxonomy): Eukaryota > Metazoa > Mollusca > Gastropoda > Patellidae > Patella > Patella depressa. The sequence continues at coordinate 59,988,322 of OX419717.1, forward strand.
AATTTTATTTTAACTTGCTTGTTAACAGTGTAACTGTATGCTTTAAATTAACTTTCGTACACATTTATACAAATTTTCACCTGTACATATATGTCCGTGACAAAGCAGCATCTTGTAATATACAACAAAGATCAGCATGCAATATCACTGTGAGAACCATTATTCTATTTCTTACATTTAGATCTCAAATAATGATCACCAAAACTTGGATTTTAAAGCAAGACTGCTAATACTTAGTTTATTGTAGTTATATTTTCCTTATGGTTATTGGTCAAACTTGGTGATGGTAGATTTATGTACCTGTTGAGTCACAAGTCATGTCTTTGTCCATGTCAACTGGTTTCTGATAATGTTTTGCATGTCATAGACGTCTTGATTGCATGTATAAAGGGAATTTGTTATGTCTATGGAACATTTTATTTTGACTTATATAGTGACATGGATAGTAACTGTATTTGCAGGATAAACAATAATGAAAATAAACAAAAATGGTTTGTCAAACTATATGGTGCATGATTTTCTTAGAAAAAAAAAGATGACCAGATGTTTGTAAGACATGTCAGAAAATTGATCGGTTTTGTTATTATAAGAATTCTATTCTATATGCCTTATTTGATCAATTACTTGGCATTTAAAAGTTTTAAGTGTTAACTATAAATGTTTCATTTGAAACTATTTTGTAGGTAAAGAATCACGTACGAACGATTGAACAGTTGAAATCTGATATTCAACTAGCTAGAAATAGTCACGCTCAGGAGATTAAACGTATGGAACAAGATATAGATATGCTGAAAGAAGATTTAGCTGCTACTAAAGATGACCTTGCTGATAATCAGAGACAATGTACCGAGTATAAACTTACAGCAGAAACTTTAAATCAAGAATTAGAACAATTACATACATTAAATGAAGATTCTTCTGACCAGGTTTGTATTCTTAAAATAATTGTTGAAGTGTAGTTAATCTTTTTCAGTGGTGCGTACCAGTTGGAATGGGAAGAAAAGTAGACAGTCTAAGTAAAATCTTTTAACTTCCTATAAATAGATCTCTATCACACCATTCAGTTAGCATACGACGGTCTCCCTAGACGGTCTTACATTCCTTTGCATCCATGTATTCAGTTTTGTTTTTTGTTTCTGTGACGGTTGTAATGTGTGTCCTAATGCATTCAATATACTTCAATCCTCTTCTTTATTGATTTAATGCATCTAGTTTTTAGAACTAGGCCTACTTCTTTGATACATTTAACGGTGTGGTTACTTGTATATCGGAATTTATACAACAATATGCTTGCATTCGTAATTCTTGCAACATATAACAGATCATACTGACATTATATAATTATTTCCTTGGGTTTTACTCCCAACTTGTTTTCAAATATGAGTGAAGTCTGTGTCACCACAGGCACGGGACTGTACAGCGCAGTGGATGCTTACGGCTAGCCCCCGGATCCATTCACTCTTTTTGATTTGTTTTTGTTTGTGGTCTCTTAGTATGATGTCTTATCTGTATATTTGTTTTTGTGTAGAATTGTGTGTGGTGCAGTCCCCCTGCACTTACTATTAGTCTCCAAATGACATATCTAGTATACTGCCAAACATATTAACATCTTTTCACATTATATTTCATTTTAAAAAAATAACAACATTAAATAATTATTTAAGAATTTATTGAATTTGGTTGAATTTGTTAAGTAAATATTTTTAAGAAATATTCTATTAAATTGTTTTCTAGGTGAAACGACAGGGAGATGTTATTAGACAAAATGAACTAACTTTATCTGACTCTAGACAACAAATAGCTGTTTTAAACAGCCATCTTGATTCTGCTAATGAAGATCTAAAACATTTAGAAGAGGATTTAAACAACTATAAACTGAAATATAATCAGTCGATAGGACAGATAGATAATCTAGAAGAAACTATACAAGGTTTAAAAAATAAACTTGCTGAAAGTAGAAACAGGGTAAGTTGTTTTATATTCCAATTCATTGTCAGATGCTTGTAAGAAAACGAATTAAACTTCTGGTGATGTAGAAAACTATTATGTAATGTGTTATACTAAGCTACAATTCTTGGGCTTCAGTTTGCAACTGAAAATTATTTGTATTATTTTCAGATAATTTTTCTAGATTGATGGATTAAATTAACTTCATTGTGTAAAATTGAAAAATGCTTCGTTATCACCTTTAAAGTAGAATTCCAGCTGTTACAAATTCTATTTTGTTTATTATCTACTATTAAAATTGTTAAACAATACAAAACCTGACTTACAAATCATTTCGCCATTAATAAAGAAATTAAAATGCTGGCCATGTTTTCACTAGCATTACTAGTATAAAATCACTGTTTATAAATAAACTCATTTTTGCCTGCTTGAATAGCTGCCATAATCAGGTTCAAGACAAAAGAAATTGTACTTGGGATTGACCATGTTTGAAATTAATTTCTATCCCAGATAACAAATAAAATAAAGAATATTATGTATTATAGGAGATAGAAAGTGAGAGAACATCAGAGAAGATGAAGATAGAGATTAATAGTACTAATTATCTATTTGATGAAAGTAAGAAAGAAGTAGATAAATGTGAGAATGTTATCGAACAGTTAACACATGAACTTAGTGCTACACAAGATGATTTATCTAGAGCTCAGAATCGTATTAAAGAAAATGAAGAGATGATACGTAATCTGAAAGATAAATTAAATGAAACTGAACATGAGGTAAATGTTGTTAAATTCATTGATTAAATATTATTTATCAATAAAAAAAATAATGGTTAGATTTGGGTATTTTACGTAATGTTAAGAAATTGATCCAGGATGTTGAACTGTCTGTCTATAAACAATTCTTGTAAATGCTCAACAGGTGAGTTTTTTCAATTCACTATTGCAGGCATGTTTTGGCTAATACTTAGGTGGAACCCAGCTCATGGAGTTTTTTCCAAATTGACTTTCTCAATCCTTGAAAGTTTGTGAACACTTTACATGAACATTTTTGAGCAAAAAATGTGCATACATGTACTTGCTGGAATTAATTGGCTAATCATATGGAAAAACCCGTCTTGAATTGTTTTAAGTGTAAATAGTTGTATTTTTTTTTTCTGGTTTAGGTGGGTAGACTGGATGAGAAAGCTAGAAATCTTGATAATCATATTATTACTTATCAGTCAGAACATAATCACACTGATAATGAGGTTAGTACCAAGTTTATCATCGTAATATGACATAAAATAATAATGTACAGCAAAACACATATATGATGTAAATATAGACTAGTCTTAGATTGCTGATACTCATTCAACCAGTTATCAAAATAGGTTAAATATTCTGTATCAAAGTTTTAGTTTGGCTATAATATATTGTAGTTTATGGAGAAAGAAGATAGAATTTCCCAGTTAGAATTTGATTTAGAAGATACAAGGAATACTTTACAAAGTAAATTACGTTTAGTAGCAGATTTACAAGATCAAATACAAGATTTACAACATGAATTATCAACATTACGAGATCATAAAAACAGCACAGAAAAAGAGGTAATATTTAATATCTTTTAGTTAAATTGTTTAGATCTAATGTCTGAATTTTTACCTAATGAAGACTAGAGATGCCTAGTTGAAATGTCGCTGTAATAAAAGCTAAGTAATTAGTTTTAGTAGGAAAATATATTTTATCTCTTTATGTTGTAGTTGAGTAGAGCAGAACAGAACATAGAACAATTACAAGTAAACTTGGCTTCGACTCATCAAAGACATAAAGCTGATTCAGGTCGTCTAGAAGATCAACTTAAATTATTAGAGAGACAGTTAGCTGAAACACAATCACAAGCCAGACAACTAGATCAAGAACTGGCTCGTAAAGAAGAACAAGTAAAACGTGGTGATGGAGAAATAATGTCTTGTCGTGAAGACATCAGACGAAAAATAGAAGAGGTGACATATATTTTTTCTCAAGTTCTCTAACTAAATATCTAATAAGTTTCAAACATATTATTGTTATCAAATGGCATAAATATTGTCACATTTAATGAAATGGTGTTATTATGTTTTGGCAGATTGAAAGATTAGAATCCAATGTTCATAATGGTAAATTAGAGAATAATAAATTACAAGCATCTCTAAGACAAGCTGAAAATATGGTATGTATTTATATTTCTACACACAGATTAGTTAAAACAAAACACAGCATGATGATTATAGATGTAAAACAGAATTTATTCTTTAAAATATATAAATTTGATTGCTTTCTTTAAGATTGCTGATCAGAAGTCTGAGTTAGAACACCTAAAAACTGATTTAACAGATGCTAGATCACAATATAAAGATTGTGCTCAAGAGGTAGGTTTATAAAGTGTTTATATTTTAAAAGCTATTTTATTTAGATTTATTTCCCCTGTCAACAGATCATTATAAATGTCCACATCATATGACATTATTCACAGAACTAGGTATGTTGTGTGTATTTTGATTTTAGAAACACCAGGACACTGACATTATTTATAGTGTGCTCCTAGTGTACATCACATGACGTAAGCAGGAATTAATTTATTATATAATTTTAGCTGGCTCACCATGAAGAAAAACTGATGTTAATGGAACAAAGTTTACAAACAACCCAAGATCAACTAAGTCAACGTGTAACAGAAGTTGTCCGACATGAACAAAATATTCGTAAACAACAAACTGAACTTAAAACATGGAAGGAAAGGGCTAATGGTTATGAAGATGAAATAGCTGATCAGAAAGCTTTGATTGAGAAAATGCGTAAAGATTTGTTAACATCTAAAGAAGACCAGCATGCCGCTGAACAAGAAGGTGTGGCTTATAAACAACAAGCACATAAAAACCAGATAGAACTAGATGGTGCTAGAGAACAAGAAAGAATGTTGACTAATCAGGTATTATATTGGAAATAACATAGAAAATTTATTGCACAATAAATAGCATATATTGTAGCAAGTTTTTGAAAACTTATAGGTGCTGCCTGTTGATTTAAAAATTTGTAAAAAGTTCAAATACTTTAATCAAATATTCTACAATAGAGCTTTATTGATGAGTAATATACATAGGACTCTGGAAGTAATATTTGAATTATCAACAATGGACACACACGTGAAACAGCAGTTTTTATACTATAACCATCGTTTATTGTTTATCTGTAGGTTGAACAGCAAGATCAGATATTGAATCAGTTACAGACAGAATTACGAGCTGAACGTGAACGACATCAAGAAACCGGACGTCAGTTACAACAAAATAAAAAGATGTCAATAGAATTACAAGATGATGTTGAGCAATATCAAAAACAATTACGAGAACTTACCATCAAGGTAAAAATAGATTTACTGTACCTTTAATTCAACCCAACATTCTAAGTGATACCATTTAGTACACTGATCTTTTTAATTATATACAAATTAAAAACTTTTTTTTTTTATTCCTAAAACAACTGACTACTCCTTAAACAGCTGACGATTCCCAAACTGTTTTGATATACTTTTCCTTTATTAAAAAAGGGAAAAGAAAAAGATGAAATAATTATTAGACTCAAGTCTCAGATTGGTGAATTTGAACAACAAGTACGTAATAATAGAGATGATATTATGGATAAAGATGGTCAACTACATGTTTTAAATCTCAACTTGCAAACAGCACAAAGACAGAATACCCATCAACAACAAGAGGTATTATTTGTTAATGCTATAATGACTATTATTCTTTGCAACTACTGAACCAATATACAATTTAATTTATTTTAAATCCATAACTAACTTGGACTGAAGTTGACATCACTTGATAATTAAAAAATTGTATTTATTTGTATTATAGATAAACAGAAATCAAGATTTAATTGGAAAGTTGCAATCTGATTTAGAGGCAACGAAAGAACAATACAGAATTACTAATTCTGAGGTTAGTAAAAATAAAAGGGATGGGAAAGGGATGCAGGTCTTTCTTTAGGCCTGAAATATTTTCTAAAGTATTAATTAGACATTAATGAACTGATCCAGGCCTGATCAGATTTCTCCGATATTAAACAGATTAGAATGGTTCATCGACCCTTTGATTTAATCAAATATGGAGAACCCAGACATTGCTTTGATCAACCAGTACCGTGGTTAAAATTATTGCACACGTCTGTCAAACATTCATAAGCTAATATCTTCGCTTGCAATAGAGTAATTGGAATGAAATTTTCAAATTATTCATTTTACATTATCTACTTTCTTTAATTATTGCATTCACAAGGCAATTCTATTCCTTTAAACTGTTGTTTTGGAGGGTTATCACCTTGTGTGTTCTTGTCAAAGAATAAAAACATACTTCCCAAAAAACAAAGATTCATGTCACTGATTTTAAAATGCAAATTTTGCATCGACAAATGCTTTTGTGTGTGTTTCAAACTGGATCCGTACATATTTAGTCTTGAATATATCGCATGGTTTACTGGAAGGTGATAAATATCTAAGGATGTGAATCATGTATATGGTATTTCTTTATTTTATAATAGTTAAATGATGCTGAACAGAGAATACAAGATTTAAAATTACAAGTTACTACAGCTCAAGGTAATCACAAAGAATCTATGGAACAGTTGTGTGAACGATCTAGACAATTAGCGTCCTTAAAAACAGAACTTGCTAAATTACAACAACAGAATCAAACAATGACAGATGAGGTGATTTTAAATTTTATTCTATTAAATCCTTTTCATTTAGAATCTTACTGCATCTTTACAAAGAAAAACATTTAAATATAGATATGTGAATTAGCAGCATATTAAAACTGATTATCAGTTATTGGTTTTGGGATGCTTACTATGGTACATAATTTAAAAACATAATGATGCCCCTCTGTTGGCTCCCTAGACTGGGTTGATGTATTACTGGTATAATGAAATTCTATTCATCGTCCACACTGTGTGTGGTTACTGTGGTGCCTTATCACTCACTGATTTTGGTCTGTTGTATATGGTCTATTATTTATTATATGTGTTTTTATTTCAAGATCCTGTTCTATGAAGATAAAATGAGAAAATTGCAACAGGAATTGAAGAAGATGCAAGATTTAAATAAAGCTACAGAAGAAGAGGTAAATTATATTGGCTATTTCACACTTTTGAATTAGACAAAAAACAGACTGAGCCTAATAACATTGTCTTGAGAGAATTAATTAACAAACTTCTTACAAATTCCATTCTAACTTAACACCTGTCTTCATTAGCCCAGTCGGAGTAGAACAATAGGACATTAAACCTCATTTCATTTCTAACTTAGCAGCTAGTACAGGAGAACTCAAAACAGGAATCCCAATAAGAATAAACTCATGGTCACTAGTCATACAAACTTGCAGACATTGCAAGCCAGCAGCAAACTACAAACTGGGAGATTGATTTTGTTATATACTAATCCTATTTCAGTTGATTAATTTTGAAGAACGTTACAGAGTATTACAAAATGATTTACATGAAAGTCAACAACAAACTAAACAAACTCTACAAGAACTGGGTAGTAAAGAAGAAGAAATGGTCTGTCATAAAGTAGAATTCAGTACTTTACAAGAAAAGTTTAAAATTAATGCTGAAGATGTAAGTTTTATTGAAGTTTATCTTGAATGTTTTCAGTTATCTGTCATCAGACATACCTCTTTTTTACTTTTTAAACTCCAATCCCTAATAACAAAGTTCTGTTAGAACCATTGATGTCTATGGTATATTGATTTAAGTTTATTTTATATCCCAGTCATACAAGACAGTTAGATAAGATTGTGTTAGATTAGAAACATGCTGGTAAAGTATTTTTATTTCTTAGAATATGCACATGTTATGTTTGAATACAAACTATTCAATTTTTTCAGTCTGATAAAATGCGAAATGAGTTAGAAAAATTACGAGAGAATTATAAAAGTGCCAATGAAGAAATAAAAGCATTGCGTATAGCCTTAGAAGAATCTCGTGCTAATGGAGATAGATTACATCGGGAAAGTGAACTAGTTGTACAAAATGTTAATACATGGGTTCAAGAACAAAAGTAAGATACACCTTATAATAATTTTAAATCTCATTTTGATTTTCTTTTGTAATTTAAAGTTTAATGATTAAACTCTGTTATAGTGTTTGCATGTGTTTTCCTGTTGGAAATATATAAAGTTATTTTGGAGTTATTTGTTTTATTTATTGTTAATTATATGCATGCTTGTTTTGTTTACAGAATGGCTAATGAAAAACTTGGCAATAAAATTAGGTAATTATTTTTTTGATAATAAATTTAATTTTATTTTCTGGATCAATCAATATTATGGGTAAAATGAATATGGTTATGTTGTTAATTTAAAAACTTATCTAGTGGTGTAATCATAGATATACTCCAGAGATACTTTCCACATAATATACAATGTGGCTGAACAGCACTTAGAAATGACCATCAGACATAATGTAGTGCTATACAAGACAATTATTATTATTATTATTAATGACAGCAATAATGGAATACTTCTTGGAAATTACAGGATTTTGTTATATTAAAACATTACAATTGATATTTCTGTTTACAGAGAACAAAGTAAAGGAATTATGAATTTATCATCAGAAAAAGAGTAAGTATTAGACTTACATATGTGTATATTAAAAAACAAATGATCTTAAATTAAAAATAAAACTGTAATTTTGTAAATTCCAGACGACAAGTATATATTGAGGAATTGTCTGAAGAAGAAACTTAATAAATATTTTATTTTCTTTACTTTTAGACAGTTACAAGATCAGATGCAGAAATTACAGAAACAAAATAACCGTTTGAGAACAGAATTAGATGAGAAAAAAGCAGAAGGTGATAGACTTAAGGTATGACACAATTATTGTTTTGTATATCAAAAGCTACACTTTATTTACTGGGAATGAATAATGAGGGTAGGAATATGAGGCTATTTGAATATCCTAGCACAACTATTACACCTTTTCTCATAACTACATGTACGTAACTCATTTGTCTTTTGTCACATTATCTAAATAACAGAATCAAATTTGCAAGGGGAGTCTTTGATGCTGAATAGATTTTAAGATAATGTGGGTAAGGATAAATGAAAGTTTTCCTTTCCTTGTTGCGCATATGGTCTATATCATATTTCTTGATATATTGAATAAATATTAGTACTGTTGTAAATAGTCCAGTTAAGTTTACACCTGGTTTATTATAGTCATTACAGAGTCATACAGCTCAACAAGAAGTTATACTATCACAGTTAAAGACTAAATTAGAAGAACATGAGTAAGTTATTATCAACTTAAACTAACTAGGCTCTGCACAAAATTAAGAAGTTACTCAAAGATTAAACAATTAATCATTTAAAGAACTAATTTATTAACTGATTTATTGTTTGAATTTATCAGATCTGTGTTAACAGATAGTTTTTAGATCACTGTTTTATTTAAAAGAAGAATTTTTTTTTTGTTATACCTAGTATAGCTGCTGCAAGGTCATCCTTCGGCGCTTCATTAACCTGTTCGGTTAATTCCTTGACATACAGCCAACTAAAGTATTATATATTTTTTATAGGATTGATCAAGATCAAGAACTGAAGTCTAAACTAATAACAATAGAAGATCTTCATTCTCGTCTTAAATCTAATGTTGATAATATTCAACATCTAAATCAACAGGCATGTTCTCTTAAAATTTAAAGATCTAATAACTACCATACTATTAAATGATAAAATTTCATAGAAATAGTTTAATTATGTTATTTTTGGGATGCATGTTATAAATTCAGACTAAATGTTTTAGGAGGCTTTTTTTTCGAAAGTTTACACCAGCTTTTGTCTATTTCAGCTTTCTACATTACAGAAGGAAAACTCTCGTCTACGTTCTGATTTAGAGAGAGAGATATCAGCTCGACAGACACTAGAAATGCAAGTAGAAAATAAAGAACAGATGATAAATAGTTTACGATCACAAAATAGATTATCAGAACATACGTCTGCAAGAGATCCTGAAGTCACCGTAAGTATTCTACCTGAAATTCTCTACATTTTACAATTCTCTCGCTTTCATTTATTCATACAATGTGAGGCAAATTGACAAAAATTGCAGTTCTATGGTACCATACATAAACTCAATAATTTGCATCATGGTTAAAACAAGTTATATGTATAATAGGAGTTTTATTATATATCAAATATTCAACCATTTTTTATATCCCATTATTACATAAATAAAAATCTAAGACATTAATAACATTAGGTATTGAACTATTCAAACTTCAAAGTCATTTGCTAGTTAGTAAAAGCAATTGTTCTAGAATTCTTGAAGAATAATTCCAACTGTATTACAATAAATATTTTACTTACCTATTGTTTTGTTATTTATACAGACTCGAACAGCTCTTAAGAAAGCCATGCAAGAAACAGGAGTAAATGATCCACACACATTAGATAAATCTTATTGGATCCAAAGAGTTGGGGAGGTAGGTTGTTATATATTTAAAATAATATTTTTTTCTGTAATTCATGGATGCAAATTGAGTAAAGGATAATCTAGACCAACCAAATCCGCCTTAAAGGTTACTTTTTCTGTGGATACATTATCTGAAAGAGTATGTATAATGTGATATCACACAGATGTATTAGTGGATAACGAATAAAGACTTTCTAATGTGCATCTATTTTTGCATCTAATGAGTTTAAACAAAAAAAAATACATATTCAAGCAATCTTTTGCAGACAGTATGAAGAAAACAGTGTTTTTAATTTTAAAGATACATTATGGAAGATCCGATAGAGAACTAGCAGTTCTCACTATAATAGTTAAAAACTAGATAATGTAAAGGGAATATGTTGAACCAAGATATTAGCGATTGATTTTTCAGCCTTGCCTAGGACATTATCATTAAAGTCGATACGATAAAAAGCATAGTCTTGATTATCCATTTTTAATTTAACCATCAATGACCTTTGAGCAGCAGATCAAATTCAAATTCAGTGACAATCCGACACATATACTGAGCACCGTATAACAAAATGATCCTGTAAACATATCTTATTTATTTTGCTTCTTATTGTGAACAATATTCAAATGGGAACACATCAATAACAACACATTTGTACACTTATGGATGTTTAATCTGTAATCAACGGTACAAAGTCAGAGGGGTCAAAACCAAAAGTACGACAAAGATGGTTAATTGTACTGCACAGTGCGTGTAAGAGCCAGTGGAGGACACACACGCTACTGACAATTAACTGATAGTTTATGCTCTTGCATAATGTATGTTTAACAATATTATGTCATTATTTATTGGCGTTGATTCTATATATATTTGATTATCTATTTCCAGCTTTCCGTACAGCTTCAACAGAGTAGTGAATATTGGTCAGATAAAGTACGAAGTTTATCAATACAAAAGATGGAGAAACGAACAACCACAACAACACATTCTAGAAATTCTTCACCTTGTCGACGATAAACTAACATCAACAAACACATCAAAACTAAACATTCACATCATTACGAACCTCATTAGTAATTTATAGTTTTGGTTTAATGATTTTGATGTAGAGAATTTTTTAAGAATTCATAAAAGACTAGAGCTTCTATATTTTGGGTAGAAAACATGTAGAAGTACATATGGATGCTTGTCGTAATTACAGACCATTCAGGGTTGACCAGCAGATTAGTATTTAGTTCTATCAACAGTATTATCAATATAATATATATATACGCTTGTATCACAATAGTGTCTTTACATTTCATGTCATAATACAAAACTGGAAATTGATACGCAAAGTCCATTACTTTTTAATCAAAATTAACATATTTAATGTTAAATAATGACTTATTAAATTCCAGTTTTAAAAAAACTAACATATTGTAATATACTTTGTATTGATTTTGTTTCCGTCCAAGTTAGTTTTGTTTTAATTGTTCTTTGTAATTTTAGACTGTAATTTAAAACTGCTGATGACTTATTTAATTTTACTTGTTCATAAGGTATGATTCTTTTATTTTGATATAAGATTCTAAACAATGTGACTTTAATTTACATGTACTTGTTTGATTTTTTTTGAAAAATCTATTTTTCTGTTCTTTTATTTATTGAACTTTTTGTGATTGCAAAGCTGTTTATTTCTGATTAATTATGTTTTATTATGCCAAATAAGACTGCTTAAACAGACCATTCTTGTCTCTTTTCTTTCTTTCGACATGTATTCTTCCTTAATTCATATATATTACTTTGTCTCTAGAAATGTATTTATTCCTATATTTTTGCATATATATCAATATAGAATAATTTATATTATATCAATATTCAATTTAATATTAAAGAAATTGTATTACTACTAAATGTAAAAAATCATTGGCAGTTCTATAAAGCTTAGGTAAGACTGTTACTGAATATTGTTATTATCCTGTTTTATATGAAGGATTCCAAGGTATCTATGCGCTAATCAGTTGAGAAAATAAATTATGTTTTGTAAGAAGAATATTATTATTTTAGATTTTAGTAAAGATAAGAGCAAGATAAAAATGGTCTTTATATTTGACCTTATGAGTTAAGCTTTTTCTGTCATAGTATTATTATTATGTGTGTTAATTTCTATACAGTATTTATGTTATTATTTATATTATTTTAAGTTAAGTGATCATTCTTTACATACATACCAGTCATCTGTGATAGTAATGATATATGTATAATATATTATTTTATAAAATAAAATATTTTGTACCAACACAATAATCTTGTTTACCTTGTAGTCTTACTTATCTTATTCAAAGTGAATGTGAATTTAAGTGAAGGTTAATGGTCGAGTGCAAGACATTAAGTATATTGATATTGTACGAGTGCGATAGCATGAGGGCAATATCTATACATTACGCTATGTCTTGCACAAGACCATTAAACAACTTAAAATACAGACACTATCCAGCACATGCATTTCAATGAAATATTTCACTCGGGTCCAATATTTCAACTAGTATGAATAATGAACATTTGGCACATTGCCCATAACATTATTTGATATAATGGTACGCCAACATCAAAGGATGACGTCACATGATTAAACTCCAGAGACATTTTACTGTAATCAATTTTTCTGATATATCAATAGGTCATATCAAAATACCTTAAATATTCAATATATGTATATTGAATTAATTTTCTCCATTTCTGTGAAAATTGTTATAACTTGTTAGAGGATATTCAAATACCCAGTTCAGATATTATATGTCTCACCCAAATTATCTCCCCTTTGATTTGTTCACACACAAAACTTATTGAATGACATAGGTTCCAGAAAGAATAAATGTGGGTACATGGTATTGATCAATCTGTTTTACAGAGAATTACTTACGAATTATCTCTGTGACAGATGACTGTCCAGAACACGTGCGTTGACTGCAAGCGCCGTAGTCATTGGCTCAACGGCTCGTGCAATGTTTACTTAACACCTAACTGCTTCGGGCAAAATGATGCATTTTACTCATTTTAATACCCATTTACACTAGATAGGAAATATTTTTTAACTACAAATGCTTCAAACGTCTTTATTTATTTTTCTCTTACCTCAAAAAAATGTTTGAGAATTTAATTTGTCGGAGTAAAAAAGTTAATATGCTGTACTCATTAAGCCTCGTCGATGTCATGCTTATCAGTGATTGTAGCGGCCAAGCGAATATTCACTGTGGGATCAGTTTGGGTATTGATTGCTTCCACAAATGAAAACTGTACTGAATACATACAAATTTATGTTAACTGCTTGCATATTAATTCATCTATTTAGGACTTGTTTTGATGGATCTATATACGACTATGATTATGAAGGTATTGTTTTTGTTGTAATAGCAACCTATCATTTAAATGATATCTGAAACATTTCCACATGCTCTTCTTGGAATTTTATGGTAACTTTTACATGCACAAGCATCGTCACATCTGAACCTTATTTTTCAACCCATCTGAACAACAATAATACCATTTTCTTCTTAACTTTTAAGAAAACCAAAACAATGGTCTTTCTTGTCCAACATTGCTATTCCAACCAAAGATAATCTGTTAAAGTGAGTCTAGTGTTTTGACCAGACAACAACCATGCCTATAATGGAATGCCTCAAATCCAGAAACATAAATATTCTCAAAACTCTTCCACTTTAATTTAAATTCTAGTATGATAAATTCTACAAATGTCTCTTTTAAAGGGACTATCCCAATTTGAATAATGCCACAAAAATGAAATTCTGAGTACCTAGGTGTGGAATTTAAGTGCCCATATATAGAGGAATGGTGTATTTAGCCTCTCTTAAAATTTCAGCTCAAAATATTGAGTTGTTTAGACGTGAGCGTCAAAACTGTTTATCCGGACACGTAACCATTTTGAGACTTTGGGTCAATTTTTTCATTGGGTGACCTGATAATAGATTCTCATTCCTTGAATGCGCTATGTGCTGTACTTAATAACGAATGGTAAATCTCACCTAGACATTAATCTTATAAAATAAAAGTCTGGCCCCGAGTTCACAAAGCATTCTCAGACTTAAGTTGAGAATTTACTCAAAATTGATCGCCTTATTTTAACTCAAATATAATCTTTGATAAAATCTTTGCTGTTTTAATGTATCAAAATAGGTCAATAAAAAAATAGTGATTGAAAGTTGAGTAAATTCTCAACTTGAGTCTGAGAATGCTTTGTGAACTTGGGGCCTTGTTTTATCCAGTCACTGTATATTACAGCTTGGGACACCGGTCTCCATTTCCAGATGAAGACTGACAGGGTTAAGTTGTCTGAAAACGTATCACGTATATTGGGTTAGTTGCTCGGCCCTAAGGTACAGACTTTCAAGGGATTTTAACACAAAATTAAGCAGTTTTATTCTCCAAAATATTATCCGGATTGGCCCTTTAAGATATAAAATACATGTATTTCTTGGTTACAGCCAACAATAAATAATATAATCAACAGTATACATATAATATATATATTTTTATTTTTTAAATAAACATGTATACAACACATTTTCTTTGCAATTTTTAAAAAACAAAACAATATTTATACTGTTAAACAAAAATAATTATTGATAAACCAGTATTTAATCTATGCTAAAAAATCATCACATTTTAACATAGCACTTTAATACTTTTTAAAATATAAACATAACATTCAGTAAAAACCTGTACATGTACCATTAGTTGTCAGTCACACATAGCGTGGGTGGGTAGACGAAGTGACGACGTATCTTCATACCGTAACTAACTGACGATAAGTCACTTCGTCTACCTACCAATGATAGTGTCATAGCAAAAAGAGGTTTCTATCTGAATAAACACTGAATTGATTCAATTGAAAACAATCACATTTAGTCCAAGTATAAAGATTACATTTTCAACAAAACATAAAAAGTTGAATAGAAATATATTTTGAAGGAATATCTTTGAAACACCTGATTTGTTATTCCACTTGTTCAGCATATATTTTAAGAATATGACCAAGACCAGCTTTATTTCTTAAATCCTGTAATAAATTTGTAAAATTTATTCAATTCATCCTCATTTAAATCAGTCTTTGCTTATAACATACTATGTTCTACCTTGGTTTTATTCAGTATTCAATACATAAGCATATAATTAATTACTTAGTCCATACAAAATGCATTTTTACTTTATACAAAGGTGCTACACAGCATGGAACTTTTAACCCCACAGATAAACCCATGAAGTAGAACATGCACAAATTTGACAGCATACAGCTAAGCTACCAAGTTCTCAGTTTAATATATGGTGATGACAAGAAGTTTAAGAGGGTGGCACTAACTTAACTTTTCCTATTAGGTTGCTTTAACAATTTCTAAATCCACTATAAAACTTGACTTAGAATTTCGTTGGAGTATTTTGGGGGAATAAGGTTTTCACTATAGTTATAAATTAGGAGTACTGACCTGTAATTGTTGTATTTTTTTCTTGTAATCTGTTCTATGTTTTTTATTTTTTATATCATCGTAATAATCAGTGAAATGTATATCTATCTGTATTCTCTTTAAATGATGACAAGAACCTTAAGTTAGAATAGAAACACAGACTTACAACAAAAGAAAGTAAATGCATTAGAAAAATATGATGGACTTTTACCACATGTACTAATTCATGTACATACCAAAATGGTTGTTCAGGAGAAGTTGAAAATACCCCTACCTGTCTCATTCATATCAGGTGTTTTTACTTCATTTGAACAAATCTGACTAAAGACTCAAAAATATGTCTTGCATTCTGAGAGGTTCATAATCCTAGTGTTTATATGGCATAAAGTACACATAGCCTGTGACTGGCCAGTTGTCAATTTCTATCAATAGATTACTAAATTATCAAATATCAATTTGATCATCATTTTGCTCTGATAAAAAAGGTGTGACCAGATCATATTATATAGCAATTTTTAAACACACATTGAAAATAGAACTGTGAAGGAAGAAAATTTATGGAATAATTTTCTTATTGATAGATATTAATTATCAATATTTTTACTTACTATAAAACTGTACAATGGCTTTAGGTGCTATAGGCATATTACGTAATTCTAAAGTATTAACATGTCGCAAACCAGCGCGACAAAGTGCTGTAGCTAAATCTTCTGTCAACTCGTTCATATTATCTAGTTGTAAAAATGTTAAACGTTGACATCCCGATACTGTGAAATAAAAATCAGAAGAATTAGTAAAATAGTAATTTCATGTGAAAAACTGTTCCCATCTGTCATATTACCAGTTAAATAAACAATACATTAAAGCCGTTTATTTTATCCGCTGGGCAAATTTGTTGGGCAGCACAAATTTGTATACAATATGCTCATGGTGTCAGATAATAATATCATCTAATGTGAATGATCATTATTTACATCATGTTAATTAAATATTCATACCTAATGGCAGTAATCCTCCTTGATCAATCTCTTTACCACCAATACCAATCTCTAACATTTCAGGATAAAACCGTGCCAACAACATCAGACATTTATTGTTAAAAACTTTAGGCTTTTTACTGAAATAACCAAAATATTTGCATTCATAGAAAATATTGTTTCATTAAAGATACAGTATGAAAAATTAGAATTTATTCTTTATCTAAATAGATATTATTACTGGGTACTTGCTGAAAATGCCAATATAAAGTTTAAGTATAGAATAATTGTTAAAATCTCACCAGGGAAATAAAGGTGGTATAATTAGAGTAGTTATACCCGGGCAACCTCCACCTATTGCCCATAGAGTTTCTGGTCCAATAGGATCCACATCACTTATATAGTGAAACTTCTGTAATAATCTACTATAGCCACTTACTAACCATAAACATCTACAAATATATATACTTAATAAATGTCAATATTACATGAAATTTGTACACACTATGGTCTCCTTGTGTAATTGTATTTAAAAATGTTCTTCCTATTTCTTCAACCAATATGGTTACACCTCCCTCTATAAAGCAGTGTATGGTTACACCTCCCTCTATAAAGGAGTGTATGGTTACACCTCCCTCTATAAAGGAGTGTAAAATCACACCATCTTCTATAAAGCAGTGTAAGATTACACCATCCTCTATAAAGCAGTGTAAGATTACAGCCCCCTCTATAAAGTAGTGTAAAATCACACCATCCTCTGTAAAGCAGTGTAAGATTACACCATGCTCTATAAAGCCATGTAAGATTTCACCCCCCTCTATAAAGCAGTGTAAGATCACACCATCCTCCATAAAGCAGTGTAAGATTACCCCCCCCCACCACACACACACACTCTATACAGCAGGGTAAGATTACACCTCCCTCTATAAAGCAGTGTAAGATTACACCTCCCTCTATAGAGCAGTGTCAGATCACTTATCCCCTGTAAGCAGTGTAAGATCACACCATCCTCTATAAAGCAGTGTAAGGTTACACCATCCCCTGTAAACACTCTCAGATTAAACAATCTAAATTATGAAAACCATACTTACTTATCTGTTAGTATATTTCCACAGTTTATTATACGTAATGATATCAGACTATCCTGGCAGTTCTTTAATATTTCTTCTAATCCCGCTTCAACACAGCCTCTACAAAACCAATGAATATGATAATGCTTAA
Organism: Patella depressa; assembly: GCA_948474765.1. Lineage (NCBI taxonomy): Eukaryota > Metazoa > Mollusca > Gastropoda > Patellidae > Patella > Patella depressa. The sequence goes on from OX419717.1 coordinate 60,006,422, forward strand.
AGGACAATATTGGTGTCAGTCATTATCATATATGTCATAGAACTGGTTACACATTTTCCAAATATAATTTTAACACAGAGATCATTGCTAATCGGAAGTGATGAATGCGAAAGGAAAACACAAACCTTTTGCGTTCGTCACTTCCAATTCATGAAACCTTTATGACGCATCTATGTTACAATTATATTTGGAATGTGTTTAACCAGTTCTATCACATATGTGATAATGACTGACACCAAAATCTCCTTTAACTGACAAATAACTAACAATTTTAAACAAAGATATAATTCAATTTCGCATAAGAAAAAGTACCAGCAGAAATTCAAACAAATTCTTATCTAAGATTACCCATTGATCCCATGATAACTATCATTATTTCATGCTTTACTCACACTTTTAAAAAATACAGCTTCATGAAAAATATTTTCTAAAATAAAGTACTTGTAGGTTACCTTATATTTCTCTGGTATTCCTCAAGACTTTCTTCATCAAAACGACTTCTGGTTCTTAATCCTGTAAAATTTTCAATATACAATGGTGAAAGCGTGACAAATTCGGATTTAATGTTCACTCAAGATGTAGCAAATCGAAAAAATTCAAGAGCATGGATCACATGATCACAACAGCAGACATCATGTTGCTTATTGGCTGTTTGACTGCAATGTTTCGAGCAAAGCGAAGAAGTTTAACCAATTGTTTTAAATGACATTTGATGTCATATTGTGATATGAAAATCTTTTTTTGTTTTAATATTTAGGTCATTAGATAGAGGAATAAAATGTAATGAAATGGACTAATGAAGATTGCCATATGCCATACACAGTGTACTATGAGGGAAATTTTGCACAGCATACTCTCATATCAAATTGACACTGGTAAGGGTTCTTTATGCATGCCAATGCGTACACTGGGTCTGAGATTTTTGAGCCATCTGAACGAGACATTAGATCTCCTTGTTATCGAGCCGTTGCAGCCCCCCTACCCTAATTTTGAAAAATAACCTGTTATCTGTTCGACCTAAAAATTAGTTAACAAACCAATTTCTGCTTAGTGGTAACCTTTTGAAATTACTGTCTAATCATATTAAGTCTGTACCATTACTTACAGAAATAACACAATAAAATGGCTTATCTAGGTTTTACATGTATAAAGACTAAATTATTGTAAGAATATTTAAATAAAACTCTTACCAGATTGAACTACTGTCACCTAATGGTAAATAAATAAAAAATAAGAAGGGGAGGATTAAAGCTAGCCACCACAGAAGGATGAGGGTAGAGCATACACCAATTAATTTATATACCAAACAAACCAAATATTTCTAACTATACCTTTTACAATAGGCTAACAGTCTACATGCATAATGATCAAAAAGGATGGAATCCAAACAAAGGTTTTGATATACAGTATATATATACCTTAGGAGTTTGACCTAAATGATTAAAATTCAGAACATTTGGATATTATCAGGCCATCCCCTGAATTTGATCTACATCAAATTTGCAGATATACAAAACGTGTTTTGTACATTGTGTTTTATGCAACTGTTAGTCTGCACATTGGTTGTTCTAAATACTGAATTTATTATGGATTGATTGAAATGGAATATTTTTATTTACATGTAACTCCATTTGATGTAACATTGACATACTGAATAATATTCATAGTTATAAAGGGACCCCAATTATTTTTATCTCAACTCGACAATAAGTCGAATACCATCAAAGTCCTAGTTACACAACTGAAGGGAAACAAAATATAACTACATTTATATAGGAAATTATCATGCAAATATTCTGGTACATATTGTTTTGTTAATTAAGAATAAACAGATTGCTTGAAAAATTAGTAAACAATTCATTCATACAAGGGTATCACAATACATGTATTTTGATAAAGACTTCAGAATCTCTACACCACTCATTAACTGTATTGCAGCAAATACATATGGAAGTGGTAGTCAGGTATAGTGATTTAAAAAAAAAGTGGAAAGGAAAGATTCTGAAACTGCTCTAAAAGGAGATTATTTTCAGGCACAACCATGTTTATCTAACTAATATATACCTAGCCCAATCGCAAAGGGATGTAAAATGCTAAGGATAAAATTAAGTGAAATATAGCAGCATTAGTGATCAATAACATACCTTCTAATGTGAGATATTCTGTTTGTTTACACCACTGGGATATTGTGACTAAAAACTAAATTAAAGCAACACATTTGTACATAAATTATTCAAGTTACAGTGCAGTTAGCCTTTAACACATCGACTGCCAAGCCAGATTTTATTTCATATTCAAACAATTGCCACCAATTTATTTCCTATTACAAAACAGAAACTGTCTGCTAATGACATTGGATAGGAATACAATCAATGTGTAGCCAGTATATTTATTTACTCAAGTCTAGCAGTCAAAGTGTGAGGCAGTATTACATTCTAGCAAAAAATGTGACAAATGAAAGTGACAAAACAGTGATTTTTAAAATTTTAAATGATTCTTAAAATAATAAAATATAAAACTTTTGTTTGTCATGGCAATTCCATGAAGGGAAGAAAAGAAATTTGTCTAATCTATCCTATCATATTCCATAAATTGGGCCATTTTTCTATGACAATTGTAAATTACGCCTTTCAGATGCAATGACCTGAATAGAATTGATTGGCCCATAAAAAAAAGACATTTACATTTAATGTAGGCATTATTGTTATTTGTAGAGATATTAAATAGAAATTCAACAATACACCATTATGCACATAGCAAATATTCTATTCTTGTTGATTTTTTATTTAGGGTGGGGGGGGGGGGTTATTAGAATATGTCCAGAAAAATTCCATTAGCACTTTTGAGGATTAGTCACATTTTCTATTTTGTGAAAATAAATTTCTCACAATCCATTACCCATTCTACCATATTGGATATACACCATCATTCAGTGTTCAACAGCTGTTGCATTTACTAAATAACAAGTTATAGCGCATCATGTGTCAGATATATTGGATACAGTTGTTTTTATTATATTAACACTAAATTCAAATATTTAGTTAAAATCAGTCAGAATTATTTTGTTATGTGCCATGAGCATTTTTTTTACCATATTTTCTGGTGTATAAAACACACTTTTTCACAGAGTTTTATATGTGATATAAAAACAAATCATAGTAATAGTATGCAATACAGTCCATTATTTCTGACAGTTCTGCTTTTATATAAATAAGTAGTACTTACCGAAGATGAAATAGTATGATTTTTCAGTTTAACATTTTTCCATAGAGCTGGATGCCGGCTAACATGCTTCCATTCACGACAAATCTGGGAAACCAGACATAAAGTCTTAAAATCAAGATAGCTGAAAATACGGAACAATGCTACCCTTCTTCTTTTGGCTTCTTCTTGTTTCTTTTGTCCAGTTTTATTACCGCTATCAGAAAATGCTGAACTGCTGTCTGAAATATTAATAAAAGTTGAAGTAGCATATTGTTATTAATTTATAAACATCCAGATAGTTAGCATCCAATCTTTACATGGGGTAAAACATAAAACATGCATGTTATAACTTACCATATCATATCTCTGCTCACATTTTTCAAACACAAGTATGCATCAAAAAGGCAGTGGAACTTAAACTGACACAGTTTCAAACTTCATATGACATATACTTATAGTCAATATCACAAATTGTTTTGACTTGACTAAACTCATTAAACTAACAATTGAGTTAATAAACAAATAATTTTATAAACATAATAAATTCTATGACACTAAAATGCGAACATTTTCTGAATAAAAAATTCAAATATTTTTGCCATTCAAAAAGTTATTTAATAATTACCTTTCGGTTTTATAAACCGGCTACCCATCGCTGTTGATATATTCCCAATAAATCCCTAGCAACATTAGCACAAATAGACCTACTAATTGCTCACAGAGAAATGAAGCTATTTCAGAACGTTTTATAATTGAATTATATTAAATATCCTTTCCATCTCACAAAACAGTATAACAATTTCAAATCTCAACACATCCTAATATCAATATACTGATAAGACTATATATCTGTGAATTCAGAAAAGCCTTGTCAACTGTAATACCTGATACACATTATTATACCTGAATATTATGACCATCAATTATGTTAATCACATGTAAAATACGTAAACTACTGGTGTTAATATATTCAACTAATTTTTAATCCACTTTATATAATATTACATAGACTATTACAATAGCACCTTTTTATATCTTAATAATCGTTTATCAATAAAACATAATTCCATGTGTTGAATATAGAATTGTTTTTTTTTTCAGTTGTATTTGTGCTCTTATACGAACCAGTTCAAATTCTAAACTCCAACATGAACTACTCACAAACCATCTCCATTCATCATGTTATCAATAATTGTAATAATAATGGCACAGAACAACCAAAAGATCATACTATTTTACAATTTATTGACGAATGGTATCTAACACATGATTAACATGTGGATTTCTAACCCTCTTCAGGCCTAATCTTACTATTATATTACCCATTCTAGCTATAATGAGGATCTCAAACTATTCTATTTGAACAGGCATCTTTCAAGATGAACTATTTCTTTTTTTTCAAATGGATTTAAATTCTAACTAATAGGGATATCGGTCAAAATGTGATTTAATTCCATGACCAACAAATTCAAATGTTCAACTGAAATTCCATCAATCTATGCTGCTCTGCTCCCTATGTAAATGGTGCACTTTATTTTTTTCTATTTTTAGTTTCCTCCTTCTCACTTCTCATGTCTACGTTTTTTTTAATTTGAACTTTTTGCCATTTTGTAATACTAATATACGGTTATCACCAATTAAAAGTCGTTTTATTGTCAGACGAAACAAACCCACTGCCATCTTTATATTTGGAGTTTGGCAAAATCTAATTTATTTGCATGTTTTTAATCCGAGTGAACAAAATCTGTCAGATTATCTAGCATTGATATTTTGATATTGTTTTCTTAAACAATGTTAAGCAAGCATGGATTAAGCTAAGAGAAATTTGATGTTTTCCGAAAAATGTAAATCACATGGTTACTTTAAAATTCAATATAAAATAGATAGGAATTTGTAATATTATATAAGAGATTATTGATGAAATGCTTGTCATTTACGGTAATATTTTGTTAAATTTTAACATAGAAACTAGAAAATATTCTTACCATCTTTCACTTTGTCTTTCTCTGCATAATGTCGTCTTGTTTTTAACTTTTTATGCAGAAGTGGACCACTTTTTTTAGAGCTACCTTTTACACCTATAATGCCTGAACGTCCTAGTTTATGTGGTGTTGCTAATTTCTCTATATCAGACTCAAAATCCATATCAGTACTTTCTTCTTTCCTAGGAATTGGACCTCTACCTGCATGGTTGGCCTCTTCATCAGACGAGAGTTCCGTTTCTTCAACATCTGACAGAAATGATTTGGCTTGTTTCAGTGGAACATCATTATATTTGACAATATCAGGAGAGAGTGATACACTGTTTACCTTATCTTTTCTTTCTAATTCATTGTCTGTCTCTGATTCCTTTTGGTTGTTCGGATTCTCCTGTCGAGACTTGTTAAGATCAATTTCATTATTTAACTGTGCTGCCAAAGAGGGGTCCATTTTTGGTTTATCTTCATTCTCTAAATTTACACCATCTGTCACATCTTTATCTTGATTTGGTGTTCCTTCAACAATTTCAGGCTTTTCCCCTGCAGCCCCAGTATGAGAAGTTTTTGTCTCCGGTACCATTGTAACAGTAGGACTGTTATTCATCTTTGGAATCACTCTATATTGGTCATCCAAGAAAGCAAACTTCTTTTCATCTTTCTGGATACTTTGTTTCTCCATAGTTTCTCTCACCGGCTGTTGAAATTGTCTAGATGGCGAGGGACTTCGGGAAATCGGCCTAGATGAAAAACTTTGGTTCATTCTAGCATCAGTATCTGTAACAATTAGATGAGGATTGGGAGACTGGACCCTGTTACTATAAAATTGTTCATATCTACTTTCAATTGGACTCCTGGGTGCAGGTTTCGGACTCATTCTACTTGGATCACCATATTTCAAAGCTAAATCAGAACCAAGATAACTATTCTCTCGGGATCGAGGAGAGCTGGACAAATTTGGTGAATAACTTCTTGAATCACTTCTGATTGGAGAATATGAACTAGAGGTTAGATTTGCTGACCTGTTGGGAGATGGAGAGCGAGAAGTTTGGCGCATATCTGATAAAAAACGAGATTTCGCATTACTGACTGGTGCTGACTGTTGGGATGTTAGGTATCTGGATTTTCTAGCAGGCGAAAGAGAATAAGAACCTTCATTTTCTGATGAATCTTGTTGATTTAATCTTGCTGATGGATAACGATGTTTATATAATCCATCTGAATCTTCTTCTAATGGAGAGAGTTTTTGTCCTTTATATCGACCAGTTTTGGATTTATTTTGTATGTCATTAGAATAACCTGACAAGTCGCTGTCATCTGTACTTAAATTATTTCGACCTTTTAGAATACCTATGGCAAGAGTTAAATCCTCCCTTTCAGCTCTTCGCTGTGATATTTTGCTACGGATATCATGAAAATCCTTCCCTTTTGGAGTTTGGTTTAGCTTGTCCAAACTTTGCCCCATGGTGTCTTGACGTGTATTTCTAGGACTGTTGCTGTTATTACTATTGGACGAGCTGGATAAAAGTTGGTGGGAATCAATGTCACCTGCAGTTTCACTACCAGACGGGCTAAACCTGTATGATTCCAGATCTTCTGATGCATATGTTGTTGTTCCAGCATCATCCCACATGATACCATTTTCGTCAACAGATAAATCATTACCTGTTGCATCAATACTGTCACTTAATAATATTCCTCTTGCTGTTCCATGATTTTTCTTTGATGAAATATTTTCTGCAATATTGACAAAAAAGCATTAGGTCAAAAAGTCAAAAAAATTTATGGTTTGTATTATTTTTGAATGAAAGCAATATTGTATTTTGCTATCTCTACCAGGAATGACCTCATCATTAAGATCAGACAGGCTTTATATGACCACAAGGCTCAAACCAAAATGGTACAAACCCTGCCTTTCTGTTCTTTTGAAACCCTAAAACCTCATCTTTAAACAGACTGGCTTAACAATCTCAAGAGAGAACTGAATGTGGGCAGTTTTAGATATTTCACACCAAGATCTATCAACAATATAATGATGCTTTATCATTTGATTAGATGGTTAATATAAAGGGAAGCAATCTTACCATATTCTGTGGGACTTTGATCACCAAGTACACCAAGTTCTTCTAGATCTGTTAATCTATTTTCTAGGGATGAAGTCAATGCTTTTTGGTTGTTGGCTGGTTTCTAAACAAAAAGTAAACAGAAAAATAGAGATCCACATTTCCTACACAAAATCCCCAAATATTGTTTCCTATGAAGCCTTTTTAAATGGCTTCCTCCGTATACCATTCAATTAATCCTAATTTTATCAGAAAGTATGATAAATTTCTTAATGAGCACACATCAAATTGTCTACCACTGGGCCTGTTTTTTTTTTCAATCTTTGCACCTACATAAATCATTGATTACTAAGAGAGGGGTTATCCATACACTGTCGTACCATACATAACGGTGGATACATATTTCAAAAGATAACTATTTTGGTAACAAATATATTTTTTCTGGTAATTTGTATATGTTTCTCTTTAGGAAATAGTTCTTTAACAATTTATACCTTTTTTGTTTTTGTAAATTGCTTTTCACTATCATCAGAGGATTGGAGCTCATTAAATGGAAGAAAAGTGTTGGCTTCAACGAGTCTCAAATCATCATCACTGTGAGGCTTTTTTCCTGTAAGAAATTCTTGTTGCACCATTGCCTTGTGGAGTCTGCTACTCAAAATGGCTGTTTGCTCTTCTGGTGTTAGGATGCCACGAAGAGTCAAGTCCTCTAAATTTGTGATATCTGGTTTTGGGGACTGATCATTCCCAAGGTTGGCTCCATGGCTCATATGGCCCACAGGAAGTGACTGGGGATGCATTCCATGCTGTTGTGCTATTTGAGCACTGCCTAACATTGGTAATGATGAAAATTGTCCAGATTGCTGTACATTTCCCTTTGCATGGTTATGTGGATCCTGTAACGAAGGATGAATTTGGCTAGTTGCATATGGAGGCCTTTGGATGTTAGATGGGTTTATGGGAACAATTTGTGCAGAGTTTGCCGGGACTGTTTGCTGATTGATTGGTACAGGAGCAATAAAACTATTTGGTATTTGATGAGGATTATTGATAACCATATGATTTACTGGAGTCTGTAATCTTGAGGGGCTGTGATAATTCTGATTATTTAATTGACTTGAATATTGTAAACCAGGATCTAATGGTTGCCTAGGAGTTATCAAGCGAAGACGTGGATCTGGACCTGGATGAGAGATATATGATGATGGTGTTCTTCCTTGAGATTGGACAGGTTGAAAAGATGTTTGTTGATTTGGTTGATGATATGAACCTGAACCATGGCGTGGATAATCATGATATCTTTCCTCATTTGCCAAGGTATTTCTGGGAAGTTCATCTCTATTGCCAACTTTCTCAATATTTCTTCTTGGTGGCTTTTCTGGCTGCCGGTCAACATCACTTAATTCTGTTGGATATTTTGAAGATTCTGACTTTCTAGGATTTCCATGTCTGTGATCAGAGTCATATTCTCTATTGGAAGAACGAACTGGTGATGAACCAGGACTTTGTCTCCTTTTTTGTGCATTTTCTTTTCTAGGTGGTGGGGTTGGTGAAAATGAGTCTTCACTTTCGTAAGTAGGGTTATATTTATGTGACTTTGTTCTTCTTGAAGTAGGCTTCTGTGTGTCTTGCTGATTATGTTCTTCATCAGAATATCTCACTGTCTTTATTTTTTTTTGTTTTACAAGGTTTGGTTTACTGGCTGACTTTTCAATGACTTTTTGTTTTTCCCTGCAATAATAAAGTAACAAGTTTATCAAATCTGTGCCTAGGGTAAAACCACTAATAAATAAATAATGTTAAAAGTTTTGTAACAATTTAAATTTTTAATGAAACGCCCAATCTAATTTGAAAGACAGATCCTATTTTATTTTTTATAGTTCAAAATTTCTTTTCACTTGTCTTTACTACACTAGGATTTGGAAGAGTTTTATCATTGACGTGTTCTGGATAATGTGAGGGATTAGCCAATGATCTGTTACGGCGAGTTTTAGGCGTGTTTTAGGCGTGTTTTACACAGAACTGTGGGTAATAAACAAGAAACATCAAATGTCTGACATCATAGGGTCAAAAGCCGCTCTTATGACTTCTGAACCGGTCAGATCTTCATGTAGTGTAGGCCATCGAAAGTATAAAAAAATCGAAACGAAAAAATATTGATGTGTATTTTAATCAGATATGTGAAACGCCTTACTTTTCAAAAACTTGAAATTAACAAAAGCCATTTTACTGTATAAATTTTACAACTTGGCATTTAACCTATATAATTGTTATCTTAATTTATTCAGTTCATGATGGATATTGTAGAATAAACTTGATAGGCTATATATATTCTCCATCAACACCCATTCAAAGTTAGTGACCCTTATTATGACTTGATTTAATTCCTTTTGATACCTTTTTTTCTTGGGAATAGCTGCAGCTAGTTCTTCAAGAGATCTGGTTGCTTCATCTTCAGCTTCCTATAAGTATAATAAAACAATATATCATAATAAATTTATCATTATTATGGGATAATTAGTATACATGTAGCATGCTACATTGAAATTAGAATGATCAATGCTGGATATATACTTGCTTAATCTAGACAACTTTAGCCACAACTTATGTGTTTTGAAAGTTAAAATAGCATAATAATTCCAATTTTAATTTGTACACTAATAAGTAAGATATTCTGAATATCGTGGATAGAGTACAGGACTCCAAAAAGTTCAAGGATGAAATTCTATTGTGGGCCATAGAGCATCATCAGTGTTATTCCCCTTACAATTTTTCAGTCGGCCGTCGTAACAAAGGGTATGGCATATGCCTGTCTTCCATTAACCCAGACAGAGCACAACAGTAGGACATACATGTAAACCCCATTTCATTTCATTTATTCCATAACATACCTGTAGAGATATTTGCAGTTCTTCCTCTGTCTGGACTTGATGTTTTAATATTTTCAGCTGGTTCTCAGCCTTTTCAGATCTCTCTATTAAACCAGTTATAAAGTCTTCTAACTCTGCTCTAGCAACTTTTTCTTTAGCTGCTGTATTCTTTAAATATGTCTGAACTTTCTCTAATTCACTAAAACACAATATGCGCATTAAAAGTTATTTTTTATAACATAGAATAAACTTGGGAACCGAAACAAGATTGAAAACTCAATATGATGAGACAACTGTCAAAAAGCAAGAGAATGGAGTATTTCAATTAGCTGAGCCCTAAGAAGAATAAATTTAGATTTGTTGATCATGTGCAGAACATGAGACAGGTACAATGTGGCCGTACCGTGCCTAGGATATTTTGAGAAAATATTTTGATGAAACTTGATCGAATTGTGTTAATCTTATGTCATTTTTTTATATGGACATATGGCAGCCTGGATGAAATATAGCTGAATATAAAAATTTGCAAATTCAAAAGCCATGTTCCAATATACTTTGCAAAATTATATCATTTACCCTGTGACAAAATGATAAACTGAGAAAATTTTCAAAAAAAGTAAATTTCAAAATACAAGCAAGTGTATCCATGTATATACAGGTGGTTTATATAGACAAATTGTAAGTACAGTATGTTCTGTAGATATTTTAATAACAAGATTAGTCATTAAATACATAGAGTAGGCTAAACCTACAAGATACAGTCATATCAACTTAAAATCAATATCCACTGAACAACAGGTGGTATAGATATGAAGTCATTGACGAAAACATAATTATGCATAAAGACCCAGTTGTTTAAATTGAATTTTGAAGTTGTTAAATGATTTGTATCAAATCTGTTGGTCTTATTTACTACAATATTCCACAATATAATTTTATTGTACTTATATTGTTACTGCTTAATTGGGAGAAAGAATGCATATTACCATTCAGTCATTCACCTACATAAAAACAATTTTGAAGCTTCATATATTTTATTTTTTGCCCAATTTAATCAAATAATTTTTATATGAAGCTTATTTGTTTTTAATAGAATGTACTAGACAACATCAAATCTTTTAAATATCAGGTATAAATAAAATGAAGCAGTAATCAATTTTAGCAGACTGTGTTTTCCAAGCATATCAAGATCTACTTTTAATAGAAGATAGGAATGTAATGCAATGTAATATCGAGTTGACATTTTACTTTGGTCATCCTGACACTATTAATATCACAATTTCATTTCGGGGTTGTCGAATTCCAACTGCCAAAGAATCCTTTATATGCCCAACCAATATGTGCACAGAACATCTGGTTTCTATCCCATCTGAATAATTAGACATGTTTTAAACCAGAGGCGGATTAACCTATAGGCAGTGTAGGCAGCTGTCTAGGGCCAAAGAAAAAATTTTTGACGACTTTTTTTAAATTTGATGTTTTACATTATTTAGTTCATTGAACTACGCTTCCGACGAACCTCACTCGGTTGTGTTGGCCGTTCACTATGAGGGAAGAAGGCCAACATGGTCAATGACTCCATAGCGCTTGGGATGAGCTTCAGAGTGATCGATCACAACAGCTGGGAAACTGGTAGCTCGCATGCCTGGTACCTGGTCACGCATTCATTTTAAAAAGAGTTTTTGCACTATTCTCCTGTAATTGATCTTTCTTTCATTACGTGAAGGCCGTGTCATTTCAACGTCGGCCAAATACAAATGATATCATCGAGAATAACGAGTTGCCGACCGACCAGGAGGGAGCGATTTCTAAAACCAGTTCCGCAAGGGTCCCAGCTGGTTGAGCTGCCTAGGGCCCACCAGAGTCTTGATCAGTCCCTGTTTTAAACCCTGAGAAATGGAATCAAGTTTAAAAATCTCTGATGGATCTTCTCAGACAATAATAAATGAAATTTACCTTTTAGTATCAGATAGGTCTCTTTCTTTTTCTTTCATCTCTAATTTCAAATTCTGTTGTGTCTTTTCACTATTTCTTATCTTTAATTCAAGATCTGTCTTTTCTTGATGTAGCTTCTCTTCTTTCTCTTTTATTGCCGTTAATTCTTGTTGAACAGAATTAAGTTCTTTGTCTTTACCATCCAGTAGATATTTCAATGTTTGACCAGACTTTTCAGCTTCCTTAGCAACCAATTCATTCTCTTCAAGAACTTTATCATGTGCCATTTTAATTGTCTCCACTTTCATCTTTGATTGCATCAATTCTTTTTCTTTCAGACGCAGCTTCTCTCTCAATTCTTCTATGTTGCCTTCTGCATCTTTATATAAATCAAATGTTTCAGACACTATCTGAGCCTGACCATGTTTGGTTCTTTCCAGTTTCTGGTTTAAATTCTGCAATTCCTTTTCTTTAAGCTGAAGTTCATAACGTAGTTTTTCATTGTCAAAACCAGCTTTTGACAAAAGATCTTCCATCTCCAACAACAAGACCTTTCTATCTTCCTCTAATTTCTCTGATCTTCTTAAAGCCGATGCTAACTGGGAATCTTTTGTCCTTAATTCTTTGGACGCTTTTTGTTTGATAACAGATAAATTGGAGTTCATATTTTCCATTTCTTCTTCTTGTGTAGCAATCTTTAATTTATAAATCTCTAATTTAGAATCTGGCATCTGTTCATTGTGAGGATCTGTCAGTTTTTGAGGAATCATTTGAGGACTGTCAGGAGTAGGTTGTATCTGTCTTACTATTGGAACTGGATTCTGATGTAAATGATGCTGTTCTGTTAACTGTTCAGGGGATATGTGATCTGATATATGTTCATAGGAGGTTTGCTGTATAGGATGATGTGATTGTGTGTAAGTAGTCATCTGTTCTGGTGGGTGTTGCTGTATGGTAGGCTGGAGTGGTGTTTCATTTGTCAACTGTGATGGAATATTCTGCTGTATCAAAGGATGCTGAGATCTGTCATCTCCAACATGTCCTGGAATATTCTGTGGCATCAAAGGATGCTGCGATCTACTATCTACCACATCGCCTGGAATATTTTGCTGTATTAAAGGGTGATGATATTGTCTGTTATTTGTTGGCTGTTCTGGTAAATTCTGCTGAACCACAGGCTGATAAGATGCTGTATAATTTTCTATCTGTCTTGATAAGTGTGGCTGTGTAAAAGTTTGAAAGGGGGCTGTATAATTTGATGTCATTTGTCCTTGTGTCTGTGGTTGTATTACAGGTTGGAAAGATGATCTATGATCTGTCATATATGTTGGTACAGGATGTTGTAACATAGGTTGATAAACTGGTGTTGGATTTGCCATTAGCCATGGATTATGTTGTTGATAGATGGGAAGAAAAGAGGATGGATTATTTATTGTATTTTGTGGTAATAATGCAGGAATTTGTACAGGAGTTACATTTCGCGTTGGTTGGTCTGTTGATGGTGACATTTGTGATCTATGACTCCTAACATCTGATGAACCAGGGTTACCCATCTGTTGTATATTATTGGATAGATCTTCTGGACCAGAATTTGTTGGTATAGCTGTATCATCAATAATACTCTCATTTCTAACATTAGATGGTAAATTTGACGGATTACTTGTATTGTGTGTTTGTATCTTCTTTCTATCTTTGGTCATTATTTCCACTTGGTTCATTAAAACTTTTCTTTCTTCCTTTAACTGGTTGATATCTTTGTATGCTTTATCTAATTCATCTGATCGCTGTTGTAGTGTTTGATCTAACACAGTCAGAACCTTAGCTTGATCTTGATTTCTTACTTCAGACGCCACTTCAATTCCTTGAAGAACATCTTTTGACTGGTAAAGAGCATCAGAAGTCTTCCATTGGTTTTCACGACTCTTTTCCACATCATGACTTAATGCATCAACTCTATCGGTCATGTATCTATCATTAGTCATGGGACTTGGGAATTCAAATTGTCCTGAAGTGGGACTATGTTGAAGGCTATTCTGAAACGTCTGTATTCGTGGCGATGCTGCTGAGGACATATTAGCTGGATAATCTGGATCCAAACGTTCCTTTCTTCTTCTTGGAGAATCTCTTCTGCTGCGTGTTGTTTCACTTGAATCTGTTTGCTGACTACTTCTTCTTAACACTTTATTTAACTTTTCTGCCTTTTTTAATTCACGTAATTCCTCCTCCAGTCTATGGTTTTCATCCATGAACTGTTTGAGAGATGGTGACTTGCTACCGGACAGCGTATCTCTACGAATATCATAGTCTAATATTTTAGGCCTTTGTCGCTTGTTGTTGAAAAAAACATGGTCAGTTTCTAAATGTGATCGTAATTGGTAAACTGTTTTGAAGTTACGACATTCACATCTTGGACACTTGTAGGGTAAATTATATATATTGGTTCTTAAGTCTTGATTCATCTTGGAAGTTAGTTTGTACAAACTTTTTTCTGTTAATTTTTACGTTTCAACCAAAAACCTGAAAATATACAAGCATACTGATCAGTATTAAGTAATGTTAATAAATAAAAAAAAGACCAAATTGTTGTGAGAGAAATTTTGCTCAGACAGCAATTGAATTTCAACTGTCTGGGCTTCTTTTATGTGCATGACAAGTAAAAGTGAACAAGGGGCCTTGATTTTTATCAAATCCAAATGACTAGACCCTGCACCACTGACAAAGGGGAAACCACTTTGGAGAATTTGAGGCAACTCTGACCTGAATCAGACTTGAGTCAGTGCCTTGCTCACTTAACCACCATATAGAGAATCAGTAATAATATTTGTTTTATCACATCCTGTGTTGTACCTTTTGATTTAATATTTGATTGTAAATTTACCCAAGGTCTCATCTTTCAAATGTCAAAAATTCACAAATCTATTTGGTTAAATATCATTGCTAGTCCATTATAGTCAACCTGACATTCTAATGTTAATCTAACTCCCTACCAAAATTTGCCACGAAATGTCATTTATAATTCATAACCTTGCTCTAGCTCTTTTGTATTTATTACAAAGAACCAATAAGATCTGCGATTAAAACGGGGGTCTGTGATATTATCTGATGGAGCACAATAATATTGAAAAGAAATCTGAGGATGGTAGTCATGAAGAATATGATTAATTATTTATAATTAATTAACTTTTCCTATCCAAGTTCTGATGGTTAAATTGCAAATGTACATATAAACATCTGTAAGATACATGAATATTTAATTATGATTTCAATAGATGATCTTGATTTTAACTTTGGTCATATGATAATGATGATTCATCTGATTGAACACTCATTAATTAACTTATTTAATACACTTTGTGTGCATATTTGTTTACAAAATACATGTTCCATCGAAAATATTGTATGTAAAGATGGAGTTTACAGTTTCTATAGTTGAAAGTTAAGCACAAGGTAAAGAAAATTTATTTGAACAAATAACAAGTGGTACCAGCAGTGTTTCAACTTCTTGTAGCCCCACCACCTTTAACAAACTGATGCATTGAGTGTTTGCTTTATGACATAATGGTCATTAAAACCAGAGCAGTGCCACTCTTATCAAACTCCTGTCTATACTACTTCTCGCACTTACTTTACTATCTATCTATTGGTAGCCTGTATATAATCAAAAGACACTTTTAACTTGATATTAATACATGCATAGTATACTAGTATAGTGTTTATCAATCAAACTAACATATCTAATAAGAAACTTTAATTTGCTCAATTCTGACTAATTTCTGTAGTATGATTCACTGTCATGTATCATGATATTCCTAAAAAACATTTGACAAACTTATTAGTTTGATTAAGAACAGGTACGTCGAATGTCATAAATATAGAAATCATACTTAGGTTCAAATTTAATGCTGAAATTTGTCCCTTGGTGAAAAGGGCATCATATTTAAGGCTGAAATTATTCCCTTAGTGAAAAGGGCACCCTCAAAATAAATGCCATTTACATTACCTATATTACACACAAGAACAAACATGGGTTACTCTTAGGGAAATTGGGGAGAATAACAATTATTGTCAACAACAATGCACGATTATTTTTAAAAAAAACCTAATTATCTATTAGTCATATATTATCAGTTTAGCACATAAATTCTTCTTGAAAATGGACACAATGTAAATACAAAAAAGTATGATTGCAATATCTACAACAAATATATTGATTACAAACACATTGTACTGGCCTATATGACACATATATATCCATGTTAACGTATACTCAAATCTGATAAGTTACATCTCTGAGTTAATAAAGTTTCTAAACTACCGTAAATCGATCCATTGTTTAAAGTAGATGTATAATTAGCGAATATTATGTACAGACATACTGAAATACTTACGTGATATTTTACTGTGTTATTACTGTTATAAATATGGTGGATAGTTTTGACAGTTTTAACGGTAAGTCCACGATTCTTGTTGGTGCCAGCTGTTTCAGCATACAAGTAGCACATGTAAGACACCGGTTGGTCCATTATGATATAGGGGGGATAGGTAATTAAGATGTGAAAATGCTATTCAGCTCAGTACTTTAACGGGATTAAATTTAGGGGAATAAAATAATGCTCACCCAGGGGCGTACATATCGATTTCGTTTGGGGGGGTGTTTAGCCAAAATGCGACCGACTGATGCACATACCCCCGTCCCACACACCAGTGGTACTACAAACTGGGCAGTTCACTATAATCGTGAATATGATTGTGCTGGGACAGTATAAGACAACTGACGAGTAGAATAATGATTTTAAAATGGAATCGAGCGCCGCAGGCGCGAAAAAATTTCACATATGTAACCGAGTAGAAGAATGATGTTATAATGGAATTGCGCCGAAGGCGCGAAAAAAAATTTCCGATATGTAACAGAGCTTTTAAATATTTGGGACTGGGGTTGATAAGAAATGGGACAGAATCTTGAGGCTTATCTGTCAATTTCGCTTGTTTTATGATTGTATGTTTATTTCATTAATTCATTTAGTCGGAGACCGACTGCGGTGAGTACTTTTATTTGAGACCGACTATTTTTTACCGTGGTAAAAAACATTTTATAGAACAACATACTCACAACAGAATAAGAGTGACAAGCAAACATGGTTATTTTATACTATAGTAAGTTTTGAGTGACGTATGCAATTTAGGCACACGGATTCCCGCAAATACACAGCATTTGGGATCTATTCTGGCATTGTTTTTGAGACCGACTGCAGTGACTGCACTTATTTTGTGACCGACTATTTTTCTCCCTTGGTGAAATTTTGTTGTTAGACCAATTTAACATACTTACAACAGAATAAGAGTGACGTATGCAATTTAGGCTCACGGATTCACGCAAATATACAGTATTT
Organism: Patella depressa; assembly: GCA_948474765.1. NCBI lineage: Eukaryota > Metazoa > Mollusca > Gastropoda > Patellidae > Patella > Patella depressa. Next base: position 60,023,860 of record OX419717.1, read on the forward strand.
GGGATCTTTTCTGGCATTGTGTTTGAGACCGACTGCAGTGACTGCACTTATTTTGAGACCTGGGTTACATTTTGTTGTAAGACTAACATTATACTCACAACAGAATGAGAGTGAAACACTACATCTTTTCAAAAATGATAAGTTGACAAGGTTATTTTATACTAAGACTGCTCCTATTTTGCGACCGACTGCACTGATTTTGCAACCGACTATTTTTATACTAAAGTTTTGCGTGAGTAGCGTGACGTATACAGTGAGTACTTATTTTGATACCAACTACTTCTACTTTGTGACCGACTGCACTAATTTTGCGACCGACTATTTTTTTTTGCGTGAGTAGCGTGACGTATACAGTGAGTACTTATTTTGATACCGACTACCTTTACTTTGCAACCGACTGCACTGATTTTTATACTAAAGTAGCGTGACGTATTCTTATTTTGATAACGACTACCTCTACTTTGCGACCGACTGCACTGATTTTGCGACCGACTATTTTTTTTGCTGGGGGGGTGTACCACCCCCCACCCCACCCACATTTACGCCCCTGTGCTCACCCAAATATTTGTATCTTTCACATAATGTCGTTAAAGGGCCAATCCCGATAACTTTTTGGGGAAAAAAACTGCTTAATTTTGTTTTAAAATCTCTTAAAACTCATTACCTAAGGCCGACCAACTAACCCGATATTTGTGATATGCTTGTAAATAACTCAAACCTGACAGTCTTCATCTGGAAATGGAGACCGCTGTATTATACAGTATCTGGATAAAACCAGACTTTTTTCTATGAAAATAATGTGTATAGGTGGAATTTACCTTTTGTTATCAAGTGCAGTATATGGGTCATTCACGGTATAGACCTCTCAAGAAACGGAAATCAAATATCAGGTCACCCAATGAAAAAATTGACCCTAAATCTTAAAAGGGTTACGAGTCCGGATAAGCAGTGTCCACGTTAACGTCAAAACGACTCAATATTTTGAGATGAAATTTTGAGTCAATGCAAATACACCATGCCTCTATATTTTGGTCCATAAATTTCATAAATGCTCGGACTTTAATTTTTGAGACTCTGTTCTTATCGGGATTGTCCCTTTAAACATCGCAGGATTTTATTTTTAGCATTAAAGCCAGAGTTTGAAAATATTTTCATCCTAATCATAGGCGAGGTATACCAAACAGAAAATCCGTCCGGACAGAATCGGTCAAATCTGGCCCCAAGTTCACAAAGCATTCTCAGCATTATTCGCCTTATTTTAATTAAAGCATAGCCCTTTATAATAATTTTGTTGTTTTAATGTATTAAATGCACCAATAAGAAACTATGTGCAAACTTCTGTGTTACTGGATGAAAGATATTTCTTATAAACAGTGATTAAAAGTTGAGTAAATTATCAACTTAAGTCTGAGAATGCTTTGTGAACTTGGGGCTTGGTATTTTATTTCTTCCACTGAAGCCAGCTAGGTTATAATAGCGGAAACAGTTTGAAAATTAAACAAACCAGGGGCGGATCCAGTTGCCTTGCATCAATGAAATTACATCACAAAGTGATCCTACATCAGTCTAAAAGTGACTTCTCTGTTTAAAATGCTCAATTTGTGAGAATGCCTATGTAATTTCGAGACGATGATGGCAGATTCCCGTAACAGAAACCTAGCAAACCCCCTCCTGCAAAAATTCCTGGATCCGCCCCTGCAAACGATTGTCGATTTTTTCGAGAATATTAAATGTTTTGGAATATTACCTAAACTAAAACAATTACCAGAAAGCTTAACGTTATTCATATTAACACAACACCGTGGGTTCTCTTTCTTTCTAATACTATTTATCAATTCACATATTATAAAGATATAATTATGGGATCTAAGAACAAGTCGGAGCTGTAATAAATTCATCGCGATAAGAAATCGTTTACATTAATATGAATACATTGTTTGACAATTATAATTATACGATATATTTGTAATAAACATCAACAACCTCTACTTTCAAATATTATTCAGGGAAGTCATCTTATAGAAACGATGGGTAGGCCATTAGTCCCATGGCTAGAATATAACTATTTAAATTAAAATTGCAAATAAGGACCGAAAAAATTTTTGAATTTGAAAGGTAATCATGAAGATTAAAGAAAGCGAATTCTAATATAATCTCCAAATGGTCATATAGAACTTGATGTGAATAAATTGTTGATTACAAATTAATGCTTTAGTAAGCAAACTTTACTATGTAGCCTATGGTTTTAAGATGTATATTGATATCTAATGATGGTTTGTCCCTTTAAAAAGTTCTTCAGGCGACCAATGTGTCGATGTGTATTATGTGTGTGTATTGTATTGTGTATAAAGATATAATTCCGAGAACAAGTAGCGATATCACTTCTGTGGGAGCGGATGTTAAAACACCAGGTAGTTGTAACAAGTAGCTACTATTCATTGTACGGCGGGAGACGTCAGTAGTGGAACCATATTATTATATTCTATAAGAGGCATAAAACAAGTTAAAGTTTGGTTTTGATTGGATTTATTTAATTATTTTAAATCAAAAGTTATCTTCTCTTAAAAATATTACGGTCGTTCTCACCCCTTTCCCTAGTTACTTCAGTAGTGAAGTTTTAGGGACCCTTATCTAAGGGTCTCTGAGACTTCTTTGCTAAAGTAACAACCCTTTCGACCCCAACCCATCCGTACCGTAAATAAAACAATCTATATTTATATTACCGATCTTTGCATTCAATGGTCGACGCATGTCATTATCAAAGAGGTCCTATACTTTTATTATTTGAGAATTCGAACTGGTAATATAATGGATCTTATAATTAATTATCTTATATTAGTTATAATATCCACGGAAATATTGTCTGTTATACCTAATCATAGAATTAGAATTTACTCAATATTTAGAGGTGTAATGGCGTGAGATAGGCTTATTAAGTAATTTGAGATGTATAAGGGAAAGAGTTAGCAGTTGGCAGTATAGAGTAGACGCTCAAATATTGTGTAACATTTTGTTTTCCTTAATGTCAATAAAGACGTTTAAAATAAAAACTTAATTTTTATTATAATGACACGAGTAGTGATGATTACCTCCCTTAGAGTACCTGTTATTTCAGGTGGCGCTGAGAAAGATGTTTACGCTTCGTTGATTATTTCAAAGATAACGAGAGTAACGGCTACAACGATTCGCTATGTACAAAGTAAATAAAGATGGCTTCTGAAACACGGAAACGAAAGCGCGAATTTCAAGTTGATATGGACGAGATGGATTTAAGTTTTAATGTCGAGGGGTGTGGATTTTTACCGAAAGCTACCACAAGTAAACGAAGAAGACAAACTATACACGGCAGCTCTATTCGGCAAGTAAAAAAGGTAAACAAACAAATTGTTTCACGCGTGTTTATATTTTAGCTAAGTTGTACTGTTGTAGTAATGAAATAGTATGATTGCTGGCTCAGTACTTAGTAGGCAATAAACACGCCTGATATTCTTTCTGAACACTTCCATGACATGTTTAAATTTCTGCACTGTGATTCCTATCGTTAAGAAGAAGCCTATTGATTTTAAATGTTTTCAGATAGTTGCTGTCAGAGTAATGACCTTTGATTACTCGAAGAATTTGTAGACACTCTTGAGGCAGAAGTTAATATCCATTTGACTTCAAACTTTTGCACAGTGCTAAATGTCATGTGAAAAACTCTAGTGATTTTCAATGTTTTCCATTAACTATTAACAGACATATTACTTTGAAATCTCTTGTGACGCGCTAGATTTATCCTTATAATATAATATGTAAATATTTACATGCTATGTTGTTTTTTGTTTTTAATTCTAATTTTAATTATGAGCCTTTGTCATAAATGATGTTCATGCTTTTTTCTTCTTAAAATGTTTTGTGGATATTTGTATGCTGCCTCTTATGGGGTGTTTAGATACAATAAAATCTTATCTTATCTTATCTTATCTGTCAGCCTTCATCAGAAAGTTCAAATTGAGATCTCTATCTTGTCTCTTAAAAAAATTATGAGTATGGATGATTATGAAATATTGGATCTCCTGGCCTGGCAGTCCTGGTACTTTTTGTAGCAATATTATTAATGGCATTTATTAATGACATGTCATAGTCGGGGAGTTACCCCCCCCACCCCACCATGATTTGTACTGTTGAGTGTTGACATGGTTCAACTTGTTTTTGTTACAGAGTTCTGATAAGTTTATAGACTTAATTATGGTTGGTTACTATGGTTAAGGTTGATTGTTATGATTAATTACATGAAAGGATACAAGCAGGCAACTTTTTACTAATGAAGCCTAGGCTTTAATTAAAATAGTAACAGTGTCCCATATTATTATGTTTTTTTTGTCTATTGTGATTCTAAATAAATTATACATGTATGTGGGTAATTTGCTGAATTGATATTTTATTATGAGGTTAAAATTAGCTTTTTTGTATTTTAGTCACCTTTCAAAAAGGATACAGTATGTAGGGTAGAAAATAAGGAACCTATTGTACGAGATAATCTTCGTGGCACCCTTCGAAGAAGACTTTCAACAAAACTCTTTCAACATAAAATGAAGAAACTACAAGTACTGTACAATTTTGTTTTGGTTATTTTAATGTTTAATAATGTTTTAAAGGATTTTGACTAGATGTGTGTATTGATTATCGTAACCTATGTGCTGATTATGCGAGGCCTTTATTCTCCATTTTTAAATTAAATCATTAAATGGCTGAAACGTTCCTATATTTACTTAAAATCAAAGCCTTCCAATTATGATCTTGTTATGCTAATAAATGTCTAATTAATATTTTATATGACATTTAACGCCTAAATAGGAAGATTTAGCTCTGGAATAATTCCTCTTTTAAGTAAACAATATTTTAATTGAGAGAATTCATGCTTAAAAGTTTTAATTTACTTTTCTTTTCAAGGACTATTCTTTATCCGTACCAGAAATGGACAATTTTGCCATTTTGAGATCCATGAATCAAAATACAGTTACTAAGAAAACTCCATCGAAGCTCAAAGCTAAACCCGTATTTACTCTTCCATCTTTACCAGAGAATGATATACCGGTAACAGAACATAATATAACAATAGTACCACAAAATACTTACCACAAAATGGTAACATCTTCCGGTAACATAACAAGATACTACCCTATAGTATTATCGGTAAGTTTTGTTTATCAGATACTCCTTTATCTCCCTGTTGCCCCATTTATTGAAATTTATCATTATTTTGCATCCAGTACATGTACTGGATTCAGGCAACCATTATATATAATATTCAAATAAAATGACACAATTAAGAAGCAATTTGTATTACTCAGCAGATATTCCAAGTCATAGCTTTTCGTTGCTGTTTCTTTGGAATTCACAATTTAATGTTAATGGAATTTGATTAGTTTTTTGTCTTCAATGAGAAATATTTAATAATAATATGCTTTAGTAAAATTAGATAATATGGATAATATAGTCACAATTTCTATAAATCTCAAAATGTAAAAATGTGTATGATAAAAATGATAGTTTGAATGGAATGAATTGAACTATTTGAATAGAATGAATTGAACTATTTGAAATATGTAAGTGTTGAGAGAATAATTTAAGATGCGTGAAGTTACAAAATGCCCCTGTAAAATAAAAATAAAGATTTCACATTTTATTAATCTATTCTGGGGAAGGTATAATATGTAGTTGTCTCCCTTCCTTTAAATGGTCCTAAATAGACTCATTGGAAGGAAGGACACAGAAACTTTATTTACTTTCAGAAACCTTAATGTACATCTTGTCTCCTTTATTTCAACTACTACTTGCTAATATAATGCCACCAACTACATTAAAATCCCAATTCAGTCGGCCAGTAATGATCTTTTGTCTTTAAATTTTAAAAAAAGAGCCAATTAATTAAAATGATATTACAGAGTGGCACTGTGACCACAAAAGGAATTGTTGGTGTTTATAATACCCCCATAAGAGTAGTGTTTTATTTGATTATGCCAAGTATTAGACTTAAAGAAATATTTTGGACTACTCTGTGTCTTTCTTAACTATGACTGTGCCTGGAATGCTTTTGAAACAATTGATACACAATCTTCCTAGTCTAATTAGAAGAAATAAAGACCGCTTGTTATTTATTTAATCTCTATATGTTTACACAGACAGAACCAAACTAGGTAGGGAATATTGTATTTTTATTATAAACAATGCAATGATTTATAATTGCAATATAAAGCTACCCCATGCTGAAACAACATATGTTTATGATTTATATCAAAACACATGTAATATAATATCACTTTTTGTATGGAACATAATGTTTACACTTCTTTCTCTGTAGCCATGGTGATTCTGTGAGTAACAGGCGCTTGCTCACTAACCAGGACTGTCCTGGGATTTTTCAGCATGATTTCCGCTTGTCATTCATTGTCAGTCATCCAAAATATGAGGTCTGATATACATGTTGGTGTGCATATAAATGAACTCTTGACAATTTAAATTCCATTGCTGTCAAGGCAAAATGTTCCCCATATGAACATTTATGGCGTATACCTGGTTGGTACAGAAAAGTAGGACATTTAATAAACTCATTCATTCATTACATGTGCTTTTTTTTCATTTGGTTTATATTCACTTCCAAAGGCTCTATTGCCTGAAAATCCCCAAATCCAGAAAAGGAGTATTGAGCAATATTCAGGAACCATCTGTAATATTCATGCACTATGTAGTAATCTTCTATAAAACCTCCCAAATACTTTGTGATCACAGTCTTTCGTCTACCTATGAGCTAGAATGTTCCAACTGGATATAGGTGTTCATTAGGTGATTGCCTTGGCTCAGTTTCATGATAGAACAATTTATGCTTGATCAATGCATTAGGAGATGATAAATTTTATTGTAATTACATGTAAGTGCTAGGGATGAAACTTGTTGTATAGTTTCATTGCATCTATTCCATGATAATCAGCATTTTCTAATTAGGTTAAGCAGAATGATAAGTAATTTGAGTGCAAGTAATTGATGAATGTCATCTATATATTTGGGGTTTAGACTGGGCATATCAGCCTCACTGTTGGAATGTACTTTTAAATGTATATAACTTATCAAATATAATTTTTAGTGATGATAAATTGTGGAAAATAAGATAATTATGGCATAATTATAGATATGATAAATGATAATATATACATGTACCAGTTAGTATGAAGTGTGCCTCAGAACACATTATGCAGAACAAACAATACATGTAGGCACACATTATGGGTATCAGGATTAAATGCATATATTTTGAAAACAAATACCTTGATGTTTCTCCCAGTTTATACACATTTCAGATTTATATAATTTGTTGATCCTTTGCAATTTATTACATACATGTAGAATATTGTGAAAGCTTAAAGATATGTTATGGGAGATTTTTATAAGGAGTTAAGCCAGGCTGACACTCGCACGACTTTTGGCCATGATTTTGTCATGCCCATCAGTGTCCACATTGACACGAACTGGCACGACGAGTTCACGCATAGTTTGCGCATTGTTGACGTGCTTCCCGCATTGGCACAACGAGTTTGCGCAAATCGGTTAGTGTCGTGCCAATGCGTGCCACGAAATTGTGCAAGTGTCAGCCTGGCTTTAGCCATTCTTGCTATCAGTTCAAAAATAGATGACGAAAGAAGAATATATTGAAAATTTCAGTCAAATTACTTTATTCTGAACATAGTTATCACCACTATAATTTTTGACTAGAAATGGTATTTAACTCCATCTTCACTGATTCTTAGTATGGCCGATCGTTTGATTGACAGGCGTTAACTCCACCTACATAATCTCTGCTGTCTGCTGTCATCATATCCGAGTTCATTTTGTGCTTGTTGTGTAAATAAAGATCTAATTTATAATTTCTATGACATCTGAAGCCTACATGTAAATAAAGACTTGCAATAATCAGAATTAGCTCTTGCATAATGCATGTTTAATATCTAGAAGTAGAAAACAGACTTTCAGGACAAATATGGTAGGTACACTACAAAAAAGTGATGTATTGAAAATGTCACAACATTCAAATTATAGAACTGGATGTTCAATTCAAAAAGGATGAAATAAGTTTAGTTGAAATAATCAAATACATAAAGTATGTGGTCAAAATTTATCTAAACGTCACTGGATTCTTATTAAGTAACCAATATTGAATTAATCATTGATGTAACCAAACTTATCTGTATTTGTTTATTTTACAACCATTTGTTTGGTTTTTGTTTTACAGACATATTTTTTGTTTGGCTTTTTCGGCCTTTTTGTGTTTTTTGAATTATGCCTGTTTCATCTCAATCCTCAACTCTTTTGATGGGCCTCATATTAATCTAATTGAATCCGATATTTTGATTTTATTTTCTTAAATGTTAAATAATCTGTGTACTGTTGGAAAGTTTTTCATTTAAATATGTGTGTCAAAATTTTAATTATGAGACCAAAAAATACTGTCCCTAATTAAAATCTCCAATAATGAGATCATCCAAAATCAGTGACTACTATACTATTAAGTATCCATGGTAACAGCACTACTGACAAAGGAACTACTGACAGTGTTAAATCTAGAAGGGGGGACCACAGTACAGAACAGATGTCTAAATGGCCTTGGTGAAACAAGTACAAGGCACATGTCATTTAATTTTCTACAACTGGCCTCAGTCGAGCTATAATTCCATGTAATGTGAGAAGGGTTTATGGGAAATAGGATAGTTTTGTGAACTATAAGGATACTACTCTGACAGTGAAAGTGTGAAGACCATTTGGTCTAACGGTGTAACTAGTCATTCATTAAGTGTTCAAACCTCCGGAATTAAACATCTACGTAGTGTTTCTCTAAAACAAAAGCTGTGTTCCATAATAAGGATAACTAAGGTCAATACTGTGAACTTTTATTCTCATCCCATGTGGGAATACATGTGGTAGAACTTTATATAGAAAATCTATTTGTTTGTAGATTATATACATGTAGATGTGCAAGGATTATAACTTTTACATTATTATTTAAAAGTTTTGATTCATTATGGTGTCATTAAAGACATCTGTTTATACAATGGTAAGTATCCATTTTGAACAAATTATGGCCTTTTTCCTCATTATCAGACGGCATGTTGATATACTTATACCATTGTCATAGATTTCAAAGGATTTTTTTCCAATGATTATTATATTATAATTAGAATTGAGAAGCTTCAGTTTCATTGTAAAATTTTTGAGTAGCGTTTTATATCGGTGCATATTGTTGATGTCATACCGACAAACAAAATAAGCTTTTACTGGACTTAAACTGGAAATAAATTACGAATTATTAAGAATAATATTTCATATTTTGATATTTTGTCGCAAAAAATTATCAAAGATGGCTATTTTTGTATGGTCAGGTTTCAATGGCAAATTTGAGTAATAAACATGGTTACTTTAAGATGAATGTCAATAAAGTAAAATGACAGGAAAAGAGTTTTTAATGGAGATGACCTGAAAGTGTGTTTTTTTCATGTAAAAGTTCATTTGTTTAGCCATACCAAAAATAAACAACTTTTATCCAAATATTTAACAGACACTCAAAATAACAGACATAAAAGACAGCTATTAACCATCTTCAGGAAAAAAATGGAAAACAAGTAGAAGAAACCACTTTTGAAATTTTTTTAATAGTTTTCATGATGTTAGATTTTGAATGTTTAATGACGCTCTCGTTTTTTTATATGATTGTCTTTAAGTGATTGTCATGGTTTTCAGGAATGTTCAATTTGAAAACTTGATTTGTAACTGTCATTTTCCAAATGTTAAACTGGAACATTTGTGGTCCAGACCATATAACTGTACATACATAGATACATGGTTGCCATGGGTAACATGATTTTAAATGAACCAATCGTGTAGTGATGCTGTCATTACATGAGCAAATGGTATTACTGTTCAACTGTGTTGTGACTTAGATAAATGGTTTGGCATTTAAATGACCTACATGGACAAGTGAATATAAACCCACAGCAGGCCCTGGCTTAACATATAGATTAGATAAATTCTAATATCTATATATACATAAATGAAGCCAAACTTTTGTTATGATACAGTGTGCTTTAAATTTGTTATTATATGTATAATTTATTGACCAGCGTAACAGGCCTTAGTTATTTATTAATGATAAAATAATATTGGTCCGATTATCATGTCTGTTACTTGGTCACTTAAAATCATCTAAAAGTACTTCCATTGTCACAACATTGATAAAGTAGAGTATTAAAAAGTTGGGATGATAAAATAATGAGGTCCTCCACTCACACATAACAGTTAGAATTTTCTCCGACAGAAGCCATATGAAGATACACTGAAGACCAGGATGATGAAATTAATGTATTAAACACTCCTAATAGGCTAATACTGACTAATGATTAAAGGGTCATCAAGTAAAAATAGAATTTATCCCTTCAACTGTTGACCAGTCACATCAGCTGTCCATCAGACCTCCAACATCAAAAGTCATAATGACTAGTCAATTGATCCCCTTCTTTATCCATTTGTGTACATGTACTGAGTTGAACCAATATAAAGTTTTATGTTCAACAAGTTGATACCATCGGTTCTTCTGGTTTTAATGGGAAATTGTACATAAAAAATAATTGAAAGGCTAGAAATTATATGGTGCTTAATTTATGAGAAAATTCAGGCCTTTAATTTATACTTTAACACAATATCATTCATTTTGACCAAATTGACTTTTATTTTTAAACCAAGCATTTCCTTTTCAAGTCTGGTTAGATACATGTATATTACTCCAAATATTAAAATAAATTAATAACTGTATGAATAATTACATTTCAACCACATGATGAGGTAATGGTTTTAAAAAGAAAACAGACCCAAACATAAATCTTATAAATGTATACATGTAACAAGAATTCCTACTACTACCTGTACTAGTACTCATGACAAATTATACGGGTACATGAATTAAAGACAAGTGAATTAAGATGCATAACTATTGTTTATTTGCATGATTTAACAAAGGCATTTTGTGTAAATAATAACAAAAGATGTAATGCTAACAATAGGATTGGTTTCCTTCTACTGTAGTTTTTTAGGTGGGTGGTTGTTTATTTAACGGGATCATGTATTGTGGTTAATTCAATTCATCCTACGGAAAACGAAAACGTATGATTCATTGGTTCACTTGTCTGTCCAGTTTTTTTGCTTACATTGTAGATACAGGGTGTATGGAACAAACAAATACTCTACCTATTTTAATTTAAATACTGTCTAGTATCTATTTGTCGACGACATCACATTTGTCACAATTAGTAACAAATTAATGGGTTAACTTGACTGTATGAACATTTTCAAACCTGTGATTTAAGTTGAATTAAACAAATTTAAAGGATTTAAAGAAAAGGATATCGTGATTGTTCAGAAATCAACTTTTGTCAAAATGACAAATTCATCAACTCCTAACGATAATTGTGAAATAAAAATCACTGTTACTGATTTCGATTTAGATGTGGAACTTGATTTAACAGGCAGTAAAAACGATCAGGTAGGCCAGATTTATGTTTAGGTTAGTTAATAGATTTAAATAAAAGGAAGATAATCTGTTTTCTTTCAGCTTGTATAGTAGTTTTAATGGGGTTAATCAAAATAATTGATGGGGTCTTTCACAGATAAAATATTAAGAAGCCAGTTTTTCATGTGTTGTAAACTGAAAGGTTGTAATAAAGTATTTAAAAGTTCTTGAAGTTAATATGTTAGACAGTTTGCCATTTCTTGTGAGTGGAATGGTTTCAAAAAAGCTTTTAATAAAAGTTCCATGGAAATATTTCTATCCTCTTTGGAGGGATGTAAATAAACGACCATCCTTGTGCATATTTACTGAGTCCTATTAACGTTAATTCAAGTTTGACAAGTCAAATCCTGTGGCTATAATATCACATGGGTTATTTTTAATTTATCAATGAAACTGGTATTATATGAATTAAAGATGGTGTAATTAATGTATTATTATAGATGTAGATGGTTTAATGATAAGCTCCTCCCACTTTCTACCCAATGTTTATCTTAAAGTTCAGTGATCTAATAAATAATAATACTAATAGAGTCAGAAAGACAGATGACCATGAGTTAGTGTTAATGATATACTTATTATCTATATAACCTCTATAAAACCATTTCCTTATAAAACCATTTCCTCACACAATCAAATGATTAGAGATATTTTAAGTATACATCAATACTTACACACGTACACCAATGATAAAATGTCATATCTTACATCACAAACTCATCAAATAACTTGAAGCCTTGATAAGTAATCTTTATCAACAGTCACCATCCTGTTTCACTGAAGATTTGTTTAAACATTGATAACCAAAAAAAGTAAAAAAATGTTACCATTACTTGACTTGTATTATCTAGAATATATTCAGTCTTTTTCCATGGTTTCTGGTTTTCTAATTATCACTCAACAAAAATATATATATATATGTATGACTGTATAGGAGTGTACCTGTTCAAGACATAACAGTAAATTCCTGTTTATGTTTTTTGAACTGAATATTTTTGGTTAAAATTCCAGAGTACATGTATTTGGCTTCATTTATCATATGAAAGTCAGTGGTGTTGAATTAAATTTGTCTGTCTGGATTTATCAGACACATTAAGAATGGATTTAAACCAATTAGATATCTCGGTAAGTCCAGTTTTATCAGAGTTTTCTGTCAGTTGATATAACTAGACAGAGTCCTTTATTATTGATATGAAACAGGTTTAAGTGAAATGTTCTTCATTACATGCCCTGTTTAATTAGTTTTATTAAATTACTAGACATTAAGAACAGGGTAATGAAGATGACGATCAAGTCTCTTGAGGCATCTAGTCGAATTAATCTAACAGGTTCCCTGGGAATTTTCACAAAGTCTTTAATACTTGAACTGTTCGAATTAACCTGATTCTGTCTTTACAAGTTGTTTATGTATTTCTAGAGAATAATTATAATGTTGTTTATCAAATTTATGGACAATCCTATTTACAAGCCCATGTATTTGGTGTATTGAGTTCATTTAGTAATCTAAATTTAATGGTGCCATTCATTAAACAGATGTACATGTGTATGTAATTCCAAGTGTAATAAAATACCAAGTATCATTTATTTGAATAAATGTCTATGTGTACTTTTATTTCAATACATACAGTCAATCCTGTATTAATCAAACAGTCAAGGAAAAGAAAATTTGAAAAAAAAAATATATTGTAACATCTTGTCTTGAAGACATGAAACATGTTATTAATTGTTCATTTGTCAAACTGTCTATGTAACTGCTTCATCATTATGTATTATGAAAATCTACATAAGTATGTCTATTGATTTTGGAGAAGAAATTAAATTGGGTTCCTGATATTTTGGTTCTGTCTCTCTGGCCTTTATATGTCTTTGATGAAGTTATGCAGACGTATTAAAATTCCGTCAGTTTCTTGTTCACGCATCAGTCTATCCACTCTGAACACTTAATGTATCTACACACTGACTCATCTAAATCTATAGACACTGTTTTCTCCATCCTCCTTCCACATGAAATTATTGATTTTGGGAAAACGGTGGATAGAAATCACGAGTAATTCTGTTTATGTCTGGTACTATTTCCATAACGGCAATTTTTAATAAAGCAGGAATTACTTCAACTGTTTCTATGCACATTATCTTGGTACCAATCAGTATTTAGTGAAAGACTTGCAGGAAATAAGATTGTAATCAATGATGGAACATCTGGATTTGCCGAACAATCAGACATATCAAAGAATGTGTGATCCACGGTCAACGGTCAGACTGTAATATTTTATTAACCATGGTATTAATTTGACCAGCTGACCAGCTGATTTGTTGAAAATTTGAATGATTCCATACATCTTGTGAATACCAACTGTTAGAATTTACATTGAATCTAGATTTGCCTGTTTCAATAAGAGGGAAGCATGTTATTGATTTATAGTCTGCTATAAAACTATATTACTCATACAGTAATTCAACTGGAGGAAGTAGACAGAATACTTTCGGTCTAATCGAGGACATATTGGTTTGAAATGGTAGTCTGCAGTGGGAATTCTTAATATGTAATTTAATGCTTATATAAGTAAAACATTGTCAGTTAAATTTAGGTGATCAAGCTCAGTGCTATGGGTTTTGTGTATAGAATTTGATGGACGTCGTTGTGCTATTGGTCATTAATTCTAGTGGTGAAGTTATTAAGGGAAATTGGATTAGTTTGTTATGTTAACCAATTAGTGGGAAGCTGGTTTATATGTAAATGGTATTATGACAGATATAGCAGGTACCAGTGGGGTAGTAATGAGGAGAAAAACTGTCAAGCGTGTAAGTACAACATAAAATACATCATTGATTAGCTACACAAACTAGCTCTGTATGTCCAATTGATTTATTAATTACACATTTACATTATTCTCCTCGAGCATAAATTACATGTTCCTGTTAAGTGCTTTACGAACGAACAAATTTTTCAGAGCTTAGATATTTGGAGAAATTTATATATATTTTTTAAAATTTAAATATATAAATGTAGGCCCTACATGTATACTAAGATCTGCATTGTTGAGTGTTTATGAGCACAAACAAAACACCTTTATATCTATGTACATGTTGTTGTTGATATATTTTATCATTGTGAATACATTAGATTACACACTACTAAAATCATAGATGATTTTATGTATGTAATTTTAATTGTTAATGTTCATATCGCAAATGAGGTTACAGTTGTATTATAATTCATGTATTTGTATGTCAATAAAAATGCAATGCGTGACTGACTCTGGGTACACAATAAGTTGTATTTCAGACACTGTAAATGCATCATTATATACATTGTGAAAATTGGAAGATTCTGAAATTCAAATAATATTTTTCATCTGCAGGGGTTCAAATGATTCTAGTTGTCTCATTTTGAGATTGCTGAAATCAAATTGTACATGAGCTTGAGAGAGAGCTAAGCCAGGCTAAATATAGTAGAAAACAAGGTTTAATTTTTCTGCATCGGTTTTTTCAGCCTTAAATACATGAAAATATTCAGTTGATTTTAAAGGAATGTGCAAATTGACAAGGAATTCACTCTACATAATCTGTTTTTTTTTTCCAAAACAAAACTACTCTTTGAGAAAAACTAAGTTGTTTAGATTGGAAGCATATAGTTTAGAGATAAACAGATGAAAAAGCCTGCAGTAGGCAAACATCCCTCTATGTGTCTATGTCTCAAACTTCCAGACAAATTGAACCTGTCTTATCATTCTATAGTTTAATTGTCAACATTATGTTTAATGTTCATGTAATTCAAGTTGGCAATGTAGAATTCTCACACTCCATTTTATAATTAGCATACTTATCCAATGAACACAGTAAATATAAGCTATAGTGTATGTCAATTTATTTACCACTTCGTTAAATATTACAGATTAACTACTCATATCTCTCCATGTTTGTAAATAGTAATCAAATCTACAATATACATGTACCTGCATTGTACCGGTAGCTGATGTTGCTAAATCAATTTTGTACAGAATGGATGTTTGTTTGGTTGGTTTGTCAGACAGTTCTTGTGACATAATGATATCTTGTGTGTATTTATCAGAAACCTGTTATTTTACCACACTAACTAATGATCCAAGAATTCTTGATACTTAAAATACAGATGTGAAAATAATGTACAGACAACATGGCAATCATTTGTTGTTTATGTCAGATGAAATTGTGGACTTGTTTGACAATTTTATTGAAATGCATATGCAGGATAGTTTCTGTATTTTAGGCCGTTTCATGTTTAGGAGGAAGACATTGCGTTATATATAACTTACATTGTACTGTCTCGCAGTTTGAGATTAAACCACACTTAATGATATATGTTATTTATTGTTTGCCGTTAAGATACTCAAAGTTATATTGTTGAATGTACAGGATAAAAGGGGAATGATGCCAAAATACTTTCATGATAACTCTTCATAGATAGTTTTATAATGATAAGAGAAAAATATTTGGAATAGCTGGCAATATCAAGACAGATTGATGAGATAAGATTTTTTAGAAATGAAAAGTTGTCAGTGACTTAGTTCAAAGTTTGTGTTGACCAGGGTTGACCCAAGGAATAAATTCCCGTAATCAGAAATGTATTTTGGGGGGATATCATTGAACTGATTTACTTCATTTAAATTGATTAGAAATTGAGTGTAATCTAGTAAGAAATTTCAAAAAATCGACCTATGTCACAATCATATTTTCAATGATTATTGAAATGTCAATATATTAGAATAACAGAAAATAAAGATATGTGTTTCAAAGAATATTTGTCATTGCAATTTATTTATCAGTAAATGAGTTAATGCATTGGAAAACAACAATTCAAGTAGGGAATTCCCTGACATTAAAACAAAATAAAATTAGTACTTGAACTAATTTGTTATAAGGAAATTATATCTACTTTCCTGTTTACTTCATTTGTATTGGTTCAATTACCTTTATTTGATGTGCTTTTCAGAGAATAATTGAACATGCTCCATATAATAAAATTTTTGTTTTGAAAGATTAAGCAGAATAAGGTGGTTTATTTACTTAGTCTTTGTTTGGACTTACTCTGTTGACAATTGAACAAATAATCGGCTGTATCTCAGCACTGTCTTTATCTGAAGACATAAAATTTGAGGAAAGATGTTTTAAAGTGATGTTTACCCTGAAAACAGATAGAATTTATCATCTGATCTATATGAAATTCATATACATGTATATTATTTGGATTAGTACCGGTAAAACATATGAATCCTTTCAATATTCAAATTTCAATAATCTCTGTTATGTCTCTTGTTCCGCTTACTAGAACTTTGTGAAAGTTCAAATGACAAAAAGTATCATCTGATATGTAATAAATTTATATCACATTGACAACAAAAGAATAAATATGCGACAACCCTTGTTAACTGCTCGGACAATTTAGCTGCAGTGGGCGTAATTTTCATTGCTTGACAATCTTTCATTTAGTAGATGTGCAGCATGGAATTAAAACTTCAAAATATTGCCTGATTTCAATTTCAGGTCGAGATTGAATTAATATTAATAATTTGTGTTTACTTTGTTTATGCCCTAAAGCTATAGGGTCATTGATAATGTTTGATTCCAGATATGAAGATTATTCTTAAGAGTTGATTCATGAAATATTATTGAAAGAGTAGCAGAAATCCTAACAGACAAGATATTTTTGTTAATTGGCTGGTTGTACCAATCAAATTATGATGTTATTATCCAGTCATGTAATTATTGATGTATGGTTTCCTGTAACAAAAAAAGTGCATTATACTCTGTTTCCTGAATTTACAATTATTTACCATTGCATGACTAAATTATTTTTGTAGCCATTATTGACATTTGGTTTAAAATGGATGTCATACCACACACACGCACTAATCTTTGAATTATTTTATACAAATGCAATATGTGATAGGGCCTACTATCTTGGATACATAAACATTTATCAGGTGCTAAAAATTTACAATTTATCTTCAAAGATGTCATAAAAAAAATTTGCTTTTTCTGAGAAGTCTAGAATAGCCTGAAATCGCTTATAAAATGAAATCTGCCCACCAAATGTTCACAGACTAACCCCTGTGTAAGATGTGGACAGTTTCTAATAACTATGTGTGACATAGATAGCAACCAATTTTTGGTTGAGATCATGCTGTAGCTATGACTCACATCCTATGTTACTTTATAATAGTGATATTTACATATGATGTGGAAGATACAACATCTTACTCAGTGAACAGGATTAGTTTCTTGGTTGTAACTTATTTGTACCGAAGGAGTAATCCCCCTTTAACTATATATATTGTTAACTTAGAAGTCTCTTGGATCTTAATCATTTCTGATTTGTTCATGCGATTTTCATCAGAGATCAATTTTCTGCCAAGATGAAAGTCAATACTGGGATGTACATTACTTCCATAAAAAAGGGGTCTAAAATTACATTGGCAAGATAGCTTCTTCATTACAAATGAAAAGTATGTGCCAAGAATTCGTACTGAATTGATTACCTCATGTATTATACGAAGGTGAATTTGAGAATATTTTTGTACTGTTAACAATAATTAATAGTTTGAGGATTCTATAAATATGTTATTTTATGGGGAAAAAATAAATCCAAATAAAGTTAATCAAAGTATGTAACCCTGATATACAAGATATAGTGAATGAAGAAGGTTTAAGGAAATTTATTTAATTATAACGTCCATAAATAACAACAACATTTATTGATGAGTCTAGACATATTAGAAGTTATCTTTTAAAAAAACCCTGTAAAATATTGATAGAGTATCCTTGTTCAATTTCCTGTAAATAAAACATATCTAAAGTTATTGTACATGTATAACCCAAGTTATATACTGTTTTGTGTGTCGTCTGATGACAGCATGTTCATTCGTTATTATCTGCAGTTAATGTTTCCATAGTATATTTCGAACATTTGGGTGGTTTTGAATTAATTTAAAAACTACATATTATTGTCTAGACATTTTATGCAAATAGAGACTTACTGTCTACAGAATATTTTCATTATTTGTTTACAAACTCATTTTGATCCTTGCGACTAACTTGAAAATAATAAATTAATTAGACAGACCCACTTTTATAAAGCCGGTAATATGGGTAGAAGTGGTTCATTAATCTATATAGAAATGTTGAAAAGGATTGGTACTAATGATTGTTATCAAACTGTCAAGTTCTGTCTGGCTAGAATCGCTAGACTTGAAGATTTATCTTATCACTCGGCTGTCAATCACTCAAACAAGCCTGTCATTTTAATAAATTAATAATTCATATGGCAAAATGTATTTTGAATGATTATAAAGTATTGTAAATACCAATATCAGTTGTTGATAATAAATGTTTTAGAATGTAACAGATGGGTTGTGGGTGATGAATTGTTATACTTGTCATTTTAAGTCAGTTTGACAACATGATTTGTGGTTGTTGCTTGCGTGAGGTGGAGATTCAGATTAGAGGATTATTCACACTGGGAATATAATTGAAAGATAAATTAAAAATAGTGTAATCATTATAACTTTCAGTGTGTACATTTAGCTTTTTTTAAATCAAAGGGTCATTATCATTCTTGGGTAGAAAATTCATAGAAAACACTGCCATACATAGTAAATGTACTATGTATAAATACTGGCAATATTAATTGCAAATAGCCATTATCTCAAAAATAATATCAGAGTAGAGATTAATGATATTCAGTTTTGTATATATACATGTATGGCTTTGGTAATTTGGAGCAGATTAGGGTGATTTGACTGAAATTGTTTGTATGTAACAAGGTTTTATTAGTGTAGTTGTTATGTAACAAAATAATTCCATTCATATAGCTACAATCTGAATGTGTTGTAAAATATTGTATTATTATACACTATGCATTGTATGTTCTTGAATAAATGACTATAATATGTAGGAAATACAGTTCATAGTTGAATGAAGGATAATATCCCTCTTCCTTTTAACCCTTTGATCCTGCAAACGACTTTCTCTAATCTTTCTATTCTAATACACCAGAGGTGACAAGTATGTCTCTAAATTCAATTAATCTATTGTATAATCTGTGAATGAACACAATGACAATGTTTTTGGCTTGACCTGTGTCATGGAATAATACCTGTCCGCCTTGTAGATTTTTGACAAGTAGATTACTGTGGCTGTGATAGGTTGGCGTCTTGAAAGGAAGACTATAACAAGTACTGACTGACAGAAACCATAACAAAGTTTATTATTGAAACATGTAGTTGGTTATTGTTTAGCTTTGATCACATAGGAAGTTATTTCATTGGAGATTTAGATGTCGTCTGCTACTCATTTGTTCACCATTTGACACTCGAGACTCAAAAAATTCTTCTTTTAATTTCAATTCCAATTCATAAAAATCAAATATTGTTACATCTGTGGAATGGAGATCAAAGTTTACTACCAAGAAATGTCAAACTTATGGGAATCATGATTGATTTTGTTAAAACATTTTATGATTAATAGAATGAACAATAGTGATATTATTATTTCATATTGAATGTTATCTCCCTGCCAATTATGTCGTGGAAAAGTCAACTAAATGAACTCAGTATTATAGATTGATACCAAATGTCTGTTTATAAGAGATACTTGGTAGCTCCAGCTATCTGACTTCACGATCAATGTATGAATGAACAAAACACGGTGTGAGCATTTACATCAATACATGTGTTGGGTATTTATTCAGTATCGGAAGAAAAGGTAAGACGTGGACTGTTTTTACTGTTGGTGAATTGTTCGGATGGATGTGATAAATGTATGGTAAACAATAAAGGGTACCAAGTCAAAAAGAATTGTCGATGTAGATTAAGAGGTCATCTATTGAAGTTATTAGATCCATTGAATAAGAAATCACATGGTGAGCAGACGTGAATACTAGCCCTGCTAGAGCTACAGCCTTTATGTCGCTCGGCTGGATTTATTCAGGCAATAACATACCCATAAAATCGGATCGTAAACTACTGTGAGTCCACCTGTTGTTCATTAATTAACGTGGATATTTAATTACAATAGAAGGTACGTTCAATACATGCAGCAGTCTATGTGTGGAGAGAAAAAGTAAAAAACAATTATTAGCCATGTGTACTGGTCCGATTGAGTCAGACTATCCTATGTTTCAAGCTTATATATTCTGACCTAGAAGCACAGATATAGAATTTGAGTCAATTTGATTAAGCTTATTCAATACTGGAAGCATAATTTGGCAAAACAAGATTTAAATGTCATATATTTATGGGTATCAGATACCATGATGGAACAAAAGATTTGTCATGAAATTAACATTATTTTAGAATTTGTTATGGCTGTTGAATTGGGTCTGTTTGTTAGTCAATATTTGATTTTTGTCTAGAAGAACATATAATGTAAATAACAAACTTCTACTTTATATTTACACAACAAGATTAATGTCTGAAAAATATGCAAAATGTGTAAAGGGTCAAACTTGTATTCAGTTAAAAAAATTGATAAAATTTCAACATAGTAAAATTTTTAACCTATTTATCAATGATAAGGAATAAAGAGTAGACTGCTGTGGGTATGGATGGACACGTCACAATAAATTGAATAAAACATGTTATTCTCATGTGAATTTGAATAATGTATGCATTATTGATTCTTTCGTGTCTGAGTTTTGTACATATTAACCTGTATGTGCTGATAAAAATATATTCAAATTAAAAAATTCTGGATCCCAGATTGTATCAGGAAGCATAAAGATAAAAATAACGTTTTCAAAATGGAACTAATATGCAGGAATTTGCTTGAATTTGCAGGACCAGGGATATCACTGTTATTGAGCAGTTTAGTTGCGATCTCTGGTACATTTTGGTTTAAACAAAGAATAGTCTAATATTTAAACAGTGTGATCATGTCTCTAGTAGGATCTTGATTCTATGAACTAAGTGATACTATTAAATCCAGACGACAGATGTAGTATTTCTTTTCTAAATATAAAACATCTCGAATAAATATAAATGGTAAGGATTCTTTATCTTATAAAATGACATTCTCAACAGTAAGTTTCCTTGAAAACGTCTAATGTGTTATTTAATAATAGTAATGGCTTCTGACGGTAATTAAGTATTTTGCTATTTTGAGATAGAAATGTTAGCTATTGTTTAACATGATTCACTTACATTTGTGAAATGAAATTGCCCGCAGTTCTCAGGTGGTCAACCAACAAGTAGGAGTGGTTTAAACGGATAATAGAGGCTTCAGCAGCTAACTACACGTATTAGAGTACTTATTAAAGATAAAAACTTTTCTTCCTGTGGTGTACTTAGACCATCTTACAAATATATCAAAGTAGATAATTAAATTACTTTAGATACCACATAAAAGAGAATGTAAATAAAAATGAATAAAGATAGCTAAATGAGATGAAGAAGAATAGTAGGGTATTTTTACTAAAAGTTGATGTTATGAATGGATCTCCACATGATGTTACTTTTGACATTAGTTTTTGTAGCTTATAAATTCTTTGTAAAACAAATGTATTACCATGGAGATTTCCATATTGTACTGACCAACCTGATAAGAATGAAAATTTCCATAAATAAATATAAGTCTATTGTAACAGATGATTGTCTGTAAACAAGATCTCTCACTATAATAATAATAAAGTGTCATAAAGAAATAGTTGTTTAGATGATGTGTCAACTTGTCAGAATTATCTGCAATCTAGACATAACAATTGTATTATAGTAAAATTGATATGTTATTAAAAAATATATCAATGTTGAGCCAAAGTGATAAGACCAGTAGATTTTTACATAAAACATTTTTAAAACACCAATCCCAGATTTAACAATTCTACTTGAAATAATTATAGCTTTTTCTGACAGGGGGTTACAATAAGATAACCTTTATTTTGTAACAATTTCTAATATTTCATGCTTCAACACATTGGATTGTCCATGCTTTTGATAAGGTACAAGTGAACATAAAAATGAGATAAAGTAGAATGTTTTCTTTCTGAAAAGAAAACCATGAAACCCTGCTGTAAAAAATTGAAAAAATGAGTTTACAAATTGTGTCGAGTCAACAAAAATTTATAGAAAAATATCATTCAAGTGTGTTGTCAATATTTGTTTTATGAAAAAAAATAGTAGTATATTGTATGAACTAACAGGCCCTTCAGCAGTTATATTCAAACTTCTAATCTTCTAGATGACAAGATCGAATTTGTAGGCTACTAGAGTTAATACACAAGGTCATAAGGTGTATGTGTGTGTTCCTGCGTTTCATGTAGATAAAAGTGTGAGTGGTTGTTAAAGAGATAATATATCTTGTCTTATCAATAGGTCATTGTATATATCTATATATTGTATATTTACGTCTTATATTTAACAACAGGTAAAATCTGACAGGTATACACTGATTGATGCATGTTATATAGTACACAGATACCTCGATCCTGCTGTTAAAACTAGTTTAACATACAACTTTCATTTGAATCGAGTCCAAAGAAAACTTTCACGACCTGAAACAAAAGACAGAATAGGACTAATTCACTTAAAGTTAGAGCCGAGAGATTAAGAGGGTAGTGTGTGGATCCTTCTATTTTTAGTTTCAATCAGTGAGAGCAATCTTTACAGTTTTGTAATAAAACTGAGTACCTATACCAATGTTAGCCAATCTTTAGGTCATGTTCATGTAATGTGTACGTCATTTTGAGAAGGTGAGAAACTTTGTGTTTACTTTAAAAACACTTGAGACAGCACATCGGATTGTTGACTATTATACACTGGACATTTTGTGTGCGTTAGATGTTTTGAACAGTGTGTATCTTTCAATGGGTTGATATTTATCGGTTTACCTATCTACCTAAAAGTTGGATTATGGAGAAACGCACTGCCATGAAAACTCTGGAAATATCCTCGCTGAGTTTGGTAGACAATACCTGTTCTAAAAGAAATTCAGGAAACCATGGTTCTAATGATAGTACCTCGCCATCCATTATTTTAGAAGATATGAGCTTATACTATTTTAGACAATTAGCGACTAGCCTACAGGTAAGTTTTGATAACCTATTTAAGACGTCTGCCAGAAAATTAGTTAGAATAAATATTTGTTTCTCTTATGAACGTGATGATTCACTTGTTTTTTGGAAAGGTAATATTCTTGTTAAAATATTGCATCAAGACAGGTCAAATGTCTTTTGAAGTTTTTCAGCAATAGAAACACAGTATTTATTTTATCCAATGTTTTATTTATTTATTTACGGGAACTTCTGATTAAATGTTTAGTAAGTCAACAGAATTTGGTCAGTTTTTTTGATCTTTGATCAAAGCCGAATGCTTTCTCCTTCTTTATTTAGCACACAACTTTTTTAATTGAAGACAAAGCAAGAGATTTGAACGATTTAATGGAACTATTCAGTAGGGATTTATCAATGTTGATTTAATCTTGACATCCAAATTTTGTGAACCAGGTTAAGTTATTTTTCTTTGGCAGAAGTAGAAAATGGTTGACAGCTGTCCTATAGGTTACTGAGTACTAACGATTGTTGAACCAACTGTCAGTTAAATATCTGATAATCTGTTTGTAATGTGACAAGATTTTAGTTTATTGTATTGTGACCCTTATTGCACAGTTTTAGAAATATATTATTGAACAATTATGAAGTATTTGACTTGTTACAGTTTATTAGGTAACCCAGTTATGTAGAAGTTCATGTAATATCTCCCCGTTAACTTCTGTTAGGTGAAACGTTTAATTAGTCATGATTAATTAATATCTGTGAAATTACTTTATGGAAGCAGAGATTAAATAGTTATTTCACACACACACATTTGATATTAATTAATCATGAGTAATTGAACAGTTAGCACTTATTGCAATATAGATACATGTAAAGTGATAGTACAATGTTTATACTGTTACTCGTAGCCGTAGGTATCTGCTGGAGATGTTTTGATTATTTCTAATGGACAAATTGAAAGGGAAGATATAGAAACTGTGATTTAAATCTTGATTCAAATTCTTTTATTTATGACTCATTCCAACAACCGTATCTCTCAAAACTCATTGTCAACAAAGACAAACAGAATTGAATTTAAATAGTAAACATTGCAGCTAACTAATAGAACCCCAATATGAAAATATACTATAGTTCTTAGAGACAGCCATATAAAAGCTGTTTTAAACAACAGTTACAGTATACGTTTACTTTATATGGAAAAAAAATTGCCCCACTGCTTTTGTAAAAAATAAATGAAAAAAAAGCAGTGTGGCAATGGCAGTACTGATGAAGTTATGTGAAAATCATGCATCTTTGGGGTACTAATTCAAAGTTACAAAGTAGCATATTTTGGCAAACATCACACTTGTAACACAAAGCACAAGACGTTCACATCCCAAAACTTCTCTTAGGGATGCCAAAATTAAAAAGAATTCGTCTGGGTTTGTGGGAGACTACCTCCCTGGATCCCCATATGCCCCAGTGCTTCAGGTTCTTATAGAAATCTCATGTTAAAAATGCCAGCATGTTAAGTGTAAGTAGTGTAAGCAAAACCAGACAAACTGTTCTGACAGCCTCTGCCAAGGGTTATGTTTGATTACTAAGATGTCTATTCTACTTGAAACTGCTTATTTCCACAAAATGTGCATGCCCTAAGATAGCAAGCTGGCACTTACAACCCTTTGAGACAGCCACGAAAAACTGGTTTATTGCCCCACTTTTCAGATTTTAGCTTATAGTATAGTGGCTGAACACCATTATTGAAAAGACAAAAAGCAATTTTACCCTTCTTTATCAGCTGACTCTTGACAAAAACAAACAAATAAATATTGTAAGACGAGACAGCAAGTTTTCTGTATGTGTCATATATTAATATTTGTCACTATTACAAACTTTACTTAGAATGTGAGGAAGTGACTCACATCCCCTTCTAGAATAATAATTTACAGATTCAAATAGAAATTTGTATATTTTCCTTTGGATACATTATGTTGCCAATTTTAATCTTATCGAAAATGATTTATATAGCTTGTAGCAGTTGGCAACCACTCATCAGAGTTATTAATGATATAAATCTAACTATGTTTTATTCTCTTTATGCAGATGACATATTGTAAATGGTGGGATTGATTTCAAATTTCAGTTATCTTATCTTGATGGAGAGTCTTTTATGTAAATGTCATGCTGATGTTTAAAGAGCACTTTCTTCCTACACAGCTGTAAAGTTACCCAACAAAACATTTTAAATCTAAATGTAAAAGGTCAATTTATTCTGTTACACTGTACAATATGCTCGGCAAAAAGTTGATTTATTTAACAATGGGTAAAATGATCAATTTGACCTGATTTGGTTGTTTCTTCCAAAAGATGGCATAGTATGCAGAATGTATTTCAGTTACTTTGAGAAAGATTGGAAAATTACCAGATATATAAAAAGTCATAGATGATAGACCTTTTGACAAGTAATATCTTTTTTCATGACATCCCTTCTAACCATGAAACCCTTCAGAAAGCAGTCTGTAAACCTAAAGATGTTAATTTGAGCAAAAAAATTAGATATATAGCCTGTTTGGACGCTTAAGTTTAACTTTGTAGTTTGTACGAAAACGTGGCGCAAATAAACCAGTTTATAAACCCCAACTCACAACCTGTCTTCACGAAGGCTTTTTATTTTAAACTGGTTCATCTTGGCCGTCTGAACGGGTTGGCTTCAACACCCTGGTTCCAGCTTGCTTTGAGCAAATGCAGTACTCCGTAAAATACATTCCTGTGGAAATATTTTGGGTCAGGCAATACCAATGTTATCAAAAGCGTGCGAGAACTGAATAAAGATTATGAAGCTACCTATGCGTAGTTACATGTATCTTTAATCTCCGACCAAAGGGGTCAGAATAGTTAAATTGATTTGGCTTATAGTACGTGCGAATGCAACACGATGCTGTCTTAAAACCCCAGCGATTTTGAACTGGTTTAAAACTAAGCGTCTGACTGGTATAATAGTTTAATCTAGGTTCTACTCTAGGGATCTGACACACTGTACCTACATTGAAAAAGCCGCTTTTAAAAATGGCTGATGCCACATTTGACATAATTAAAAAAAATTTTTTTTTTTAATTGCACTTTGAAATGAATTATTTAAAACATGTATTACATAGAAATTATTGAAGCCAACAGGTTTTTGTATAGATGGCGTGAGTCATTACAATCAATAACATGGTAGCTTGTCTGGTTATATTTAGAAACAGCATCATAACTTTTTGTCAGCTGATTTTGTTTAGAGCTGTTTAATGATAGTGGCAGGAAGGATAATTGATGAGGCAATCAAAACCCACATGGAGAATTACATAGCTTTTAAATAAACATGTAAAATATGCATTTTATCCTTTCTGCTGTGGTTAGAGAGGCGCCATATGCTTCCATCGTTAGTATTGATTGGTAGATTGCCCACTCTTTGTTTTGTTGATTTGCCTGTATTCACTTCGCAGCATGTTAATTATATCTAGAACATAATACAAATGGCATACATTGTTAGCTTTAATTGATTTATTCCACTTTGGCAAGCATTTTGAAGGTTGTGTCAAGAACATGAATATTTTGGTCTTAAAGTTGCATTTTGCAGACTTGTGTGAAACTGTGAACTATTTTCAGCTGTTCTGTTATTTTTTAGAGAATGTTTTAAGAGAAGACAAGTCAGAAGTTCTTTTGTTTATTTATTGTATTTTCATACATGTAGCCTTGTTACTGCTCACTATCCTCTGGGTTCCTCTGGTTGCTTATCTATTATATGTATAGTGACACAATGATGTTATTAAAAGAAAGTGAACACTCCCCCTCACCCCAAGTATCCAGTTCTGTCTCTGTTAAAAACTTGTTTTTGCTCAATTACTATCAAAGAACACTGTCTAATTAACTGTCTAATCTAATTAGTAAATCCTTTCTAATTGATTTATTCCTGAAGCAATCAATGCCTTTGATGCGCAGAAGAAACATACAAAGTGCTGTGATTTAGAGCTAAATAAAATATTAGTGAGGAGATGAGACCAGAAAATAGTGAATAGTTAAAAGAACGAGGGTGTCTGTGGACTGACAAACTAGGTGTTGGCTTTGGTTCCTAACTCTATATATAGAAGTATCATCAGGGATCTTGTAATGGAAAAGCATCATGATGCTCGGATGAAATTGAAAAACAAGCTTCCAGTTAAGCTGTTTTTGGCAGAGGGACTTTTCCCATGAGAGACATTATCGTTTATTATAGAGTGTAAATTGATCTTGAATTTGAACCATAACATATCTTGTAACAAAAATGATAGCATAAATATTACAATTTGGTTTGTTACCTTACCGTACTTATATTTAATAAACCTGAGAAAAACAGTACTCACTACATGTAGGTAAATGATACATGTAGATAGATAGATTTTATTGTATCTAAACACCCCATAAGGGGCAGCATACAAATATCCACAAAAGATTATGAGAAGGAAAAAAAAGCTTGAACATCATTTATGGCAAAGGTCAATAATTAAAATTAAAAACAAAAAACAACATTTATGGCAAAGGCTAATAATTGAAATTAAAACCAAAAAACAAACCAAAAAACAACAAGTAAAGAAAAAAAATTCTAGATATAAGTAACTAAATATCAAACAGTTTAGGGTGTTGAAAAGAGACAATGAATAAAAAATGAAGCAATGTGATCAATCAATTCTGAGCTGTTATGTAATAGTTGTTATATGAATGGAGTATGAACCAAATGAATGCATAACCAATGAGGTTTCACGTAAGGTCTCATATGCAATTAAACAAAACAAACCTGGTTGTCAGGTATGAAGCAAACTTTGACATTGGTACATATGTATAGGTATGTATTTCAATGGATGTGGCACTGGCAGAAAATTTGCAAATACAAATAGGATTTTATAAATGGCTGACATATTATGCTTGACATGTTGGACCAGATGTAGAATTGGTACAGATAGAGGCAAATGATTGTACTTTTCAATAACAAACTCAACCTTTTCATTTATATGTCATAGATAAATAGAAAAACTTAACGACTAGCCAGCCAACACATCCAGTTTATAGACATGGAACTCATTATCAGTATCGATTATATCAAGACTTAATTAATTAGTTCTCTGTTGACGAAACTCATAATATTTAATGGCTAACACAGAAGAATGAACACAAACTGATGCCATAACAAAACCTAATGATATTCTTGTAGCAGACGACACTAATGTTGACATCGTTTCAATATTTACCCACACTGTGAGTCCATGTCCGATAAAATTTCTGGCTTTTAGGACATTTGTTGATCTAGTGTATTAAGCGATGGAGGGACATGGTGTAAGGTGTCGTCGCATGAATTAGAAGCACACAAACCTACTACCCCCATACATTCTTAAGCCCAAAATTTTTCTTCATTCTGCTTAGATTTAGTCAAGTGAAGTTCTTTATATTTTATGTGTCTTAAATTTAAAGATAGATTAATGGTAGGTTTTCTTTTTATCTTTTTCAATTTTTTCATCTAGTTTGTCTTAAAGCATTAACATCATATTTTTTACCTCAAATGTGATCGCTTTACAGTTTGTGTTTCTATGTAATGGATGACAATATCTATATAATGGATAACAATAGAATACGTACGAAATATAAAAAAGCTGTATAAAATGTTTCTGTAAATAGAATTCCTTAATTACTACTAAAACAAACAAGAGCTTTTTGTGTATGATCACATGAAGTCCACAATTGTGGATTAACACACTTGATATATATAAGTTGAATAATACATTTTTATTATGTCTTACTGGCTCAAATCAGACTCTTTAAGTGTCAGATGAAAAGAAACCCTGGGCTGTTCAATTTTTGAACCCCCTCCCTATGCCCCACGCTCATGGTAAAATCAAGATGCAAGAGTGTCAAAACTTTTATAGATTTTGTGGCCCTTTGCTTCAGCCTACGAAGCCTATAGAAAAAATGTTTACATAAAACTATTGGAATCTTGTGTATTTTTGAGGATAAAGCGAGCTGTCAACAAAAATCACTTTTTTCACCAGACACTCATCAATGAATGACTAAATGATTATGTTTTGCAGGGGACTGACTGTATGCACCTCCACCATTAAGTACTCTTTAATGATAAGTGTAATTATTTGAAAAAGTTGATTTGTCAATAAATGGAATACTCAATACTGGTAGTGGAGCAAATTTAATAGATATGGATGTCATTTCTTAAATCAAAATTGATCTGCAGACCACAAATTTATTGACCGCTGGGGGGTTGGGATGGCCTAGTAGTCTAGACTCTAGAGTGCCGCGCTTCAACCTCTAGCTGGCCGGTCACCTCTGGCTTGCGGCTGTGGTTTCGAGCCCTGGTGTGAGCGTATGTGGCACGGAGATAGGGGTGCCTTCTCAACCTCGTGGGTTTCCTCCGGGCACTCCGATTTCCTCCCACTGCTAAAGACCCCTACGCGCAAGCGAATTATTGAAATAAAATTAAACCATATGTTAGTCCCAAAATGACCTAGTTTTTGTTGAGTGGACTTTAAACCCCATTTATCTTTCTCTCTTATAGACCGCCTTTTTTCTTGTACTAATTTAACCCCCACTAATTGATAATATAAAATTGATAAATCATCAGTTTACATTCTTTAGTTTACATTTCTGTTCATATTGATACAAATTGGTATGGCTTAATATCATAGCAACATTTCAACAATCTTCATGGCACTTTTATGTACTAGTACTTAAATAGATTTATGGTGTGTGGCTTATAAAATTTTTAATAAGCTGGTTTACTATAGATATTTTAATTGAGATTAACCACAGTGGTATATTGATTACATACTGCAGTATTAATTGACCCACCACTGTTTAACCAGTGGGTATTCTATAAATTAAGCAGATAGTAATTAACATAGGATAATTAACATAGCCCTTAAGGTGATGTATGTAAGATTATGGGTGTACATAACAGGAAGTATAGCTTCAGAAATAGTTATCTAAAGGAAACAACAGTAATATCCAG
The DNA here is from genome assembly GCA_948474765.1 of Patella depressa. Taxonomy (NCBI): domain Eukaryota; kingdom Metazoa; phylum Mollusca; class Gastropoda; family Patellidae; genus Patella; species Patella depressa. Next base: position 60,054,481 of record OX419717.1, read on the forward strand.
TCTGTTGTAACTGTACCTCATCTAACTTTCTTCTCAAATATTTTACATTTATGCTCAAATCCTGCAGAGACATGGTGATTCTGCTTTCTAAATTTGTAATTTGAGAGTTTGTTTTCAAAGAAGACTGGATTGAATTTCTATGCTTGCATGCGTTTTAAGGATATTGTTCAAGGATGTAGTTTTATTTGGAAGTTAAAAAGTGCGCTAACACAGTGTGACAAAGATCTCCAGAAAAGACAAGACTTAGTATTTAGTATTAGAAATAGTTTTTTTTCTATTTGTGTTATGGATTAAGATTTTCTTTAAATCAACTTCATACACCAGAATGTGTAAAGTTTGTGGTTGGAAGCAGGTTTTTTTGTTTAAACTGTTTTAAAAATATGCAGACAAAGACGTACCTTTGTTGATATCATACCATTTGTGAAAAAAAAAACCCTTCAATTTTTGGTGGTAAATTGTTTTTAAAATCAATAATAAGAAAAACTTATCAGGAATTTTAGTGTGTGTGTCTTTTTCGTAGTGTGAGACAGCAGTAAATTGAAGAATATCTTGTTTTGTGTGCAGATGTCTTCATTGTGTAAATTCGTATTCTTGTGTCTAAAAGGATACTTGTCTGGTACAGGATAAGAATGCAGCGTTAAAATTTGCCTTTTGTTAGCAAGTTCTGGTGAATAAAGAGAATCAGGAAACAAATTTACCAATGTAAATGCTCTTTGGATTATTTACAGCTATACCAGGGTTATATACGCTTTAAAAATTTAACTCATTTTGGCGTTACATTCTTGATAACTGCATCAAGATTTAAAAGCTTTGTCTGGTTTGATTCTTCTGTGAATTTTATTTACTGCAACACTGAAACTGTGTCCGTTTGTTTTTTCTTACATGTAGATGTTTTATTTAAGGAGACTGAGACTTTCTATTAGTTGTTTTTATTGTCACCCACTGCCAGATGTTGTCTTTGATAGAACCTGAACAGGATCAATAAGTTCAACAAACAGATCTATTTTGCAAACTGCTTTTTAAAGCTGAAATTAATCAATAATCATTGCATTGTCTGTTCCCTTTTATGAGACAACCCTTTATTTTATGTCATAGTAACACAGCCAACCATTTCATAGTGTAACCCTGGAGTTATATCTTTGTTTTCAATCCTGTGTTGTGTGCCGAGATTGAGTAAATTGTGTGTTTCTTACATACACTAATATATGGATTAATGAAACCTTAACTTATTTATTATAAATTAACTGATACTGAATAATAATAACAATGTCAGTAAGTAGTGAAGAGGAAATATTCTGGGAACATTATCCCATAACTAGAAGAGTTGTTAAAGTGCTAACGGTAAGAACCATGTGTTGTGTTTTTTTCATTTCTCATCCATGCGTGACTGACTTTCAACTCCTTCTAAGAATGGTTAGCAAAGTATTTACACAAATGAATGAAAATCATTGATAGGATAATGAATTAAGAAAATATTTATCACTATTTTAGACTAAAATCTTTGATGAATGATCAGGTGTCTGATAAGTTAATTTGTTTGTAAACTAAACACAAAGGAACAGAGGTCAGAGAGTTTTACATTGTATTGTCTGTATTCAGATTTCATCTGCAATTTAAGTTTAACATTAGCCCTGAGGAACCCAGTCACTCTACCATTGTCATTGAAGTGTGACAACAGAATAATGAGAGAACTTATCTGACCTGCCATTATGTCACTACCGTTACTCCATATGGGTCACACTTTAAGTTATATCAGTGACATTAGTGGAAACCATTAATATGCATCTTAAGGGTATAAGGTAATCATGCCTGAAGGATGCATATAGATCTCATATAGATCATAAATTTGTTTTAACTAAACACACATTGTTCTAAGAACAGGAAACTGTTATATGAATTTTTTCATTGCATGTTTAAAAATCAGCAATTTATCCAATAAAGCAGTGGATATGCTAGCAGAATCATTCACCCCCGAATGTGTGGACACACCAGGTGAATCCTTCACCCAATTCACCAGTAAATTGCATCTCCGTTCAAGTCACATAATTAAACATGGCAGCGACCATGTCTTTGATATCAGTGGTGATTGGCTAATGAATTCTACAATCCGGCAAATGCTTTGATTTTCACACCGATATTTAATGTACAGGTGATTAAAATTTGCTTTGTTCAAATCACTATAGGTATCAATTTGGTTGAAATTATAGTCATTACTCTTCATGTTTCCAAAAAATGCAATCACTTTAAGATGTGTAACTTTGTTTTAGTGAAAATGATATTGTTTATGTTTCTCAATGCTATACCGATCCCAAGATGATTTTTGCTAATTGCTTAAAGGAGCTAACTCCATATTTTCCATAATATTGGAAATAATAACATGAATAGAAGTCATAGATTAAGCAGATGCAAACCACTGTCATTATGAATTACAATAATCACTTTATATATATATTCATATTACATTAATATGTGCTTTTACACCCATTTTGTCCATTTTAAGCTTCTAAAGAATAAAGGAAAATGTAATCAAATATTTGGTCTTGCTTAACACGATAATGTATAACATTTTGAATTTAAATAATCCATTGATAGTTGTTAATACGCCTTAAAATTTAATTTCAAGTGTAAAAATAATTGATTTAAATTGTATTTGATCTAAATCTCTTGAAGATTTAAGTATTTATGTAGGAGGTTGTATTATATTTCACAAGTATCCTGATTTATATAACAGGAACTTGACGAATTATTTTATGACTCTCCTTCAATTCCTGTTACTTATTTTACAAGTGTTTTATATTTGAGTGGATACCATACAAATAAAAAAACCCAGGAAAAGATATATTATAATGGAAAATTTGATCTAAGAGCAAAATAGATGTTGCTTTTGTCCATTGAACCCCTAGTAAATTAGTAATCATTTTTTGAATCTGTGGATTTTACAATAGACTGAGGTCCCATGTACATGTACAAATTGACGTACATCTAAAAAGATTCGTTGACAGTTGGAAATTGAAACACGAGTAGGTTATAGCAATGCTTTAAGGAAAAATTTACTTATAGCTCATTGCATGACATAATGATGCCCATCTTTATTATTATTTTGTTATATTTTTCAGGATCATGATTTACAGCAAAAGATTGATCATGAAATCAAGATGCGAGAAGGAACAGCCAAACTATTGGCAGCATCTAAACATCCAAACCAAATGTTGGAAGCTGCTAAAAACCTCTTATCTTCAAACACAAGAATTATTTCCTACATGACAGAATTACAGAAACGTAAAACAGCCGAAGTAATGGGCAAAAATATGTAAGTCAACAGTGAATTTATACTCTCACATTTCACATGCATCCATTCCATGTTTAACTTAAGTAATCCAATTTATTGTAAAATATAGAATCTGTTTTCATAAACAATTTAGAAAAACTTGAGTTAAAGACTGTTGCCCTTTGGCTTGATTGAATTCTACATTTACAGCGTACATGATTTTTTCATACTACTTGACTTGCTACCAAAATAATTTCTGCCAAGTTTATTTATTTGGTCTGTATTTGATTTCTACTGTTAAGTAAAAGTTTATTGCCAACTGATTCAATTTGCACCAAAATGTGTTGTATCTCAAGTCGGCAGTAAGTCACCACCCATGTAGTACCTCTAGGCCATCATGGGAGTGTTTATTTAAATAAATATGATGGATTTCTGATCTACTCTCACTATCCAATTTCTAACAGGAAACCTGTAAATTAGAGAATAGATATTTTGATGTTTTCCAGATGTTCTACAGATCTCATGTTTTCTGATAAACAGATCTGAACTATTAGAGACCTTTTGTCTGCTGCATGTCTTAATACAAAGATTATTAACTGATGAACTTCACATAACATCTGTTTTACATGTTATTTCTTAATTAAAGTTAAAGTGCCACATCCAAATGTCTCTGGACACCATAAATAAAAAAAAGAATTAAAATCAAATGCCAAAATGTACAAAATAAACCATTTACCTTGTCTTAGAATATTGTTGTGCCAAATCAAACAAGTCATTGGCATCTTTATGTTTCATTGATCAAATTCCTTTCTTCCCACTGCACACATCATTAAATATGGAAATGATATAATTGTATGTTAGTCTCATGATGATATGTGTTTAAGTGTCAACAAGATGTTAAACCTCATTCTATTAACCTATTTTCAATGTTGATGTTTGTAATCTGATATTAACAAATACGCCTTTTTTCTCAAAATTTGTTTCATACCTTGTCTATTGCATAGTAAATTTATATGGAAAAGAATTATAGGTTTTCAAGCATTCTGAACGTCTTTACCTTTATTTTGTAAAGATACTTACACTTTAACCAGCAATGGCTTTTTTTGTCAAAGTCCTGATTAAAATCTAGGAGTGAAAAACATATCTATTGATAAATTTGATTTTCTTTATCTTTTTAAAATATTTTATACTTGCCAAATTTTATCACTTGTTTTCTAGTATCTTCTTAATGCAGACTCTTGGTGCCTGCTTTTTGAAAACACTGACTTGTGTACTTACTTAATATTTTATGAGTTAAAATGTTAGTATATATAAGTATTTTTATATTACAGGGCTGTAGAAGGTAATCAGTTACCGTGTAGAGCTACTGTTAGTTTATCAGACTTAAGAATACCTCTCATGTGGAAAGATACTGATCACTTTAAAAATAAAGGAGGTAAGTAAATAAGGTGCCAACAAATATCAGCCATATTTATTTATATATTCTAATAGTAAGTGCAGGAGAATAGCACTAAAAACAAAATCGTCAAGATAAACGTGCAGACAAGACAAACTACATTTACACAGACATTGCAAGACGTAAACAACAAATATAAAATCATGTGAATGGAACCAGAGGCCAGCCATAAGCAATCACTGAGCTGTATAGTCTCAGGCCTGTAATAATACAGGCTTCACTCAAAAAAGAAAAAAAAAGATTAACAAGAGAGACGTAATTTGACAGATCTTGGTGAAAAGGAAATTTGATAGTCCATGAAAACCAGCAAAATTAGAACTACACTAATTATGAAGTGAATGCCCTAATCTAGCCCTTTTAGGAAAGTGTAATTCTATTTGTTAGAAATACTGGACTGAAGGCTACTATTATTGGTCTATGTAAAGAGTTGAAATTGAAGCTGATAGTCTTGATTAGTCTAGTCAAAGTCTATTATTTCTCGGAAATCAATAAATTCTGCTACTTTACAATATACCAGAATCCATAGACAGTGATGTTGGTACCAACATGATATAGTGTTAATTTCCTCAGTTGTCATGAATTTAGCACCCAGAACATTATTTCATACATAACTCTGGGATTTGTTGTATCTATCAGAGCACCGGACTTGCAACTAGAATTTCCCAAGAATCACATCTTGACATGGGCTGTAAGATCCTTATGGCTATTGATTTTTTCAAGCCCAACAACCTCCTGTCAGATTTGGTACCTGTGAAAAGCTGTCAAAGGAAGTTGGACTCATGAAGAATTCATGACAATTTCAAATCGATGAAGAGTAGATGAGAATGCCTATGCCAGGGCAAAATTCTCCAACATTGCATACATAATCATAGAATTAGAAATGAAATTTACCATTTTGTCTCAATATTACCACAGTATTGTATGAGCATGACGTTAAACCACATTTCATGTCATACCACACTGAAATTCAACTGTCTTCAAGAAAATCAATGTAATCAATTTTTGATTAGAAATAATCTTAGATTAACACCCCCTATTATTGACATACCAAATGCTGACTTAACTATGATCATGAAATTTGCATATCCATGTTAAATGCCTTGAAAACAAACAAAAGAACAATTTTTGTTTCTAAATATTAAATGGAAGTTGGCTTGTTATGAAAGTTAAATTTTGACTTACTGTGTTGACATAGATCTATTACATGTATGTATAGATTCTAAATTTTCAAAGAATACAGAATATCATCCCACAAAACAAGTCTACATAATAGGATCCAATTAAATTGACATTCAAGTTTTGACTAAGACAAGTTAAAACTAACAATTTTAACGATATGGTATAATTGAAATTATTTTTTTGCCAACATACAAAGATCTCCACATAAAACTATTTCTCACAAAATAATTTTATATTGTTATTTGCAGATTATAGAAGGTATGCGGTGTTTTGTTTATTGAAGATAGGTACAGAGATATATGATACATCTATGATAAGTAATGTTGATAGAAGTATGACAGATATTACATTTGATGATATCATTGTTTTGTAAGTATACATACATTTATTATAGCATTGTATAATCCTGTCTCCTTAGAAACAAAATGGTAGTATGATAACCATTTAAGTTAAAGCCAACAGTTTTCTCATCAACTATTTCATAATTATAAAATCATAATTTATTTATTTTGTCCCAATATTCAATCTGAATAATATATCACCCCTCTAGGCCACCCACTGGTTCTTTAGAAATAATAACACATTTATAGCGTACTTGAAATCAGATATTATGACTATGTGCCAAGCTTTTGTTAATCTTAATCCAGCTCTGAATAGTGTAATTATTGTTGTGAGGAGTGTATTCCTTAGCATCATATGGATTATGAATGTTTAGAATATATTTAATGTAATTAAGATTAAAATATTCACAGTATTTTATGTGGTTCTGTAATTAGATATGAATAATGTATTCGTTTTATGGTTTATTTTTCAGTAATAATATTCCACATGATTTTGATTGTAAAGTAGAAGTTTTTTGTCACAAATTACATGAAGATCTTTCCATGGCTAACACACCAAAGAAATTACGGAAAAAAATAAACGATCTCTCAGGTTCAGTTGGAAGAAGTGTTGGGAAACGTCTTTCGGGTTTGGTAAGTGCATAAAACGATTTATTATTGCATGTTCGATCAGCTCTTGTAATGGTATTATTTCTAGTACACAATCTAATAAAGGCTTTGGACTGTGTTCTTTCTTCTCATTTGGTAACAATATATACCAGAAGTAATCTATTTTCATGAGTTAAAGTTAACATATCCTAGTTAAAATTGTGTTCTTTGTTTTGCAGAATGATGCAGATATTATTGGAAATATGGTTTTGTAAGTGTTTTAGTCTTTGTTTTTACTTGTAATTATTATTATTAAACAGGCATTATGTAAGAGATAAATCTGCCTACTGCAGGTCTTTCTTTAAGACTTAAATGTTTTATAAATTATTAATTTAATTTAAAAATAGGGAAGCGAGGCTATGGCGTGAATGGACCAGTATGGTAGTTACAATCGTAGCCCGCATCTTGTGAAAACTTTGCTGAAAATAAATTAATTTGAATGAAATTTTATTAGATTCATTTTGCATTATCTATTTTTGAAATACATGTATAGCGAAACGGCTTGCTCTTTATCTGAATCTTACATACATGTAATGCCCCTTTAATGCCACATGTTTAGGTTTAAATCTTGCATATTCGTTTTTTCTTCATTTTCCAATTTGCAAATTTTTGCTCACTTTATACCAACCGGATTTGTTATGATGTTAAGACTGGTTTTGCAATTTCTTTTGAAAGTTGATTTTTTTTTTCAGAGGACCAAAGTTTGAAATGGTGGCCAAAGGTAGTTTGTCTCTAACCGACGTAGATGATTCAGTCAGAACATTTGATTTAACACTTGAAACAACATCAGGTAGAAAACTTGTTCAATATACATAATAATAATAATAATCAGCTGTTATCCTTCTTAGTAATTTCTGGGAAAGTATTTTATTACTGTCTTTAAAAAGGAGTCATTTTGAGCTGGGTTTTTTTCAAAAAAAATATTAACTACTGATACAGTTCTTCAGCACATTTTGAACTTAAAAGATAGGTGACGATGGCATATGAAATGTAGCCAATTCTAACAATCTTATGCAATTTTATTGAAATGAAGATTTGTGGTCTAAGGGGAGACAACTCTAGAAGGAATAACTCTTTGGAAATAGTTGGTCATTTTTTCTTGACATTTATTTACTGATTACATGAAATAAATATATTAATCATGATGTTGTTTATATTTTACAGATGGTACTATACATGAGCTTCCATTATTTGGACATTATTGTTGCAGATTAGCGGCCTTACCTCTTTGTTTAGTTGAACCTACAGTTACTGGCTTTTTAAACTTACAGGTATATTTATTATTGTCTCAATTCTAAATTTTTATTGAACATGGAATGAAAAAAACTATATATACATGAAATCTTCTTGAAAAGAAAGAATATACTTTAAATTAGAAATCATATATGGTGCATAAAATGTATCATTTAAAATAAAATCTATTGTATATTTTAATTACCGTAAGTTTTAAATGCATTTGTTCAATCTTATAGCAGGATGGTGAAGATGATGTATCTAAATGGAAGCGATATTGGTGTGTTCTAAAAAATCTACAACTAGCTTGTTGGTCATCACCAAATGATGTAGAAGTTACTCAACCTTTAGTTGCAATACCAGTCACAAAGGTTAGTCTCTGATTATTAAGAATACTAATGTCTCCTCTCGTAGAACATAAGGTATGGACTGGTAAATACGTGATGTAAGTATTGCCCAACTGAACAACTGTTAAAACAGACAATAATCAGGTATGATTAATGGGTCATTATTGGGGATTAGATAAAGAGATGACCCTTTTTCGTTATAATGGTTTAAGAATAGATAACGTAAAGAGAATATGCTGCAAATTGATCCACTCTGAACTGAGATATTAGAGATTGAATTTTAGGCCTAGTCTTGATCATCCATTACTAATTATTGTACAATCAAAAACAAAGTCACCTTTACTACTTCGGTCCTATCAGTTCGAAAAAGTAAAGATTCACCAGGCCAGGCGTTGTCGTGCCATCAGCTTTACCAAAATAAACAGCGTTACACCCCCCGGACGATCACTTCTGGATCCCATCCGTTGGGTATTAAGGTTAACCTCAACTTATCACATTGTAGAACAATCTCCATGTCCTACAAGCTTTAGTCCATAAGGTCTTTGGTGCCAATCTTACACACAGATCTTAGATTGCAAGAAACCACACACTTAAGAAAAGAAAAGGATACAACCAGATTTATTAATGCTATTATGGTGGCACTAATTTCATAATCCATTTATTCTAGGTCTTACGTACTGTAGTTGACTAAAATTGATTGTTAATGGAGTATTTTTTGTTATTTTAAGAGTACACAGATCTGTGATGCTGATCCTACAACCAGTCAAAGATCTCATACATTCCATATTAAAACAACAGATATACATGGTATAACTCAACATACATTAGCAGCTGATTCTAAAGATGATTTAAGTCAGTGGTGGGATGGCTTTCAACAACATTTACTTGACCAAGGTATACACATAGATAATAGTAGTGTTCAATAATTTAAAAGTCTTCATTTTCTACATGCAAATTATCTGAATAAAATTTAATGTTTTTTACGAAATTAAGAACCCACTATTTATTGTTGAATTATGTATTTCCAATGCTACTCTTGTTTTTAATATTCTAGCTTTTGCCGGTTGTAAATATTTTTCCTGTTGTAATTGGAGCGTACATCTCTAATTATAGAATGTTGTTATTTTGCAAATAAAGATTGTTTTCATATTTCGATTCTTGTTTGTAAGGCTATAAAATTTGGAATTTGTCATTGTAAATCGTAAATTATGTATGTTAGCATTATATGCTTTTCTTGTCTGTCAGTTTTTTGCACAATGATAATTAAATATTGTATTATTTTAATTTTTCAGCGCTGTGGAAACATGCAGTAGAATATCCCATGGATGTTAAACAGTCTTCTGTACGAAGATCATCTGTGTTTCAACGTAAAAGCTCAATATATGATGACACTCCATTAATAGGTGGGTTTTAATTTCTGTATATTTAATTCATTGATCTGACATTTGAAATCTAAAAAGAAAACTGAACCAACCTATGTTAAACTCTTTGAAATAAATGAAGATATAACCGTTTTGTTTCTGGTGAAACACGAATTGATGGGATTTTCAATAAATTATTTTATCCTGAGAAATGATATTGATATTTATCACTTTATATACAAAATGATATATCCTTAAATGTACATCCAACAGAACTGGCACAGACCACTATATACTCGGTTTGATCCCATGCTTCTCGGTGGGATTTCATTAGTTCATTTGAGAATTTATTGTCAACTCTGGGTTCATTTTACCTTTAAACACATGCTACAAGGAAGGATAATAATTCTCTCCTTTTTTTTTAAAACAGAAGCACCAAAAAGAGCAAGCTTGGTTGATTTGAAAGTTGAAGATGATCAATTAAATAAGATGTTACATACATTAATGGGAGAACAAAAAGAAATACGAGGAAGTGGAACGTTTCGTCAGAATTCAACAAGCTAGTCCTTTATAATAGTGTAATTTATAATTCATTTCTGTGTATGTACTGTATATAGCGATCATGTGATTTTATCTGCATAGTATGTAGATTAATGTAAATGCATCTGATTTAAATAATCATGTTGTTATTAATTATTATTTTTTTGCTGAATAGTAATGAAATTTATGCTTTAATTTAAAGTTATAGTGCATTTTAACAATGATAGCATTTAAGACTCGCATAGCATTTAAAGCTCATTGAGTAAAGACAATTAGTGCCGTGTTTGAATGTCGCGTGAAGCTATTTCTAATTGATTCTGTAACCTTTGTGCTATATATAGACTGACATCAATGGTGAATTTGAAAAGACATTTTGTTTTGTAGGATGAAATAAAAATGAAATCTACTACTGTATATTAATTTCTGTAAATAATATTCAATATCTTTTGTTACATAGGATCAAACTAGAACAAATAATATGAAGATTACTTTTTAAATTTTCAATTTAAGTTTTTAACTTTACTCTTGACTGTTTTAACATGCACAATAATTATTTCTAGATGACTGTTTTTGTCTTATAAGGACAGTATTAAATTTGACAATTTAGAGAATTTCTTTAATTTGACTAGATTTCTGTAAAATATGTGTATTTTTAAAAGAAATACTGTAGATATGTAAAATATTCAGATTTGATTTAGGAACGTAAGTTAATATTGGTTCTTGTTGAATTTTTGAAAAAATTATATATGTATGTTATAAAAATAAAAATGAAATAAATACTGGTATCAACTGTTAAACTGCTCACAATCTCAACATTCAATCTTAATACATTTTATACATCATTTTTTTTAAACCTTTTGTTTCGTAAGAAATTTAAATTTTTTTTTTATTTTTTTAAAAACCCCAGATTGTTGTGCCAATAATTGTATCCACATTGTATTTGTATCCGATCATTGTTATCAGACATGAAATACTATAAAACATTTTATTGTTGATGTATCTTTTATGTGGAATAATCTTCGTGAATTATTATTTCAAGTATTTATTATAATACCATTTTAAATACAAAGTTTAAAACTACATGTGTATTGAATTTTATGATATATAAAATCAGTAAGAAATCGAATGTATTTACAAATTCTTTTTCTTTTGCTTAAACCTGATAACAAATATCAATGGCTCACTTTATACAATAATGATCATGTTTGTAAAGTTAGCTAGAGGAGTATTACTAAACTACATGTATAGCAAATTAACTGTTTAAAATTTAACTGTTACATTATAAAATTGGTGTTTACATTAATTACATTTAATGAGATTGTAACCTAAATTATTCCAAGGTTATCTATATATCAACCCTGTTTAATGATCTGTATTGTTCATAAAAATAACATTGTTCATGTACAAAATGTTTAAATGTTAATTTTCCTATGTCATATGAAATATACATAAGCATCATCAAAAGGCTTAATTTCCATTTTTACATTTCTTACATATAAAATGAGTTAAATTGCCTCAGGTACAAAACCTTGCCAATTTTAATCATGCTACTGTTTATTTGTCCTGTGGATACTTTGGTTTTATTGAAATTAATAAGTGAAATTTTTGTTGATTTTTTTTTTTACTTATTTGGGAAATTGATATTTTAATGAAATGTGCTGCCAAGATATATTTGAGGGTATTTTCTTTTTATACTTTGCACTCTTCATAACTGGAATGTACTCAGAGAAATTCAGAAAAGGAATAATTCATATGACCAGTACATAATTCAGGATAGACCGGTTTAATGACAGGTTCAAATGTTCTTTAGGTCAATTATATGAAATAAATGCAACCACATTTCTGTCTCTTTTATGTTACAATCATATTTGGATATTTCTTTGTTTCTATTTATTTGATATTACAGTTATTGTTTTGCTAGATTTTGTAAGAAACAAGCTCTGTTAATATGTCTGCCAAATCATTGATTATTAGTCAATCTTTATTGTTTATTATTTTGACAATAAAACCAGCTGAAAGTATGAAAAATTTGTCTTGTTTTTTTACTAGATTTCTTTATATGATTTAAATAATACCTCTATCATCTGTGAAATAAAGAATCTGGAACAAGTCATTCATTTCCTGTCACACGCCAAACTTCTATACTTACACCAACTGGGCTATGAAGATCACCATATGCCATGCAGTGTATTATGAGGGAAATTTTGCGCTACGGTAAACTCTTTATTTCAAATTCCAACTGTCAATGGCTCTATTACATGCATGCCAATATGTACACGGGACCTCAAGTTATTTTCTGTTCCATCAGATCAACTAGATGATGTTACTTACAATGAGGGCCATCATTCTATTCCCTATAGACAACCTTTTATACAATAAGTGATAATAACATCAGTGCTAGATAGAAGTCTGTAGCTGCTAGACTAAGCAGAAAATGCCTATAATTGAATTGGTCATGGTTTTGATGTACTGGAACTATTATTCCTCAAATTTCGTAACAGTGAGTCAATTAGAACCAAAGTTATCATGTCACAAAGCATCAACCATTCAATTTGCTTATCTATGCTTAGCCTTAGCCAAAAATGTGAATCATCAAACTCAGTCAAGACTTAATCTAAAGGAAATCTACACCAAGTTTGAACATTGTACCTCAATTTAAATTAGTCCCAAAGAGTATGAAGGATAGACTGACAAACCGGTTTTAATAGATTAAACAAAGACTAAATTGCACGAGGAGATGTATATTCATATTGCAGTAGGCCTATATATAGTGTACGATTGGCACATTGTCCGTACCATTATTTGAAATAATAGTACCAACGTCACATCTGTATTTTAAAAATTATTATTGGCACCTTTAACAATTAATGCTCTATTCTTATCCAAAATAGAGTGTCACACATAATAGTATTAAAAGGAATTAAATCACTAATATATTTGGGACCAAGAAATTTACACAAATGGGTCGCAACGCATATAATGATGTAACATGAATGTACATAAACTGATTTATATTCAATCGTCTCAGCTTTACACTAATTTTTAATCTGTTTGGCGAAATATGGAAGAAGTCTCAATCGAATGGCAATCTCTAATGTCTGGTTATTCCAGTCTACACTGATAGTATTTATTGGGCATGCTCTCCAGATAAGAATATTGGTCACCGTTTGACATGACTTGTGGAATATAACAAATATGCTGAGCCTCGTTCTTCGAGTTCCTTGTTATAAATGGCACTGAAACACATTATGCTACATGAATCGTGTACCAATGGTAAAATGTTTATTTTGTGTTAAATATTGAATATCAAAAGTCCATCTTTCCCCAATAAGATCACAACATCAATTTTGATTTAAATTGACAAATAATTTATGTTTTCAATAAAATTTATTGTCAAAAATCTGTAACCAACCACAGTTTCAACTTAAACAAGTTCCCCATCAAAATCAATATGGTTGTGGCATTATTGTGTCTTATAAATTCAGGGGCGGATCCAGAGGGTGGCGCACGCCCCCTCTATTTTTTGAGGTGGCGAACAATTTTTAGCTCCATATATTCTCGCGAGAAAGGAGAACAAAAATAGTTTAGGTTGGAAATTGTAATTTACAGTACTAGTATCAAATTAGTCCTTGTGGGCATTTTTTACACTCAAAGATCACGGTTCCGGGCTTCGCACTCCCAAGTTTGTGCAGCACGCCCCCTCTTTCTGAAAATCCTGGATCAGCCCCTGAAATACGATATATACTAAACTTGCATCCACGTCCCTGAATATCGGACCACTAGGTATATTCTTTCTAAACCGAAACTAGAAAAAAAAGAATTATTTACCACTAATAAACGGATCGGGAATATTTTAAAGATATCAAGCTATCTAAAAAAAAGTCTATGTATTAGACCTACTTTCGTTTCCTAATATTTTGAAACTCAAATTTGTAGCATTCGCATACCATGCCCTTTCGATAATTTTTTTGCAAGCAAATTTTTAAAACTTAGCCACTCTCTGAAATCTCATAACCAGTCTCATAGTGGAAAATTACAAGTTGAACCATTTAAATTTATGCAATTGTGCAAAAAAATGTTTTATTTCAATATTCGTTTCGGTTATATCCCCAGCAATCCGTATTTTGTACATTTCCATATGTCATGGCCGCCAAAAACTAGAGACATCTATTATTCTGTTCTTTATTTGCTTTATTGCTATTTTACTCCGAGTACAATTGATAAACTGTATATTTTTGTGTTCTGTAAGTATAACGGGCCTATTTCAATATGTAACAGGCAATTCCCGAGTAAAGCGAAACTGATTTGATCGTTGTCAAATATATAAAACCTTCATAATAATACAAAATTAACAAAAGAAGTAATGTACATGTACTACTGTATTATAAGTATCATAGTTAAATATTATCATATATGATTTCTCCATTACATTGTTACAATAATTAATAGCCTAATAATCAACATCAAGTCTCCCGGCAAAAGGCAACACCTAGTAACTCACTTTTTTCTTATTTTGAGAAAACAGAGGAAAACATTATGATAGAAAATAAGGGGCTTATTATAATATAACAAAACCTTGTATGAAATTAAAGTAAAAACCAATCCTTTTGTTTCTTTATTAAAATAGGAAATCATAAACCATAATGTCTTCATCAAGTGAAGAGGAAGAAGAGAAGGTGGCCTTTTTGGCTGTCACCAGAGAAAAACGTAGCAATGCTGGCAGTAAAATGGCAAAGCTGTTGAATGAAGAAGAGGAAGATGAATTCTACACAACAACTTATGGTGGTTTCAAAGAGGTAAAAGGATCTGTGCCATATTAAATATTGGATTTCATCCCATCTAACTGATTAAATGAAGTTTCTTGCTATCTTAGTCCCAGAATGACCTAGTTTGTGTCAAGTGGATGTGTTATCTGGAACCAGATATTCAAGTTTAATATTTATTAGGAACTAATATATTTTAAAATATCAATGAATTTAATAGAAGAAATTTAAATGTAGTTAAGAATATGATTTATATTATAGGAAGCTGAAGATATTGACTATGATTCAGGTAAATCAGATTCTGATGATGTTATTGACTCAGATTTTGATATTGATGAGGCTGATGAAGTTAAAAGTGATATGGAAGATGATGAACCAAAGAAGAAAAAACATACAACAGGAGTTTATAAGGTAAGAAGCTCATTCATATTTACTAAAGTCTACAGAATAAATAGAATACACATTTAGTTATTTATTTATATGAAAATTTATATTTTTATTTTTCATTTCAAAAGGAACCAACCGAGAAGAAGCCCAAAGTTATAAAGCCAGAAGTAAAAAAGGAGAAAAAAGAACCCAAAGTGAAATCAGAAAAATCTTCGGTACAAATCTACCAATCAACATCACCATGTTAGTTTCTTACGTTCTTCTCTCTTTTTATTACTTTTATCTATAGTAAAGGGTATACTTTACAATACAGGATAAAAAACAAGTTAAACTACTTTATTTTAAGTAATAATTGTGCTGGTGATTGAAATACTTTTCCAAATCAGAAGTGCAGATTTCAAAGATTTGAAGATTATCTTAGCATAATGAGATTTGCTCAAAAACAGAAAATTATCCTCATTCAATTCCAACATCAAATAAATTCAGACTTAACAGGTCATATATAATAATTTCTAAAAATAAAAATAATGGGTTGGCACTTTTTAAGGTTGAACAGCACAAAAATATCTACAATATATTTTTGTATAATGCTGTTTTTGTAGTAATAGAGAGAAAATCTAAGAGAGCTGCCACAGCTGTTAAATCTCAAGCTACAGCAAAACGAGAAAAACAAAGAGAAGAAAGAACTAAAATGATGAAAGAAATGGCTGCAAGAAAAAATGTTCCTGAAGTTCGACGCTTAACACAAGAAGAACTCTTGTCTGAGGCAAAAATTACAGAGGCAGAAAATAAGAAAAGTTTAGGTAAATTTAAATACAATTACAAACATTATTAGAAATTTGATAGTGTCATCACTTAATCAGTCAATAAATACTGCTTAAAGATATCATTTGAGGGATTGAGGAGTTCCTTTCAAACTACTGGTACAGTATTGTGAAAATTGAAACTCTATAAATAAATGGTTCAATTCTGTTCTGTATTAATAAAGATATGATAAATTGAAAATTTGTCAACATTCAGATATCTGTTAAAGTCTTTTGCTGGAACTCTTTTTGACCTGATTGAACTCATGCTGGTAGATTACCTACCTTAGATATTTAGATTTTGTTTTCTTAACTAAATGTTCAATAATCAATTTGAGTACATTTTAGTGTGGATTAAGCCTGTACAAATTTGATATTTTCCGAAAAATGAAAATTTAATAATGCAGGGACTTTAATATAGTACAAATATTGCATTGTCAAGACTTTTGTGATTTAATTAATTTGTTGTTTTGTTTTTGTAGAGAATTATTATAAACTGGAATTAGAAAAGAAGAAGAGTAGAATTCAAAAACAAGTATTTAAGGGGCCTATAATAAGATATCATTCTGTTACTATGCCTTGTATGGAAGAATTAGCAGTAGAACCAGATATTATTGTAGATGGGGAAGGGTAAGATTTTTACACTAAATTGTTAACAAGTTGTTAAAATTTTTATAGATTTTTGGGGGAATGTTCCACAAGATTTTCCAGCATGGTTTCCCCTAGTCAGTGGTGATGGGGGACTGGCATGGTCATAGTACAGTGTCTAGTTGTTTGAATAGGACAAAAACTAAGGTCCTGTCGGTGCCCGCAACAGAACCTTAGATGGTTCAATTTCAATTGCAGTCATAGAGGATGCCAAACTTCATTATCCCGGTTGGTGCAGGAAAATAGGATGTTAAACCCAATTTCATTATGTGTGAACTGTACAAATATTCAGCCAAGTAGTCGAAAACATGTAAAATGATAAAAAGGTATGGATCAGGGGAAACAACTCAATCAACAGCTGCAATCTTTAACTTTTGCCAGCCAAACTATTACAGTTGATTCTATCTTTATGGCCAGATTTGAAAGCCATATCACTTGTTAATTTTAAGTTTTGTTGCCTTTTGTAGGTCAAACGAGGCTGTTAGAAAAATTGAAGAAATGGAAACCGGTGAAAAGTGTTCTCGATCATTTATTACTTTTACTGAGGAAAAAACATACCATGAATATTTTTCATCAAAGAAACGAAAAATTGCTCAAAGACAAATCTGTCCTGTGACTAAATTACCAGCTAAATACTTTGATCCTATTACACAAACTCCATATGCTACTTTAACTGCATTTAAATGTATTCGTGATGCATATATACAACAGTGTGAATCTAGTCAAAAACGAGGGAAACCTACACCAGAACAAAAACAACCAGCACCAAATACAGTGACAGTTAATGGATAAAACTGATGTTTTACGTATATACTTTCATCTCATGTGGTGGCTTTATTTCAGCGATTCAGAAAAATTGGTTTGGTATGGTTAATTAGTGATTTGATAACATGCCAATTTACATCTATAATACATCATCTACAAGTATTGGTTATCTTAATGGTCAAGATGTTGTGTAGACCATTTCTAACTAAGCTTTAATAAAATACTGACCATACTAATGAAGAACAAAACTTAATATTACATTTCTGTAAATACCCAATAAAAAAAATCAGTTTATCATGACTTTATTATATAACATCGAATTCTTTGTAGGGGTTTGGGTGACTGAATTGGGCTTGATATTTAAACATGTAGACTGAAAATTGCATACCTCTGACTTAATCCTGATTTTCTTCAAAGCAACTTCAAGTCTTAAATGTTAATAGATCTGATTGAATTATTGTGTCATGAAAATCCAAGCATGTAACTGAAAAAGGGAAAGATATATGGCTGATGAAACACTCAATAGATATCGTGTGTACTATTATTTGCAGAGATGTGTCGGTATAGCCAACAAGTAACAACAACCCTCAAATTGAGAAAGAATAAAGCTGTATATAGTGCATTGCAACCACTGAATTCTTCAGTTTTTTTATGTATGGTTCTAAGATTTAGACTATAAATCCTCATGGTGCAGTGAGATATATCTGTCAAATGAGGGGGGGTTGGGATGGCCTCATGGTTTAGAGTGCCACGCTTCGACTTCTAGCTGGCCGGTCACCTCTGGCTTGCGGCTGTGGTTTCGATCCCTGGTGTGAGCGTATATGGCATGGAGATAGGGGCGCCTTCTCAACCTAGTGGGTTTCCTCCCACTGCTAAAGACCCCTACACACAAGCATATTATCGAAATAAAATTAAACCATATGTTAGTCCCGAAATGACCTAGTTTGTGTCGTGTGGACATTAAACCCCATTTCTCTCTCTCTCTCTGTCAAATGAGCCAATGAATATTATTGGGATTTACTGGAATTATAGATAACAAGTAAATACAAAATAAGATTTTATTATATAATACTTTTTGATATACATATATTATATCATGAGTCTGAATATTCTATAAATTGTGGCTGGACTTTGGCTACTTTTCTAAACTCCTCTGAAAGTGATTTAGTACATTGCATCTTGCACCAACTAATTGGTATCATGTTTCCTCCTGTAATACAATCATATATAAATATATTAAAGATTATTATCAAAACAGAATCTTGTATGTTCGGATTCAGCAGGACATGAAAAACATTACACATTATCAGAATAATAATACAGTCTTATATATGAATCATATACCGCTGCAAATTTCTAATTCGGCATTCACAAACCTTTGCAAGATAAAGTTAAAATCTCTGATTTTAAGTAGATTACATGGTTTGGTAATTTAATGATTTAATTTAAAATGAAGAACCGAGGCTAAGCCTTAAATGATCAGTGCCCTCATTACAATAATAAACAATAGAATAAAAATGTTGTGGTTCTCAGACAATTCTTTCAAAAAAATCTTATGCTGGATTTTTTTTTTTATTGTGTCAAAGTATTCTTTGCCCTGAAATAGTCCTCAAAACTTCAAGGCACTACATTTATCTCATAATGCTATTTATAGGCATGTATAATTATCCAGTGCCATTTATGATTGCCTGGAACATTTATCAGTGTTGCATACTTGATAACTGAGACTATGGTATACACCATGGGGATGCTCGATTCACAGTCCGGAACATCCCGATCGACAGAATTACAATCGAGTGACGCGGAATTCAGTCCTGTCACAGTTCTGCCAGTCCCGACAGCTGAGGTGGAGTGAGTAGAATCGTGACCTAGGTAAAAATATGTTTCAGCTGTCATGATTGGTTGAGATATTTTACAGTCAACGCATGCATTGTACTACGAAATTCTCCTTTTCACTCGATTGACACCAGTTTTGGAATTCAATTCCGGAACTGTGAATCGAGCATCCCCCCAGTTTCATTAAAACTTTTATATAGAGTTGCTTGCTGTAACTGAGGGAAAATATTTACATGAGGTTATTAATGTGATTGTTTTTATTTTACAAAAAAGTAAAAACAAGTCATGCATCTCTTTTTAAGTGATGCATGAGCATCTGGTTATAATAACCTAATACATATTTTTAATCTATTTATTTACCGGCTTCACTAGTTGCTATGACTACACCAAGTTCATTTTCTGCTGTAGTTAATACATAAGACTGAGCATCTCCTAATGATAACTAGAATTATTCATTAAGGAGTAGTAGTAGATCAAAATAATTTCCTTTTCTTAATTTGCTTTATATCTAAAACTACATAAAAAAAAAATTTCCAGCTCGAAAGCAATTGAGATACAAGTTTGTGATATTTGAGTTATAATTTGAAAGGATACAACTTTGGCCACTATAATATCGCCAGGTCTGTAACATTTATACATTTCTACCTGAAAATACACAAAAATCGTTCAAACATTTTTATTCACATACACAACTATTAAAGGAGCTAAATTGCTAATATTTGGGGCCTAGAAATTGACACA
This sequence comes from Patella depressa, assembly GCA_948474765.1. Classification (NCBI taxonomy): domain Eukaryota; kingdom Metazoa; phylum Mollusca; class Gastropoda; family Patellidae; genus Patella; species Patella depressa. The sequence goes on from OX419717.1 coordinate 60,074,797, forward strand.
AATGGGTCGCAAGCCATATAGTAATTTAATATGAATGTATATAAACTGATTTACATTCAATCGTTTCCGTTTTTACTCTAATATCAAATCAGTTAAGTTTGGCAAAGTGCACCAGAAGTCTCAATTGAATCACAATATATATAGCGTCTGGTTATTCCAGTCTACATAGTATTTATTGCGCATGCTCACTGTTTGAGATGTAAAATGGACTATACCTAGCCTTGTTCTTTGGGTCCCTAGCTGAAAATGAGTCTGAAACGCTGTATGGTACACGATTCGTGTACCAATGGTAAAAAAATTATTTCGTCTTAAATATTGAATATCAGAAGCCCACTTTTTCCTGGTAAGACCACACCATCAATGTTGATTTAAATTGACAAATAATTTGTGTTTTCAACGCATTCGTCTTTCGATGATATTGAGTTAGAGACTTAAGCCCCGTTTAAATGACCAAATAATACACATATGTGCATATATGTATTAATTACTCACGTATGCAAAAGTATATTTGCTAAGCATTCACATGATATATAAGCATTCGCAGTAAATATGTAATAAAGTGTTTAGATGCCATTTAGTCATGGAGCAGATAGTAAGGATTTGTCGTCAAAGAGCCTTTCCATGTAAACTTAGTGCTGCAATTATCATAGGAATGTCTCGTGAGAGAGACACATGGATGAAGCCAAGGTCAAATGACAGGTATAGTAGGATTGTTTTGGAAACATTTGACGACCAATCCTGGTTGGAAAATTTTAGAATGCGAAAAAAAGCATTTGATGTGCTATGTGGAAAATTGCAGGATACACTTTCGCCAGCCACTCGCACTGTTCGAGATGCCATAGACGTCCAAAAGCAAGTCGCCGTCACTTTGTATTGGCTCGCATGCCAAATACTTATCAAAGCCTTAGTTGCTTCATCATCCCATGAGATTCCACGACTTTTGCGACCGACTTTACCTCTAGACATGTTGCTGACTATTCACAGACTACTAATGACGTATTTGTTTTACCAAAAACACCACTCAACATCATATATTTAGCGATGATGCAACTGATAATGAGATATACACACATGTGCAAATATTGCTGAGCGTTTATATGACACAATCTGCACAAATACTTACCCTAAATACTTTTACATATATGCAAATATACTTTTGCATCTGGCCAGGACTAGGTGCAAATTTGCACCTGCAGTATTTTTACACATGTATGCAAATGCGTTTACATGACGAAATTTGCATACATGAGTAACTTTGCATATATGCAAAGGATTTGCACATGTGCAAATTTCGTCATGTAAACAGGGCTTTAGCTACTTTAAACATTGTCTATATATCTTTGCATCAGTGTTTTTATGAAAACTTTTAAATATCCAATATAACGCTACATGTAGCTACTCTCACCTTATCTTTTTCAGCGGCTCGCACATCTTCTTTTCTGTAAAAAACAATTAAAAGTGTATGACCTATTTTGAATTTTCTCTCAACAATCCACACTTCAAGCAAGACACAAAACACCATTGAATTCAGTAAATGCTCAAAATAAAATTATCATACCTTAACATTCCTCTGAATGGTTCTTGTAATTTGGTACTACCCACACTTAATATAGAACATTTACAAAATCTTGGATTTACATTAGTAACCTGAAATGTATCATTTAATTGTTTGGTTGTGATACAAATATACTAAATCAACAACGTCTATAAACGGTATATTTTATCTTGATACAAAGAGGAATACTGTGACAAATTTGGAATAACAAACTCTGAAAATAAAAAAAATAAATTATCTACATCTTACCCTAGCTGTAACTACATCATCCTCAGATGGGACAACATTCTGTGTTTTGGTGGATCTCACTTCAATAATTGTCTGGAAAAAATAAAATTAACATAACGTAAAATTACACTGAACATACAGGAGAGGTATATATCTATGGTTTGCTATCGAAAATGTTGAATTTCCAATAGCATTCCTCCTTATACATTTAAACAGAAGATACAGCCTAGTTTCTTTCTAATACTGTTGAACACAAAATAATTAACTCTTTTGCACAAATTTTGATAATAAATGACAATGGGAACTGGTCACTCATTTGATGTCTCAATTAATAAGTGAAAAATTCTGAATGTTTATGTTAATAATGGTGACCATCATTTGAACATATTACCTCTCTTTCGAACCGGAGAACAACAAACCAAGGCAGTTGTACTCTACCCCCTTTTTAAAAACTAGCTTCAAATGAAGGGGATATATTGGTGCGTAGATAATAAAAAAGAATATATTCACCTTGCCATCATCTGTTGTTTGTGTATGAACATGACCAACCAGTGTAGAATGTACATAGCCATTTCTTACATATGTACCATTACCAGCTACATGACTTCCATCTGTTCGCAGTATTCTTTGCCCTGAAAAGAGTAGTCTAAATTGATACGCACACCCGTAAATTCTGAAAGAAAGTCGCTGGCAGTTGGGATAAACAAAATGTAAACAATATGATAAATTGTGCTGCGCAGCGTGCGTAAGACCCAGTGTAGGACACACGCTCGACTGACAATAAACCATCTTGGTTGTACTTTTAGTTTCGACCCCTCTTACTTTGTACCGTTGATTAAAGATTAAACAACAAAAGTGTACAAATGTGTTGTTATTGATGTGTTCCCATTTGAATATTGTTCACATTAAGAAGCAAAATAAATAAGATATGTTTACAGAATCATTTTGTTATACAAAAAACTAAGTGATGCGTTTTCTATGGCGCTCGGTACGATTATGTATGATAATGCCTAATGATTTAGAGGCTAATGTAGTATGTAACTCATTGTAAGAATGAATACCAGTAGGCTACAGTGACATTAAAAGTATTGTCTACGTAAGATGCTTTGCAATTTTCACCAGAGGTTTATATGTCAGAAACCAAGTAGCCTAAAAGGAAATAACTGACAATGTCAAAATGATGTCTAGTTTATTGAAAATTCATCAGAAAAAAGCAAACCTGGAACACAAATCGTGGAGGCTGCCATCTTGAATGAAACCACGTGGGTAGCTATACCCATTTGAGGAAATAGGGAACTTCATTGTGTGGAGCTAGAATATTTAACGGTTTAGAAAATTATAACCTAAGGTTTTATAAATTCGAAATTCATTCAGGAATTGATCTTGACAAACGTTTTATTTGTTAGTGAAGGATAGATTTCAAAGGTGATTTTTTGGTGGAATATTATTAAATCAAATATTATGAATGACCTTTTATTGGACTCAACCATTTCTACTTCCGGTAGATGTCATCATGGCTGACAAAATAGACTTTTCAGAGGTGAGAAGTTTCAAAGTGAATAAAAAGGACAATTAAAATTCATTTTTTTGGTTAATTTTAATTGACACAAGACATTATTGACAATACGTAAAACTGTTTCTTGGAAATTACTCAAGAAAGCTAATGAAAGACATCAATATTGTAGAAAATAGTCTTTTTCTTTCAAGTTTTGTTGTGGAGACTTTTCTTTATTTATTATGGCAGTTTTGACGCTTTATTTATCGTGTCAGATTTCCTGTCATTTCAGGAATTTACATGTGTAAATTATCCCAAATCCTTAATCTGGCCTTCATCAGATACACCATTCAAGCTGGGGATGAATTTACCCCGGCCCACGGGATCCCTGTATATAAATGTGTTATGATAAAAGGCTTCAGTACATGTACATCAATATAAAGCTTAGTATGGAGATATAGCAAACATGCCTTTGTCTTACTTATGCAGTAGTTATTACAGTCCAGAGGAGCTGTACATTCCTCAGACAGGGGAACCTGGATGCAAGTTCTGTCATAATTCTTGAATGAAGAAATATCCTACAACATTGTCCTAGCTTATTCAAATATCCACCATTGATTTGAACAAGATAACAAACAAAAGCTGTGCAGTAATATATATTTATTTCAAATTACATTTTTGTTGAATGGGATAAGTTGACCGGTGTCAAAAAACCTGTTTCTAACTGAGAAGTCCTGTTCGATCCCTTCATTGACGGAGAAAGTTCATGGGTATTTTCTGGCGTGTTCCCTCCTTGTCAGTGGTGCAAGACAGAAGGCCTTGCAAGGAGAATGTATAGTCCTGTTGATGAGACAAAAACCATGGTCCTGTCTACACACTGGCATGCACGTAAAGGATCCCTTTGCAGTTAGAATTTGATATTATAGTAGGCTGTAGTGCCGCTGTCAGGGCAATAAATTTCCCATATAGCGCACTGTTTAGCCCAGTCCAAGTCGAACCATAAGATGTTAAAACCCATTGCGATTCATTTTCTCCAACCTAAATTTCAGTCTAAAGTTGTTGTAGACGGTGAGTTAACATAAGTTTCAATGGTAGTATACCACAGAGAAAATCAGTCTGGATTGTTTCATCACACTTACAATTTTTATGTTGTTCATGAAAAAAAGTGTATACATGTCTAATACAAATACCATAAATATTACTGATTAGCCTATTCACTAACAATATTCCTTCCCTTATTGAGTTTTTAGGGGAAAAAAGCTTTTATATTACTTGTGGGTGATAGCAAGTAAGATAAAACTTCCAGACTAACAGGTGTGAGGGACACGAAACATCCTGTATTAGTATTATTAATTACCTTGTTATTTTCTATTCCAGGTTCACAATCTTGGTGGATATGGATCTGAGTTTGATTCTGAAGTGGAATCTGAACAGACCAGGTAGAGTATTTTACCTATATAATATAGATAATATAGATATATTGATTTACAAAGTAAGCTTATAGCAAATGAATTTCAGTCAACATGGATTATTAAATTCACAATCTCATTTTGGGTATTCATAATATCAAATGGTATACTTTTAGTTCATTTGACAGGAAAAAACTTGTATAATAATGTAAACCATGTATGCCCCTCATATAGTCACCATGAACATTTCGTAGGCTGATTGCAAATGATTAAATTTCACTGAATTCAACTTGTAATCTTCATTTATGGTCTATTGATATATATATATATATATATATTTTAAAGTGGATAAAGTACAAGTACTTCTTTGTTTACAGTAGATAAATGCATAAATATATAAAAAAATACGTCCATGTAATATATATATATACATATCTGTATTTCAGCAAGAAATATAAAGATTTACTACCAAAGAAAAAGAAGGGAACAGATGGTGTAGCTAATAAAAGGAATGTAGAAGAGGAATATACCAAGTAAGAAATTTGCTGCCAGTACTTAATAAATTTCTGATTATAAAAACATGTTACATATTGTGTTACTCTTAGTAGTGTATCATTGTCTTATTCTGAGCTCAATTTATCTTCTTTTATATAAGATCATTCTTTATCCTTTTTGTTGTACTATTATAACATTTCCTTTGTTTTAGGGAAGAAGGGAAAGTCCACAGACAACAGCTTTTAAGCTTAGATGCTGTATCCTTACCATTGTCATGAAAAACTCGGCAGAGATGAAGCTTTACCAGCGTTTGGCCGCCTTAAAACTTATCTTTAATTTTTAATATGTATCATAGTTATTTACCCTTCAACTTGGGTGTTTTGCCTACCAAAATTCTAAATGTTTATTTTTCTTAATATCTGTGTACAGTATGCTCGTCATAAACAGTTTGTAAATAACTATATGTTATATTACGGTGGGAATAAACAAGAGTTCAAGAGAGACACGTAACTATACTTCTGTTTATTTGATTAAATTTGGTTGATGACTTTGGTGAAAACCCTGATAGAGAAAGATGAAGTGTTTAAAGATGTCATATATCATGTATAAGCAATGGGTATTTTGTATGATCTGAAAGTCTATATAATATTTGCCAGGAATATGGTGCTATGTAATGTTTATCATTTACTGAATTTTAGATATTATAAATTAATGACTTTAAATATTTATAGTTCTAGAGATAAAAGAGATAGTGATGTGATCAGAGAAAATCACCAGTTTTTATGGGAAGATGAGGATGATGATTCACAGTTGTCATGGTAATTATTAACAACATTGAAAAAATATATTGAGACTAATGATAAAAAGTAGTGAAGATTTATAAATTGAAACCTGCCAAAAAAGCAGTAATCTTTTTTTATACAAATCAGTTCTGTGGGTTTTTTATTCACTTCTTAGATAAATGTTTTGTTTACGTCAGGGAAAGAAGATTAGCTAAGAAATATTATGATAAATTATTTAAAGAATACTGTATAGCAGATTTAGCAAGATATAAAGAAAATAAGGTAAGAAAGCTCTTATTAAAATTCTTTGATTCAGACTTTGAAACTGTTCTCTTCTTGGACATAAGGCATTACTATATACCTCTCTCGTATAATCTCAGTGATATCAGCTTGCCACCAGTCACGACTAGGGACCATAACAAGTGGGTTTCATGAAATGGAGGCAACGTAGAATGCATGATTTCGAAATGGGATAAAATGCGAAGTCAGGCTGCAAGGATTGATAGCATTTACAAACATTTATTTTGGATTACTGATATATTTAATCTGTTACATATGCTATAGCCAATTACCAGTATTATTATATGATCATTATATACCAAACATGAACACATGAGAAATATTCCCATGAATTGAATGTATTGGTGTTTGTTATTTCAGTTTGGAATGAGGTGGAGGATTGAAAAAGAGGTTTTTGAAGGCAAAGGTATGTCTGTCTTCTTTTACTGTTGTTATACAGTTTTATATTACCCTCTTTTCTCTTGTTCTGTGTATTATCCACTGTACTATACTGTAACAATACCGTCTTTCATATTGTTGTATTATTAAAAATCAATCAAGAAAAATTTATTTTAAAAAGTATGAAATTTGGTGGCCCACATCTTCTTTTAAAAATGTATGAATTTTGAAGAAACTTTTAAATGTACAATGTAGTTTGATTTTAGGAATACTGTCACTATCATATGAATTAAGTTATAATGATTATATTACATGGTTTCTTTCAATCTTATGTATAATTGTTTTTTTTTATTGTGTCTTATAAGTTTATTTTATCATAATATTCTATAGGTCAGTTTCCTTTTTTGTAATATTCTATAGGTCAGTTTATTTTATTATAATATACTATGGGTCAGTTTACTTTATTATAATATGCTGTAGGTCAGTTTATTTGTGGTGCAAAGAAATGTAATGAGAAAGACAATTTAAGAAGTTGGGAAGTAAATTTTGGATATATTGAACAAGGAGAGAAAAAAAATGCCCTGGTCAAATTAAGTAAGTTTGAATTTCAGATTTGTCTCCCTTTGATTAAAAGGCACCCATAATAGAGACTTTTTAAGTGGACTGGGGATTAGGGTCTACAGCACATGCACCAACTAAATAAGAAAATGCATCAACCAACCACAACACCAGAAACATATTCGTTGTGTTCCGTCACTACACTATCTCCGTTTTCGGGCCTGACAGAAGTTTCACAGCCCTATAGTCTTTGCGACCTGATATCATTTCTGTCAATTCAGTATGTTCCGCACTAATTAGTAAAAAAAACCCTCAACAAATATGCAAAGAAATTCTTATGTTTGACTTCTGTATTTCTTATCAGATAATCTTATTACACATTAAATAAAAGCACCAATTTCTTTAAAATTTCTTAATACATTAAAAATTATTTATTTTGTAGGATTATGTCCGGATTGTTCTTACAAGTTAAATTATCATAATAAGTAAGTTTTACTATATTTGAAAATCTGCTTGATATGTTAATGACTTAATTTGGGATTGCTACTCATCAGTTATTATAGGATTTTACATTAGTTCATATTCTAAATATATATTTTTCGATTTTATTGGATAAACAAAACACTCAAAAGATATTTGTGACTGATTCCTAAAATAACATTCAAAAAATCTTTCATAATGTTTACTTTATTGACATTTGTGTTAGCATAAAATTATGAAACTGAAAGCGAAGTCAAGGTATGGTTAAACCAGTTTCTTCTAATTATATTTTATTTAGTATTGTAGAATCTCATACAGCTCTGAAATTATCATTCAAAATGACCTTGTTTGTCTCATTATTATTTATAATAGTATTTATATAATATTAAACACTGTATATTTATTACTTGAGGCATAATAACACAAATATTAAGGGGGGGTGGATGGCCGAATGGTTAGCATGCGCGCACTATAAAATACGGCCTGCCATTGAATCAACTGGAGTGGTTTCTAATCCCCGGTTGTACGTGGTAAGGCGTAGTAGGGTCGTCTGTCCAACTTCTTGGGTTTACTCCGGTTTCCTCCCACTGCTAAAGACCCCTACGCGCAAGCGAATTATTAAATCTATTTTATATTTACAGAAGAAAAGAAGTTAAACCCAAGAGATTACAATCTAAACCACTCAGTAAAAAACATAAGAAACATAATAAACATCACAAAAGACATCACAAGAAACACAGATCAAGGGGTAAGTATATGGTGTGTGTGTAAGACGCTGGCTCGCTAGCGTGGAGGCTGGATGTTCGATCTCTGCATTGACCAAGAAAGCTCATCTAGATTTTCCATTGTGATTCCCCCTTGCAGTGATGCAGGACAGAGGGCCTGACAAGGACAGCTGTCTAGTTGTTTGGATGGAATGGTAAACCGAGGTCACATGTACACTTTGAAATGTACGTAAAAGATCCCTTGATAGTTGAAATTCAATATAAGAGTAGGCCGTAGTGCCACTGTCCAGGCAAAATTTCTCCCATAGTGCACAGTATGGTGTATGCCTATCTTTTATTAGCCCAGTTTGGAGCAGAACTATAGGACGTTAAACCCCATTTTATTTCATTTAAAACTCTGACTTAAGGTTTATGAGCAAAATCCAATACTGGGATTAGTTACCTTTTTTGAAATATACATTGTATATCTAAATTAATTATTTAAAATATTGTATTTGCGTGATAGGTTCTGATTCTGATGATGATAGATCTAGTAAATCACAGACTAATGAAGAAGAAGTGACAGAGACTAGTCAGTCAGATGTTATAGATCAATCAGTATGGAGTGGTCCAGCTAAATTAACCGAAGAAAAATCAAGGTAAAAAAAAATCAATGACATCAACACAACATAGTCCCACCCACCCCCGAATAACCACACAAACTAGATAGATATTATACCACTCCAAAATAATCAGACTTCACGTACTCTAGAATAATAAACCAGATGTTAGGTTATATCAAACTAACTACTTCATAATAATTACAGTGCTAGATATAACAGCTAATCATACCAGAATTACACAGACAGTGCTATGCTGGGTATTATAGCGCTAACCATTCCAGAATGATTAAACATACCATGCTAGGATATATACATATGATATAAATACACTCACTATAATAGAATACAACTTATGACCACATTGATGTATATTGTCGTCGCCCCTGTCTGTCCGTCCGTCCACAATTTGTTTGTGGACACTCGACAGGTCACAATTTTTATCGTCCAAAGATCTCGGTTCCTTTTGATTTTGGCACGTATCCGACAGTAACTTGTACGAAAAATCACTTTTTGGGCTTGTGGACACTCTAGAGGTCACAGTTTTTTTTTATCTCATTTTGATTAAACTTGAAATGTATGTTCATAACCAAAAATTGTGGTTCCTTTTGATATATTGGTATATCGAACTGTAACTTCCTGGATTATGATGTTTTTAGCTTGTGGACCCTCTAGAAGTCACACTATAAAAAAATGACTGCTACACCATAACGACAGTGAAAATTGGACCGAAACTACCCAAATAAATGGCCTTTTCTTGTATGCAAAAAATGTAATACCAAGTGTGTAATACCAAGGTTTTAGGACCGTCTAGAGTTCTCATTTATTTTATCAGATTTTGATAAAACATAAAAGTTCCCAAGGAACTCGGTTACTTTTTATACTGTGGTACTGTAACTTCCTGAAGAATGATGCCAGATCGTTTGAAAATCACTTTTTTAGCTGGATCTCTTGTTTTCCGATTTGGGTTCCATTTGATACTTCTGCATACTTCTTGGATTTTGGCCCAAATTTTTTTTAGGCTGTCCTCTGTCCATCTCTTGAAAAATGTGGGCATATCTTGCACGATTACTGCTTGATAATTAATTCATCATCATTATGTAGTGTAAAATCTAGTAGATGATTAGTTATTTTTATTATCTTTCAGGGGTGAAGAATTTGATGAATATTTTGATAATATGTTTTTATAAAGAAATATGATTGTTAGAATTTAAAGAATTCCGAGTGTTAGAATTCTTATATTGGACTTTCTAAATCTGTATAACTGTGATATCATTGTCATTAAGCATCTTTTCATCTATCATTATGTTTATTATTATCATGCATCATTATGTGTATTATCATGATGGATCATTATTTATACATGTATAATCATTGTAACTATTAACATCAGTAAAGAAAGAAAAACAGGTAATATGTTATTGTAGTATTTACCATTGTTATTATTTTTTGGAGAACTCTTTTTGGGATGTATAGCAAGAAACAATTTTGCCAGGGATGGGATGAGCCACTTCAGAAAAAAAGGCATTATATTATCAGCCTCTTTCAGTAAATGTCTACCTTTCATAACCCAGTATTCTTTAAAGATGATAAGGACAGGCGTGGAAGAGTTAAGAAGAATTATCAGTTTTCCGTAATAGGAGCATTAGTGTATTGTGAAATACTGCTATATATGTGTAACTTCAGAATATTATCATCTAAATAAGTGGGCGCATATGATTGACAAGTCTACAGATGATACTCCACTAAGAGAATTAAATTGATTTTTCTATCTGGCTTGGAGAATTTGGTGTTATAGGGAGATTTTACAGACATGAAGATGGGTGTTAATGAATATTTAAGATGTTAAAGAAATTTTATCAAGTATGGAATGATTGAATATGGTAGAGTTCACCATAAATACTACTGACTTCTTGGCTCTATATATCACTTACATTAATGTTGGTAAATAATAGAAAGTGGATACAGTGACACCCAACAAGAACAAAGAGGCGGCGGTTTATCTTCATTTCAATAATTCCCTTGCATTTATTTTAGTAATGGCAGAAAACCCATGAATCCAGTGAAAACTCACATGGTTATACATACGACCCCCAACCAACACACACACACATCTTTCATGTATAAATTCAAACTGGGAACGGAAAGCACGAAAATGGCCTCAATGATCTAAAGCCCACTCATTAGACCACTCTGTCCTTCTGGTTCTGACTGACAGACAGGTGTGGTGACATCACACTACGTGTGGGAGTATAAAAATGAAAAATATGTTATTGTGATAATATTTATTCTTCGTGTAACTTGTGGGTACAATGTATAACACTGTTTTATCATAAGTTAACATTAACGGTGCATACCCTGCATAATATCAACAACAAAAATAATAATAGCATTATTAAAACTAATTAATTACAAGTATAAACATTTCAACCACTAGAGTCTGTATTTTATCGCTATGCGTATTATTAAACTCAACACAGAGATCTGTTCACATTAGACAGTATTAATGTAATACAATACAAATGTAAAAACAAGTTGGGCATCATTAGCCCAGTCGGTGCAAAACAGTTAGGAGTTAAAAATCCCATTTATTTCAATTCAATTGTCAGCGAAGTATATCCACTCATACCTTAAAATTGCCATGTTTGCTCGGCGTGTCAAAGAGCAGCTTAATGGCATTGGGTTCCTAGGTGATCGCGTTCGATATTACATTGTTATTTTACGCAAAAGGACCGTGTTATAGCGCTGCTATACCTTGGATAGCAATGATATGTCACGGCTTATGTTCCTGACGACGGTTTTTGGATGAACATGAATGGCATGCTGTTGTATTTAAGGGGACAAAAAATCATGTTCGAATTCTTCTGCGATGCATTAGATGAAGTATGCCCTTTTCGAAAGACCCGACCGTGTCCTTATTATCATTTACGTACTTTCTACTAGTGGTAATTGACATAGGTTTGTGGAAGTTGGATGATCATATATTAAATAAATACTAACATTTGTCATGCATACCAGTGGTTTTTATACAACATAAATTTATAGTTTATATTTCAATGTTTCTGTATCGTCGACATGCTATAATTCCACACATCTCAATGTTATAAGTCTCCTATAGCATAGCATAGGATCGACCTGTATTTGAAAAAAAATACTAGTAGTTTTGACACACAAATGTTAGAAATTCCTATAGGATGGACATTTAATTACCGTAAATAAATACATGTAATCGAAACATTTTATGTTCTAATATCTCTTGTAACTCCTACATACTAGCATCTTCGCTGGCCAAGATTTTGAAGAGAAGCGAATCGTAACCCTTGGCCAGCAAAGATGACATACTAGTAGTATTTGACATAGCGTTATCTACAAGTACTATATATAGATATTTACTACGATATTAGTGAATTATATACAAATATATTGCACTTTAAGTTGATATGATCACAGTATAGTAGGTATTAATGTGGTTTATCTTAGATAGGTTTATTGTTTAAAGATGTATTACCCTTATTTTCATGGATTTTTTCACAAGTAATACTGATTAATTGGAACCAATTAAGATTCCCGTTTTGCAGTAAAATTCTCCGAAATAATCTCTTTTTAAATTCTAATATAAACTCAATTTGTGTAAATGGTTTAACACAAGAACTCAGAATTTACACTATACGCTTAAACATTTAATATCACAGAATTTGATTTATAAAATAAGAAATAATGATAATAATAATAATAACTATGAACAAAAACGAATTGGGTATCTATTTAAAACAAATCATTTATACACATAAAGGAATAGGCATATGCATTAATTGACAATTAATATAAATTCTAAATAATATCTACAATATAAGAAAATAGTAAATGCATTTTATATATCAACATATTATTTTAGCGAATATATGCGAACTTTGTCTTTGAATACACAAAACAAGCCTGCAGGGAAAAGCAATGAACCCGTTTTGCCTCTTGTCCCATCAATTAATATGCCCAACAAAATATACGAAGGAAAAAGGGAGTTCTTTTAAAAACATGTATCTATATTTCAAAAATGTTTTCTTTAAAGAATATTATTGATGTACTGGTTTGAAAGAAAATTTTCGTGGATAGATTAGTTCTTCAAAGATTTATTTCTTTATATACCTGTGACCGATGTTGGTAACTAAAATGTTGGACTGATTTACACCAAATTATTTCCTTTCCTTAAAGCTGAATTATGTGAGGGTTAAATCTGCACATGCCAGGTCTTTATTTTGGCCTCAAATGTTTGATAAACTATTGTTTAGACATTTCATGAATAACAAACCTATAATTAACCCTCTATTCCGCTGAATTAGAACGCCAGCGAGATTTAGAATAAAATTTATAATAAAGGTTTAATTTTATCATTTACTTAGTTAATTGTGTAACATTATTTTTTTTTAGTAACAAATAACGTTTAAAAACACTTACGGATTTCCGCAATTACAAATGGTCTCGTTTGTCTAGTACCGTTGCTACGATAATAGAAAATCTATGCTACATCTTCCAAAACTCATAACTTCATTCAGTTTGAGTGAAGTTTTTATTATACTCATTTTTCAGTCTATTTTTGAACTATATTATAGCAAAAAAACGCTCAGATATATGATATTAAAATAGCGGACGCGTAGGATTCATACTTCTCAATCCCGTTATATAATAGACTGATTAATTATTTAGAAAACTGAATATATTATGAACACAATGAATAGGTTTAGTTCTAAAAAGACAAAATATGAGACAATGTCGTGTAAATGTACATTAACTACATATAATTATTCTGATATGTAATACGGAAACTTATTACAGACACATATATATAATCTCACAAAAGAACATATTCTCATTTGAGATGGTATAATTATATATGTATGTGAATTATCTTTAATTACTATTTATAATTCATTTTCTCCAAAACATCACATATATTTATTTTTCAATTACCATTCTTATTTGTTATCTTATTTATTATAAGTAAGCTTTGGTCATTTTGATTAAGAAACATGTGACTTTACATGTTTTTCAAACAAATATCCAATCAGTGTGTTCAGATAAGAATTCGTTTCGTTTTTTTTATATATTCTGGCTTATCTTTCAAATGTGAGCTACAAAAAAGAAAAACGAAATGAAATTCTATCCGTGTTATAATAATATTGATTTCGTGGTATTAACAACATATTGATTCTGTAGTTGACACCAACATCAAATACATTGTAGACATAATCTTACTTCCAGCTTAGAAGACTGTTATAGAACTTCTGCCCTGAAATCTCTTTTCTTAACTTCAAACGTCACATATTATTATGTCCAGAAATCAAAGGAATACCCAACATAAAACGACGGTATTACTTTTAGGTGAGATTTTTCATTCCGTCGTCTTCAGGATCTTACAGATTGGCATTGACTTACAACTGCAAATCCGCCAACAGCTATTGATACATTTGATATTTTTAGCGATTCAGATTACTATCCGGTCTTCATCAATTCCTTGAATCCTACCATGTCTGGTCCGTATGTCCCAGATGAGAACAGCAAAGGATTATCACGGTCTTTATACATTACCAAGTCTAACCTAACCATTCCTGTCACATTTGTGTAACATATATATAAATATATATATATATATGATATATACATGTACTACTACAATTTACGTGACTTGTTAATAAGGGTTGTCCCAGGGATTGCTACTTAGACCACCCTATTATACAGAATGCATAAATGTGATTGGAAACATATATTTGTGCTGATATTTATAAAACAGACTTTAATAGCAGTTAGATTCGATAAATCAAATTAAATTAAATTAAATTAATAAATATGTCAAGTTATTACACAAAAGCCACTCTTTTGTTTTCTGGAATGAGAACCATTCTGTATTTTACATGGTGTGTGATCGTCGAGTGCCATTTTAGAGGCATGTGCTTTAGAACTGGAGTGCTGTGATTTAGAGTGATGGTGGTGATCGGTGATCTGCAAAATAATTGAAAAGCGTGAATCTTGCAATCAAATAATGCTATGCGATTTCAGATCAGTACTAAATAGACAAAGATTCTAAATAAGACGCAAACCACAATAACAACACATGACCTGAAGGTAAATCCATAGAAGATTCACGATTAAAAATCGTCCTTTGATTATTGTATGATGTAATTGTGTGTTATTTCTATAAATCTCAGAAAGTCGTTGACATTACAGCTATTTTGGTTTGTTTTCTATGTCTCCATTGGTTACATTTGAAAACGTTTAAAGACTATATAATATTATTTACAAGGATGTGGTATTATTGTGTATTTTTATCAACCTACCTGTGATTTAGTTGATTGATTTATGATGCCATTAGGTGAATGTGTAGGTAAATTGGTTTTAGTATTATGTACATTAGTTCTATTTACATCATCATCTTCCGGTTTTATAACTTTACGCTTCTCTTCTACTTCACTTTTGTTGTTTTCTTGTGGCTGTGCTTCAACTTTTGGTTTTTCGAGTTCTTTGGCTATAAAAGAAAATATTTTTTTATAAATCACATTCCATTCAAAGCATCAAAATCGTACAACTAATGAGTTAATTATTGAAGAATGGAACACTTGTTATTTATATTGTTTATCTAATATACAAAATCCATGGAACAGCCTATATATTTTATATATTATTTATAGTGCCATCATATTTAAATTGACAGACATTAAAATCTCATGTGAATTTCTCGTATTCTTTACAGGTTTTCTCAGAATTTCGCCTCTAATGTTTAGAACATAGTATGATATAGGTAATTCAACTTAAAATTTACCACAAGCAATTATATGTCATTATATTTTTCATTATTACAAAATATAATAAAATCAGATTAGAACAGAATAATGAAATAAGCTATTGCTGAATATTAAAAGTTATACCAAATCTACGTGATTGCAACCCCTCTCCCAACACACACACACGTTTTGTACAATTGGGCGATGGGTATTTCCATGAAACAGTTGAAACATATTGGTTACCAATAAATAATATTAAGCGGCCACGAACAGTAGGAGATATTCCTTTCATCCTACTTCACTCATATAAAATGCCCAAAATAGATTTAATCCCTCTCACGATGAAAATAAATTGACTAGGTTTAAATAATATATTTAATATCAAATATAACCCCAGACCCATGCGTAAATTGAATATTGAAAACATCCATCACATGACAGAAGTGGATAACCAACCAGTAAAACTCGAAAGTGCCTACGCCTCTTTAAATATTCCCTCGTATTAAAATCATTATTGTTACATTTTCTCGTTAATAAAAAAAAAAATATCTCGATTGTAAAATCAATCGCGACTCGTGTTGGAATTAAAAGTTACCTGGACGCCACAGATTAATAACGTTATAAAAGAGAAACAAGACAACAATGGAATGGAAAAAAACTAAATACAGCTTAAAATAGAGTTATATAATATACTGGTTATTAATATTAGTAATAAATATTAATAACACAGAAATAAATTATCTTATTAAAAATCTTTATTTGGTGCGATAATAACTGATTAAAGATCTTATGATACCACTCATGATTAAAATTTTACGACGCCAATGTCATTATCATCAGCAATGATTAATATTCAATATTTTTAGTCACGTTGGCAACATTAAGTGAATTCATGACATTTATTCACGAAGATGCTCAAATCAAATTAAATTGTGTATAGCGAATTCCATGTTAACCAGTGACATAGATTTAATCATAATCTGGTTAAAGTATCAAGCACATGTAGATCTTTGTAACAGGTCCCAAATGTCGTTTTATCTTAATTTTCACGACAAGAAACATAATTTAAAGAATTTGCCATTCTGCGACCTGTATTTAATTTCGCTTTAAACCAAATTCAGATTTTCTGTTCGTTTTATACGACTGCAATGGAAGATTTAACCGAACTCTGTCGTCTATGACCTTCAATTATTGTATTATCCATCGTGATATTCAGATCACCTTGGGCCGAAAATAGAATTCCCGAAGAACCTAATAAGCAGGATATTTTAATTAATGCCCGGAATACCACGAATATAATCACAACACTGCACCAGTGGACGTCCATTGTTTTAGAGTCAAATCGATGGTGCTAAATTATACACAACTAGATGTGATTGTTATCAAACATAATTGATTAACTTAATCCGAAATTCTGTTATTCTTGTCGGAACACAGACAGCAGAGTTCGATATTTCTTCTAAATACATAAATATAGACTGCAGATATAAAGGGTTATAAAGAAAGATAGAAAAAACTGCTATTTTCCAGTGTATATGGGGGGACAGAAAATAGCTAGACCTCGGTGGCACCTTGTTCTTTAGCCGCCTTATCCATGTTGTCCCAATGAGTTCGGTTCTGTAAACATCCGTCATACAAAGGTTCCAGTTTAGGATTCATATCAGCAAATAACTGTCGAAATATAAAATTCAGTTTGTTCGCGCTTAATATGCAATATAAAAAAAGGCTGTAATCGCGTCATACAGTTTTAAAGAGACATTATATATATGAAAATAAGATTGAAAGAAATGAAGAGACCATTAATAGTTCTTCCAATTTTCACATTTAAAAGAAATATTCCCAAGTTTATGTACATTAAGACATTTAACTTTTTTTTCTGTGGCAAAATGTCCCTTTAATACTGTAATACACGTTACATTACTGGGTGTAGGAGGTCATGGCAAAGACAAAGGGATGAGAAAGAAAGATCTGTTGAAAAGGAGAAGGTACAATTAATAGAGAGAAAGAGCTGTTATTAAGGAAGAATGCATAAATAGAATAAAGTACTAAAGTACAATACATAGATGAGAGAGATAAAGAGAGAGAGGGAGAGAGGGGGGGGGGGGGAGAGAGCAATGGATAATGACAAGTTAGAGTAAGGGGAACGAAAATGAAAAAGATCAAAGGCGGAAAGCTAAATAGAGGATTATAAACATTGAAGGACAGCAAAATGGATAATACAGACGAAGAAATTGAGACCGTGAAAACGGTAAGGAAAGAATTAAGAAACAGGACAGATAAAGCAGGCAAGTTTGTGAAATATTAGAAGCTTACATGCACATACATTCATAGTGTTTTATGTGACACTCTCAACAAACTATAAAATCTGCCGGCATCTTGTTGCTTGGCAACACTAGTTTTTCTCCTTAAATAGCTCTACAAAAAGCCCTTACTTTAAAGCTCTATGTATTTGACAGTGCTTGTGCCTAGTGCCACGACGTGTATAGGAATAAGAAACGTTATATCACCTAACCAGAATGAATACTGGCTGTTTCAGACATGTCTTGCCAATGAATTTTGTTTGCCTGACAACCAGTATACAACGGTTCCAACTTGGGCCATATGTCACAAAACATCTTAAAAAATTGAGATAAGCATAAAAAGAAAATGTGAAGGACATTAGAAAAATATATTATAACACTTAGTTCCACTTGAAACTTTCAAATCGTAGTTTTAACAAAAATAAACATTACGAATTTCTTCTTTAAGATTTTGATTTTAATTTAAAATGATATATTATTCTATTTAGAAACACCAGCTGCTGTGATTGCTTCCATAATTTATTACTCTAAATTTTAGACGTAGTATTGGGGTGACAAATGCTTTATTCTGAACGAATTTCAAAACTTGACAGTGCAATTTCAGTAAATGAATTACTCTAAATAGAATAATATAAGAACCGACGTAATACATTTAACGCCTAAAGTAAGTAAAGTTTATTTACCTTATATACAGGTAAACATATAGCATCTATAAAACCAACTTGCATCTTTGGGAGTTCGTCTTTTTTATCTCGATCCATCATTGGCTAAAATACGTTTGATTAATATTTCATCTCTGAATACACAAAACCAATATCAATAGGGTTTCATTCTATAATAATGGACCAACAACACCCTCGATTGAAGTAAGGTGGACGGAGGCAAAATGGTCTAAGGCGTGTGCTTTACATCCTAAGGCGTCAAGTGGCGTCGTGTCGACTCCACACTTGTACGTGATGAGGTGTAGGGTAGCCTGTCCAGCCTCGTGGGTCATCTCCGGGATTACCCTACTCCATATTCCTGAAGCAATGGCCCGAGAAATCTAATCAAACGCAAAACTGCGCGGAGTATGACCCTACTCCTAAAACCCCACATTATTGAAAGTAAATTTGAACCATGTCACGTGAGTCCCGAAATGACCTAGCTTGTGTGATGCGGATTTAAAACCCTATTTTTCTCTCTTAATTGAAGTAATTTTGAAAATAAACTCGTAGTTCGTGCTACAATCCGAGTAATGGAGGCGGCGAATCGAAACCAAGCCATTTGATTTAATAACAGACTTTACAATCTAACGCCCACGTGTTCACCATTCGGCCACCAAATCTTCACCGTTTTCAATAAGGAAACAAATGTAATTAAATTTTGTTTAAAATGCGCTTAGACTGATGTAATTATCTAAAATCCAAACACTGACCTACCACAAGGGTCACCTATTTTTCACTATGTTTCCTGAACTCCTAGAAATCCAATAAGGCATAATATCTTTGCATAGGAAAATCACGGCAATACAAATTCAAAACAATATTTATACAGATCAGCGAGGGTCACTAAGCACTTATTTCCCTTTAAGTTGCGTTCATTTTTTATTGACCCGAATTAATATCTACCAATATAAATATTCAATGCTCCACAAGAAATAAACTGTTGTTTACCATAGGCTTTTCTCCTAATTGTGTTTTTTCTAGATCACCCTGTTCAAAGAACTCATTAGCTACAAGCTGTGCTATCTGTTGTTGTACTTCCCATGGTTTAGTTATAGCTGCCACATCACATGCGGTCATCATCATAGCCCTGTTAAAAATACAAAAACAGAAATATTTAACGTTATAATAGTTAACATCTTTATGCTCTGTATTGTACATGTTTGCGTGAATCAACTTTCTGGAACATCTGATATGACTTCGTATTGTATAGCGTCGGAACTGGCCTTTCGAAAATGATCAAACAGCTATGTATATTTCATTAAAGAATTTCATTTTCTGTTGTATGAGTTGTTAGAACGTGTTATCAATGCACGCATTGAGCATGGACTTTGGGGAATCAGCAACAAACTCTACATGGTAACTGGGAGCACGTTTCACTCGGCAAACCTCGATAGATTCCTGACCTACATCTAGTCTCGGTCGTATAACAGTAAGTGATATGTATCTAAGCCCATACAATTGCGATGCGGCTACCGGTTTTTTTAACAGGAAAACTTGATGCCATTACAAACAAACAAGACACCATGCGGCATGGGCACAGCCATGTTTCATCCAGTACCTTTAAAGTAGTTCCAATATGGCGGAATTCGTCATACAGCCGAGACTAACAGCCGAGACTAGAAGTGGGTTCCGGAATCTGTCGAGGTTTGCCGAGTGAACAGGTTTGTCTTCGCAAACGTATTTCATATCTCCACAAGATTTTTATAAAGATTTAAAAGGCCTGAAGATTTTAATACCAAAGAATCTTTACGAAAAAAGATACCCCAAGAAATTTTACGAAAAGGGTTCCTAAAGAGACTCTAGGAAACCAATTCTCAAGAGACTTTCACACAGAACTAACTAGCTTTATTAACTAAAACATATACGAGACTCATCCTTTAATAATTTAATTTTCTTAATGACAAAATCTCCATATCACATAAGTAGTAAGATTTGAACTCAGAAACAAAATTTGCTGCATTTCATAGGTTAATTCGTGGAAAATACTAAAGAGGATTGTGATAAAAGACGATGACCAGTATATAAGCTGATTGATGGATTTCATATAGCAAAGTTGCTAGTATTTAATACTAACACTAATGAGTTCTGCTAGAGTTTATGGCTTATCTAAACGAATTCTTCACATCAAATTAATGTTGGCAAGTCCAATTTCTCCTTAAGCTTTCTTTAGTTAAGCTTTCAATATCTATTTAAGACTTGATGTATTGGTTTTATCGCGCTATAATCTGAATCGAGCTTCTTGATGATATTAAAATTTACTTAATATTCATATGATTATAAGATAGGATGGCAGGGTTGAAGCCATTAACGAAGAAGATGATTTCGTAAAACATGCAAATGTGTATTTAATTCGTAATAGAGTCGCTAGTAATCTGGAAGAGAAGACCAGAATTGCACAGTGACCGATTTGACTGTCATTTCATTAGCAGATTACTACCGTAATAATATCAAATAGTAAAAACTCTTGTTTTGTTTTAATGTGGTAGAAAATGGAAATGGCGTTCAGATATTAGCGCGGTTCAATATTGTTAATTTTCTGTAAGCAGGCGATTTTATATATTACGAATACTCGTTCATATGAGAGGATGATTATATTTTGTATATGAGATATACATTTAATCATTGGGAATCTGCAAGGATTTTTTAAAATTTGGGGATGCGTGCTTTACACATATTAAAATCCACAGAGTTGCCAACAGATCATTGATTTATATACGATGATAGAAACGACCGTTGTAAAAACATCGAACAAAAGCAAAATGGTAACGCTTTTATAATGACAGGTATCATGGGATTATACCAGTAATTAAAATGTAATTTAGGTTTTCCAATGATAAGACATGGCCAAATTCACAACAAAATTTTTCAGAGGTGCTCTACTCGCTCTGAGTCGAATCGAATCCAATCTGAGTACGATCTTATTAGGCTCGAGATCAGGGGCGTTGCCGGGAAATATATATTGTGGGGGGGGGGGTCCGCAAATGCAATTATATAAGATGTTGACAATCTGTCAGCCGATATAGCGCAATATGGTGACCCTCCAACGAGGGGGAGGTGTGTACCCCCATAAATTTTGTTTAAAGTTTCAATCTTCTGTAAACACTGTTTTGGCATATTTTACCGGTTAAACTAAAACATAACATCAATACAATGTTTATCATATTTACAAACAGCGGCACCGGTCTTCCCCGAGAGGCGAAGAAGTGTGGCTTACCTTGTATGGCCCCCCATCCCCACCCCCAACTAAGAAAATTTTGGAATATTTGATGGCTGCAAACACCTTCTCCTGCTATATCAACCCGCGAACAAAGCAACTTCAAAGTGGTCTAATATAGCCTAATTAAGGTGGCTTGCTGACTCAATTCCAATCAATCGTTTACACCCACAAAGACGAGACCGTTGGGAGAAAATTTTGAAAATTTAACTGCCACAAACGCGTTTTCCTGCTATTCCAGCCTGTGGATGCAGCAACTTCAATTTAGTCCAATATAGCCTACCTGGCTGTCCAGAATTCCACACAACCAATCAATCGTCGTGGGCTGTGGAGCTTCACCCTCCCGGAGAAAATTTAACCAACGCAAATGCGTTTTCTGCTTTTCAGATCTGTGTAAGCAACTCCAAAAGTATTCAGGGGTTTTGTAACCGAAATCCCACTCTGAATTCCAACCATCCAATCACACTGTTGCAGTTGCATTCACAAGTAATAATCGATGCCCGAAAAATGTCGCACAAAGTAAAGTGGCCCCAGACAAAATCTTTTAATTAACAGTCAACTCAGTACAAATTCGTGGTATTCAATTAAAAGAAAAGTGAAATTAGTGTTTTATTAGGACCCCCCCCCCCCCCCGCCATGTGTGACGCCTATGCTCGAGATCAATTGTTTGTAACTACAACCCATTTAAGTTGGTCAGGGCACATTTATAGAAACCAGGGCCGGTGACTTGTTCATTTTTGCCGACCATATGAATTCTTTCAATTATTATAGAACGGTATGACACCTGTCTCTGAATGGGCTACGTTTCCTCAAATATCCGAAGATCAGCCCTTTCCTAAACTCACGCCAAGATCACAACCTATGGCAATACAAAGAGCTTTGCACTATGGGTAGGTTTATCAATACCGTCTAAGATTTGTGTGTGATAGCACTTCCGGGGGGGGGGGGGGTGGAGAACGTAAAATAAACCTATCTCATAGAAAGCTGTTTGTACTATATGATACAGAAGGTTATTGACGGGTCAAATATCAGACGTATCAATCATTCTATTCGCTACCCAAAATACCCCCCCCCCGTTCCTCTCATTAAGCTTAACAAGTTCTGGGTGTTTCGACTGAGTAGTTAAGACATCCTTCAAGCCCTTGGATCCTTACAACTAGTATCGTACAGTTTGGGGAGCAGCGATTTGTCAGCCCACCCTTTGATCAAACCTGGGTGTTACACGTGCTTTTAGTCCACGGGATGCTGTCATTAGTAAACGTGACCAGTGATATTCCGTGATTTAATTACTTGTGACTTTAACCATGACCTTGAACAAAGTTGGACTAATTACAGAACACTGGGCGTTGTCGTTATCCAAGCTGCGCTCACTGTTAATATAATTGCCAGTTAAAATCCAACGGTATATGCTGTAATTAATCCGTCAAAGTACTGATCCTCTACAACAGTCCTTCTATGTAGGTAAGATCGAGCGCCTTCGAGAGATCTAGAAACATTATATATAGGTAGCGGCCATTGATCAGAGGTACAGCAGCAACGACGAAATAAGCGTTGGTTTTTGTTTATCACCTGGTTAAGTTTCATATATCGTTCGCCACTTCTCGGATGTCTTGCTTAGCATGTGAATGAGCCTTGTAGGAAGAAACGGTAGCATCAATTACTATTTCTGATTTCGGCACCAGGATAACCGATGCAGTACGCCACAGACTAGGTATCTCGCTCTTACGCCAATAAATCTTAAAGGCGTTGTCTGGCATATTTCTAAGTATGCAGTTCTTGGCGTCCACCGCATTTGTGGATGATTTCGCCAGTCGTTCGGGTTTCAATTCACAGTCCAGAATCTTACTTGTAACCGGAAGTCGGTGCGGTGGACCAGCCGATCTTGCCTTACCATTCATATAGATGTTGAATTAACACCCAGTGACCTATAGTAGTTGAAGGTGCAAATGTTGTTTTTGTGAGTGAAAAATTGAGTCTTTTGTGGTGTATGAAGCCACAACATAATTACTCTCCTGTCTGGTGAGATAGATTACCTTCTCTTACTGTTTTTCCGTTTTGTCCAGGCGCAGTCGATTGACCTGCGTTAATTATCATCCTGGTAACGTTAGAGGAGGACCAGTATTTCCTGCCGCTAGAAAAAGTCGGCTTCGATACCCTCCATGTTGGGTTGCCATAAATTACATCACAAAACGGTGCTCTATCATAGTTGCCTATAGAAATTTGGTGATTCGCAGTAATTCAAGATATTGCACGAGGTCAAATCTAAGTGGCTAGCACCGCCACCGGCGCACCCGAGTCTGGGAACAATCATCCGTTATCATGACCCCACCCTACAGACTGTAACAACAACGTCTCACCTTACTATTATTATATTTTAATCTGTATGGTAATGGATGAAAGCCTGTCACTATGGTAAAAACGATTGTTGTGTAAGTGAAGCAGATATTTCTATCACGACAATTTTCATAATAATACTGGTAACCGATAGATAATTAACACCGTCACCTTTTTAGAATCATAAATCACCTAGCCTTTGTGTTCATTTCCGTTGCGTTAGTGATATTCTAATGAAATTCGTTTTTTTCACAGTGATAGATCAGAAGCTAGTTGCTATCTTTTTGCTGCAGGTGTGATGAATTAGTTTGAGATTGTTTGTGTAAAAAAATGAGTTCATTTGATAACATATCTCATATTGATTTCGTACATTGTTTTCAATTTATTAATCAATCAAAACAAGTCCATTACCATGACGACGGGGATTTTTCTGTATTAGTCTATGTTTACCTAATATATCATTAGTTGTTTAATTGACGGTTTATCGGTTAAAACAATAAATAAATGAGGTGGTGGATAACAGCCAATTAGTTGTCTGCCAGATATTTATACAAGACAAATCCACACTCTTTTTATAATATAAATTGTTCACATTCGACAGTAGTTGATTAAAGGCACAACAAGTCGAGATAGAGAAAGAATGGGGCTAAAAGTCCTCTTGACATAAATTATGTCATTTCGGGACTTGGCCATGGTACAATTTCAATTCAATAATTTGCTTGTGCGTAGAGGTCTTCAGCAAAAGGGGTGGGTCGGGTGGTGCGAGGGTAGGCAAGCGAATTACTTACAAGCTTAGGGTCGAAACCACATCATTTGTCTTCATGACACAGCGTATATCTATAGACTACGCCTTACACCACTCGACCACCAGCAATTCAAACAAATCTTTAATGATGCCTTCCCACATTCAAACTGGGTGATTTGATGATATATTTGAACTATCAAAGTTTGCTCGAAATTCCTCTCAAAACATTGTATTCGCCAGGAAATACGAAAACAAATCTATATGTAGAAGCCATGTTTTTTTCATGTAATGTGATTTAGGGTGTTCCCTTTTTTTCAAAATGTAGTTGGCAATACTAACTGTGCATTTGTCATATTATATATTAAAGTCTAAGTAAATTCTGGAATATCTTCTTCCAACCTCTAATTGTTGTACGCTTAAACCCCACAATGCTCCAAAACCCGGCTAACCATCCAGAAATAACGATCGCTCCCTAAGTCAAACGTAACCTCCCTCCCCATTTTATGTGTTGTGACAATTTTCGTCCCTTTACGTTGCCCTTAACTGATATTCTGATATACAAGTGATATTCATCATTATTGACTTATTTTGAAATGACAACATTTAAAGATCGAGTGGAATGATAATCGCTAAGTGAAGATGCTAAATATGTAGATCACAGCAGACTAATAACCGGAATACAAGGAAATTGGACATATTTATCTGGTATCTTTGGATAGAATTCCGTCCCACAACCTCTAACCGGACATACTAAATTTGTCCAAATATGGCAGGCATATATCCTGAAATTGACGACGCATTTCATTTGGCCACTGTCAGCCATGCTTACGAGCATCAAAATATGATCTCCTCATGTGAAATTTCTCCAATGGTCGATAATTTTGTTTTAAAAATTAAGTATTTAACATATAATTGTAAAATGGTCGTTATCCTTATTTTCAATAAGTCGCAGTAGACGCCCACTTTTCACACCGCCTCTTCAAGAAAAGGGCCAATATGTATAATATTCACAAATAAAATAATTGAGCACCCCTGCATATTTTACAAAGGCTAGCTATCGAGAGTTAGCAATGAAACCCTGGTAACGTGTTTTACAAGAAGACGCTTATGACAGTTCTGTTTTGAGATTTTAATCAGATTCTTTTACAAAAACCCTGAAACACGATTTTGTACAAAAATGGTAGTCAACATAAGAGTGTGGGTAAAGGGTCAGGAACAGGACTGATGATGAAAAATGTCACAAATGAATCGATGTATAAAAAACCCTGTTATTTGGTGATACAATATTATCAGGATGATTAGAACTAATATCTATTTCTGGAACAACTTTCTTTGATGTCAAAATAGATTAGACACATGATTGAGTTGACGAATAATATTGCAATTTAATTGACATAAAATGACTTGTTGATAAACATGAATAGATAAAGGACCTGTTAATGAGGGACCCACATAATATCCTCTATGTTCTTTCGGTTTCATATCTACCTTAATCAAGTTGACATTAAAAAACCCACTCGTATTGATTGCTATTACGGATCTCGGTACAGTTAAATTATAAGGCTCCCTTTCAGACACATTATTGATACCGCACCATTTTCAATAATTAGCAACTAAAATCAAGTCCGTGGATGTTAAGAAAATTATATTTAAAGTTCCTCAATCCAAAATCACAAATCATAGTAGCCAGTGTATTGATAGTCAACTAGTTAGTGTGATGACCGTTCCAATAGTAAATTAGAGATGTTCCAAAAAGAGTATTTGTTGTAACCATGACTACTATATGTAAACTATGAGCCGGAAATCTAGTGTGTTTTGATCTATCACTGATCATATAGACCTAAACAACTAACTGATGTGGTGTTGACGTTAAACTCAACTCGACCATAAAACCATCTACGGATAAATAACATCTATTTTTCATACTAAAGAAAGGACATGTCTATTTGTTTACTTACTTTAATAAATCTTTTTTATATGGTTCGTCAAACTTCTTCTCTCCATTTTCTATCAACGACTTGAAATCACCTCTTTTTCTATAAAGTAAAACGAGAGACACGTCAAGCACAAACATAATTAATAAGCAATTGTTTTACCCCCCCCCCCCACACACACACACACACACATACAAACCATTATCCTTTACTTAATAAGGAAGACAATTTTCTCAAGTACATCCAATTTCAACTGATCTTTACAGTACGGCCATTATGTGCATTATTTTATTAACACTCCCAATCTGATTAAAAAGCAGACCCTATTTCGTTTCGCTTTTTATATTTGAAAATTTAGCTTTAGTTGTCGGCAATACCCCAGAATCTAAAAGAGTTGTTATATAATCCGCGTTCTGAATGATGGGAGGGATCAACCAATGAAATGTTCTGTTGCAGCGAGTTCATGGGCGTCCGATGCAGGGAACTGGGTATTCCACTAGAAACATTAATACTGTTTGATTCATCAAATGTCTGATGTAAAAGGGTCAAAAGCCGCTCGTATGACCCCTGACGCAGTAAACATCACTCTAGATGAAAAGAGGGATATAGTTACCCAGGGATTATCTTAACTGATCTTTGAACTCTGTTGGCCAATTTCACTGATATAACAAACACTATGAAACATCAAACAGATATGTACCCAATATACTGCCGTAGTCCTCTCAAACTAGGCTTCTATTCAAATGTCAGACAGGAAAGAGTAAAGATTAAATACTTACTTAAAATATAAAGCTAAATCTGTAGAGAGAATAGCATGTTCTAATGTTTTAATAGCATTTCTATATTCGGTCGGTGATAAAGACTGAAATATGTTGTTACCCTGAAATAAAAATTGCACGATTAACTTTTAAGATTCATAATTCCCGTAAGAAGGTCATCCCACGGATAAATACTCTTGAATAAATTCTCTTCTATTTTATATTTGATGTCGACTTTTAATTCTAGCTTCATAAATTCTTTATTCTTTCTACACTCGCTCAATGTATTTTTTTTATAGTCCGACTTCACTTCATTCACCAGTATTCCATAATTTCAATAATTCACAATTTCATAGAAATTACGAAACGATTCTAATTGGTTGAGTATTTTATTGATGTTTTTTTTTATCCTTTTGTAGTTTTTTGTATATTTTTTTTATCCCCTCCACCCTTAAATTTCAGTGTTATTATTATTAGCCCATTTTGAATGTAAGTGTAATTGATTTATCGTTTGAATGTAGTTTTATTTTTGTATTGTAAATAGTGTACACATTTCTATTGTCTTATTTCTTTACATGTTAAAATTTTGGGGAGATGGATTCGTTTCCCATTCCTAAAATTAAATAAAATAATGTTTATAAAAAAAAGTATAAATATTAATAGGTTGACTAATCAACCCGAGAGTAAGCGACGGGAACAGTTTAATCTACTTCTAAATTTTTTTGTATTGCATATTACTTGTATCATAACACGGGAAGATCTACATACCTCACTATTGAGTATCATAATACAATGATCAAAATGATGATGCTCTAGCACGGAGGTGCTGTACAACATAGCTAATGGACTGGCAACTCTGTAATATACATATAATATTAACAATAGATGGATGTTACCTCTTTAATGTTGTAAACACAAAAATTGATAATCATCGCAATATTGATTACAACATAACATGAGATTCATTTTTCTTTATGAAGAAAATAACCCAGGAAATTGTCAGTAATCGATATCCATAAAGAAGCGCGCTATACGTTTTTATTCCAATCAGAAATAGAGCAGTACAAAAATAGATTTTTAGCTTTTTGATTGCACGCCCTCAGTTAAATGCATGCGCGCATTGAAGATTTCGTTTTGTGAGAATAGGGTTGCCTTGATAAAAATGAAATGGAATGGGGTTTAACGTCCTACTGTTTTGCTCTGACTGGACTAATGAAGACGTGATTTTATTGATTAAAATTAAAGAGGCAATCAAACAGTTTAAAAGACTCTATAAGAGCTATAGTATGGTGTAGAAAGAGAATAACCAAACGGAGAAAACTCTTTAATGAGTCAATACCTTGATATACATTTGGAATTCTCTTTGACAGAGCATTAATAATCATTTCGTCATATATTATTACACAACGCATCTGATTAAACATTTAGTATCTTCCTTGTAAGACAGAAGTGGTATAAGGTGTTCCAGAAATTATAAAGTCGGGGAACATCAGTAAGTGAAGCACAAATTAACATGGAATTATCAATACTTACTTAACTTGGAATGCATTATTGGTACCTCTATGATCCAAATCATGACATAAACAGGCTACCATCATGGCAAACACCTCGAGATCTTCAAATACTGGTCTCAATTCACCAGTCTGAAAGAAAGATAATATGACGTATTTATAGATGAGACTACTTATTAAAATTCAGAATTATTTATTTTTGTACAACAATGATATATTGACCGTTTACTTCTATCAAATAAAAACAACTTTTTGCCCCCATATCTTTCTCAAAACCCGACTTTGGTCACGTTGAAACATCATCTTGGGTTGGTCAACTTTACTAAGTGATCTTCATTATCAACATTTGTCGAAACACCATCTGAAGTTTGTCGAAACGCCGTCTGACGTTTGTGGAAACACCATCTGATCTTTGTCAGACCAACTCTTGATGTTTGTGGCAACCACCATCTGATGTTCAACACCATATTATGATGTTTGTCGAAACACCACCTGATATTTGTCGCAACACCATCTGACGTTTGTCGAAACACATAATCTTTGTCGAAACACCATATAATCTTTGTCGAAACACCATCGGATTTTTGGCGAAACACCATCTAATCTTTGTCGAAACAACATCTGATCTTTGTCGAAAAACAAAATTTCTCCGATCTTCGTCAAAACACATTCTAACCTTTGTCGAAACACCAGTGATCTTTGTCGAAACACTAGTGATCTTTGTCGAAACACCATCTGCTCGTCAAACAATCTCATAACATTGATCATCTTATTTTGATCAACAGGATCACCTGATCTTGATCTTCAACATCGTGCTCTTGACCAACATAATCTGATCTTAGTGAAAATTGTCATATACGATTCTGATCGATAAAACGGACTAACATTCATTCGACCTCAATTAAGATCAATCAATCTTAATCTTATTTAACACCGGTATATCGTAATGGATGTTTTTATACTTACATATAACATTGTAAACATGGTTTGGCACACATTAAAGGCATGTCGCCAATTATGATAGGTGACAGGACGGTAGTTCTTCTTTACACTGCAAATCCAGCGACACATAACCTATAAAATACATACAATCATCTTCTTAACATTCTATATACCAGCGGCACTTGGCTTAGGTGGATATAAATGTACGAAACTAATGACAATCAAGTGACATCAAAGTAGTGACAAGTTAGATTAGAAACGATTACTGTCAGTAACATGGATTTAAGAACCGTCATTAGCAGGGAAATGGAATGGAGGCGAATTCCGGTAACTTCAGCGACACACTTACAGCAATGACAAGGCAATTAGTTAGAGCACGATATTCCTACATTAACTTAGATACACAGCTCTTGATGTGAAACTAAACTATTCCTTACCTCCACTGGTATTTTAAAAGTATTAATGACGTCAGCATCCGTAAACATTCGTATCACAGCTTTTAATGTACCATCGTCGGGTAATGGAATATCATCAAAATCAAAACTATACAGACGCAGATCTCCGGCCGACGGCAATGGATCTTTCTGTGAAAATAAATAAACATTTTACTTTAAGTGGAGTAGATTTATGGACCATTTAACACTCGCGGGCTGTCTACGTTTCAAATAAGACGCACTTTATTGCATTTACAATATTTGTGGAAAGAAAGCTGGGGCTAGGAACAATCGCGAATATCCTTTAAAAATATATATTATTTTGTTCATCAGATTCTCAAATTTTTCAGTATTATTCTGCAAAATTACGTTTAGTGTTCCGGGGCCTATTTCACGAAATTTTAACTAAGATAAGATCCCAATTTTAGTAATTTGATTGGATAATATTAGATTGATTTTAGTGCTTAGCCAATCAAAAGTATCTACTAAAATTGGATTTTATCTTAAGTTAAAATTTCGAGAAACAGGGCCCAGATCTGTAAGGAGGGATTTTATATATAAAAAGATAACCAAGTAACACTCAATATAATGATGGGTTAATACAAAATACAGAAACTGGTGATCGACGGTAATGTCCATAAAGTAAGATGAAGTTTCAGACATTAATTGCATGCAACCGTATATAGTCTTAAAATTAGCGATAACAAAGATGCTTAAACGAGCTATAGACGTAATGATGTAAAAACGTAAAGGGTATAATGGACAATAAGTGGACGATAGTAGACGATCCTCAAATATCATTGTCTAACTTTAAAATATCTCCAATTGATTAGCTTCTAGCTTTATCTTACCAATAATTTGGCGGCTTCCTCCGTCTGAGCTGTTGCGTGATACGATAAAACCTCTAATGCTACACTTTGTTTGGCCATTAACCTACAAGCGTTCTCATACATCTGACAATTGTGGATACCCAAACCGGTAAATATGGAGAAGGCCTAAAAATAAAAGATAATGTCTCTCTCTTTATGACGTGCGGTATTTATGGAGAATCAATCATATGGTATTACAACACTAATTCCAACATCTAAAGCTTGCCAAGATTTTTTAAGGGATATTTCAGTAAGCGATATGCTACCGGTCTGTAGAACACCTGTAAGCTGTAGCTCGTTAGTGTTTGCTCCGAAAACATAACCACCGTCTCATATTGCCCAATCATCTTTTATTTTTCTATTAAAGCCACGACACGAACAAAAATGGAAGCCCGATAACCACACAGATAGATTACCATATAATGTGGCTAAAAGTTGGACTAATGGGCACAGTCCGGGCATCATATTCATTTGAAAGCTGAGACACTCAGTTGATGGTGGGTTTGGTTATTGCCATCTGGTCTGGTAGAAAGTTACCATAACCCCGGCTAAGCGGAATGTACCTAGGAGGTTAGGTCTGGTCTATTAAGAAAGTAGTAATATGTACTAATTGTGTTGTTCCAACGTTACTATTTTTCATAGCACCATTTCTTTAAACAATAAACATTACTAGTTGTGGGTATACCGTATAGTACCAACTAAAATTACTGATATATCGTTTACAAAATGTTTAGTAATAAGTTAAAAAGCAGACAAAAAAGCTGAAACCTTCAAGGTCATTCTGACGTAATAATTGTTAGGGGAGTATTTAACGAGGACACGAAACTTCTTAAAGATGTAAGATTTAGATAAAGAGCTAATCGCTCTTGCTATAATAATCCAGAACATAAATATAGAGAAATCAGTATATTGAAAATGTGTTTTTTCTGTGCGAAGTTATGCGTGTTTGATGTTTTAATCAGAGGCGGATACAATGGGGGGCGCCCCCTCTCCCTAATTTTCGACGGTGCCCTTTTTTACTGCTGAAAGTGCCTTTTCTCAGACCCAAATATGTTCGTTCCGAGCGTTTACTTAGACGAAAATATCAGCCAAATAGCTCTTGGAATGGCTACAGATGCAAGGAAATGACGGATAACTTTCTTGAGGGCCCCCCCCCCCTCTCATCGGCGTGTCCCGTCTCCGCGGTCAGTGCCCTCATTTTGCGGAGCCCCCTCTTTTCAAAATTCCTAGATCCGCCCCTGTTAATAATAAACAAAGAATCGATTATCGGGCTCAACGTTGAAGTTTAATGGCGAGAGGATTCCAATCGATTAAAGATCTAAGGCTATAAAGTTGATTAGGTCCTGTCGGGTGAATACATGTCAAAATAAAAAACATATAACATTTGAAGCCAAAAAAGGGACCTGCGCTCGGCAAATTGAGCTTTTACATGTACATAATGCATATATATGTATATAATATAAAGATACTAGATGGCATCAGACGTTCCTGAGTGAACTCTGTAGCCTGTTCGATCTGATTCATTTCCAATAGCAAAAGAAGTATACTTTTAAGGGTTATAATTGCAATAAAATATATGAAGAATCATAAGAAATAGACGAGAAGTCACATTAAGTATTATTATAGAATGTAAATCGTGGACAACACGTATCAATGTATCATTACATATAGTTAGGTTTTAATTTATGTCAACATTATTGTCTGTTCATCGTGATCATGCAGTGTAGTGAAGAACTACAAACAAATGCCATATAAAGATTATATAACATTTCAAAGAAGCGCTGCAGGCATTAACACAATTTACGATATGCCGTCGTGTTGTCTTCGTGAAGTTTAAAAATAGCATTGATCTGTCTTAAGACACGATCTGTATATGATTGGGAATAACATTATTCTTAGATTGAATGAATAGCGACGTAATTGACACTATGATGATAACATTAATGATAAATAGTGTATGATACAATCAGATATAAGTGGTCTATTACCTCGATAATATTTTCATCATTTTCATTAAACGGTTTACCATTCTTTTTATTAATAAGTTGTGTTACGCCTATTATCTTTTTATCACTGTTATTGATAGGAATACTCAATACACTTCTTGTATGGAATCCATCTTCTTCTATGAACTACAATGAAATAAAAATAGAAACTGAGAAACAAGAAACGTATTATATGCCACCAGATTATAAATTATGAACTGATAAAGAAAAATAGACCGTCAGCTCTTTGAAATAAATTTGTTTTAGATTTATGGATAGATATCGTTTTCGCGTGGGAATATGTTTTGAAAAAGAAAATGAAATAAAATGAGGTTTACCGTCCTACTGCTCTTCTCCTATTGGGATAATGAAGAACGGATATGTTTTATGAATCTTAAGACTTAAAAGCTCAAAAAAATTTTAAACTCTAAATTCTAAATGGTTTCATTGTTCTAAACCTTAAAGGGCCAATCCCGATAATTTTGAGGGGAATAAAACTGCTTAATTTTGTGTTAAAATCCCTTATATCCCATTACCTAAGGCCGAACAAATAACCCGATATTTGTGATATGCTTGTAAATAACTTAAACCTGACAGTCTTCATCTGGAAATGGAGACCGTTGTATTATACAGTATCTGGATAAAACTAGACTTTTTTTTCTATAAAAATGATATGTAGATGAAATTTACCTTTTGTTATCAAGTACACGGCACGGGTCATTCACTGTATAGTCCTCTCAAGAAACATTAATCGATTATCAGGTCACCCAATCAAAAAATTGACCCGAAATCTTAAAAGGGTTACGTGTCCGGATAAGCAGTGTTGACGTTAACGTCAAAACGACTCAATATTTTGAGCTGAAACTTTGAGCCAAGGTAAATACACCATGCCTCTATAATTTGGTCCATAAATTTCATAAAGGCTCGGGCTTTAATTTTTGAGACTCTGTTCTTATCGGGATTGTCCCTTTAACCAATTTGCAAAACGTTAACTGGAAAAGGAGTCTAAATTATTTTGATTATGTTTTGACACTATCAAATACTTGATACGTATTTGTGGCACTAAAACTAAAGAAGACAAATCGATTATCGATAAGTTTACAATTCATTTTAACATGTTTATTTTTACTATGCGTGTTCCCATGTTTCCATGGAAACAATATCAATGAGCAAGATGGAGATTATAGAGTTTAGTAATTCCGGCAAAATAAACTATGTTTTAATTACCGGCTCTGATCCAAATCTGCCGTCCATTTCCAGATCAGGAATGTTCATTGTCTGAAAAAAGAAAAACCCAACATAGAATAAAAGAAAAGTGGAGAGAGGATTAAAGATTGTGTGTTTGAAGCCCGAGGTATATAATCTGTATTTAAACTGTCTTTTTACTGGACGACTAGATTGACATGAAAATAATACACTGTCACTTTGAGACCCACGTAAATATAACAATCGCCATTATCTTTTAAACTTTATATCCTAACAGAAGAAATACCAGAAAAACGGACAGGACATTGATATACCAGAAACAATTTTATATTTTCTCTAATTCATTATCGTCCACAATTCAAATTGTGCTTCTATCTGATAAGCCTGGGTGGAGCAATCCCCGATAAAATGTAATGACATTGAAAATCCCCAAACGATCCACGGATATTAGGTAGACAAGAAGTTTACAGCTATCTTTCGTTTTACATTCCGTATTTATATTTTCTCTTATGCATAAGCATCCACAATTCAAATTGCTTATATCTGCTTAGTATAAGTGGAGAAAGGCCAACATGCAACTGGGAAAAGACATTCGGTGATTCATCTAGTGAACATCTCCTTCCAGTTATAACAAGCAAGAAAATTCAATCTCATTCTGTCCCAAAGTCTCGGGCTCTCGGCCAATCAAATTGCTTATCTTTGCTTAGCCTAACCCAATTATATTCATCAACGATTTCATTAAAGACATTCATCTACACCAATTCTGAACATTCTACCTCAATTAGCAGCAGATTTATTGTGACAGACGGGTGGACAGACGAACAAACCAGGGACATTCTGCTTGTGAGTCTAGTAACCTAACCACGAGAAGCTTTACGGCTCCTTCAACTTCCCGAGAAGGAATGTCGAAACTCGTGGTCTAAATGGCGATTTAGCAGTGGGATACCACTGAAACCCTTCATATTGCGAGGACAATTCAGCGCAGTTTTGTTTTTACCCAAATGCCAATGGCGTTAAATCAAAACAGAAGTTACGTGTCTCTATCTGATCATCGAGAACACTACGCAAAAAAAGATTCCACTCGAACAACATG
Organism: Patella depressa; assembly: GCA_948474765.1. Lineage (NCBI taxonomy): Eukaryota > Metazoa > Mollusca > Gastropoda > Patellidae > Patella > Patella depressa. The sequence continues at coordinate 60,110,603 of OX419717.1, forward strand.
GCTTTACTTTCAAAGATCGAGTTCATTGGTAATTGATGTTTTAATGCCAGCCTAATGTTATAACTGACATCACTGACATCCCAACAATATCCGTCACATTTCAACAACATTGCTAACATTCAAACTTTTAAACACTTTTACTCCGATACTATCATTGACGTCAAAAACATGATAATCGCTACAGTGCTTACATGTAGTGTAGCCATTCTGAACTGAATCATTAGAAGAAGATGACTTTTCTTTTGTTATAAAATAAAGCTAATTATAAATGTATTTTCTCAACTTTTAGCCGTAAATCAGACACCCACTGTACTAGTTATCTTAATGTCTACAGACTGACGTTAAATGAATTCACAAACACACACACGCATTTACATTTAATTAAATTCGTAAGAAAACAGACAGAAAAGGTAATTGCCTGGCAAAACCCCGAACTATATCTAAAATCTACATAATTCATCAAGAACCGATTGCTTCTGAAATCTACGTATTCGTCAAGAACCGATTACATACTGAGTCTATAGAATTCACCAAGGACCGATTACATATGAAATCCACCGAAAGTATCACGAAAACATAAAGGAAATCATTAAGAATCGATTATATCTAACATTTATGAAAAAAAAGATTACATATGAACTCTGCAGAATTTATCAAAATACATTTACCGTTTTCCCAAAACGCGGTAGCCGAAAGCTATCCTACATCTTGGTAAAACACAGAACGGATAAATAACTAAACGAGTCCCACACTTCAATGAGATTGGCATATGTACACTGATTATTGATATTTTAAATTAGAATTAGCATGTCTATGTAGATGAAGCCTTTTTAGAACCAAGTCAGTGTTGATATTAAAATATTCATTTTATATGGGTTCATGGCAGTAACGTACCAAGACTACATAATATTATATTAGCTAGCTAACATGTCCCACAATAAAAGACAAATTTATAATTGATGGATTGGGTGACTTTTACTGAAGCATCAGATCAGAGCTTCAAGCATAAGAATGAAACACAAAAGGTAAGCCAAAGCGGGGATATCCAATAACGACAAGGGCGACTAACCTAGACTGTGATATCTACATTATCAATTTATATTAGGCAGTTTAGTGTTGCCCCATAAATATGTCCAAAATGTATTTTATCTGACTATTGATGAATAACACAATTTTCGTCACTCGGACAAGAGAAAACACCCAATTCCTAATCTATCAGAATCTGACATTTTTTCGTGTTAAAATTAAAAACATTAAAGGGAGATACACTCGCCCACGAAATGATGTCTAGAATTTAAGCATTTTAATATTATATCTGGCTTGTCGAGTCCACAAGTTAATCTCTTCTTTCTATCGTTTGTGGATCGGCCATTTTAATTACTTCGTTAGGATTATACCCTGCCCCAGAATATGTTATAAGTTCACGTCTCTCACTTTTTCCACGCCCGCTTACAATCATGTTTATCAACAATATACGAAAGCCCCTCGCTACATAAAAGAGATAAGACAATTCACGCGTGCAACTTTTGACGTCACTTATGCAGACAGTCCTAATTGCCAGGCTGCCAATTCCTGTCTGAATCATCGTTAATTTTAAACGGATTTCTGCGATTATGAACAAGGTACTTAATTAGGATATTTAGTTGTACAACGGATTTTAATAAACGGGAGTTGATTTCAAACACACGAGTAACTTTATAATAACCAAAGTCAAGTAGTTTGTCCATAATCGAAGACATCCGTTTAAAATTTACGATGTTTCAGGCAGTTGTGGCTATATTCTTACATTTTTACCCTGTGTGCGCTACATGTTTTTCTGGGTATCATTTTGTGGCATATAGTACTAAACTTGCTATAGTTTTATTGGAAATAGCCACTCGATAAATATCTTTGTGGGAATGTATCTTTAAATATATTTGATTATTTGTCAAATGCCCTGTATTTATATTAATGGCTGTACTGTACTGACAAGACATGTATAAGTATATTTCATACAAACGTTATGACAATGATCGAGTTTATTGTCAAATCGATCACCGGGATAAATAATAATGAGTTCGCGGCAATTATTGGATGTATCACTCATTAACAAAAAAGCTTTTTCATGTTCAAATATATATGACAGGAATCTTTTCATTAAAATAAAATTGGTAGCTGGAACTTGAAATGTTTATAATGAATGAAAATAGATATAAATCCGAGCACAATTACCATAATACTTTCAAATACGATATTTATCTCTAAATCAAAGGATATCAAATAGAAAATTGCAGAGAAAATCACACTTTCTATTAAATGCATATCATCTGCATCTCAACTGTAATCTACTGATTTTTTATTTAAATAAACACCAAATTTTAAATCAATTTTCTGAAATTATTCTCTATACAAGGAGTAAATTCAATTATTCCATAAATGCATGTTTTCAGTTTCGTACTTTCAATTGTCAATCTTAATGGTGATATGGCTTTTTAAGATAGAGTGGTTCTCCTTTTGTAATTTCACAGTTCTCATCAAACGTATTTTTGTGAAGCTGTAAAGTCATTGCATTTGTAGATTACCATAACACATGCAGTTCTATTCACTTTGTGGATTTAAATCTGATAAGTAATTCGTTTTTCGTTTCTTTTATAACGCATTTAATATTATATTCGTTTTTCGTTTCTTTTATAACGCATTTTACATATACCCAATTTTTCAAATCACACTACGCCTTTGTCCTTTGATCTAATTATAAACAAGTCCCGTGCATAAAAAGAGCAATACATACGATCAAAAGCGTAACAGAAAGTCTCTCTTTAACGAACAAACCCAATGTCAAGTTGACTACAAAACCTGTATTAGGACGATATTTGGCATACCCTGCCCAGCACGAACTGAAGCAGTAATAGCCAGACAATAAAATCAAATGTGAAAAGATGTTTGATTGTCTTTTATTTCAATTGAGGTTGGTTTTATATTGAAATAATCTGGTACAGGATATAGGGCTTTAAATCGTCTGTGAATAAACTATTTAATGTCAGAAGGATTCAACTGTCATTCTATTGTCTATTTATAGTCATTTTATTCTAAAAACACTCACACACTTAGACAAATGTCTTTTATATATGGGAATTGACAGAAAGATTTAAGAGTCTTTATATGGAAATAGCACAGTAGAGATGTAGCATGTTTGGTCTTCCAGAAAGCACCTGTGTACCTAACACAAACAAATTACATTAAAGGAGCTAACCCTCTTACTTAATTATATGCAAAATAATCGAAATTTAAAACACAATTTAGAATTCAATATTAGTCCATTACAATCAATCTTGATCTTAATATCAAATATTTAAGACACAATAAAATACTACACAACACGTGTATTCTTTTCGATCGCTATTTATAATGACCAAAGAAATAATTAAAATTCACCGATTCACAAACCACAAAAACGCCCCAACAAAATACCGGTGCAAAATGGACTAAGCAGGCGCAAGTGACTGTCGTTCAATTCGGATAAATCGCGTATTTCAACGAACACAAATGATTGGAAATTACAATCAACATTTTATATAGACACATGTTACTTTAATGTGTGCTTTTAGAACCATTTTCGTCTATTTTAAGGTTCCAAAGAATAGAGACACACACCCTTTAAATATATTGAACTCTTTGACATTCTGATATCATAGCAATATTTGGCATCTTTGTATTGAACCAAAACAACCGCAGACAATATCTGTAGATCAATCGCATATTACGCTGTTAACAAAAGAGTGGTCCAAAGCTAGGCTATTATTATGGAATACGTCTGTTCTCGTAAATGGTAAAAGTTAAGAACATACTGGGAAGTATTATTTGGACAAATCCAAACCAATCAACTTGTAATAAAACAATAATACTCTCATGTAAAGCTGATGGTCAATAAGAATTGTTCTATTAATCAAAGACCAGACAAGGTCAGTGACCAGGATTCTAAGATATTTTTGTGAGTAGTAAATTATCTGGTTTTAATATTAGAAAGTCTAGTACTTACTACGACCGGCTATAACATTCACACTCAGATATGGTGGAGCTTATTTTAAATTTACCCAAAATAATTTCAATGGTTTTAAAAATTAATTTTCTGTTACCGCTGCCGCGGCCTATAACAAAGCATTATTGGAATGGGAAACTCGTTATGAAATTTGACATATACGTGATATAAACGCCCCCATATAAAAAAAAACGCGAAAAAAGTGCCAGAATAAGAATATAGATTAGTTAAATAATAGGAATATTCATACCGTTCCCTTTACAACAACTGATTTGGCTATTTCTGTATTTTTAGACTTGGCAAGCTGTAATGGACTGTAAAAAAATAAGAATTCAAAGAAAATTATTACATGTAACATACAATTACTATAAAATGCATCGCAATTGCTATAATCAGTTAATATTCAAATAAAACAAAAATCAATTCATATGCTTCCCTCTAACGTATAATCATTCTTTCAAATGGATATTGCAATTAAAGTACACAAAAGAAGACATAAGTTCTAGCGCATATATACTACCGATATTGGTTAATGTTTACAATGTTATCTTATTTGTGTATATATACTACCGATATTTATTAATGTTTAACATGTTATCTTATTTGTGTATATATATATTATCGATATTTGTTAATATTTATAATGTTATCTTATTTGTGTATATATACTACCGATATTTGTTAATGTTTACAATGTTATCTTATTTGTGTATATATACTACCGACATTTGTTAATGTTTACCATGTTATCTTATTTGTGTATACTGCCGATATTTGTTTATGTTTACAATATTGTCTTATATATTTGTGTATATGCATTTTATAGCCAGCCCAGCAAATATAGAACAAACTGTACAAGGACATAGAACAACAATGTAACAAGACCACTGATCAGCACTAACTGTCAGTTGGATTTCAGGCGCTCTAATTAATATACTTCTAATCCGACCTAACCTCAGTAATATCATAGCACAATATCGAAAAAACATATGATAAACGAAGCCGTAGATTCCATCCCATCCTAGTAATATTGGTTAAATTATACGACAATAGTGCGAAAACTATTGACGACCTAAATAATAAACAAAACTTCACAATCCAATCATGTGGTTGCTAATCGACTTAACGTATTTTTTAACATTAGTTGTTTTCCGAGAATTTTCTTTCTGTGCTCCTAATATTATCATAACCCAAGGAAATGGTGTTGTATTAAGATTTTCTGTATCATTCTGTTTTAAAAGTTAAAACGCTCTTGGCCAAAGCAAAATTGGTGGCGAAAGTGGAAGAGCCACGTAGTTTACAGCAGAGGATCAAATTTAAATTTTCTTTCGAAATAGTAAACTGCTTCTGCTTTAAATTCAGATGTATAGTATGATATATGTATATTCGACAAAATTGGCCAATATATGAAATTTAATATTTACCTAGGTTCTTTTATTGTTCCATTGTCTTTTGCAAAAAAATCGAAGGCCATTGAGAATGAAACATCCTGAAACCAGAAGAGTAAAGTATACACGACACAATTAATACAAATGTGCACCAAAATGCCATAGCTCGAACAAGGTGTAGGTCAATGTAATGGTACAATGGTACACAATGTCGTACTTATGGGTAATTCGCAAAGGGGAGGCCAGATTTTCAACACGTTGATTACTCCCCTCCAACCACCCAAAAAAAAGAAATCCCCAATATCCATTTCATCTTGCAAGTTTCCCTTTAAACCCTAGTTTCATGTGAGTTAACAGTGGCAAGTTATCATATTCGAATTCTTATTTTTTTTAATACACTTCGTGTTGCTCCGCTTGGCCCATTTGTCACCTGCCCGTTTGCTTGTTTACCCATACACAGATCCATCGTAATTTGCGAACGTTTACCAATTGTTGATTGAAACAGGACAAAACGTCCTTTTACACATTCGCGGCTACTCATCTTTTGAATATTAAGTTTTGTGTTTTTTTGTAAATAAAATTCCAAGTCTTCCTAGATGAATCCAACAAACCTCTAGTTTAGCATATTCGTGTTTTCGTTCTGGTTCTGATTCCTGTGGATTAGGACCAGTGCTGTTTGACGGATCCTGAAAGTAATATATATATACATATATGTATGGAACTTGGAGCCATGTATTTTTTCATGCAATAAGAATGTGGATGCCACATTTAACAGTTAGCATTCCGCCCAGGTAACTTTAGGGTTGTATAACAATTGATGAAGAAACAATACAAATGAATTCGCGGTTTAATCTACAAAAATAAAACGCCCTATGTATGATATGTTATATTGTGGTATCTAACCACATGTATTCGAATTGTTTGTAATTAATTGAGTCTGTTAATGTTTTATACATGTTAATATGTTAATAATTATGTTTCCCATGCCCATATTACCATACCAATTTGCAAGCTTTTTATTGACATAGCAAGACCAGACGAAATAGTCACAAAGATTAGTATTTACAATACTGCCGTACTAGTATATTAGTAACATATATGTACTTAACATTACAAATTTAAATATCTAAAATTCACAACATTATACATGTATAATATGACATTCGGATAAATATATTTATATCATTTTCTTAAATATTACAATTGCGTTTTACTAAAACATGTCAACAGACAAGAAACAATCAACTGAAAGTAAATGGTATGGAACACATAACAAATGAAACAATTCACAAAATTCACAAAAGGATGATCGCAAAGCTTTAGAATTCGCCCAGTGCAACATAGATCATTTGAAAAGCTATGTTAGAATTAAAAATACCCTTGATTGTTGCCGTTGTAACTTGTCATTGAGCTTAAGGCCCTGTATCAAAAAAGAATTAGTTATACATTAAATTCTTCTTCTCTTATAATAAGTAAAACCTTTAAACAATAATAAACTAAAACTTTAACAAAATAGCAAAGCGCAGATTTCGTGACTAATAATGGAGTGGTTTCTAGAATATAAATATAAATGCACTGTTAAAAAGCGTTGGCTATGGTTTACAATACACTAATGCATGCCACACATGAACTAAAAATTACAAAAGGTTAGAACAGGCAGCATGAAGAATACCAAAGCTAAAAGATAACCTTGCAGCATCCCATATGGAGAGGTAAAATATTATAATCAATTTTTTTTAATACAACAATTACAATTTTACTTTAACGATCACATTCCTCAAAAGGGTAAGTAGTTTGCTTTGAACGAGATATCACTTCAACAGATTAAAAAGCGGGGTTAGAAAAAATATTGGAACACTGTTAGTGAAAGATCAATTTGGATAACCTATGAAAGACTCTGTTTCCCCAATAGATAAAACAAAAGGTTTGTTAATTTGAGTTTTAGACACCCAATTCAAAGTAAATTGTTCTCTTTAATTTATTTATAGGTTGTAAAATTAAATTTGACTTATTTTTTGACATTGCTAAATCCCATATATCAATTTTTTTTTTGCTGAATTAGGTGACTAAATTACAAATCACAGTTTGTGCCTATCCAGAAGAAGAATAACAGAAGACCACTGCATAGGTAACTGCTTTTTAAAATACCTGCATAGCCATTACTAGTGATTTCTGAGGATATTTGGCTAAACGTTCCATGAACTGTTTGGTAAACTTGTGACTATCCTGACAATAAGTAAATAAATAGATTACATCTCAGCCTTAGTGAAAGATTCAAATCAGAAATAAAAGAGAAAAGAAGAAATACAAACAAGAGATAGAAATGACACAGATATTTGATGTAGTCAAGTTTAATAATTATTCATACTACAATTTAACAATTTATAATCTAAATAGCTATCGTATCAATTGCCCTCATTGATGTCGTTTACTTTCTAGAAATATATCAATTTACAAAATAATGACGTTCTAGAAAAAACAGTGGTCTGGGTCAAACCAGACGATTATCACGATTAGGAAACTCCATCCTACTGTGTTTTCAACATTTACTGATATTAGGTGGATCTGCATACTTATAAAACTGAATACAACATTTAATGATAAACTTGACTATAACATTTAATGATAAACTTGACAATCTGCTAATAGATTTAACGTGAAATTATAGGAATAATAAAGATAATAGATAAACCAAATCTATTATAGTATATTCCAAAGATAAGGGTTAGTTTGAAAGGAAAATATAACAAGGTGGTGTCTAAATACGAATAGCTGTGAGAAACTGTCTCGGGAGGAAATAAATATATACAAAATCAAAACTAGAAACAAGGCAATAGACAATACTCAATTAAAGGTTATTTAAAACAATGGTATACTGTGCCAAAGCAACGAAATGCAAATTGATACCATAAAATACCATATACATATATAATATAGACTGTGCAATGAAAATCATTTCTTGTGCACAAGTTCAAAGTTCAAAGTTCGAAGTTCAGTTGGTAGATGAATATAATATGATGTGTGGTTATTATATTAATTAGAAGAACAGATAGGTTAAAGGTGATTGGCATCATTTTTGATGTTCTTGGTAAAAAAAGCCAGCTATATCTACTTAAACAGTTTTAATCCTCAAAGATAAAAAAAGATATATGACCACAACTGTTTTTACCTTCTGTTCTTTCCACAACTGAAAAAATTGGTAATCTTATTATTATACCCTAGCAGTTACAGAGAGCATCACATGTGTGCCGTTAATGCCCCACGTACAATGGAAAACAACATATAAACACCACCATGATCAAAAAACAAATGAGAAATACATTCCGTAAAATGGTGGTCAATCGAGTGGGGACGGGGGTCATAATTGAAATAGTAATAACAAAGTCTACGTGTCTCATTTTAGTCTAGAAAGTAAAATTAGTTTAAAAGTCATTTTGCTACTTTGGGTTTACCCGCGGGCTTTGTAAATGAGTAGTACCCAAAATAGGCGACATATCGTCACCGCGTTCCTCTCTACTTCTGGGTAGCATACAAAACAATTTTTCCGAATTTCTTTTTACTATGGGATGCTCTTTAAACATCATTGTGTTTAATATTAAAGAGAAAGTATTACTCTCACCAATATCCACGTAAGGTAGTTTACGAAAACCCCTAGTTAACTCCTTAAAACTGACTCAAAAGATTTTATCACTCGTAAATTGTGACAGCTAAAACTTTATAACTCATTGACGACTGAGTAGATTCGTCTCAAATTTTAAAAACGCACGAGGTTACTATTTAGTCAAACCACGTTAATTATTTCTTTATCAAAACATCCCCATTCTGAGGAAATGGTAGGAACAATCAGTATACAACAAGGTAGGTGCTAATTGTAGGCTGAATGGAGAGGTTCGGGAATGACCGCTTTATAAAAACGAGTATTTTGGGGAACCCTAACCTTAACTCTAACCTTATATACTCATTTATATACTCATTTATATACATGTAAAGCGGCCATTTTTGGACTCCGGCGAAAATTTCCGAACCTCACCAACCGCCCTACAATTAGCATCTCCCGTAGAGAAACACAATTTAATAATGACGTACATTTAAATGAAATAACGTACAATATCCATGCATACTTTGACAATATCATTTATGCTTATTTTAAGAGAGACACATCCTGAATTAAAACCGTACACCAAACAATCCCCGGGTTTATTAGAGGACTTTATTTGAAGGATTATTCGTTAAAATACAGCAATTGTTGTTTCTTTACTCGTAAGCAGCCTTGCTTATTCGACGCAATTTATGTTTAATTTTGTTCTTGAGTGAATTCATATCAAGATATTCTACTCAATTAGGATGGCGTGGATAATAAGAACTGCTCAGTGTAACATTATCACAATAATGAAAAAGACAGAATTGGCTCCCAGTGGATCTTACTATTTCGCTTAAATCTCTGGAAGGCATGTATAGATAGATGGGGGGAGGAGTATGCATATAAATATTCATTGTTGAACCAATATCTCTATGACTACTTGGTGCGCGATTTAAGGCATGTCGCCAAAAGTATTAAATTTTTATGTGTGACAGTCTTAAACATTATATATATATATATTGATATACATTAATGACAATATGGAGATTTTTGGTTACTGGCTTCGACCCCGATACAAAACAATTTAATACTTAATTTAAGGGAGATCTTATTGTACAAAATAAGGATTCATCATCAAAACATATTTTATTGCAAAAATATTCTTTACAAAGGGATAAGAACAATTTATAACAAATTATGAATCTTCTCCCAAAATAAATAAGGATTCGCGTTGGCTTTGGCTTTAATCAAGGTACCCTAGCTTTGACCCCAGTCTTATTTTGTCCAGTGATGGATGACCGGGGGCGTGGCAAAAGAAGCTTCTAGTCGATCGTAAGGCACGAAAAATTTCAGAGGTCTCAGTACGTTAACGACCATATGACAGTTAAAAAACTAAAAAAAAGTAGGTTGTTACACCATTATCATGGTAAACACAACATATTACATGACATATGTCCATATACAGTAGCCCAGCTCCTGCTATACCAAAACGCAAATGCTTCAAGATTCGTTGTAATGGTTCGTCGTTTTCATTAGAGGTTGTAGACGTGTACAGATTAACAAAGTCATGCAACGCTGGTAAATGGAAGTTTGATACAATATTAACACGATACTCAATAAACGTAAGAGATATTTCTAATACATTATACATTATTAATAAAAGTCCATTCACATCATATTTTCATCCCAAGATATTTTATGCTTGATACCCAAATCCATTTATTTCTAATAGGGAAAATAACTTACATTCTCCAAGGAATCTTCTAATAAATAAATTGTACATCGTTCACATTTCAACATTTCTTGAGCATCCAACATAATTTTTTCTATCAATTTATTTAAATTAGTCTGTTCCTCAAAGACACCTCTTGCTAAATGTAATAACAGCTGAAATAAAAATAAAAACTAAATTGAAAAGACGTTCAGAAAATCTAAATCAATACATAATGATAGAAACTTAACTGGCTTTTCAGGAGTCCGAGATGAATGGTATTGGGTTCAATGTTCTGACAGATTGGAAGATCGCCTAGTGTATTCGCATTTCGTCGGTTTTTTTCTAAAGTAAGGGGGGTGGATGGTCGAATGGTTAGCACGTACATATCCTGTCATTGAGTCAACTGGCGAGGTTTCGAATCCCCGGTAGTACGTGAGAAGGAGTCGTGTCGCCTGTCTAACCACGTGTGTTTTCTCCGGGTCCTCCGGGTTCATCCCACTGCTAAAGACTCCTACGCGCAAGCAAATTATTCAAATAAAATTAAACCCGAAATGTTAGTCCCGAAATGACCTTGTTTGTGTCGAGTGGACGTTACCCCCCCCCCCCCAATTAAATGTAGATTTGAGAAAACAAAGGAAAACTGTTTTGTTTCAGAATTAAGCTACTGAATATAAAACCAATTTTATCTTGTCTTTTTAATTGAAGATAATTAGAAGCCTTTTCCGTGAAGGAGAAAAAAAACCCTATTATTATATACATGTGTCCTAATATGGGTCTAACTCAATTTTAACCAAAATTTGACGGGAGCACTGTATAGCGTATAACCGTCGACATTAGCCCGGATGTCGTAAAAAAACCGAGGACATTAAAGTCTATTTCATTTCAGCATGAAGTCCGCCTCATTTTATGTCGTTAACCAATTAAACGGCTACGTCAAACATTTGGAACTGCGCATACATACGGTTCCCTTAAATTTGAATATAAAGAGCATTGGAAATACACTAGAGTTTTCTATAACAAAGCCATACATAAACGTTTTCTCTATTCAACACGATTTGATTTTATCGATACATGGTTATTAATGTGTTACGTGATAACAACTACATGTTAAACATGGGTCTATATTTATAATAGACTCGGTTTACGTCTGTTAATGGTAATTCGTTACCTTTAAATATGTCCCTAAAGAATAGCATACTAAAGTACACGTTTCTGAATAAAAAACCCCAAAAAAACAACGCTGTAGTACTTGTATGTATTGCTTTAGTTTTCAAGGTTATATTGTAACTTCATATGTTAATGATGTTTATAAGTTGGCTTAATCCGGATTATTTTCACGTTACATGGACGCACTGATTGATTGCACGTTGGCTTTTTAAATCCTACATTATGAATGTCTGATAAACCATGAACTTATTAAATACGGGGTATTAAATTTCAAATCAAACCGAATGTTATGTTTTCTTAATATATTGCCCGTTATTATGATTTCAAGTTACATTATAAGAATTGTGACAGAGTGAAGCGAGAATTGTGATATATCGGGATAGGTTATTTATTTTGTGCCCGCTCATATTGTCTATTGAAGTGCATCCGGGAGTGTGGTGGGTATAATGAGATGGTAGGGGGTGGGTGGGTGGGGGTGGGGGTGTAGATTAAAACGTATCGTCTGTTGTCACAAAGAACAGCAAATTAAACTCAAGTTTGACCACTTTTGGATTTGGGAATAAACAGCGCATTAACTTGAGCGTTCATCATTTTTCAATGATATGAAATTTCTTGCTAGTTGGGTTTTGTGTTTCCAGATTAAGCAATATCGCGAACAGCGACATGTAATAAAACATGTAAGTTTATATATCAATACTGATCAAATCAACCACTCATTGTCAGTTAGCGATCACAGGATAATAATCAGGATTAACTCAGAGATAAATAAATATACTTCTAAAATAGTCACTACATTTTATAAGTCCCATGTCAATAGGCGGGCACAGTAAGATTTAACTGTATACTAAGATCAATACATAAATAATTCATATAAATTTTATTAGGAGAGTTTGACCTTATCTTAATCTTGCTTGTCAAGATAGCTTTAATATAGATTAGTGTAAAGTCTTTTAATAGCAGCGGATTAAACGATTGTCGTTAATCGACAAATCGTCGAAAATCGTAAGTCAGTGAATGGATGAGATTACTAATGACGTCATTGGATATTCTCCACAGACCAACCTATACCAGGACACACATTAAGGAATGTGCTACGGCAATCCTATTCATTAGTTCCTGTAGGAGTTACCTTTCAGGAATCTGGCCTCTATTGAAGTCATTAAGGCATGGCATCCGGTTCACAGGTCAAGATATGAACAGCGAATGACGGATTTAGTTTTTAAAGACGGGCGTTTTCCCTTTATATTCGATTTAAGGTAGTCAGATATTTTTAAAGTTTTAAAGTACAAAATATGCTTTTAAAAAAGGAACTAAAAGAAAAGATTGTCCGACAGTTTATTCCACATAAAAGTTTACATGTACAAGTTTCCTAGAATTTTTAATGTCCTCTTTTTATAACTCTCTGGTCCCTTTAGTCTTTACAAGTCATTTTTTTTCATGACAAGGTTCTGAAAATTCCTAATAACGTTATCTATAGTTTATAATATTACGTCTTGGTATAATGCAATTTCTCGAAGGAGACATAAATGGCACGTGAATTGATTGTGTCTGACTGGTTTCTTAACTTCTGATATTTTGTAGACAGTTTAATGCAATTTACAGTTTTATATAACATTATCTTTTGTGACGTGAAAAGATTACCATTTACTTGAAGAAGACAGCAATATGCAGAAAAAAATCCACACAACGTACAACGAAATTAAAACATTTTGAGAATCTCGTCGACGACAGACAGATATATAGTAGTCATAAATGTCAAGATTTGAATATAAAACAACTCATTTATTTTCACTATCAACGCTGAATGTGCTAAACGAATCCCGCAGATCGAACACTTAAAGAAGAAATCGCTCTTTATCATAACAATTGCTGACAGAAACGATATATGGATATAAAAATCTATTTTTAAAAGTTTGTTTGTTTGGGAATAGTTGTTGATATATAAATATATGTGAGTTTATTAACATGATATACATAAACTGTGTCTATTTCAGAAATCCCCGTTTTATGAAACGTGCTACCGATTTAAGATAAGTTTTGTTATCAATAATAAAACTAGTACTAGGTGTACGATTAAACGGATGTTTTTAGTTGTTATGGGTTGGACGCAAACAGCACTATTTTCTTAATAATCACATATAGATGAAATAGAAGATAGGTCTCATTACCTTCTTGTGTGTGACCTTTAAATAAGTAGTGACGTCGGGTGTTCTAATATTATACCTTCTGATGGCACAATACAGTTGAAGTAACGAAATACGTTCCACGATATTTTATACTAAATCGTAACAAAATCTAAAAACAATACCTTCGTGTCTATCTCGTAAGACAGAGATCTTTGTAAGCATGCACGTGTCATAGTAATAAAATGGAATCCAGGAGACCACAAATCAGTCGAGTGTAGATAACTTTTACTTATTTAATTCCCTCTTAAACGATACTCGTTTATTTTTAATATGATTGCGCCCACAACAACTACACTGACAAACCCTGACAATTATTGTAAGAAATAAAACGTTGACGTATAACAAAGAAGATGATCTTTGTACCGTCAAGCGTAAGGTCGACTTTTGTTGGAAGAAGACACCCTGTTTAGAAATTGAATAATAAAAGAGAGTTATTAAATACTTACTATTGATGTGTAGATTAGTTCGGGGTGAAATAGTTCTATCGTTAGTGGGCCGAGATAATAATATTCAGATCATTTAAAAGGCCATTCAACAGTTAAAGTGTCAATCCTTTTCGCTTTTTAAAATAATCTTTATTGCATCAGTAATGAGAAAAAAATTCATTTTTTTTTATTCGCAAACGTTAGAACATTCTGTATACAAAACTCCGGTTGCGCGTTTATAACACGTCATTTTATGACAAAAAAGATCACCAACTATCACAACTGGTTTTGAAATATGACATAATAATTAATAAAAGATGTTAATTCACAAAGGTCATCTTAAAGTGGGTAATAATAAAGATATACGTCATACGTGTTCTCATCAAAGACCACGTGGTAGAAGTAATATTTTTTGACGTAATAACATGCTTACTCACAAATTCCATAATAAATATCTACATCATCTATTTTTCCTAGAGGGAAGGTTTTATGATTTTTATCACACGGTATAAGGAGATCAAAGTAAATATCAATATTTGGGGTATAAAATATTGTATTAATGATAAAAAAAGGTAAAGATAAAATCCCTATTTGCGTCAATTACAACAAATCAATAAGATGTTTAATTTTTTTACAATAGCAAAAGCAGTCTTCACACGAACCCCAGTCATCCATGATAATGATTTTTTTTTAAAAAGATAAATGAAATTTTACACACCGTGAAAACTGATGACTTAATTGTATTTACTAAATCTCAGGAAATGAAAACTAACTTAGTAAATGTTACTGAGCGCCTACATACACTTTAAGGGGCCAATCCCCATAATACTTTGGAGAATAAAAAATGCTTAATTTTGAGTTAAAATCCCTTAAAATCCTCTACCTTAGGGTCAAGCAACTAACTCAATATATATGATAGACTGTCCCAAGCTGTAGTGTGTGGTGTCTGGATCAAACCAGACTTTTATTTTTTAAAGAAATAGTGTGAAGGTGAAATTTACCTTTTGTTATCAAGTACAACACACAGGTCATTCACTGTATATACCCCTAAAGTAACGGGAATCAATTTTCAGGTCACCCAATGAAAAAATTACCCAAAATATTAAAAGGGTTACTTGTCCGGATAAACAGTTTTTACGTTCACGTACAAACGACTCAATATTTTGAGCTGAGCTTTAGAGATCACTCATCTATTTTTTCGCGCTTAAATTTCATACGTACTTAGACTTTTATTTTTGAGATAGTTCCTTTAACATCTCCAACACGTTTGACAATGGTGTGCAAAAAAACCCAAACTGTTTAAATACACAAGACATAAATTTACAATAAATTATTTAACGAAATTGTGCAACAACATTATTACTTACTGGAGCAAACAGTTATGTCAGGTTCCCACTGTAGTGCGATGCGTTACGATAGGATGGTCATTATTGAGTTGATGATCTGGTACGTGCACATACGTTCGAGTACGTTTCGATACGATCAACACGATTGCTACTAATGACCTCAATATATGACAAGACCTGTCATGACCACCAAGATTACTCCTTAATTAAAACAACGATTATCTGTAGCAGATACCGTAAGATTCTATTAATCAATTGTTTGTCAATGGAAGAATAATTTTATAAATATTGAGGTGCTGAAGTAAACCAATGTTGTGTTAATAGTTATTAAATTATCTATCGTTGATGGTAATCTGTTAATATTGATTGATCTAGGTCCAATCCTTGCTTAAACTTGGTAACCTTTCGAACCAAACCCTCTGCTGAGAACGGATATGAATTCTACAACAAATGAATGGCTATGTTATGAATGTGGATTTAATAATCGATATTTCTTTATTGTTAGAGGCAGCATACCTGATTCCTGGTAAACTCTTGTACAGACATTTCAAACAGCTGAGCATTAGTGATGCCAATTCCACAGAAGGTAAGGTACTTCTGGAACACCTGTAACAGAGATATTCTTTTGTTCTGAATGACGTAAAGTTACTGATGAAATGTTTAAAATGTAGGTCTATAAAATTTCTTTGGTATTGCCGAGCAGTCCGATTTGGGGGTTGGGTTGTTCATTGGTATAATACACACACTCGTTTTATATCACAAGGTCTGTCATTAAGTTAAGTTATGTGGTTTCCGTTCCCAGTTTGTACGTGCCACGATTTACCCCTAATGACTGATATTTAAATATATATATAATGAAGCTCTAATGGTTATTGATTCAGTGTTTTTTTTTCATGTGAATGGTTTTAAAGAATCAAAGCATTTCCTGTATCTATGGTTACTAATAAACACAAACACCGGTTTAAAATTCAATTCAGCTTTCCACTTGGATGAGATCCATGCCTTTATAGATTTAAACAGAAATTGTTTTTCTATATTTTTAGTTCAGTGTACATGATCAACAAGACAGGAGTATTCTCTAACAGGGTATAGATTCCATGCGTTTGAAGACTTTATTTTAACATAATTTAAACATAACTTTAAAAAAACGCAACTATCGCTTTATTAACACAAAAAGATTAAAAACCAAGTTATCCTAGAATGTTGGTGTACTTATAAAAACCTTAAATTTGAAACACCATCAATTAAAAGTTACAAACCAGGAATCTTGTTATCAAGTAATTTTTTACATAAAGATCGTTAAGTGTGACCTCGTGAACTCGCTTGCAATATGCTGCTTCTTTTTCTTTGGATTCCATTCATTTTTTTTTTCAAGGGGCATTTATAGAATTTTGATTTAATTAGCTGTCACCATTCCTGATATTTTTCGCAAATCCAATCCAACTTACTGACGTCTAGACCGCAAAAGAAAAACGTATTAATTTGAGTTATAATTTTCGTTTATAGCCCTTTCAATACAACTAATTCCAATTCCAGATTTGAGATTAAGCGCCAAAAATAGATCAAATAATAATGCCCGATGAAATGCGTCTTTTCCAATTATAAAAATTCCAAGATCAAACCAGGACATAAACATTTTCAGTGGAATTAATGTCTAGAGAAAAAATCAATTACGAAAAGCATTAAGAATGCAATTATACTAAAACCTACCAGAGGTCGGCCATTATTTTAACATCATTAAAACTATTAAACCCCAAACATACTGATAATGAGGGATATTAAAAGCATATTGGTGTGATTTATATCTATATTAAAAACACATTTATATTTGATATATATAGGATTATCCTAAACTTTGTCATGCACAAGTCTGAGAGCTGCCAGATAACTCCAGATTAATTTTCTTCTGTCACGGAAAATCTTAAAGGAGAACTCTTTATGATGTGCTATTCGGATTGACTTCAATCACTGAATTAATAAACATGCTTTTACGGTTTGACTGCAATCATTGAAAATATATTCATCTGTAGTAAATGCCTTTGGGGTTGATTGTAACCATCAATGTACATAAATCCGTAAAGGAAAACTCATCCACTAAACTAATTGTGGAGCTCATATTTGCATTGGATTCAAGAGATAAAGAGCCAAATAAAAAAGTACTGTCGACTAAGAAACCTTGAATTTGGAACAGCGTTATAGTTAACAAAATCACCGCAGACGCAACTAGATTTAATATCCAAATAAATCACATAGAAATATTTCGTATAATTCGAAATTCAAACCTTTAAATGACATAATAATAATCCAAGCCCTCGTACGTGACAAGGAATAGCGTTGCCTGTCCAACCTAGTGGGTTTTCCCCGGGTCCTCCGATTTCTTCCCGTATGTTAGTACCCCCCCCCCCCCCCTGTACTTACCTCTTCATCAGCTTGACTAAAAACATGATTTCCATTAATTTTATTAATGATCTGTGCAACACCAATAACTTCTCCTTCAAAATTGATAATAGGCATGCATAATATACTATGTGTTCTATATCCTGTTTTAGCATCTACTTCTTGGTTAAATCGGGGATCCTGAAAATAGAAATAAAATATTGATTTATTATAGAGAAAATTCAGAAAAAAACGCGAAGGAAATCTTGGTTGTTGTGTTGATAAAGAAATGCTTAACAGACGCGGATCCGTCAGCCCCAGTGCCATAGTTGATTTTCATTTTCGTTTGCTTTGTTACTGTTTATAGTTCACATATCTGCTCTTAAATAGATGATATAAACACGATTTACACATTGTCCCCGCCCAAACAATCCAAGGTTGCAACATATTACCCTTTGCTCCAATGTATCCCCCCCCCCCCCCTCCTCGACAAAATCCTGGATCCGGGCCTGCTTACATCTTCTCTCCCCATAACTCTTCATAAATGAATTAAAAAACCCAAACGTAATGTACAACAAATTATTACCCAGAACGGGTACTGTGAAGATGTCACATACTCTATTTTTAATTTCAGCCACCTGTCTGTTGTTGGGAACAAGTATTCACTGTGCCCAAAGTAAAGTACTACTTTTTTAATTCAGGATGTAATTCTTAGCCCATTTTTGACATCGAATGTCATTATTTTTTACATTTTTAGACAGGAAATAAAGGAGGAAAATTTTTTTATTTTCTCAACGTTAACTCAATTTCGTGTCGTGAAGTTGTCGAGATGGAAACGCCAAATTTAATTTATATTTAAGTAAATCAAAATTATTGCAAGTGAAATTGAGTTTAAAATGTATTAGTACATTGTCTCACTAGAGAACATATTTTTAAAAGGCCAATCCAAGAATTGCTATGTGTTTTATTGATTTAAGCTTCAACTATATTTTTCTTTAGCGTCCCCAAGGGTGTATTACATTGGAATTGAAACTCATTACCATCGCAATACTGCAATTTTTCCACTCAATAAAAATACGGAAGTTGGAATTTTATATGAAAGAACAGTTATGACATCTAGATTTTTTCTAAGCTTTGATCATTCCTGACAATATAGAAAGCGGATAAAAGTAATTAAACTCAAAGAATACTCTTACATTTCCTATTAAAGGGGTGAATGTGCACATAATAAATCTCGAAGTGTATTTGGACGAGTAGACTATTTGGTTTCGTGAGAACTTTGTACATTGAACATAGTAAATTATAAAGAGTATATCTCGACAGGGCCGTGTGTAGGATTTTAAAAGCGGGGGTGCAGAAGAGTGGTGGGACACCATAGCCTCCACGTAAGTGATATATGAAAGTTTGGATCAGGGCAAACGAAACCTTTGGCGCGTGGGCGCCTTTAAAACTGATCGACTGATCAGAGCCTGAAGAGCAGTGCTGTGTATTATTTTATAATTGAAAGATTGTCAAATTATATTGTTATGGATGGGGGTGGGGGCGCAATTTCTCGGGGCGCATTATTTTTCTGGGGTGCAATGTACCCCCTGCAGCCCCGCTAGATACACCCCAGGTTAAGTGTTGTGGGAATCTCGTACATAATACATTTTGAGGTTTGGTTTCGTAATAACGTCGATTAAGATTATATGAAGAGCTGGGAGTTATCGCTATAATAGTTAAAGAACAGATAATGAAACAGAATATGTTGAAAATGTCAGTCAAATTGCTTCACTATGTACCGAGATATTAGCAATTCAAGTTTAGGCTAGCCTCTGGCATCATTACTACCGTTGGTACGATAATAAACCAAGTCTGGATAATCCTTTTTATGTTAATTTATCCATCACAAAATGTATTCGAATCCACTAAATATCACAGGCTAAAGGCGTCGATAGTTGATTGGGTCTTGATATGTTAATTAACATTTCAGGCCTAAAGAATTACCTACAATAAGCATAATGCATGCTTAAGGCTTCCTATTAAAATTACGTTTATGGCTTCTCTTTTTTTTAAGAACCAAAAACAAAGGATAACTCAAAAGAGTGGTGCCAAATGATATGTAAAATGATATGTGGATGTTAATCTGTTATCGCATGATAGAGTCTGTCGCTCTAATCGATGGTCAGTCATTCTGTCAGAACTGATATAAGAGAATCCTGAGTAAAACCTGATTGGTTTCCAGTCCTCAGAAATAAATCACCCTTGGTATTGGTGAATGGAGATGAAGATTACCCACAGAAGGATAATTAGGTTTGAATTATCTTAAATACTTACAAGGGAATGACGAACTGTCTAAGAAACGAAGCTAAACGGTCTAGAAATAATGTAATGGCTAGCACTGGTGGAGAGTAATTGTCTACGAGATCGGTGAATAAATCCCGCTAAGAAAAGCGGATAAAATATATCATGACATTTCTTAATCTCCCACATGGTTCAACAAAAACAGACAGGAAGTCTCTAAGCATTGTTTAAATACGACATGTATTTCTGATTTGGTGATTGAATTTTTTAACTTCCGTTTTAACTTCAAACTGATTAAAATGAAGATCTGTATTTCTTTTTTTATACTTTCGATCGCCTACACTACATGAAGATCTGACCGGTTATAGTGGTTGGTCGAGTCAGGGATTATATGATCGACTTTTGACCCTATGACGTCAGACACTGATTAATTAAACAGTGTTGACGTTTCTAGTGATTTACTCACAGTTCCGTGCACAGCACACCAAGAACTCATCGTGACAGACCGTGTCATTGGCAAATCGCTCACATTAACCGTAACCAGAACGCAGGTCATATAACAACTATTCCAAATCCTTATGTTCTGAAGACAAGTAAAACGAAATGTTGTTGAACTCTAAGAAATGAAACCAAACAGGAAATTTGTTTTAAATGATATCCAAGACAACCTTTGCTATTCGTGGAATTGTGCGTCGAGTATTTCCATTCTTAGTTGGGTCGTCTAAAACAGTACAATAGAGCTTGGTTAGCTAATGAGAAGTGATATGGAGACTTCTAGACATAAGCTAATCAAATAATAAATGTGGAGACTTCTAGACATAAGCTAATCAAATAATAAATGTGGTGTTTAGCGCGTTGACAAGAAATGTTGGGCAACGGACTGAGATGGACAGACAAGGGCAACAACAATAAATGCCCACACGGCAATGAGCAGTAATTCGGTTAGCAAGATTAAAATATCATTTACTGTCTGTTCATGAGAATAACTAGCAGTAAATGATCTCCGTGAAAAAGCATTGGCTTGGTATAATTAGCTATAACCGTGTATAGGGCAACTCTCAAGATCGAGGGACAGACATGGACGACGACAGTGTATGTCAACACGGTAATGGGCATTTATCTAATATAATTCGTGTTGCGATATGTTCAACCTTTAGTCCAATAATATAAGATTAACAGGCAGTAAATGATCTTTATGAAAAACATTGGCTAGATGTAATTAGCTATAACCGAGTACAAGACAACCCTCGAGAGGGATCTAAGTAAATTATGACAGGCGGTGTTAGCTATACGCTGATGAGGACAACAACGGTCGACTACAAATGTCAGCATTCTTATTGATTTAACCCACATTGGCATCAGTACATAGAGACAAGAGATTAATGTAGATTTTCTATATAATTATTCAAGTTTTGACTAGACCATTGATTAGCGATCGATATAAGTAAAAATAATATATAATATGTGACCAGACTTGGTTGTATATATATTATATAAATATACTTTCATTTTCTCACACAATAGTGATATCAAATAGACATGGTTCTCTATCTCTAACAGTATGTATAGTGAAATTGCGCAAGCCATAACAATTATAGCCTATCTATAAATGAAATGAAATGGGGTTAAGTCTTCTACACCATCCGAGCTGATGAGGCAAACGTCAAGACAGGAAATTAGCCCGGGCACCATATGAAAACACGGAGTTGGCCACTGATTTTTTCCTTAAATGTTTGTAATGCCACAAGCTTCAAACACGGATTGTCTAAGATATAACCCAAGTTGGAAGTGGACGCTAAACTCCACGAACGAACAGGCTTCCGTAATTCTTAACTTGAAAATTACTAACAAGGAAGTTTTAAAGTAAATTAATGACCAAGAAGAAAACGGGACCGTTAAATATGATGAGTAATGACATTTGTTGGTCAATATAGGTTTATTGAAGAAATGGAAATCTAGAAATAATCGTTAACGATACACCCTTGCTCCGCCATTAGCATATATTTAAAGCAAGGAGAATGTTATCCTAGCAAGAAAATAGTTCTGTATCATTATTTATATTCAAAACAATGATAGATTATGCTTGTCAGAAATAGTTCTGTATCATTACACTCATTTAAAACAAGGAGAGCTTATCCTTGTCAGAAATAGTTCTGTATCATTAAATATATTTAGAAATGTAAGGGGGCAGATTAGAAGAGTCAAATCTATACGCTTGTATCTGATAGTATTATAAGATTCCGGGAAACGTACGCATACCTTATTCGGCGCTTTACGCGTCACTTCCTGAAAACTTGAACACCAGAATTGACCAAATAGGATGGCATGCGAAGTGGATAATGGCATGTTTGATCAGGGACTGTCTTGAAGACACACGTCTTTCTTCTAATGAGTAATTTTAGCAGGATAGCAGCAAACCTCTCGAGACAAGGGTTTACAGTGTCCACCTTAACCTTTGTCATTAGTTTTATTAAGGTCTTGTTTTTTTTTCACTGGCCCCGGAACAAAAAAAATAAAAACAAAACAAACAAACAAAAAACAAAAACAAAACAAAACAAAAAAACCCCACCTTGTCAATATTATAACTGGTAGCGCCATTTGGGAGCCCTGCGTCAATAGTGAAGGGGTTACGGGAACATAGTGTGGTCATTGTCATCCACACTCACACAAATGTCCTCTGGTTGTCTTGTCGTAGCGCCGTAAATTGCATGCCCCACCACCCACTTGCTAAACATTATACCGTAACATACTAAATGTTTTATAAATAATTCAGGGGTGCCGTATGACCTCAACCTTGTTAATTCGGACCTGATTAGCCATCGTATAGACGGCTTATAATTAATGCATGTTAATTAGATTATCTATAATGTAACCGGAAAAGTATATTCAAAATAACCCAGACAAATAATATAGACAGAAATTAATTAGTAAACTTACAATAAATAAAATAGGAAATACGTCTTTTAATGGCTACCGCAAGTATGACAGACGTCATTAACACTCGTAATGGCGGTATGTTTGGGTTTGAAATCCATAGCTCGCGCAAGATATCATGTTTTAACAACAAATATGATATCTCTCGATGGTCTAAATATATTTTACAATCAGTGATGATGTATTTAGACTCTCGAGGGAATATAATTTTTAAACAACAATGATAATAATGAGCGATAATTAAAGCGACTATTTATATCGAAGGCTCCCATTACCATGCACACCATGCTCGTTAGCCAACAGCTAAAAGGAAAATCATGGATAACAGATAAATTCGTTCTATTACTCTTTTATGGCGGGTTGGGGGTGGGGGCGTGTCTTTATTCAAACAAGTACACGTTTTACTCTTCGAACTAATAAGAATCACCATGTAATGTTGAAAAACTGTACAAAACATAGCGGTGCCCGAGTTTTTCCATGGAGACCAGTCGAGTATTTCAATAAATATAAACCCCATACCTGTATTCGTTTTCCATATTTACCAGAAATTCGCTTTAATATATTGAAAGACCTACCTACACTCTCTCAAAATCAGGGGCCTATTTCACGAAATTTTAACTAAGATAAGATCCCAATTTTAGTAATTTGATTGGATAATATTAGATTGATTTTAGTGCTTAGCCAATCAAAATTGAAGTATCTACTAAAATTAGATTTTATCTTAAGTTAAAATTTCGTGAAACAGGGCCCAGATAATTAGTATTAGAAACGCTGTGCATGCACGTGAGTAAGATCTATAAATCCTGTAACGCTATTAAAAGGGATAGTCGATCTCTTTTACACATCTTGTACAAATAAAAACAGATAATGATGACATTATTCGTGGGTGTATTTAACAATAGAATTTATCATATCGAATCTACCTTTGATCAGTTATTAATTGTTCCAAATTAATTAAAGGATGATTCCGTGATATGACCATCATTGCCCGAATTCTCCATGTTAAGTACATCGGTCTCATTTGTATATTTTGTGTATCAAAAATAATCGTTAGTCATGTTTCTGTCAGTTGCGTTTGACAATAATAGTACACATTGTTGTGCACGCAAAAGAATCACGTGCAGATCGGATTCGATATAAGATTATATAGGTCGAGTGCTACTGTCCGGGCAAAATGTTACCCACAGAAGAATGGTTGACGCTTTTCCGTCTTCAGTAGTCCAATCAGAGCGGAACAACCAGACGTTAATTTGATAAAAGTAGTCACAATTTTGATGAAACTTGAAATACATGTTTATAACCTTAAGATCTTGTCAATATTTGCGCATGTCGGATGGTAACTTCCTGAATTATGATCTCTTGTGGGCCATCTGGAGGTCACAATTATTACCTGATTTAATAAAACGTTCGATCATATCACCGTTACATTGTAATGAATGTTCGGTTTGAATTTCATGAACATCAGACCAAAATTGCTGAACAAAATGGCCGCCACTTTTACGCGAATGATATAAAAAAAATGGTATATCAAGATTGTGGACCCTGTAGAGGTCACAATGTTAATCCGATTTTGATGATATTTGAAATGTGAGTTTATAACCCAAAGATCGCGGCTTCTTTCGATATTTGGGCATATTGGACCATAACTTCCCGAATTATGGCCCCTGATTGTACGAAAAATCATGTTTCTTTTTAGCCTGTGGACCCTTTAGGGGTCACAATTTTATTCCGAATTAAAAAACCGTTTGACTATATCCCAGTTACACATCAATGATGGTTGTGTTTGAATTTCTTGAAAATCGATAATTGAACAGCTAAATCCATAATATTAAATGTTTCGTATATTAAACGTTAGCTTGGGGCAGATCTAATTCTAATGATTTTCTGATAATTACTTAATATGCGACAACTCTTGTTGACTGCTCGGGCGATTTAGCTGCCGTGTTCGTATGTTTCGTTGCCTGGCAACCTATTTTTAAAGGTTCTTAATGATGTTAGAAAACAGAAATAGATGGACCATCTCAGTTAATTTCATTGTATGTACCAGACGTATTCTTTGAGATAAAATTAACAAAGAAGAAAAAAAAATATGAAACACACACAAAAAACAACGTCTGGGTTTCTTGTTATTTATAAATAAACAACATACGGTAGCCATAAGTTTTCTACATTATTATAGGTAGAGAACCCCATGACATTTCAAATAGGAAACACTACTCAGACTATAGCTTCATTAAAAGTGGTTTAAGGTTTGCAGTTAACATGTATCAGCGAAAATTGTTATATGTGAACTCCCACTATATATGATAAGTGGTATCAGGTGTTCCAGAATAAGTAAATCTATTCGACCTGTTGTACGGCACCCGTCAAGCCTTATCGCCTAATATAATATAACGGTAGTTTAGCAAATTCTGGACAATGGCAACTAGGGAGAGAGTAAACATATCCTATCTAGTACATGGTGCATGTCACCCATCAAAAACTCTATAGAACGGTAGTTTGGCAAACTCGAGACAATGTCAATCATCAGAGTAGTTAGCCATGATGTGAAATGACGAAAACTGGTATTAAGTGCTAAAAAAGCATCGACTACCATGTGTACGACCCCCTCAATACGCCATAACAAATGTATCGATTCTCTAAGATACCAGTGTGCTTATATATTAACTGTGGGGTCACGCTAGTCTGGAGGCCGCGGGTGTTGGATTCTTGCATCGGCCGAGAAACTTCATCCCCATTTTCTGATGTGGTTTCCTCTTGTCAGTGATGTAGGGCGGAAGACCTTACAAAGACAGCTCTCTAGTCGTTTGGATAGGACGAAAAAAACGAGATTCAGTGTACATGCTGGAGTGCACGTAAAAGACCCTTTGACAGTTGGAATTAAATATAAGAGTAGACCGTAGAGTCGCTACTCGGGAAAAATTTCCCTCATCGCACACTGTATGGCCTATGCCCGACTTCATTAGCCTAGGTTAGGAGCAGAAGAGCAGGACGTTAAACCCATTTCATTTCATATATTGTATATATAACACACAGGCACTTGAAGGGATTAAAATAAATTAAAATAAAACTTCTTACCACTGCTTAATAAGCTTAATAAGCAGTGGTAAGAAGTTTTATTTTAATCTATTTTAATCCCTTCAAGTGCCTGTGATATAACAGTGTGTAGTTGTACAAGAACGAGAACTGTTGTTATGATGTATAGCACGTTGCCAATACATTATCGCTAGCAATATAAAACACATTGTGTTGATGTATTATTTAACTAGACATGTTTTATTATTTTATGACATACATTATAAAATATAGTTAATAAGTGTTTATATCGTTATTTTATGGTGTAGGCACCATTCGTTGAATATTTAGACTGTGTGTGGGCTTGAACCACGTCAACATGATCAGACCGGAACTATTATTATTCGTCATTAAATCTTTAAACCCGCTAAATATTCAAAACTATTCAGGCTTGCAGTATTAAGTATTATCCACGGATTACTGCAGTGATGTGTGAAACCAAACATACAGTACAGACCTACTTTACAAACTAAGAACAACCTGACCCGTACTAACGCCCTACTACTCTGCTAAGACTGGGTTGATGAAGACGAACATAATGAAATTAATGGGATTTAACGTCCTACTATTCTTTTACTGCTGGGCTAATGAGAACGGGTATATACAGCGTGCACTATGGCCTACTCTCAAATTCCAGCCATCATGGGTGAATTCCAACTATCATGGGTGAATTCCAACTATCATGGATGAATTTCAACTATCATGGATGAATCCCAACTATCATGGATGAATTCCAACTATCATGGGTGAATTTCAACTATCATGGATGAACTGTCAAAGCGAATTTCAACTGTCATGTGTTTTTTTTACATGCACGCACACCACACCCCGGGTTTTCGTCCCATCCAAACCTTTTACGTTGCACCTTTCCGGATCCTGCGTCTTTCACAAATGGCAAGAAGTGACGACACTAGAAAATCCCGATGGGCTTTCTCGGCCAACATCGGATTCGAACACGGGGCCTCCAGAATGAAGAGCTAACGTCTTATTCACTGAACCACCACCGAACTCAATCCATAAACTGGCCAGATTAATTAAAGTGTATCCATCTAGTAGCGAGGTGGACCTAGCACAAGAAAATGCCACTCTCCAAGATAAGATAAATTGCAAGTGGTATCTTGAGTTCCAGAAAGAGGTAGCATCTCTTGCGCGAGACCCGTTACAACTTGTCGATTGTGTACCTGTCGAAGTACATGATTGCGCGATAATTGGATCTGATATCTAAAGAATGGAAGTAGTGATCGGAGAAAAAAAGTCATATTTTAGAGAATAGGTGTCATAATTTGATCACCGACAGTTATAAATCATTTGTTCTTCGTAGATCCTAATGTTTCTACAACTCGTCACTTTAAAATAATTAAATGAATCCTACTGGTGCTTACATTCTATATTATATACATAATGGTCTACTTAGTAAATATTTATATATTATGTTATGGGTAAATATTATTATATGTAAACTCCGGTAATTAATATCATGCCAGTGGCAGAATTTGTAGAATTTATTATGAAATTTTTTTTTTCACACAACAGAAATATTATACCAGGTTTTGGAAGAATTTAATCAGCGCTGGTTACTACACGGATATATTGACGCCACCTTAATCATTAATAATAGTCAGAATAACTAAATATTTTTTGATTAAACAGGTACTATATAAGATCTTATCTGCCTATTGCAGGTCTTTTATTGGGCCTTGACGAAATAGTCTTTGAAAAATAACAAAGCAATTTGAAGGAGTAGGAAGGGGTCTATAGTCCCATTATTCTATCTCCTACATTGAAATAGCTAAGTATCCCATTCAATTATAAAAAATCCTCAATATAAAACATTAAAGCGAGGATGTCATATTTTCTAAGAAAGTCAATACATACTCATTTCTATGTCTTTTGTTCAATAGAATGACAACTCACTATTATAGATCATGGGTATCATTCTCACACTTAAAAATCATTGATACCGGAAATAATAACACAATTACCTCCCTTGGTTTCTCTATCTCCCCTCCTGGAATAGCTATCTTAAAACGTTTGAATTTGAAGTTGAAAATGATATTTTTTCTAATTTCTCAACTGGCAATAGTGAATTATAGAATTAATAGGAAGGACTGTTTATAGATACCATCTATTTTAAGGCTTTATTTTAATACATTTTAAAAATATAACTTAAAAATATGAAATCTTCGCTTTAATAGATTTGTCGAGTATATCTAGAAACCATAAACCTGTCTGTTGTCATCAAACTAGAGACCACAGCTGAATCCTTTAGACTAATGAAATGGAAAAGCTAATTATCTCATTCTGATAGAAACACATCTATAAAAATGATTAAGAAAGGCGCATCACTTTTCAAATGTAATTTAAGAAGAGTTGTAATTCAGATGTTAATAACACTATGTTATATTTAGAATGTTCACTATTTAGTTCAACCAACCAAAAAAACCCTGGTAACAACCACCATTATTTAGTTGCTACAGCACATTAATCACAATTTGAACCAGTAAAGAAACTTTAAACTAGATTAAGTATCTTATTTTATAAAATTGTTCTACAAAAACACTCTTTTAGAGAGAAGCGTTAAGGTATGGTTATTTCGTTACTTTTCAAAAACTTGGCAAGAGATTAGAAATACACACTATGTTACGGATTGATTTATAAGCTTGAACTGAATTGGTATAAACAGTTTCTCAAGTTTCATATGATGATAATATGATTTGGTACCTTGAACTTCAAACTTACGCTTATCGAATTACCGGAAACAATGCTTTCTACAAAGCTCAGCTGTGAGATGAATGTCTGACATTTTGGATTGCCTGTTGTATTCGTGTAATATTTCTACTGATGTGCTAAAACTTTGGGTGGCTGGCAAATACTTAATGTTTCATTAATCGTTTTTACTTTAACATATTGGATTAAGTTCGAATTTTTGCCTTCGAATTCTCGCGGCGAGATTATAAAATGCTCACAACATGCTTCCATAGTCAACGTTTTTTTCAAAGTTTGACAGCTCCTAAACAGTTGAATTGTAAATTATAAAAAACTTTTCCATTTTCAGACGTTAACTTAACTTATGATACTTCAGTACATTTATGGTATTTCAGTACAGTTTATAAGATATTAACTTATTCTATTTCGTACATTAAAATCTTATACGTTAACTTATGATATTCAGTACATTGTTTTGTTTCCAAGCTTCCCCAACATGTATGCTGTTGAATTAAATAGACAGATCCTCGCGTTAAATGATAAAACAAATCATTCCGCTTTTTTTTCAGAAAATTACTTTAGGTTGTTAATGTCTAGAACAAGAGGAAGCGGGGGTACTATTATTCCTGATTTAAAGAACCCTTTAACTAAAACCAATATTTTAACTCATTTTTGTCCTGTTTATCAAGACTCAAGTAAATGGATAATAAACAGCATCTGCTGATTGATGCGGGATGCAGATCACCCAGTTATAAATTTCCCGAGTTAAATAAAATAAATTTTACTCCTTTTCTTTTTAGATTCATCAGTGAACACCATATCAGAACATAGATTTTATGATTTGTATTGGATATAGAGCTGTGTATTTCTGTCTATGTCACCAGAATTGTTTGCAGTATCGATTCAAATAGAGACACATGCGTATCCTATCCCGGCATTGAGTAGATGTCAACTTGTCCACATGTTTATTAGTGCGTGTAGTGCGGTCCTCGTGCACATACTATTAGTAGTATGGTGTTCTAAAATTGTTTTTCGGAAACCATTTATGAATATCAAACGAATAAAACTGGTATTTGCAGAAATATTTTTAAATCACTCGTTGAAATACACAATAGGCAACCTGGGAACAACCAACTCATACCCTTGGTTAGGAGTAATACAAGGTTGTTTGATGGCATCAACTTTGTGTTCTAGATAAAATTAAACCGTACTGTTCAACCAGAAGACTCCACAGCATCAATACTGTTATATGCCGATGACAATGGCCTTGATAGTTGCAAACGAACAATAAACGGAAAAGATAAAAGGTGTGTAATGCGTAGTATAGTAATAATATATGTGTGAATTGTTGAAAACCATTACTTGCAGGATAGCAAACAGAAAACCAGTGCTCATATTACTGATGGCATTTATGCTTATAAATTTTACATTTACACCATGACCATTTCTAATTATTGCAAAACAAGGGAATACATTACATAATCATCGATTTAAAGTCTATATATAAATATAGGCCCACCAAGTCATAGAGTAGTGTATTTAACCCTGCCAGGTAAATGTTGGGAATAACTGGTAAACTCATGTCAAAATAATATCAGCTGTTACCTAAACAGTATCAAATGTTATTGCGCATTTACACAAGTAGAATCGAAAATAAAACTACCGTCTTCTCTGAATGGTACGAAAACGTGGAGTGCACGTGTAAGAACCGTGCAAAATTTCTTTCATAGCACACTGTATGGTGTATGGCCGTCTTCATTAGTCCAGTCGGAACAGAGCAGTAAGACGTTAAACCCCAATCATACCGTATCCTGTTTAATTGTCATATTTTATTACCCCTGTGGATAAATACCCAATCAGATCATAACAAATAACCCGTTTCAATTAATTATGAATGGAATTGGATGTAATTTGATTTTTGTTTATTAAGACTTTGATGCGTTCGCTTTATGTTCTCTTTAATTAATCGACATTTAAAAAGAGTCTATTGATTTCACAGCGCCATATTTACGTGTCTTAGATAAATGTAGCAAATATGGTGATAATACTTTTGCTATCTTTTTCATAAGAAGACGCTAACATTGTATTAATTTTTTGCTATTCTGAATCATGAGAAAGCCATGTAAGAAATGGTATCGGGTGTTCTAGATATTCAAGGAGTGGTATCGGATGTTCTTGAAAGAGTAAGCTTAACAATGTTTTTCTTACCTTATATGCATCTTGTATATTGATGGTTTCTTTGGTTAATGCTACGTGGCCGGCTATCCCTTTACCAAAAGGCACTTTAATCTCATTCTCCTCTGTATGTATGGATTCCTCTAATGTCGATGTATCGGTTACATCAAATAATTTGGACACCAAAAATCTATTTTCCTTTGTTCCACGACACAGAAACAAGCTACCCCTGTCACTGTCTGTTAAAATACTAACGTTCTGAATAATCTTATGGCACAAAACATTAACGTCCAATTCACTAGCTATATCTCGTATAAGTTCCATGAAAAGTTCCGATTCGGACATATGTATCAAACTCGACCGATCTTTTTTTACAGAGACCTTTCTCGATCTTTCACCTTGCAAATAACTTTTAAATATACTGCCGGTAATGGAGTTTTTAACAATCTGGGAAAAGTTGGAAATTCCCGAAAGGAGGGTTTCCCCTCCGTCCTCTTTATTTCCCTTGGTTGCGCATTGACCCGTATCGGGTAAAGAGTTCTGAGACAACCATTTTGCCAAGAATTCGGGATTGTCTCGCAGATATTTGCTAACAGCATCCTCGGTTATATCAGCCATATTTGTTACGATGTCGTCTGCTCAACTGAAAATGAGGAACTGATGAACGAACACACCTGCTGTGGCTGTCAGAACTGAATGGTTGAATCGCAGACGACAATTCGCTAACCCCGTTAATAGACACGTCTATGATAATAATATCATATGAGATGATCCATTCTATTAATACACAGATTAATAAATCATTTTAATAATATGTATATATACATGTGTATATTGATTTGAGATGATAGGAAATTCATTATCTAATCTATTAACCGAACATATAAACGAGGCTGTATAATCACGATGGTGAATCAATGATATGATATTTGCAATCTCGTTAATATAAATACACAATGAAAAAAAGTTCCAGAACGCAGCTAGTGTCCACCACACTCAGGTATAAAAGATAGCGTAATAATTCTCTCTACACGATCCACACTCATCCTTACTCAATCAGCGTAGTAATCCATCTGATTGCGGGTTTAGTCACCACGCCGTTACTTCCTCGATATCGCGAATTCCGTTACTAAATGCCGATTGCTACACACGCAGCTCGTTTCAGGATAGTGAGAAAATTCTTTACGTGACAACAGCAGGTTGTATATAAAGCGTTGGTTTGGCGTATCTCACGCCCGTTGTCAATATATCAGAAAGTGTAGTCTATATATACAAGGTGGGCTGTCAGAACGCTATTGATTCCATTAGTGAGCAGCGAGCAATTCTTTTATTGATGATAGAACCCCATAATACACAACGACCTTCGTCTCATTACTTTACACATAAATAAATCGGATAGATATCACCAGGAAATGGACAATCATGCCCCAGTCCATTGTCTTCTTGTCTTCTACATGCAGCTGGTCAATGAGCAGTCGGAAAACAACCATTCACCCGTCTCTAATGCAAATGGCATAACCAGCGTGGATTAAGTATTAGTTACAGTCTGCATTAATCTTGCACAGCATGACCTGCCATACACAATAATCATCAGCCTATAATGACAAGATTTAAAATTAGTATAAATAACAACATATGTTATAGAAGTCTTATACATATAAATGTACATAATACTTACACACCTATTCAAAAGCGTGACGAAAGATTGCCAAGAAATTAAACGGATTTTCAACAAGACGAATTCTCAGGAATGTTTAGATATGGGGAATTTTCTATCAATATACCATGATGATTCAGTGGGTAGGACGTTAAACTCCAGTTCAGTTCATCCCATTTCCATTTATTAATATTATGAAAAAAGCTTGACATGTATTTTACTAAATACTTTACTTACTAATCCCTAAGAAACACAAAGCACCGATTCCTGAAATGAAAAAAAGCTACGAATGTTCCAGGCCCTGATCCAGGATTTTGTCGAGGGGGGTAATACATTGGAGAAAAGGGTAATACGTTACAAGTTTGGGTTGTTTTGGCGGAGACAATGCTAAAACATGTTTGTGTCATCTATTAAAGAGCAGATATGTGAACTACAACAGTAACAAAGCAAACGGAAATGAAAATCAACTATGTCACTGAGAATGAGCGGGGGGGGGGGGGGCTAGCCACCCACCCCACCCCACCCTGGATCCGCGCCTGTATTCCATTTCAATGATTTTAGGTTTATGGTTAAAAGTATCAGGCTATATTGATGGTAATAAACTCGATATCTGAATTCACTTCATGTCTATTGGTGCTTTAATCACATATAGATGACCTTGTATTAGTAAAAATGTTATTGGGTAGAAGAAACTGCGTTTGATATTTTCCGCAGGTTAATCTTATAGGTTTTTGTTTTTCGTGTAGTGCGGTCCTCCTGCACTTACTATTAGACATAAATCATGAAATAAAATAATCTGTCACATTACTTCCAATGGTCAGATCATAATCTCTCAGATACAGAATCTCCAGAAATAATAAGAATCAAATTTATAATCCTTAGGCAAATCTGAGTCTTATTTTAGAGCACACGTTGTCAAACATTAATGAGGAAAATAAAGTTAAACACAACCCTAGGGACTATCGCTAAAGCCGCTAGCAAATCCAAGTCGCTCTCAACTGTCAGAGTCAACGCGATGTGTCGGTGTCACGACCTTAAAATTGATATTTTTGTGAGTAAAAACAAAAAAAAAACAATAAGTGAAAAATAAAAGCTCCCTAACTAAGTGTGCCACAAAGACAATGGAAGACGGCCACACAAAGCAAGGAAATACGCCCATATAGCAGTTACGTCTCGACAGCAGCTAATGGACGGAAGACTTGGATAAGAAAAGGTATCCCTAAGAAATCTACCCCCTGTCTTATTTGTATTTATCAGCTTTAAAAATTCTGTTAAATACTGTTGCCTGTATCACATTCGCAGGGGGTGGTGGCGGTATGGGAGTGGGGAGGATATAAATTAATTATTGGCTTTTATAAAATTCGTTCCAAATGAAAACAGGGAACCAAACAGATCTGTTACTGGTACGTTATCAACCCGAACTGCATGCCTTAGAAACAGTGCGACACCGGGTTACCACGAATGTTTGATATCGTAATTGTCATCCAGTTTTTTTTATTAAACTGTTCATTAAAAGAAGAGGAGAGACCGATGATCGAGTAGTATGAGTGGGTATAGAAGAACCTGCTGGGTACTACAAGCCCAGTTCCCGCGTTGAACATGTAACAACTGAACTGTTAGAATGAAAATGACCGAAGTCAGATGTTGACGAGACGTTAAACAATATGCCATTCATTAAGAGAAATAATAACATGTTTGTGGAGAGTAGTATTTTAGAAATGTATATTATTATATTCATAGCTTACATCACTTAGAATCAAGAAAGTCAGATAATGTTACGTATCTCCTCTCAGAACAAATATCAGGAGATATATATAGCCACAGATGAAAACTGATTCGATGGCATTAAGTAAATTAACAAAATATACAAAAGCCACAATTTTATTGAATACAATTACTTCAATACAGTCGGTCAGTCAGAAACAGTAATTGTGTAGTATTCTATTGGACTGTCCTGTTTAGATAAGAGACATCAGGAAATGTGTATACAACTATAACAAATAGTAATATTAATAGTATAAACATTTGCTATAAGTACGAAGGTCATGGTAGGTTGTTGACCAACAATACATTAAACATATAGTATATGCTTATATAAATATCGATTATTGAGGATGCGGACGATGCGGTTGATTTGTACGCTTTAAATGGACAGGAAATGAGCAAAGCTCGACTGTCAGTCAAACTTTATTACTTTTATGACGTTTAGCATATATGGATTCAGCAGGTTTTACTTAATTTTACACAGATTTGAATAATCTGGTTGATCATTCTATAAAATTTAATTAAATTGTACGGAGTGTTTCCTAATTCTATAATCTTCCATCTTTCTTGTACAAGACGGACGGGTGGATGGGGGCGAAGACGAGTACGACCAAAGTTTAATGTAAGCATATAAAAAATATTTGTGATGATACATTCCTGAATTGCTCCTTTGAATACTATTAATTGCAAACACCACTTAAGCACCAGTTTTCGAGTTTGGGACTGCTGCCTGCAACCCTCACTAATATAGTTTCTACATTTCAGCATACAGCATAGTTTAATTAAAAAAGAATAACGCATTATTCGCATTATGATATAAACCATTTAACCCCGAGAGTACAACTCCATCGGTTATTGGGTATTACGGTAAACATGATTTCATGTTAGCTAATGATTGTTAAATATAATTAGTATAAAAATCGAAGATGATAATATATTTTCTTTGTGTTACCAGTCTCATATGTTTAATTAATAATATCATATATAGCTATATGAAGATTAATGTCAATACATGCATTCATACTTATATATTGATCTAGAGACCTACCTACAGTCATTAATCATCAAAAATATACAAATATACGTGTATTATGAGGAAAGGTTGCCAAATAAAGATTTGGACTCAGTTTCTGGGGTTTTTCAGTCATTCATTACACTGGATGTTTCGCAAACGCGATTTTAATTCAGGGGCATTTTATTTTGCAATGTGAATGGATTTCGTGACATTTTAAAATCGGTCTACCAAGTTTCCTAACAACCCTCATTTAGTGTATATTAAGCCTACATCTTATTCAAAAGGATGTTTAGGAAGACATAAACCAAATATGGTACTCTACAAAGGTCACATCAAAGAACCATTAAGTCTGCTCACACTATCATCGATCAAGTAAAAGATCACCGGGTCGAGAACATCCAACTTGACCCTACATAGCTTTGATCAGGATGATCATATAAGTGTATGGTATTGCTATATCCAATTAAATTACCTTTTGATTTCAGTGATCTAACAAATTCAACCCTATGGGTAGATCGAGGGAGATACCATTCGACCGTAACCTAAGGCCACGTCATGTAACTCCGAGCATGACGAACATGTAATAATAACATTTAAGTGGCATTTAGCGATTTGGTAACACATTAACAGAACACAATTGAATGTATTAATTGAGCAATGATGATATTATTTATGTTGGTGTTTATATAATATTAATAATAACGATTAGTGGGCGTTAATAGGCTTTTTCTATAGGTTATATATAGTATGTGTTACATAGATAGTATGTGGATTACTACCATGTAGATTAGACCAATCAACGACCATGTTACTAATACACCATAGTGGAAAATAACTTCCAAAATATTTATGAATAAATTAATATATAATTTGCTTTGACAGATCAATATACTATATAAATAAGAATACATTAATAATAATTCATTTGTATGATTCAGAAAATGGCGTATGCTAGAAATAGGAATTACCACACTTAACAAACAAATAACCAACAAATATACCTATATTCCCGGCTGGCCTATTTAGAACAAGGCATTTTGCACGAATGTCCGTTCAACCATTATGAACGTCAGTTAATACGTTTTTGCACCAGTTTTTAAATACGTTCATACGCTTGCATATCAAATAATACGTCAGTTAATTAATACGTCTGTGTATCAGTTAATACTTATATATATATATATATATATATTAGTATATCAGTGATGTTTCAGATGTACCTCAAATATCCTAAGTTTGGATGTAACGTACATGTACTCTGAATATGTAGGATGTAAATGTATATTGCCTGAATTCCGCCAAACCGACCAAACCTCACAGGTTCATGTCTTTCGGATTATACGCAACATCGAGCCTATGGCTTCCGGGTTCATCTGTCCTTGAAAAAAATATATACTAAAGAATTCATTTCTTACACTGTTTTACATTGACGAGACGAAAACCTAGCAGACAAATGAAATGAAATTTAACGTCCTACTGTTCTGCTCCGAACTGGGCGAATGAAGATGGGCATACACCATACATTGTGCTATGAGGAAACTTTTGCCCGAGAGAGAGAGAGAGGGGGGGAGCAGTAAATAGTTCTAAGTGAACAGAAAAAATCAAGTGGTCCCCACTGAGCCACCGCGGATCCTGGTAACACTCTAAACAAGGATCTTAAGATAACGTAACAAAAACACAAATGGAGTTTTCAAGTTGAAGTGCCCCACATTCACCTTATTAGATTTATTAGGTGTAATACACTCTTTTATTTACAGATGGCTGATTAACAAGCCTGATTAATGAAATGTATTTGGTACTAAACCCCGTTTTATTGAAAGCTAGCTATACAATTTGATACAATTGGGCTCTATTTATGTCTCTTTTCTATACAAAATGTAGGCGAAAATAATAATAGTAGTGCAGGAACCCAAAACCGGACAAATAACCATTCTTTTACTAAATATAGTGAACAGTGAGCTTATTTATAATACATTGAAATTTGTAACAAAATATTTATTACAAATCAGGTTTACTGTATACTAAAAGCTTTCAATCAGTTTTGTAATAAGAGAGCGTAAAGGGCGATAATAGATCGGCTTTAACCGTTCAAGTTAGAGCGTAGCGAAGAGAGGTACTTTAAACAATTTGTCCTATCCATCCACACAAGAGGCATGTATCATGTTTTAATCAAGTACACGAAGAGGTCAATACATGGACTAGAACGATCACGAATCTTCATCATAACACGAAGTACAATCATAAAGCAATTGAAACACGTTTATAAAGCAATCGTGATCATACCAAATGACTTTCGGGATTTCTCTACGGATATCAGGATTTCATTTGTACCGCGGAATCAAAAGCATGATAAATTTCCGCCATTTGACAATCATGGGTTGACGATCAGTCTTCCATATAAAAACTGATAAGGCGCGCATCACACAAAAAGTATTCACCGGATATTAGTACGAAACAAATCTGTTACGTCAGCTGTGTGAAATTCATTATCGAGGGAAATGCTTCGTCGGCGTAGTTGCATTAAAACCGTGATAGGCGGATATTTGGTTGAAGCTTGGATTTGTATGAGTATAAAATCGAACGGATTCACTGATGTTTGTGTCATTCATGACGTCTGTAGTTGGCGAAACCGTCAAATAGTAAGGGGAATTACGGCATAATTTAAAAACTATAAATAGCCTAACAACATGATTTTCAGAACTGATGCCAGTGGCTGTAAACAATTTCAGAGCCAAAACAAATACAGGTTTAATGATATAGCACAAATAATAAACAACAGATTCCATATATCCAACCCTGTAGATTAATAATATGGGGGACGGGTACTAATCGGTCTTTATTAAAATCTCATGTGATCCGCTGGAGTATATTTTGTTATTGATATTTTCTAGTAATTTAGGTCACAATGTCAAATGTCTAATGTGATACATAATACCCGGAAATTTCGTATGATAACTTGAAAAAAGATAACAGTAGTCTAATGTTTGATTTTATGACGGAAGATTTTCCGATAAAACGTGAACATTAACAGATAATGGGCATGTACAAAAAGGTTTAATTACTCCATCTTCGCGGGTATTTCAGGGTTAGTTTAAAGAAACAGTTTTATATCTCTAGTCTATATAAAAAAAAAATTCTCAACAGCTCCGTCTACCGGAAGTTGTTGATACCTACAAAATACGAAACCAAAATAGTACAAACGTAGGATACTTTTCAGAAACGTTGGATCATTCGTGGATTTTTACGTCCGCTTCCACCTTGGGTGATATTGCAGACATTTTCTCAGAAATATGAAATATAAAACTAAATAGTAAATAAAGAGAACACTTCCGCGATACATGAAACATGCGTATCTACGCACAGGAAGCCAATAACAGGAAGTACACCTGTTTTACGACAACAGCAAATATGAATGAAGTGTGCTTTCTGATAAGATTTGCCTCTCTTTATCTAAATGTATGAAGTAAATGCTATAAATTTTATGCAACTAACAACATTATACATTCCACCATTTGCAATTTGTTCTGTCTTTGTCTATAATTGGTACTGGTGTATAATGTTCATGGAACCACTGTGCCTCAATGAGTGTAGTGCTGGCACACTGATCAGGATGTCTCGATTTGATCCCGGTGTTGTCCGACAAAGTTTCTCGAATTATCCAGACTTGTTTACCGTTGTTTGATGCAGGCCCGTATCTAGACACCATTAAGCGGGGGGGGGGGGGGGGCATTACCTTTCGGTGGGTGGGGGGGCGAACATTTTGAGGAAATTTTCGGAAAGGTCATTCTAACAGACTGTTGTAATCATCATGCTATGTAGTTACCTAGGCGTCTAATAAGCATTTTAAAATAAGTATTCAAACACCCCCCCCCCCCCAAAAAAATAGCTTTTTTAGGTTAATATAAAGGTACTGTGTATACTTTAATGATTGTTAGACTGTAGATACGGGCCCGGTTTGATGTACAAAAGATAGACCCAGTCTGATGTACTTCTATGATGTATATGACAAAATGTACGTGACAGCGCACTGCATGGCGTGTGTGT
The DNA here is from genome assembly GCA_948474765.1 of Patella depressa. Classification (NCBI taxonomy): domain Eukaryota; kingdom Metazoa; phylum Mollusca; class Gastropoda; family Patellidae; genus Patella; species Patella depressa. The sequence continues at coordinate 60,150,456 of OX419717.1, forward strand.
GTGTGTGTGTGTGTGTCTTCATTATACCGGTTGGTACAGAACAGTAAGACGTTAAACTCTATTTCATTTCATTTTATTTATAACGCCAATGCTGTAATTAGGATGCTGTTGTAAGCAAAAATTAAAGTGTTTGTGTCTTGTTCAGTCGCTTGCCTGTATTTATCACAATAGGTTTTATTATGTTTTCGTGTGATTATTTTTGTAAAATTTACCCGGCATACCTCAAACAAACAAACAAACAAACAAACAATTCTTCACATTAAAATTAGCCGGCTACACATAATCTTCACCCATAAATAATAACAATTTTCGTTTTCACATAGAGACATTTGATTTGCTACTCTTGTAGTATCTGAACTGCTGTTCATTTTCCTAATTTCACGGTGGCCGGTTAGTTCTTTTGAGTTGCGACAGTGATAAAACGATTTCTTTCGCACGAACCGGTAGAAACATTTACGGTTATGGAATAATGATTGATTAGCGTAGACTGGGTTCCGATCTGGCGACCAGAATCGCATAAGACACCTATTTCATAATTACAATAATATATTGAGAACAAAGGTAAATTATACAGCCATTTATATACAGTATTAGTAATCTATTATAATATTTTAAAGAAAATGATAAGGTAGAATTAAATGACACAGCTAATGAAAAGGGAATACGCCATACAGTGTTCTATAAGGGACATTTTGCCCCGACAGTGGCGCTACGGCCTACTCATTTTTAGAATTCCAACTGTCAAGGGTTCTTTTACGTGCACACCAAGTTTTCGTACCATCCGAACGACTAGATTATGTCATTTGTCAGACCACCCGCCATGCACCGCTGACAAAGGTCAACCACGTCTCAAAATCCCGAGGATTGTTCCTGGCCAATACATAGGAACCGAACCCGAGACATCGTGGTTAGAAATACAGTGTCTTACACAGTGAGTCACCACCGCTTACGAAATGCTAAGGTAACGTTACGTTACGTCTTGTAACAGAAGAAGGGCTACGTTGGTAATTTGATTTAGATTGCAGAGTTGGTTGGACGTTAATCTCGGTGACAATTAAAGACATTAATTGCTAAACCATTTAGTTATATGGATTTTCGTTTTTCATATTAAATACCACAGAGAAGTTTTACAACATAATTATTTTTTGATATTTATTTGCAAGATGCAGAGTGCTTTACATAGATACTGCCCTTTCCTCAGATCTTCTACTGACTCGATCTCATCCAGTATAAATCTAAGAGTAATCAGATTAGATATCTGAACGTTTTGCCAGTCACAGCTCCATTCTGATTCCTTGATTTGTTCGAATTATTGTTCCATAGTAAGAGCTCTTTCGTAAATTTACTGTGGAAAAATAAGAACACGAAATTATCAATCGGTCTTATTATTTTAGACATGCACAGCTTTGGCCACAGATCAAAGTCTCTGTTGTTATCGTTTAATCAAGCCTGATGCTACAGCAGTATTTCTAGTAACAAAACCTTTTCAATCCATATTTAAGGTGAGCTACAAAATCGTAAACATGCCAACCTGCCTTCCCGATGCTGCTTCATAAAAGTCATATCCTAACTAAATCACAAAGAAATTGATTGAACATTGAGCGGATGGGTGAAACTATACGGAATTAATTTCCGTTGAGCAGAAACATTGTTATTCACCGTGGAACGATATTCTATGGCACGTCACGTTTTTTCTGAATACGTGCACAGATCTGTATAGAATTTCAAATGAAAAATATCGAAACCCTACCAAATCCTTATGAATATTAATGAAATTATGGGTTTATCTTTTCCCAACATTTCCAGACACATCACGGTTTTCTTAATACGTAGACAGTGACAATGAATGATGGAAATCTCAGTAGAACATGCCAAAGCAAGTTGCGATGAATATCAAGACAGATTTGTTTCATCTTTCCTGTGTGAGATTTCTGCTTTCAGACACCGCACGACGTTTTCTATTTTGCTAAGAATTAACCATTGGCTATGAATGAATTCGTAATGTTATCATATACGCCATTTACAGACAGAACAATCATGCTTCCATTAACTATATTTGCCACAGGTTTATAGGAAGGAAAAATTGAATTAAACGAATACAACACCGTTGCGTATATTAAGAGGGGAAATGGTTAAATCGGAAAAAAAACTGACCAGGTCCTGAAATAGAATCATTATTTCATCAGTTAGTGCGTGTTTTATAAATAAAACTGATTTGATAAATTCCAAAATAAAATAAAACGCATGTCCATCTTCAAAAGCTTAAAGTAATCTGTTACCTATGAAATCGTAAGTCAAATGAAAATATTTAATAACATCCCAGTTTTTGGCACCATGTCCATATATATTTGTTTTTGTGTAAAACTGTGTGTGGTGCCGTTCCCCTGCACTTACTATAAGGGTATAATGAAGACACAACTATTATGTTACACAGTGCACCGTGAGCGGACATGAATGTACGAACAGCGCCGTCTATATCTACGCCTATAATATTCACGCCGTCAAGGATTTTTTTATATTGGACACAGAACCTCAGGTTTCCACCCAATTTGAACAATTAGGGTTGATCCTTGTCCTGCCCTACGTATGTAAAACAGTCTTGAAATTCCCAGGCAATTTCTCGTCCAACACGCATTCCTCACTGGGACACTGTGGCCACTTTACTTTATTCGATTGACTGCGGAAACCAAATAAAACAACAGTATGTTAATTGTTCAATACATCAACAAGTTAACTAGTATATCCTTAATAAACACAAAACCATATATGGAATACAATTACTGCTTTAATTAAAACGACGTTTCGTTGAGGATTCTCTCAACGTTATCAAGCAAGAATCCTCGCTTTTATTAAAACAGTAATTGTATTCCATATATGGTTTTGCGTTTATTAACTGTGTCAATTGCTAAATGTCACTCAAAGTAATATATCCTTAATTAAAAATTGGAATTGTTGACATCCCAATCACCAGAATATGCACTTGGGGTTTAAAATTCCCATAATCTATCACAAAGTCAAACTCATTCTAATACTCATAATTTGATCATGCGATCTGAACATCGTCAAATGTCAAAATAGCAAAGAAAATGAAAAGTAATATACATCAAATTTAATCAGTTTGTGATGTCGTGGACAAGGGGCGTGGGCCACTCTCACATAATAAGACGTTCACAAGGCCGACTTATACTGAGCGCGAACATGACCACAAACACGAACGGGGCAATCGAATTTGAATGTTTTTTTTTAGCATTGCTATTTGAATGAAGTCGTCTATACTGACCGAGAACGGGAATGCGATCGAACGATTGTTCTTTAGCAGATCAGGGTGCAAAGTCAAAAAAGCGCATACAAGGTCAAATCGTAAATGTGGCAGTTTCATCTGGGAATTTCCGACGATTTCAGCATGGAAAATAGCAGTGATCGGTTTTGAAGTTGAGTTCGCGGTCGCCTTCGCGCCCAGTATAAATGACATGTAAGCTACGTTTGTCGAAGGCGCAGTCTACGGTTTGGGCCCTAAATAAATTTCCGTTCATGATTCAGTTTAATCTGATGAGCTCAACCTTCCAGTATTAAGAAAAGGTTGCAATTTTAGAATAGATTATACCCTGGTTACAAGAATTAGAGTAAAGCAAAGCTGACACTTGCATGATTACGTGGCACGCATTGGCACGACTCGAGTCGACACGACACCGGCCGATTTGCGCAAACTCGTCGTACCAATGCGGGAAGTGCGCAAACAATGCGCAAACTATGCGCAATCTATGCGCAAACTATGCGTGAACTCGTCATGCCAGTTCGTGTTAATGAAGACACTGATGGGTACGACAAAATCGTGGCCAAAAGTCGTGCAAGTGTCCGCCTGGCTTAATAATAAATTATTACAAGTACAAGGAACATATACGACATGATTAAATGATATGGTGTTTTTCTAAATTCTATCCATAGATAAAGGCTGGCGAATATTTCATCATTACGAGTATAAGAAATATTCCATTTATCAAAAAACATTACTGATGTTATTTCTTATTTCCAACTGTGTATTAAATCAGTTGAAGGATATTGATAGACAAATAGCATGCTGATTGTTTGTCACGTATATTTATATTCATTAACTACTATCAACTGTAAACATCGCAGTCGCAGTGAATCCCCATCTCAGCTAAATGGGGTCAATAATTAATAATCGGGAACAACTTTTTATGGCTTTTGTTAATTACATGTCTTCCTATAAACCCAGCACGAACAAATCAATCAACCATCTTTTCTCCCGTGAATATGTCAAGAAAAACGACAGTAAACAGAAAGTTCTCAGTGTGGTGTCAATTCACTTGCATCGTCCAATGGTGGCTACGATTGTTCTAACTGATAGCTGAAACCAAATTTCCTTTCCTGTTTCTTTTTTCCCAAATAAGTCTCCATTATGAACGGGTAATGGCCCAGCATGTGTCTCTGCAATTTTATGTCTTCATTTAAAAAGAATGATAACAATTCACTTCATATTTCCAAGTCAAGCTTTTTTAACACTATCTTTATCTCTCTTTCTTTATTATTTAATTGAGAAAATCGAGACCTCGGGGTAAAATGGTGGAAGCTTTCTGGTATTGAAATAATCATTAAGACACGTTATATAGAAATGGTTCAATCCCATTAAGCAGGATTGCACGTGTAGATATGAAAATACATCTGAGTTAAAATCACTTAAAATCAAATATTAAAGTGAATAAAGCGTCAGTGTTGGCTAGGCCACCCATAAATGAGCTGATTGATAAGTGGTATCAAATATTCGGGAGTAAGCATACCCTATCAATAATGGTTAGAACTGTTGGATCAGAGAAAAAGATAGGTATAATATATTTCTAGAAATAACCTGGATGGTGAATGGTGCTATTCGTATCTTTCGAGAAACACAAAATTAAATGAATATTGGACCAGAAACTGTCTTTACTTTGAGTAAGTAAAAAATACCCACTTTAAAGATATATCGCAAACAATACAACAATACTTTACAAAATAATGCGGTAATAACAATAAGATTTAAAAACAGATTGATGTGGCAATTTTGTTAGTTGAATGGGAAAGATGCGTAACTCTTCCTTTGGGTGTCGTTCTTGAGCACTTTCCTTATCTGTTTTTTTTATTATGGTTCCTTGTCAATCTCAATGATTTGTGTTTGGGTTAGTCGAAAATCCTGCATTACAATATCTTGTTACTTTTTACTTCCTGGTTATATATACTTTATTTATTCCCCTAAATCCATGACATTATTTTGCAACTGTAGCAATTTTACACCATATATAATCGACCCGGCAGATGACGCATGTTGCAAAATGAAATATGTGTCAATTAAAAGAAATCCTTTACAATTACTATAATACAAATAATATATTGTTAATTGACAAGCTGTGTGAATAATAATTCCACTAGCTTGGTTAATTACCTAACCATGTAGAAATATGTTCTCAATTTAATTGGAATAACAAAGTATCTGATAAAGACACTATGTTTAGTAAATGATTAAAGTGGCGGTCTTTGTAATGAAACATCAGAAAAGACAAGAAACGCTGTTAAGACAACGTCACCAGCTTCATTAAGAACGCAATATCGACATCCTTAAAATGATAATCGTTAGCTTAGCATAATTTTAATTTAATCTTAATCATAGGATCGTACCAGGATGTCTCAAATGTTTTGCTACAGTTAATATATCCTGTTTGAACAAAAGTGTAATAAGAGTAATATGAATTTCACTGAAAACTCAACTGTCTCTGAAATGTTGAAAGTGTGCCTTTAAACAAGAAGATTTAACGCTTCAATAAAGAAATCGTAATCAAGTACGCTTTTCTGATTCTTAATAAATCGATGATTCGCGAAAGCTTTTTTTTTAATCCAAATGTCAAATGACCAGGAAGAATTTTAGAAAACTTTTTTAGTTACAAAATTTACTGACAAAGAAAAAAAACCTCTCAACCAAAACAAAACCTGATGCCATGCTGTCTTTTAACAATCAATTTTCCTGTCTTTGTTTACCAAAAAAAGTAAATTATTAATCCATAGTTTGAAATTCCACATTAAAGTGGTTTAAAAGGCAGCTGAAAGTTTCACAAGATACATTATTCACCAAGATTTCTAGCGTATAATTAGTAACGTTTTGAAAACTGAAAACTGATCGAGAATCAAATAACTCATCTCGTAAATAACGGTGACAGAAATCCATTATTTTTAATGTCGACTTCGACAATGGATTCGCCAACGCAGTTTATTGGAATGTTCAGTAAATATTATTTCGTAATATAAATTCGATTAGAGGATTATATAAGCCAACCTTCAAATATGTTCTAATTTTAGAGGATATCATTATCTCGATATTATCTGGTATCTTTTGATATTACCTAAAGAGTTATATTAGGCAGCGCAGCGTGGTTATTGTTTTACACCGTGGGATAACCAACTTTCCTGAAAGAGCTGCAAATCGAAATGTATTAACGTTGAGTTATCATGTGTTAATCCATTTGTGCAAAGTAGAATCAATCGGTTTCAGAGTCCCTAATTCTTCCGGATTTCGGAGCAGTTGCAAAAGATTTTGACGAAAAACTAATCGAGAAATACATTTTTTCCCTTATTATACATAATTTTTCTGTCATATTATGATTATTATTTTCTTATTGAATTTTCATTAAACTTATGAACGGTTAATATCCAGTCTTGATAAGTTTCCAATTATAACTCTTTTACGTTCTTTATAACTCTTTTTATGTTATACAAAACTATTTTATGTTCTTTATAACTATGGTATAATATTGTATGTTATATATAACTCTTTATGTTCTTTATAACTCTTTTTATGTTATACAAATCTATTTTATGTTCTATTTAACTATTTGATGTTCTTTATAACTATTCCATGTTGTTTGTTATATGTAACTCTTTTCATGTTCTCCATAGCTCTTTTGATGGTTTTAATGTTCTATATAACTATTATATGTTCTATATAACTATTGTATGTTGTATCTTTTTTTTTGTTATGCATAACTCTTTTATTATGATATATATATTTCATGTTTTATATAACTAGTGTATGTTCTGTATAACTATCGTATGTTGTATAGAATTCTTTTTATGTTATATACAACTATTGTATATAATTATGTTCTATATAACTATTTCATATAATTATGTCCTATATAACTATTGTATATATGTTCTATATGACTATTCTATATACATGTATACTTATGTTCTATGTACAACTATTATATGTAATATATAACTATTGCATGTTATATAGAACTATTTTATGTTATATAGTTTAGAATTATGTAAATCAATTCCAGAACAGGTTTTTTTTAATTGATTATGGTGTAAACCACATGCATAATCATAATTATACACTGATGTTCCCTAGAATATACACGTGACAGTTTGAACAATATGCACCCCTACTACCATAAAATTGGCAATGGTAATCATGCGAAAATACTTGAATAAATCATGTAATCATCGATATGTGCCAATGGAATATTCAGACTACAATCACATCTTTAAATGCGTTTACACATGGTCCTTAACATTATAGTGATTTAGTTTGAAGATAAGTGTACTTTTAAAGTGCCAATCCCGATAACTTTTTGGGGAATAAAACTGCTTAATTTTGTGTTAAAATCCTTTAAAATCCATAACCTAAGGCCCACCTACTAACCCGTTATTTGTGATACGCTTGTAAATAACTTAAACCTGACAGTCTTCATCTGGAAATGGAGAACGTTTTATTATACAGTATCTGGATAAAACCAGACTTTTTGCTATAAAAATAATATGTAGGTGAAATTTACCTTTTGTTATCAAGTACAGGGCATGGGTCATTCACTGTATAGACCTCTCAAGAAACATTAATCGATTATCAGGTCACCCAATGAAAAAATTGACCCGAAATCTTAAAAGGGTTACGTGTCCGGATAAGCAGTGTTGACGTTCACGTCCAAACGACTCAATATTTTGAGCTGAAATTTTGAGACAAGGTAAATACACCATGCCACTATATTTTGGTCCATAAATTTCATAAATACTCGGACTTTAATTTTTGAGACTCTGTTCTTATCGGGATTGTCCCTTTAAATTACTTTACTTTAGTTTATAGCAGATCACGGATACAAAAACGTACATATGTGGCCAATATTAATTTAACATCAAGACTTGACTACCTTATTTTATAGAATTCAGCCATAATAGAGAGTGTTTTTTAAATACTTTGTTAGACAAGATAACATGACCGTAACCTTAAGGCTAATAATCTGAAACTGATCATTTCAGTAATTAAACCTTCGAATAAACTTACAGACATCGTTATTTAATTCACTTCTTGACTAGACCAGCTAAACTCTAGCCAGTGATCATTTGAGGCTGTGACGTTTCTCCTGGGCCTAATATACCGACTTCTTAATAGGACTTACTTATAACCTTTTAAAATTTGGGCACTGGTATTAAGAATAATAGGGTTCGATCTACTTAAGATTATGAGATTGACAAAATTGACCTAGAAAAGCAGAGAATTTAATTAGATTTAGTGAACTAGCTTAAGTAATTTATGGAACCGTCTGTGTCCTAATTGGCCACGTTATAGCTATACAGCGTTTTTGTAGCATTTTGTGGTTTCGATTCCCCGATTGTGCGTGACAAGGAGTAGGGTCGTCTGTCCAACCTCATGGGTTTTCTCCGGGACCTCCGGTTTCCTCCCACTGCTAATTATGGAAATAAAATTGTACCATAATTCGTCTGTCTTTCTCTCTCTCTCTTTCTCTTTCTGTAGCATTCATTCTTTGTTTCCGACAATTATATATAGCCATTTGTTGTTTTCGACAGAATGCATAAATAAGATCGCATTATGAAATGCTTAGGTTTTGTTTTCCTGTCAATTAGAAGTCAATATCTAATAGTACATGTAAGTGCAGATGAACCACAGTAAACACAAAACAAAAATCTACAAGATAAACCTGCGCGGACAAGACAGAAAATAAACATTGCAAAAAATAAACAAATACCAAATCAAGTGAATGGATCCGGGGGCCAGCATCCACTGCGCTGTACAGCCCCGGGCCTGTTATGGGACAACCTTCACTTGTAAATTCCCGATAAAGTGCTTTTTAAAAACCATGCGCTACAAATATAATTTTTGTAAATACGCGACAGCAGATTTAATAGATAGTGTGTTGTGCATGTATATGTATTAAGTAAAACCCTAATAAAAGTAAACCTAATTATCCATTTTTTGTAACCTGCTATATATCAGGTTTTAGGTATAGAGGTAACCCAGTTCGTCTTTTGATGTTATCTTTATAAAAACAAATATTACATCAAAGACAATTTGCCAAATCTTGTACCCACATGTATTCATTTTCATATTACTTTGGACTAAATCGTGATAAAAAGCTAATATAATATAATTTTGACAAGCCACAGCCAAATTATACTGTACTATAATAACCGAATTATAAATTATACGTTTTTTTAAAACTGTCTTGTTCTTATTCTCAGCTGTAGAGGTAGCAAGGTGTTTTATTTTTTTTTTATTAAAGTCACATACCCCATGCTATAAAACCCATTTAAAGAAGTCATATGATCTTGTGGTAGCGCAAACTAGCAAAGGGTGCAGTCTATAATCGCTGTCCATTTACCATTAATATCGAATTCTAAGTAAATTATCAACTTATCCCTAGCTAATGTCTTTTTCTGCGTTTTTTTTTATCTCAGAATCTGGGGTACGTTTAAGTTTCTCAGTGTTTTCACGTCTGCTCGCCATGAAGTTTATCAACTTATACATTAAGCGCTTCCTAACGCAAAGCTTTTGCGTCCGACACCCCTAATCATATGTGCGCTAAATGGTTGTTTTTCAAGGAATCCAGTAATTTTCCATTAAGATTCAGTGTATCTACTTTTCATATGTACAAAAATTGTCATACTTTTATTGGATATAACCAACCGACAAATACTTTTCTAGGACTGTATCTTTAACGTTTCATGAACACACAACTAACATACAATCACGGTTCCTGTGATCACATGTGCAATGTTCGTTTCGTTTATTACACCCCACCCCCACTCCCACACACAATGTGTACATGAGGGGGTCCTGTTGCAATTCTCTACACCCCAATTATTAGGAAACACTGTCCTTATCGTACCAGTAGCCACAGCCCCAGACAAGTGTGAACCGGGCTTGATATAGGCCGGATCACTGACCAAGAGGTTTCGTGTTCGATCCCAGTGCTGGTGGGGGAAATGTTGTCTTGCTGTGTGCCTAAAAGAAACCATGGCAATTTGAATTTAACGAAGAGCAGACACAAACGCGTCTGTCCAGGCAGAGTTTCTCCCGTATCCCCATAGTCATTATCCCAGTTGCTTCAGAAAGGTTTTAAAAGAGCCATTTCATTTCGCGTTATTTAATTAGATATATACGGTATATATATATTATTTGTTGTTATATCTATATTTAGGGTTATACTTTAATACAATCAATTATGACATGTTTCATGACCCGTTTTGTCACCTACACAAACAAACACATATTAACTTCTGACTTTACCTGTCGTTTATAAATCACATTCTTGGCGCGTTATGAATTACATTGGTATTTATGTAGTTGTGTATGGGGGACTACACTGCATACAAAATACGAAATGAAATGGGGTTTAACGTACTGCTGGTCTGCTCCTAAACTGGGCTAACAATGACGAGGCATCAAAATAAAAGAAAGAATACATAGACATTGTATGTAACATTCCACTCTATGTTGTTTCTCGTGTGACATTCTGTATGTAACATTCCACTCTGGGTTGTTTTGTGTGTAACATTCCACCCTATGTTCTGTATATGTTACCCCCCCCCCCCCCCCCACGCTGTGATGTTTTGTATACAACAGTCTAATTTATGTTGCTCTGTATGTAACCTTCCACCCTGTGGTTTTTTTGTATGTAACATTTTAATCTATGACGTTTTGTATGCAACGTTCCACTCATGGCTGTTTTATGTGTAGCATTCCCCTGTGTGTGTGTGGAGATCGGGGGGGGGGGGGGGGGGTAGTAATATAACGCGTGCGCGTTAAATCATAAAATTTGTCATTGACTCATCTGGGTTGGTTTTGATTAGGGAGACCTGTCCAGCCTCGCGGGTTTAATCCGGGTCCCCTGCTTTCCTCCAATTGCTAATAAGTCCCACACGCATCGTGCATGCGAATTATAATTGAACTACATATTAGTCTCAAATTGACCCTCTCCCGCTCTCTCTCAGGCGCCTATGAACAATCTCAAGATAATATAATTAATGGTGGCAATATGTGTCGGATTAAGGTTTAAGAAGCAAAGGAGGGACTCAAAATCGCCCAAAATGTGGCTATTCATTCTGACTCTAGCCTACACCAACATGGGGGGGTTGGGATGGCCCAGAGGACTAGAGTGCCGCGCTTCGACCTCTAGCTGGCCGGTCACCTGTGGCTTGCGGCTGTGGTTTCGAGCCCTGGTGTGAGCGTATGTGGCATGGAGATAGGGGCGCCTTCTCAATCTCGTGGGTTTCCTCCGGGCAGTCCGGTTTCCTCCCACTGCTAAAGACCCCTACGCGCAAGCGAATTATTGAAATAAAATTAAAACCATACGTTAGTCCCGAAATAACCTAGTTTGTGTTGAGTGGACGTTAAACCCCATATCTCTCTCTCTCCACACCAACATATTTCAATGGTTAGACCAAAGGCTAAGAAAAACCCCAGAACGAAAATTCAGCTTTACGTGATGGATTGACAGTACTGGTGTTGGGATTATAACCTGATTTATTTCGTATTAGGCAAACCGTCCCTTTAATATAAGTACGTATTCACACCTTGATAAGATATAGGAGATTAACTATTTAATCGCCTTATAAAGGTAGTATGACAAACTTGCCATTTTTCACAACAGATCTCTTAATATAGTGGGTGTCTCAACATAAATCGCATTGTGGGTACTAAATGGTATTATATTTGTATATACAAATATGAGCCTGTTGGTTTTAGTTGCTGAAATTGCCTTTTCTAAAGTTGCAAGTCATCTATTTTTCTAAAGCTGCAAAGCCCCATTGTCGTTTTAAATCTTCATATATTAGAATAAAATGAAATGAAACGAAACGGGGTTTAACGTGCTACAACAAACAAAGTATTATAAATATAACAAATATAATCTGTATAAGCAAAAGATGTATTATAATATGCAAAATTATAAAGATAGAGAGAGAGAGAGAGAGAGAGAGAGAGAGAGAGAGAGAGAGAGAGAGAGAGAGAGACACACACACACACACACAGAAACTAGGTCATTTCGGGACTAACATATGGTTTAATTTCATTTCAATAATTCCCTTGCGCGTAGGGGTCTTTAGCAGTGGGAGGACAAAATTATAAAAGATATCATTATATATTATAATATGTAAAGTATTATAAAATATATTATGTTGTAATATGTAAAGTATTATAAAATATATTATGTTATAACATGTAAAGTATTATACAAGACAAAATATCATAAAACCAGCGGTTTCCAGGCAGGATAGTCCACATTTCGCGAGAGATGGATAGAGAACAAGGGGTAATAATCCAGGAAGTTATCGTCTGAAATGCAGGAATATAGAAAATGAATTTGATATTTGGAATATAAAGATAGCTGCTAAGTTTCATTAAAATCAGATAAAAAATGTGACTTCTACACGATCCACAACCTGCCATTGGTGTGTAACCGTGATATATTTAAACGTTTTCTTTTTAAACTGAATACAAATTGTGACTTCTAGTGGGTCCACAAGCTGTGATTTTTCGAACAATCATGGGCCAAATCCAGGAAGTTACCTTCGGATATGCGTGATTATCGAAGGAACCAAGATCTTTGTGATATAAACATACATTGAAAGTTTCATCAAAATCGAATCAACATTATGACCTCTAGAGGGTCCGCAGCCGTGATATACTATATATTGGCACCACTTAGGTATGACGAGCGGGTATTTTGTCTAGCAGTTTGAGTTCGGTTTGAACTTAACCATCAATAGGATGCAACGGTAGTATATTCAAATATATATATATTATATCTTTTTAATTTTGATAAAAAAATTGTGACCTCCAGAGGGAGCACAAGCTTAAAACGCGATTTTTCGTACAAATCAAGGGTCATAAGTTAAGAAGAATATCGACAGAGGGTCCCCAATCTGAAATTGCGATTTTTCGTACAGTCAGGGGCTATAATCCAATAATTTATAGTCCAATATATGCGAATATCGGCAGGTACCGAGATCCTTGGGTAAATATACATTTTAAGTTTTATCAAAATCGGATTAAAAATGTGACCTCTAGCGTTTACACAAGCTAAAAACATGATTTTTTTTCCTAAACACGGGGGCCATAACCCAAGAAGTTGCGGCCCGAAACATGGCGATATCGAAATGAACCGTGATGTTTGGGACATAAACCTATATTTCAAGTTCGTCAAAATCGGATAAAAATTGTGACTTGTGTATTGTCCACCAACAAATTGTGGACGGACGTCCGGATGGATAGTGACGACGACATTATACGTCCACATGAAATGTGGGCGTATAAAATGATATAATAAATGTAAAATAGTGTACCATATTATAATATGTGTAAGTATATAAAATATGTATATCTTATAACAACCAGTATATATATACATTGCATGTATTATAACATATAGAATGTTATAATGCTATTATAACAAATGGAATGTTATAATACTATTATAACTAATGGAAAGTTACAACAAATAGACTATTATGTATGCAAGTCATAACAAATAGTATATCATGTTTACATAACAAAATTAAATGAACAAATATCGCAATTACCATGTTTTTCAATAAACCCTGTTATATGCAAACAAACATTGGATAACTTCAAAGGTATTTTTCATTGAGCAAAGTCAAACATAACTGAATCATAGTATGTCAGATATCGACATCTGAAAGGATGCACGAGAATCACGAATGACATATTTCTAAAACACCGCGACTTCTTTCAAAAAAGCAATTTGCCCGTAAACATCAATTAAAGTTATTTAATGGTTTGTATTGTAACACCTGTGCGTCATAATATTGCTCAATGCTGTTGGATTTATCAGGTATATTATACGTGAATCATTTTTAAACAACTGATAATATATTATTTCTAAACAACGGTTATATATTATATATATATATATATATATTATTTACATTGCTCATAATGATATCTACTTTGACGCAACAGCCGTTCGACAATATTATCATGTGCGTCACAAAATAAAATGACTGAATAGAAAGGAAGGATGCGACTGAAAGGAGAGATGCACATGGGAAATATAAGAACTTAATTTCTATAGATCGAGGGTTTATTTAGTGAAATTGGTTTATTATACAAATGATATTCTACATTATACGGTAAATCTATACTAAACACAGCTTACTGTGTGAGATTTATACTGACGTCAAAGTGAATAACTACACTGTGAATTCTACCGTATATCACTCTAGGCATATATTTAATAATCCGACAGCTGTGTAAGAAAAACAGTGCCCTAAACACCTATCTTGACCTATATTATGTAATATTTCATTTAGGAAGTGCAGTAGGACAACACTATACACAAAAAATTGAACAATTTAAAATACAAGGACCAACAGATAAGAGAAGAATAAAACCAGGAATATGCCTTCAGACTCAATTACCCAGTAAAGTTCAATTTCAACCATGAATGGGGGGGGGGGGGGTACAAGACCTGCTTTCACATACGCTTTGTGAACTCAAATGGGGAGTGTTATTTCATTGTTTAAAAAACACTGCTACGCATCAGTCCAAATTTAGTATTAAAAAAGTCCCCAATTTGAGTGGAAGATTCGGATTTTCTCTATCCAATAGACAGAACGAAACCAAAATAAGGTTTAACGTCCTACTTTTCTGCATATCTGTAATGTGAGGAATGTTTTCTATTTTACACATATATCTGTTCTATGGCCTACTGTTAAATCGTGTAACGGGGAGGCACTGTGGTGTGGACCATCCTTTGTCCTAAGGAACAGTGTCTAGCTGTTCGAATGGGGCGAAAAACTGAGGCTGCCCGGGCAATTTCCATCAAAGCACTGTGTAACGGCATATACCCGTCTTTAATAGCCAAGTTTGTACAGAAAAGTGGGAACATAAACCCCATTTCACCAATTCATTCATTCCTACTGCAAAGTGACCCCGAGTTTTCTTACTATCCAAACGACTAGACACCTTGCCTTACCTGCCCCCCCCCCCTCCCACGCACACACATCCATCCTGCATCACTGACATCGCAGGAAAAACTTATTGGCCAAAACCAAGTCGAACCAAGACCCCCCTGATTAGTTAGCCAGGGCTTTACTCAATGGTGCATGTAATCGTCCACTAAGCTACAGGAGTTTTGTTCATGTCCAGGACATGTACACCGTTACCCTTTCTTCTCAAAATGACGTAAAAACAATCCGTTCGATTTATTTGTAAATATAGTTTATACTGCTATGTAAGTACTGTCCAAACCAGAAGTACGTAAATCAAAATATCCTATATATGTATAACGATTTAGTTCCTATTTTGAAGTGTCGTATACCACTACACATTATGTATACACGTACGACAATAACGGCACGTCATATTGTATAATGCATTATATATAGCAAACAGCTTTATGTTATATTTAAATGGCTTACCTTTAAATCTTGTTACCATACGATAAAACTATTACTTGAGAAAATATATCAACGTCCACAACGACGCGTGTTAATAGTTAAATAAATTCTCCTGTAGAGTCATCGGGGCCTGTACAAAAAACATGCTGTTGTTGAAACTTATTCAGCGAACCAGTACAGCGTAGTCTATCTTTTAAACATGAGTATTGTAGCGCTGGTATGATATTCATCTATACACAAACAACAATAGATGAACGCTTGACTTGTATGATCGAGAGTCCGTCCATTTGGTGTTCACGGTTAAACTGTGTCGTTAAAGGGACATTAAAAGCTGAAATAACGACGCCACAAAAAATGACCGGTGAGAAGATAGGCTATATAGTTAAAAGACAAGATAACAGGCTAGGATATGCTTGTAAATAGATTATCTTATCTCATGATAGGCGAGAAATGGAGTTAACGTATATCATTATCACTGGTATGGATATTTACTCAGAATAAATGTTTTATTTTTTAAACAAATATCAAATGAAATAAAATGACGTTAGACGTCCTATTTTTTCTGCACGAACTGGATAATGAAGACTGGCATAGGGAAATTTTGCTTCGGCAGTGGCGCTACGGCCTATAATTTCGAATTAAGATTTTCCGGGGTTATATTACGTACATGCAAACATGTACACGAGATTTCGGTTTTTATCCCATCCGAACGACTAAACACTATTGTCCTTCAGCTAGACTGACATAGGAAAACAACACTGTAAAACCCATAGGTAAGTATACGTACATATCTCTGTTATAGGATAGTAGAATATATTTATAAGTGAATAGCGAGCGTCGGTTTAAAGGGCCAACATCAAATATAGCACAGAAGAATACCCAGGCGTTCGCCGTAAGCCTGTCGCGAATGTATTAACCGTTATTTATACCCACGTCACCGATAACGCCATTTAATCCGCATTCATAACTTAGAGATCATATAATTTTTCAATGTATCGACAATTACACTTGTATGTACGTAATTGCAAGTGTGAAAGATAACTAATTTGGGTTAATTAGATTAATCATTTGCGATAAACAAGTTACGTGAGGTCAATTACTGGATTTTACACAAACTTATTCTGCATGAAGGCCTAACGATAATTATCTTATATAGGATCTAAATATACATTTATATTAATTTGTTACTAATTTTCAAAACTATATAAATTTAAATATTGCTGTTGTGGTATGCCTATTTTCACAAATAATATAATATAGGTTCTTTTAGCGCTATTTTTAAGATCGTAGTACTATATTTGTATAACGCATGTTAGACTTGTGAAATTAAATGAGATGGAGGTTAACGTCCTACTGTTTTGCACGGACTGGGCTAATTAAGACGACATTAGACCCGCAGGAACGTTTACGACTATTGTTTTTTATAATCTGTGTTTTTTTTTAAATATTCAACTATTTATTTACAAGTGTTATTTTAACCATGTGTTATATTTTAATATTCATCTATTCATTTACGAATACATGTATTATTTTTAAATTTAAAATTCAACTTTTAAAATTTCTTATTTTTTAATAATCAGCTAAACATATTGTGTATGTAAAAGACGTATAAAATATTAAAGAAGATTGTTTAAATGTTAGCGACATCGAAAATCTTGTGTATATGTAAGTTGAGAAGAAATAGTGGTTTGTTTGAATAAAGGTGTTGCGACGATTTAGCGTCAGTTTAAGAAGAACTGCTGCTATTGTAATAGCATAAATATAATATATATATTTGGAAACAGATCGTCACTAATGAATTATAGTTTTCAAAGTTTGTGAAAAAGGTTTGTGGTTTACACTGACTGTAAATTTTCAAAATTTTGAAAGATTTTCTGAGTCGCACAAATCTTTTTTTCAGAGTTACTGCCCCTGTGGCTATAATATTGAAAACAACGCTCGGCGGGTGAGAGATTTTGGTATTCATTTCTTGAAAACTAGCCGTCAGGCGATAGCGTTTAGCAAAATTCAGAATAGCTTAACTGAATCTTTGCTGACGTTCGATTTTTAAAGAAAGGATTGAGTGCCTTTCACACCAACATGTTGAATGCGATCTACCAGGAGAAGGTTTTTTTGAATTTTAAGCTTGAAAGAATCGTTTGGTTAGTCATTAAGTGGAACAGTTTTGAAATTAAATTTTATAGGTAGTTATTGCCCAAGCCTCCATAATATTTAAAGGGACTATCCCGATTTTAATAGAGGCTCAAACTCAAAAATAAAAGTCTGACTACGTATGAAATTTAAGCGCCAACATATAGAAGAATGGTGTATTTACCTAGTCTCAAAATTTCAGCTCAAAATATCGAGTCATTTGGACGTGAACCTCAAAACTGCTTATCCGGACACGTAACTCTTTTAAGATTTTGGGTGAATTTTTTCGTTGGGTGACCTGTCATCATCGATTCCCGTTCCTTTAGAGGTCTAAATAATGAATGACCCATGTGCTGTACTTGATAATAAAAGGTAAATTTCACCTACACATTTATTTTTTATAAAATAGGTCTGGTTTTATCCAGACACCGCATAACACAAACGTTAAAATTCTTTTAGAGGGCGTATATTCGTTGCCTGGCAACGTTATGTTTACCTGTATCACCGATCTAGTAAATTGAATTTTATAATACAAAGATGGACATAGGTGTTAATTAAACCATAATATAGACCGTCTCCAATTATTATTATTATTATATATATATATATAGGTGACTGGCCTAGACTTACACAAATTCAATTAGCGTGATTTTTATGACTTCGTTATATAGAACATAAAATTCACAGACAGCAATAATTGTAAGAACCGGAATTTACAACGAAGACTACTTTTATGAATATGCGATCATTAGCGTCTTAATGTAGACGCTGCCTTTTAAATTTTCCAGTTATAGCTATTGATAATACCATTTGGTCTAGCTTGTCTTATTTCATCAACACTTTTCGTCCTTCTTTTACTTCTTTGTAGACGAATCAGTAGGTGAAAATATTCTTAAAAAGTTAAGCTTCCGAATCATTAACATTTGTTCAAAATAGTTTTAAAAGGATAGTGAAATGATCACCCTTTTTTGTGGAACATTCGAATTGAAAAACCTATTAAAGATACTTTTGAAGTAGCTTATTTAACGAAGTCGCGTTTGCTTACGTCGCATAAACGAGGAACTTGGTGCAAAGCACTTCTCATTTTGTTGCTTTTGTTCTGCGTGTTTTGGCGATCTTTTTGTTCTTCCCCCGAGATGGCGGCGACAACAATCGGGTTCTAGGCCGTGGACAGTTTTTATTTTGCTTATCATTCAGATTGTTAAAATTGGAATGTCTTGGTCGTGGATTCAGAATGTTGGACATTCAAAACTAAACAATCGAATGTGTTTACCTTGATACATGCCTAGGAAAAAGTGGGTTTGAAACTCGGAAGAGTTCCACCCACTTAGATTCGTGGCAATCACAATCAGACAGAAATGGGGCTAGATGTAAACAAATTGGAAGCATCCCAATTCGGTAGTGGCATCAGCTGCTCTAGATGCGTGCGATTCCCATGACTGATTATTGGTAAAATGAATGATTTAGGCAATCATGGTAAATCAGATCAGAAGTACCCCCCCCCCCCCCCCTCAATTCATGCATGATATAATTGACAATAATATAAAATTATTGTTATACAAGCCTTGGTGAAGTACAGAGCCGACAACAAACTTACTCCCCTTTTAATTATACGACTAAAATTATTAGTTCAGATTAAGTTATCACCTTGGCAATGGACATTAATACAAATGATAACATTGCGCAACATTGATAACGGAGTTCTTCGAAACTTAAGTGGGCGGGTAGATTGCCGAAATGTCAAGCCATACTGAGATAAGGTTCTTGTAAATTTTATCAACAACATAAATTGCGGGGAATTTATTTTAAAGGTGTAGATTCGTCCACATATTATTGTCACATTTGTCTGTTGTCCGTCGACCCATACACAATTTCTTATAAATATTCATTTGGTCAGAAGAAAACACTCTTGTACATGCAAAAAAGGACAGCATTCTCTATATTGTAGCTTGTGAAAAAAATAGAATGGTACCAGATCTCCCTTAGAATACACGATACCCGTCAATTCAATTTTAACAATTCTTAACTGACCGTCTTGACTCTTACTTATACCCCAAGGATCATCCCAATTGGCATACGCATTCCTTATAGCTTTAGGGCGACAATTATTTATTTTGTTGGTTGTCCCGAGCACAGGGGCGGAGCCATCGCCAATTTTTGTCTTTTATTCCCTATACTGCAAGGATCGCAACTATTTATCTTGGTGCATCTCCCGACCCCATCCTATCGATTTGATACCACACCCACTTTTTTTTTGTTAATTTTTTGTCTAAAAATACTCTACAGATTGCCATAATTAACAGATTTTGTTCAAATTCAGCATTTCAATCATTTCAATAACAGGGTGGTACCTATTTATATTGTTCCATATCCATCCCCCCAGGGGCAGAGTCACGCCCAATTTTTGCATTTATCGTCTACAGGTCACAATTCTGAATGGATCATCTTGGAACTTAGCATATTTATTCCTTATACAGTAAAGACATCAACTTGTTATTTGGTGTCTGTAATGTTGGTAAAACAGACCATATGCTTGACCTTCTTTGCATCTTGTCATAATATTACAGTCATTGAAGCTATTTCATATTTTATTCTCTTCATTTATAAAAAAGTATCCATCCTTTCTTTAAAAGAGAAGGAACTCCAATTCACAAATTGTTTGGTAAGGTACATAACGTGCTATAACCAGGATAGTTTTGTATGGGTGGATATTTTGGCCATCTTGTCCATCAAAAATGCACATAAATATTTTTTTCGACACCAAAAGCAAATATTCAAATATCTAGCTTTTTTTTAAAAACAGATATGTAGACTGATTCCAAAATTTATAAAAATCTAATTGGTGAAAAGCAGTAAATAAAGTAGTGTCTAAAGTAATTTCAAAATCATTGTGTTATTCACCTTTTCCCAAGCGTACATACACCCTTAACGTGGAAAACGATTATCGCTGCATATAATAAGAGAATAATCGCGTGATTAGCGGATTCAATACATGTAGTTCATTTAAACCTAAAACAAAAGGAATCAATGACAAAAAGTTTTAGGGCAAACCATGACTGAATCTAGACATTTAATTGTAAGTCATGGTGACATTAAGTTTATCAGTAATTTCACAATAAATAAACAAGTCTTGTAGTTTAATAATCATGAAGTTTTTCATCTTTTGGGCGACGAAAACAGGCATAGGCTCTACCAATTCAAGTACGACTGACATGCTTTACATGTTCCTAGTACAACAGTACTGTGCACCGATTAACGGACGTCGATGTCATAATTTCAGGTGGCCGTGATGCCCGGTTCCTGGTCGATATAGTACGCCCGTACTTGTAAAATATATAATAATACTTTTTAATAACCATTTTAATTGAATTTGTAGAGCTGAATTCGTTCTGTATACGTAAAGAATGGTTGTCGTCCCAGCATGTATCTTCAAAACGTTTACGATCTTGGAGAAATCTTCAACTTTTATGTAGGACATTTGGATTAACTGACGATTACATCTCTATATATTAATAAATCTACCCTTAAATCATTTCTATAAATGGCTAAAAGAGACGACAATGGTCCGAGAAAAGATCCCCTTAATTCACAACAACTTACAATCACATAATTTATTCCGTTTATAGAGCGCGAGCCCATCTGTGTGTGTGTGTGTGGGGGGGGGGGGGGTCAATCTAGCTGAAAGTGTACCAATTTTCTCATATATGCGTATCAATGCACGTATAGTGTATATCTGGTATCATCAGAATGTTAGTCTATCGGGTTTCTGGTGGTGGGTGTGGCTATGAGGATTGTGATTCTTGGGCTAGATTAGGATTAGCTCTAGTGTACCGTACATCTTCAGGTATTACAAATCACTCTGACAGATATTTCTAGTGGTGTGGTACCTTGACATTTCATTGCCAGAGTGGTAGAGTATCCCCGACATGCGTTACCTAATTTCCAGACCATAGCTAGGCTAGTTTAGCTGAAATCTGTATCACCTATCGTGGCATTTTGACTTTATCATCACCGGTATTAAGACTAATCAATGGAAAAGACAATTTAGCAGAGCATTAAAATATTTGCAGCGATACCTTCCCTAATGCAGTGTGGGAAGTATGTACCGTGAGCGCAGGTGAATGGGGTGTGAGAAGGCAAGTTGCTGAATACGTGTACGATGGGTCACGTACTATTTATTTCCCTTATCCTAAATAAGGCTTAGCATGTCCTGATTAGGAGAGAGACTAGGTATCTCCAAGTAACGACTTAATGAGAATTTTGTTTATTTATTTGCCTTTACTACGCTTCCGTACAACGGTGTCCAGACAGAGAGATGGACGAACTCATTTAATAGTCCACTCCTTCTTCGAATTTTTTTCGGGACATTATTTAATTTACAACTTTGTTAATAAAATAAAGAGCCATCGAACCTAAAGTGTATTCAAATTAAAAAATATTAAATGACAATGGCACGTAACAATTATGTCATTGACTTTGACAGGTAGGGCATGGCAACCTGAGTATACATATATAATTATGGTTAATTAGTATTAGGTGCTTGGGATCAATAAAATTGAAAAGGAAAATCATTGAAATAAGAATATCTAAATCTGAAAGGATTAATAAGAAAATCGGAATTTGAAGCGTTAATATAAGAATGTTTAAATGGGAAAGCGTTCTATGTATAATGGTAGGCTACATCTATAGCCTTGGATCATTTCTATATATTTTTAAGAGATGGAAATAATACCTGTAAACCATACACTATGATGTAAACAGATTAATATTGTATTTTTTTCCATTTGACATATCATTATATTTAATCAGATTCTCTAACGAAGCCTGTTATCTCTTGAAATACGAATGAATAATGCATGTCATGTAACATGTAGATATTTTTATCATTTACGCCGTGTTCGTTTCCAGACGGAAGGTTACTGCAGCCTTCATAATAAGTGCAGTCAAATACCCCCACACATACCAACAAGGCAGACCGGACAGAAAAATCAAACATTACACGGACGCAGATACTATCAAATTAAGGGAATGGACCAGTGTCAAGTTCATTTTTCATTCCCATGATAGAGGCTTCACTTAAAATGAAAACAAAATAAAGCAGACAATTCACAGTTACAATGAAATGAAATGAAATGGGGTTTAACGTCCTACTCTATGCACCTAACCTGGGCTAATCACAGTTACAAAATACGAAAAGATGGGCATATGTGTACAATTATAAGGTCTGTCATTGAGTCAATTCGATTCCCCGGTTGTACGTGACAAGTAGTAGGGTCGCTGAAATCTTTGCCGAAAAACATATCACGTTTAAACCTCGACAGCAGAAGGGGGTTGGATGACAAAATGTTTAACGCGTGCGCGCTGTATCATAAAGCCTGTCATTGAGTCAACTGGCGTGTTTTCGAATCCCTGGTTGTACGTGACCAGATGTAGGATCACCCGGCCAACCTCGTGGGTTTTCTCCGGATCGTCCGGTTCCCCCCCACTGCTAAAAGACCCCTACGCGCAAGCGAATTATTGAAATTAAATTAAACCATATGTTAGTCCCGAAATGACTTAGTTTGTGTCCAGTGGACGTTAAACCCCCCATTTCTCTATCCATTTCTCGACAACAGTGACCAGGAGTAGGATCACCCGGCCAACCTCGTGGGTTTTCTCCGGATCGTCCGGTTTCCCCCACTACTAAAAGACCCCTACGCGCAAGCGAATTATTGAAATTAATTTAAACCATATGTTAGTCCCGAAATGACTTAGTTTGTGTCTAGTGGACGTTAAACCCTCCATTTCTCTATCCATTTCTCGACAGCAGAGCATGTTTATAATGTAAGCAAAAAATACAACTCATTTAAAATCCACCATACCCTAAAACAGTTCAGCTGTAATAATGCAAATAAAAAGATAGCTTCTCGTGAATTTAAAATGGTTGAAAGTTCTATTATCTATTTGTTTTTCTAGCATGTGACGCATGTTAGTGGGAAAGAACAACTAATTAGAAAAGGGTAATAGTCGAATGAAAATCGAATTTCCAGAAGGTTTTATAGACTTTAAAGAAAATCTTACAACAAAGTAACTTCGTTTTAAATAAATCAATACCATAATTAAATATTTACATGCACAAAAACATAAACTTTAACCTTTCAACAACAATATGTGCATGTAGAGGCGTAAAGAGGATATTCCTTCACACATTATATTTAAGAAAACTAGCACCATTAACTTGATTTGAAACATAAGGGTAAAGCGACACAGTTAATTAAATCTTTGATGGGAATTTGCCAGGTAACCCACGTTATTCGCTTATGGCATAAAAAGGTTAGCGTGGCGATCCATCCACACAGCAGCCATTATAAGCAGCACTTTGTGAAAACTCAGAAATCGACAAAATCCTTACACAAATTTGAAAACAAAATGCGTTAATCTGCAAAGAGACTTTTCATCGTTCACATGGCGCCACATTGAACGCTAAATACCAATAGGGTTTCTCTCCTCATGAACCCAATGCTTTACCAAGTCTGAAAAAGAAATCTGTACATACACCAACATTTAACATACTACCCAAAGTAAAAGTAGATATATTGCGTTCCAAAGTCTTGAGACCAATCACACTGCTTATCAATGCAGAAAAAGGATTAATGAACAGTTTTTGAAAACTTTTGTGATTGTACTGCAAACACGTCGCACGAAAAACTTTGTCGGAAACAAGGGATAATCTAAGACTCCAACCCAACCATAAAGAGGTTTTTGTATGTATAATTCTATTCAAATGCGATCAAACTAGAACTATGTGTAATGATTAAAATAAGACATACAGTCGTGCCCATGATCGTTCTGTAGACCGATCTATGGGAGATGCAATACAGTGTTAGTTTTCGGTTTACTTTAGTTTAAAATACATTTCCACAAATATATTTATCGGTGGTCATATCCAATGAAAGTATGTCAATTTTAGTTTATATGGAAAGAAGAGACATCTAATTTTAATACAAAAATACTTGATTCCCTGAAAAACATCCCGGTCGCGCTCTGGACAAAATTGATAGGGTGTCACTTGTTGTCAGCAAGGCGACACGCCAAGTCACGCGACACAAATATGACTTCTTTATAGATTGCTTATGGCTTGTGGTTTGTCCTCGCGAATATGTTTTATCAGATTATTTGAAGCAAATTATTGATAGATTAATTAGTACATGGGAAACATCTTTAGTTAACCACACTCAATAGAATTAGAACAACAATTATCATTCTATTTCATGAGAAGAGGCGGAGAATCCACGACTGAATGCTTGTGACTTTCTTATAGTCAGTGTTTTGGTTAATCCACACGTTTACAAGGAAAAAAACTGGAAAGAATCTTCCACCCCTACCCAAAAAAAACCGCCTTGAAATCCATTTTATATTTGAACCATAGGTCGCTAATTATGTTTAGAAGTTCCATTTTCTTACATTTTGACTGCAGTTAAAGCTTGTGAATTATACAGAGAACAGAATATTCAATATATAATTTATAACAACCATGACTGTTCGTAGTGACGTAAGTAAAATACCTGTATCAAATTTTTCTATTGTTCATTGAGTCACAAGATGACGCCTATCAGATTTTATTGTATATATATAGAACAGTATTAGTATTTTTACTTTAAATATCCCACCGACGTCACACAAGACATATATAAATCATTAAAAACATTACAGGAAATGTCCATTGAGTCATAAGGAAAATTCCATTTCAGTATGGTGATTCAAAATTGCGAATCGGCTCCTAAGACATTTAAAGCCCATCAACCCTGATGCTATAAAAAGTAATACTTTTTAATGAAGGGAAGGCAATGCAAGGCGATATTTTTGGTTTTATGGTAATTGAAAATGGTTCTATTAATTACAAAATGAATGAAAATCAAAAATAATGACTTTGAAAATTGTATCTGCAAAATATGAAACCAATATTCCATTCAACACCGCGCAGCTATAGGGTAAACAACACAACATGTGAAGTCACGTAGCCTCACGGATAAGCCTGAATATATAGATTACAACCAACACAGCTTCACATTTTGAAAATAATGTTTGTTCACCCCCCCGAAAAAAACAACCTTATCTGGATTAAATATTTCGGGTCTATATGGAAATTAATAAATACTTCATGATGGCTTAAATTTTTACAGTTCTGTTCTCAACAATTTATAGAACGTTCCATATGAATAGTGTTAATATTAAATGAAGTTATTGTAAATGAAGGTCAATAGTCTATAATATTACTATTTTCCACCTGATTTATAGATAATTGTGATAGTAGAAGTCAAAACGTATTTACTGCATCTTTATTTGCCTTACTGTGTCGTTTTACCGCTCTACCGGAAGTGTTGCGGGCAAGAAAGTGAAGAAATTGAAGTTCTAGTTTACACAAACACACGCGGGTGTATGATTTAAAGGCATAATGACAGTGAAATAGTGTATTGTGAGTAATATAGTACATGTATATTCAAAAACCACTATTCTGTGTTGGAATAATAATATGTTCGTGCAGCCTTGTTGGTGTCGAGAGTAATGTAGTTTGCAACAAGATGGTGACTGCAATTAAGACAGATTAACAATTGACGCTTCAGTCATTTCATTTCTAAAGGATATTGAGTGGACAAATGACGTCTTTTACACCTACCATCTCCTCCAGGCTAATACGGAGAATGTCTGATTGCTTTCCGATAATTAGCCTGAGCGACGGTGCGAGTCAGTCAGTGAGTGAAGTAAATCAAGTGAGCACGCCCCACAGTAATATAGAGGTGCTAATGAAAGTCGTTACAATATTTTGAGTAGAATAGGGTGTACAAGGTTAGAATATTAAATAGCTTCTAGTCATTCTTACAAATGGCTTACAAGACGTGTTTGATTAACACCGCCATTGGTAGAAGTAAAGTTACTGCGATACTAAACTCCTTATAATAAGCAATGAAATCTTTGCTTGAATGCACACGCCGTCTAATCAAATAAAAGTCGTTTACAAGTTTACGAAATCGATTGATGAAAATTAGCCTCACCAGTAACAAGTTGACACTTTCCTTGCTAGACCCTGACAGACACTGGTCTTCGGGCTAGGTAATTCTCGAAGATGCCTCTCGGAATATCAATGGTAAGGTCAGTCACCCCTACATCCGTATGGATTATTTATGCCACGAGTTCACAGAGGCATTGCTCTTTTATCATTTCATAGCTTATCACCATAATTAAATCCTATTAAATTCTCTTGAAAATGTTGAGCGTAAATGCAAATGGCTCCATCCATCCTGTGTTGGGGTTACTTCAAAATAGATGAAGAAAGTAGACCTTCAAGTCAGAAAGAAATTATATCATACTATTACAGAACTGTCGACCCAGAGTCTAGGTTGATTTGGTACCCGGCTTGGTGCGGTTCCTTGTGCATGAGACTAGAGTAAAAATGCCAAACTGATCCCGCAGTGAATATTCGCTTGGCTGCTACAATCACTGATAAGCATGACATCGACGAGGCTTAATGAGTACGGCATATTAACTTTTTTACTCCGACAAATTAAATTCTCAAACATTTTTTTGAGGTAAAAGAAAAATAAATAAAGACGTTTGAAGTATTTGTAGTTAAAAAATATTTCCTATTTAGTGTAAATGGGTATTAAAATGAGTAAAATGCATCATTTTGCCCGAAACAGTTAGGTGTTAAGTAAACATTGCACGAGCCGTTGAGCCAATGACTAACTGCGCGTGCAGTCAACGCACGTGTGGTGGACAGTCATCTGTTACAGAGTTAATTCGTAAGTAATTCTCTGTGAAACAGATTGTAAAAATGCTATTTCGTTACCTGATAAGAACGAAATTATTATTCTGTTTCATTGTTTGCTTTATACTTCCCTAAAAATCTCCCTGTCATAGGGCATATTCACATGAAAGCTGTTAATTATTAGTATAAATCGTTGATGTGACGCTGTAATTCTTATTTATTTACATTATCATTGGACGGATATTTAACTGCTGAGTATTGTATGTATGTTATGTATGTCTAACATCTTACTTGCACACATGTTGAGGCTAATAAGTCTTTTAATGGATCCTAATAAAATAGGGTATCGAGTCAAACCAGGAACCATGTAAAACCGCTACACCAGACTAACAAAATGACAGTCTCCATTACTAAATCATAGTAAAGAGTAAACATGTTGAGCAGAACGTTGGCAAATTGGTGAGGGGATAGCCTTGCCAGTTGAGTAATAATATTTCCAAGAAATTTCGTCTCTTGAGTACCCGTTTCTAATAATTAAAATTACCTCTAGCGCTAAACTGACTTTACCTCCCATACTCTATTTGATGATCACAAAATTTTCAATTAAACATGTTATCCGTGAAATGGAAGGACCGGGGAGTTTAATTAGTACTCGGTCCCTGATGAAATCATCCGAGATGGAAGTAAATGATGTCGTACTCGTCTGTTTATCAAGTGAAAAGGTTATGAACGTCATTAAGCAAAACGTTAATGAACTCTGTGCAAATTTACTTCCACGTGGTTTCATAGGTAGCAACATAAGAGATCCCATATATTAGAATAAAATAGAGGCCATAACTCTGGTCCAAATTTGGTTAAAGCCAATCTGCTGCATTGGTTTCTATAGATTTCACCCTCTCTTTTCTTGTCTAAGATAGATAGGAGAGAGAGAAATGGGGTTTAACGTCCACTCAACACAAACTAGGTCATTTCGGGACTAACATATGGTTTAATTTTATTTCAATAATTCGCTTGCGCGTAGGGGTCTTTAGCAGTGGGAGGAAGCCGGAGTGCCCGGAGGAAACCCACGAGGTTGAGAAGGCGCCCCTATCTCCATGTCACCTACGCTCACACCAGGGCTCGAAACCACAGCCGCAAGCCAGAGGTGACCGGCCAGCTAGATGTCGAAGCGCGGCACTCTAGACCACTAGGCCATCCCAACCCCCCTGTCTAAGATAGATAGTACATGTACTAATAATTACTTTTACCCAATCCAGTCCATTTTCTCCGAGAAGATTCCTTTGGGTACCCGCATGTACCGAATTATATGTTGTGCCTTTAACGCAGATCATTATATTCAGTAAGCATCACTTGCTGTTGAAACCACCAATTTCTGTCTGAATTTAAATTGGACGCGGAATTAAAATCTTAGAAGATACTTCCACATGAGATTATGATAGGGATTCGATTCGATGGAGTATAAGCAAATCCTAACAGGCAAAAAGGTTGTCCTCTATTCTGTGTACGTTGGTCGTCGCGGTTCCCTATTTGATAGATACGATCACAACATCTTCAAGTACATGTATACATAGTGACGATCAACGCCATTGTCCTTAATTTCATCCCATTAAAAAAGATTGTTACGGAATGACGATACAACACTAACGACTTTCAATCTTTGAATCACCGCTGTGCGTGTTTTGCAAATAAAACGAACAAATTAGTTCGATTTGCGGTTTTACGGAAACATACACTCTTTGATCTGTGGAAAAAATCTGAACACAGCCCAGGGGTTTCTAAGTGTGTATTGGCTTTAGAAGTTGTTGTGTTACACCGCATAGACCAAAACAAAACAAAATTTAAACAAAAAGAAACGAAAGCGAGTCGAAAAAAAAGTATTATCTAATTTTAATTTGATAATCAAAGAAGTCATATCCGACTCTTTGAACTCCGCTGTCAATATTTCTATACCCTTTGTTTGAGCAGTTAAGTTTGTAGTCCATTTAGAATTATAGTAATTTGCAATATAACATAAGAGATAAATAAAAATTACATTTAAAATGATTTTAAAATGAAGATATTTCGAAACAGAATAATATAAAATGCATTTGTATTATAGACCAGACGGACCCTTTTCTTTTTTATTATGGTATTTCAATAAATACCGTCCATTAATTTTTTTTAGAGGGATAATTTGGAATAAGTCGAGGCGAGAATCTTTTGTTGCTTCTGTCTCATCGGTTTCTATTAGTGTCGACAGTGATGAATGTGAATGTCTTTTATCGCTACAGTAAGACATAAACACCCTTTCTTATTGTCTCCTTTCTCTGTTATTAACCCTATGAAACCTTCTTTATACTCTAACTAGCTTAATCCAATTGGTAATATACACTCCTTTCCAATTGTAAAGGGACACGGTTACCATAGGCACCAGAACATAATAATGAAACTCCCGAGTTTCACAGAACAATAAAGACCCGTGAAAAGTGCTAAACAGTGGGGGAACCACTGGTTCTAAATAACCACACGTGTCATTTACATCCTGTTTAATCAACATATATATCACGTCTGCTTACAAAAATAGGCTTATTGGATAATCTGAAATTGATTTTGCTACTTTTACTCTGTGGGTGTTGCGTATTTTTTTGTCGAAGAATCAATTTATTTTTAGTCCATTTGTTGTGTTTAAAGATACACTGTATAGACTATTTTAAAAGAGAATAGCATACCTAATTTGTACAAATTTTAAAACTGCTTCTAATGATTCGATTTGCGAATACATCACGTAGTGTATCGTTTGATTAGAGCGAATCCCACGAAACACTGCTTTAATGGAAGCAAATTTCTGTTCCACATTATGACTGGTCAATAGTCCGATTAACAACCAATAGATAACCGCGTAACAATAGGATTACGCTTTTAACAGAGCTCCAAATTGGACCAAATGTTTACATAACGTTACGTCGTGACTCACGATTTTATTATGCCCAATTAATCAGTGCACAAAAGAATATTGCAGAAAAACTAATTGCGTGAAAAACGAGGCTATCAACAAGGATACAACGCAAACAATACTAAATTGGAGACGAACAAGAAGGTTTATAATACCTTTAATCATTGTCGAAAGTTTTAGGGAAGACGCCAGATTAAACGAAAGGCTGCCATGTTGCTTTACGTGGGATAGATATGATTGGACGGGAAGAATAGACACACTCCCTCAAAAGTTCAAGTATCAGAAGCCATTCCAGCAATGGCCAGAGAGAGTTTTCTCGGGTCATTGCTTCAGGAATGTGGTATTTGCGCAACTAGCGAAAATTACAACGGATCTTAAGCTGGTAAGACCAATTAAAAGACAATATTGGTGTTAATCGTTATCACATGTGTGACATAACTGGTTAAACATGTTTCAAATATAATTTTAACATATAGATCATTGCTACGATAGATGCATTATGAAGCCGCCAAGAAAGTGAAGTGACGAACGCAAAAAGAAACACGAGTTAGCCTTCCATATAACTGACTGATCAGTAGACTATTATATCAATATTTTTACCGGTATTAAAGAATTGGATATACAAAAATATCCAAACCCCTCAGTGAGGGACCCTCACAAAAGCGAATACACGGAATGGGGCCCTTTTTATGTTCCCAGGTAAATTATTTGTTTAAATTGATGAATATTGAGAGCAAGGCAAACCAATGACAATTTTTAAGTAGAGCAGTTTTTATGTGATACTGATGTTTATCCATGATCAAAGGCAACCCTTTCAGATAACATTGTCCGTACAAAGTATGCATCAACATCAATCAACCAAACACTTCTGATATTGCCGGTAAATGTGCAGGTCTTGTCTACTCGCTGTCAGGCTTTGCCGTCCAGATTTTGGCTGATTTCTACTCGACCCTATTTGCTGGAAACCACCTGTCAGTCTCAGGATGGTAGTGTAATGACATACCGTCGGCGGCTCGGATACGTATGCCCTCTTGAATTCACACAATGGTGTGCGCCTTTTGTATAATAAGGGTTTTACGGCTCTGGCTTTTTGAAAACCATCATAAATCGTGATTTTCAACATCCCCATTCAATTTTTATGTTTGAGATAATTGGTCTGTGGTGCAATTTCATATGCATGTTATCTTTGTGATCTGAGAGCATCTCTCAAACGGGATTAAATCATTCTTTTATGAAAGTTGTGCGTTTTCATTGCGTCTCAGTATATATGTTTTCCATTCCGAAATTTTTTAACATAATTCACCTTGCATGAATAGACAATTTACGCCAGGACATATTTGTTTTGTGGTGTTTGCCTAAACAATCACAACCAATCCATTTCTCAATTTGGAAATATACAAAAAAATAGCATTAGTTTTTTTTTCTGCTGGTAGGTCTTAACTGCCTTAATTATACAGAGCCTGTAGCAAGACTATAGAAGATGTTTTATAATCATGAAATCAATTCACCAGAAATTATTTATCACGCAAAATTAAATCTCATATGAAAAAGCAAATATGTTCTCAGAACAGCGAAAAATCAGAATATTTCTTTACTAAAAAATCTCTTTAATACAACAGTTAAAAGCACAGCGCGTAATGGACAAATTTAAAAATAATCACGTAGTTAATTCCCTCGGATACAAGTTTTTGAAAATCTAAAAAAAAAGTCTATCATGAAAGATGTTCAAATGTAAAGATTTTTTATTGCAAATGATCAAGCTAAATTACTGATTCTTCTGTGAAAATTGCTCTACATGACATTCCTTCATAAATCGCATCCCCAGTTGACTATCCTGAACTACAGTTGCTAACATGTCAAGTAGGTTCGAATAAGTTGTTAAAGCTGTCTCTTTTTTGATTGCAGTATAATGACTTATCATTTAAGTTAAACTGACATAGACCTTACAGACACCGGATCCCTAATCCATAGGTATACACTAACAACATACAGTCAGTCATTTACCTGGACTTTTACATGAAGACCCCGAGAGGTTATACATTGCGGTCTATAGCCAAAACATTTTAATGAGGCATGACTAAACGTGGTATTTATAATATTGGTAAACCTCGTCAAGAAGAGCTCCCCTTAATGTGTAATTAGAAGGAAGTGAAATGGGGTTTAATGTCTTACTCTTCTGCCCCGACTGGGCTAATGAAGACGGGTACAAGCCATATAGTGTGCTATGGGGGAAATGTTACCCGGACAGTGGTGTTTCGCCCACTTTGAAAATGGGGTACCTCAAATTAGCCAAAATATCAGTTTTTCTGTCATTTCACCACTAAAAAGTATGTTTAGAATGCCTTTGACAGATTCATATGTAGCTTTTCATGGTTTGTGAGTCTCAATATGACATTAAAAATGACCCGCAGCAATCCAATATGGCGGCAAAACATAGTAGTCGACATATTACAACACTAAGTTTATATGTGCGGCGCCATATTGGATTGCCGCCATATTGGATTGCTGCGGGTCATTTTCAATGTCATATTGAAATTCACAGACCATGAAAACTTACATATAAATTTGTCAAAGGCATTCTAAATAAACTTTTTAGTGGTGAAATGACAGAAAAACTGATAATTTGGTTCATTAAGGGGCACCAATATTCAGGGGGGCATGTACATATTTTTTATATTATTAGTTTTTATACCTCTCCACATGTTTTTAACACCGTACCAAAGGAATCGACTATTATCACACACCCCTAGACTTATTTCGAACCCCAATCTGTAACGTGCAAGCCAATGTGTTCACGTCGCCATGACTTTTCTTCCCAACCGAACAACTAGACAGTTGTCCTGCACTAAGTAATTAGAAAGAAAAGTAATAATCTTTAAAGTACGCGAAATCTTCCAATATAAATTCATCTGGAATCACCATAGTTACAGAGAATGTCACACCGATTGATGGTTGTACTGTCATAATTACCACCACGAGAAAGGTACAATTTCTGGTGAACACAAAACTACCATATAGGACATAATAGAAAATTTGTGACTTGCTAAGTTGCAAGATATTTTTCATTATCCAACTCATGCTTTTCTAGCGTTTTCTTTTCGGTTAACTAAACCCATTATTTCTCCTTCACGTCTTCCTGGCTTTATCAAGCAGCGTTTATGAATGACGACAGATTCATCTCGTTACCATAGCTTAAGTAATTTGGTTAGTGAACCACTGGCCAGAAATAACGTCTATTCTTGTACAAGAATACTATAGTAAGATACTAGTTGTGACACTGTTTTGCATGTTAAAGAGATATCGCGCATTAAATAAATTGGTGCGAGTACCTTAAAGTTTTATATTCCCACTGGGGTTAAGTGTTTAATTTCTCTAATATTGTCTTCGTTAGTTTCAAGATCTAAGCGAATTGAACAAATATAAAAGCTACAACATAGTAAAGGCAAGTGTCCTCCTATACGCAAACGTCTTTGCCCCGATATTCCCTCCCACCGGTACCTTAGAGTTTTTGAGCACCTTCTACAATGCAAAAACAAGTCCAACTAAACACAAAATCGTTTTTGTTTTGCAATTGACAAAATATCCTTTCTATTTTTAGTTCTCAAGATACTAACGAGTTTATTATTCACTGAATTGTTTATCTGCCACTCATGAGTTATCGATTACCTTAATCGATTAGTGATGTAACGTCACGAATGGTCGGATGTTGATCACTCAGGTAGATTACATCTATAGGATCGATGGTACTTCTGAAATCAGACACTCGAAAACTGCTATTTTTGATGAAAAATATATGTACAGATTCGATTGTTAAGAGATTTCCACGATGGATTAAGATGCCAAGTGAATCTGGTGAGAGTTATTGCAATGAGCGAAGCGACGGCGCCATCGCGTTAAATACGGTTACAGTTGTGTCCTGGGGCAGGATGACGCAGCTGACAGGTTTTTCAGTGCCGGATTTAGACTTGGTGAGACCCTAAGCTATAATAAGCCCCTTGTTATTCACCATTATTGTGTTGTTTAGTGGCTCTTCAATCTATTGCTTTTATTTTCTTTCCTGGTCTCTGTTCTCCAATGTCCATTTTGAAACAACACATAAAAATAACCCGTTAACGCGATTGCATAAAACTGCCAACATTCTAAAAGCCACAGAAATATCAAGAGTAATATTTGAGATGCTCATGGTGAAGGTCGTGAGTATGGCGTACACCGATACAACCTCTGGAAGAAACACAACTGATGGGTTGCAGTTTGAGGTAGCCTACTTCGGCAACTTGCAGCTACTTATCGGCTATTAGGAAATACTAATTTTGATTATATGTAATTTGATCTGACGGCTTAATTTCTAAGAGAATTAAGCGGACATTAAAAGTAATATTGGACTGCCTACATATGTAGACTCATTAATCAAAAAGTGTTTTTTCCTTTTCTCATAATTAATTGTAAATGTAATTTAATGGTCGAGTAATATATTGATATTGTACGAGACCTTTAAACAACTTAAAATAAAGACACTATCCAGCACTTTGCATTTCAATGTAATACCTCACGCACGTCCAATATTGCATGAAATAAAAATACTGTACACTTGATGGCACATTGCCCGTACCATTATTTGAAATAATTGTACGCCAACATCAAAGGATGACATCATGTTGTATTTTAACGTAGCGAATCTTTATCAAAAGCGGCGAATGCTGATCGCGTGACGGTTCGTGTGACCTCTTGGTTGTACAAATTGGATACTATTAGTTGCCATTTGCACGCAGATCAGCATTTTCTTTACAGACACTAATAGCCCGTTCAGACGCTTAAGTTGAACTTGTTAAAAAAAAAACCGGGGATCGTTAATCAAGTTTAACTTAAGCGTCTGAACGCACATGGAGGGGAGGGGGCAGTTTAAAACCCCCAGCTCGCGACCTGTCTTCGAGAAGGCTTTTCATTTTAGACTGGATCACCTTTGCCGTTTGAACGGGTTACCTTTAAAACTCCCGGCTCCAGCTTGCCCTGGGCCTGCGCAGTACGCAGTAAGTTACATTCCTGTGAAAATATCGGGGTCGTTCCAGAACCGAATAAAGAACATGAAGCTACCCATGCGCACGTAGTTAACTCTACCTACCCCCCACCCGAAGAGCACAGAATAGTTAAAACGGGTTTGGCGTATAAGTGTCTGAACGGACCATTAGTAAAACTATTTGCGGAAAAGAAGAACGCGAGCAGCTTTAGTCTTAGAAGCAACTGATGGCTTCCACGTCGCAAACGCGTGTACATCGGCACAAACTGGCCACTGATCGTATCCTCTCCAGTTGCAAGTGTCGATGTACGCCGGGCTTAAATTAGCATTTGCCCAAATCCAGTACTGTACTGAGATTTATATTTATTTTGTCATTTGTTTTGTTTTCTTCGCATGTATTCTGGTTTATGTAGGTGTGAAGGGCTTTGACATATCGGTTTTTCTGTACAGTATACGATGATTACTTTGAAGTCCGACAGGGGGAAACATTATTTTAGACATTAATAATTGAAATTTCACTTTTTGTACCACCGGGAAAAGAACGCTCACGGCGCAATAGCAAGATTGGTGAGGTAGACGACATCGTAGTGTTTTTTACAGCGCAATCAAAATATGTAAAACACGCTTATTAATGTAAGAGCGATTACAGTAAAGTCCCATTCCAGACTACACGGTTAAAGGTCAACAGTGGTGCCAGTCATCATTACATGTGATAGAACTGGTTAAATACACTCCAAATATAATTTTAACAGAGATCATTGCTACGGGAGATGTGTGACAAACACTTGAATATACGGAAAAAGACGACAAACAGGACAAGTAAGAGTTATCCTTCTATATAACTGAGAGATGTAACAAACAGTAATTAAAAATAATAAAAAAAATATGCTCAATTATCCCCACTAGGATATTCACAAATTCTTTTCATTTCTATTTGGTAGGTCAATACAAAGAGAATCCCTTTCGATATTGACGTCCATCTGAAATTTTCTCTTTCGAGATACCGCACTCGGCTGAGTATATTACATCATGAATTCTTTTCGATCTTATTTTTAAGATGGAATTTCCCCTTTTCGTTTCAGTACATCAAAACGTACATTTCTGAATTTTAGCTTAGCCTTAAATCTCGATCGAAAAAACGCAATATTTGCATTTAGAACCGGGTCGAAATTTCTTTCGATTAGAATGAAATATGTATATTTTTATACGCCCACATTTTCATCTGTTTGTGAACAGTCTACAGGTCACAATTTATATCAAATTTCGATGAAACTTGAAGCGTAGGTTTATCACCCTAAGATCTCAGTTCCTTTCGATATTGGCATGTATCGGACGGTAACTTCGTGGGTTATGACCCCTGATTGTACGAAAAATCACGTTTTTAGCTTGTGAACAGTGTAGAGGTCACAATTTTGAACATCATAACTTCTTGAATTATGGCTCCTGATTGTACGAAAAATCGCCCTTTTTAGCTTGTGGTACCTCTGGAGGTTAAAATTATTATCTGATTTATTGCTATCTTGATGTTTTTAACTGTTGGAGAAGATAATCAATACTATCTGGTGTCATATCTTCGAAAATTTGGTGGTAAAGTGGACTTAAGATTGTCAGGGTTGGTAGTTTTTCATCACTCATAACAGTGGTTGCTGTTTTCATGGGTGTCAATACTTTGACAACGTCTTCAGCTGACGTAATATCTGCCTCACTCAACGTGTTTATATCTTTATCCCTAGACCCTTTCTAAGTAGGCTGACAACAATTGCAGCTTGCTGTTCCAATACTCTATCCAGCATATCTAATGCAGAGTTACATCTTGTTTTAATCTGTGTTTAGGCAAACCCAAAAGTATTTGTTTATCTTTCAAAATAGTTGACGCTTTTATGCTCTACCTGAAAAATGAAACTATTCTTTTGACTCTTGCAAAAAGTTTGGAAACTGCAGTAATCTTCAGCACTTTCTGTGAAGCTAAGTTGAGGCTGTGTGCGAAACAAACAACATGAGAAGTAAAACCCGTTTCACGGCCGGCAAAAATCATGTTCGATGCGTTGTCACTTACAAGTGCTGGTTGTTTATCTCAATCGGCAACTCATCAACAGCGGCAAGTAAAACCTGCGTCAGGTTACCTCCAGTACAAAAGAACACAACTCCCATGAATCAGTGATAAGTGAAAGTGACATATGATTGTGTAGAATTAACTGTGGCACTGCAGTGTTAGCAAAATAATGACGTCCTGGAATCATGTATTTTGGTTCTAGTATGGACAGCATATCTTTAAATAGGGTTGGGAGAATAATGCACTTTTTCGTATGCCACTTTTCTGCAAGGGTATTTCTTCGGCTAAATTGACTCATAAATATAAAATTTGAAAATTTTTGGTATCAGACAAAAAATGGCCGCCAAAATGGTACGCAAATATGTAAAAAAAATTTTTTAAGCTATTACTTCTAAATAATGCAATTGCAATTTATTTTCATAAATATAGATCATAAATGGGATTTTTAACGATATTAATCTGGTAAGACGTCACACGAAGCATTTTCTAGCTCCTGGAATCCAAGATGGCGGCCATATATAGTCCGATATATACAGAATAACGATAAACATGTTGTGTAATATATCATTTTATAGGATTTTGCTGATGCTCTTTCAATAAAAGTCACTATTTTAACGACACTTAGAAAATGTTAATTTTAACAAATTTCAATGTCACAGACTTGCTTATATTCTGTTAGAACAACATATATTATGGAGTTTCTGAGTTCTTGAACAGTGCAAAATATGGCCGACATTTTGAATTCCAGGAGTAAGAGAAATGCTTTTTGTGACGTCTTACCAGATTAATATCGTTGAAAATCCCATGAATGATCTATACTTATGTAATTAAATTGCATTAAGTATAATTAATAGCTTTAAAATACAATTTTTGCATATTTTTGGAACCCTTTTAAAATTTGTGCCCCATTCTGACCGAAAAAATTGCCGGATATCAAAAATTCTTCAATTTTCGTCTTTTTTTTGGATATTGTCCCAACCCTACTTTAAAACCTTTACCTTCCAGAGCTTGTACGATAAATATGGTAAAACTATCGGTTATGTCTGTAGCCCACTTTGAGTTTCGTGGAAGTTTATTTTGAAATGCCCTTCTTAATTAGCAGACGAACTATGGTGTCTTGTCAGGTGAGTGCTAAGATTGGTTGTATTACCACAATATTTTATAGTAGTTTTGCATATTCTACACACAAATTTCGTTGGGTGACCTTTTAAAAACCCCAAAGTTTTCTCACTTTAGATTTATATTTCGCTGGAGGATTTGTTATTACGACTGTGTTTTCCGCATATTTACGTTCTAAATTTAAAAAATTCGGGAGTAAAATCTTGGGTATGTAAGGTTGTGGTAGACCCGATAACGACCGCGATCTGTCGCTATTCACCACCACAACCACGGTTGTTAGCGTTGACATTGGAGTGATAACGATGTTTTCCTACCAGATATGGCAGGGAAGTCAGGTACACCCTATCGTCAAAATAGGGATGACAATGAAGATTTCACACAAAAGACTAACGGATTTTTTCTGTCGATCACGAACAAAAAGGAAGAAGAAAATGTGAATGAGCCTGTCAATCACCCACCCACCTATGTGTCAGATGTCCTCCTTGTTGACATAAAATTCTTTTCCGAGATAATTTCCTCAGTCAATTGTGCACATTGTGACAAACAAACGTTGTAGATTAGAGAGGTTTCTACAAGAACGAAAGAGTCGGTTTTGTGTTTTGGGACTTGCCTGCTGTAGTTTGCAATGCCCATCCACAAACACAAGATATGATAATGACGGGTTGTATGAGGATCATAATTGCCTAAGTACATAATTAAGAAAAACATGAACGGAAAAGGGTGACATCGCAGTTATGTATGACCGTACGTGGCAGAAAAGAGGGCATAGAAGTCATACTGGGTGGGAACATCTCTTGATGTGGCCACTGGATACGTACTGGACTACCAGGCATTACCGAATTATTGCCACGGTTGTACAACAGGCTCAAATGAAGATGGGAAATATGCAGGCTGGCTTTTTGAGCACGCGCCCGAATGTACGAAAAACACCGACTCGTCTTCACATGTCATGGAGACAACTGCTTCTAAATTTATTTGGAAAAGATCAACCACACAAATTCCCAAACTCAGATATCATCAATTTCTTTGTGATGGAGACAGCCGTTTCTTCATTTCCAATCATGTAGAAACGATGTTGACATCAGAGAGCGTTGTGCTAATCACGTAGCCAAACGCCTTGGCACAGCTCTGCGTAAAGTAACTCCACTGGGGCGGGGCAACAAACTTTTAGAACGAAAGTTACGATAAAAAAAATCGTCTCTTTACCAAAGGATCTCGATTTCAAATAATCGGGGTAATGTCGAAGGCATGTTTAAGGCTATTTTGGACATCTGATAATGTCTACAACCTCAATGTTAATTGTTATTGCCCGCCGGGACAGGAATCGTGGTGTGGATATCAAAAGGCCAAGGCATTATGTTCAGAAACCGCCACAAAAAAAACCTATACAGGTCACAGTTCTATGGAATACAATTACTCCTTAAAACTGAGCGACGTTTCGACTAGGCTTCTTTAGTCATTATCAAGAAATAAACCTAGATTGAATAAAATTCAAGCCAAAGCCTTACAGCCAATTTACAAAAGACTGACTGAAAAACTGTCACTCAAAGTTTGTAACCGGCGGGACGATTTACCCAATACTACCCGAATACCACTCCAATATCAGCACATACTACCCAATACTACAACATAATGGTTTCAAATGAACATATATTACTTGATTTTATTTCAAAAATATTGAGATTTGTCGTGGAAAATGTACTTGCCTCCCTATATCATCCAAGTCAAGCAAATAATAACCAAATACTACAGAGCTGTAACACGCCACAAATGACAGTTTTGAAGGACTGAGAAGTGTCAAGTCGAGAATTACACACTTGAAAGAAATATGTGCAATTTCGTTAATTTTTAAAATAAAACACCGTGCAGTAAGTAAATATGCAATAACTAAATAGTTGACTTGAAAAAATAATATTATTTTATACACTTGTTTTGTAAAAAAAAAAAAAAAAAAAAATAATAATTTTAAAATAAATACAAACAGCTGACAATAAATAGGTAATTTCGGGACTAACATATAGGATAATATATTTTATTTCAGTGATTTGCTTGCGCGAAGGGTTGTTTAACAGCGACGGGAAACCGGCGGACAAGAGAAAACCCGCCTTGTTTTAAAGACCACACCTTGTCATTATCTAGCGGTAAGACATATATATGGGTCATTTATGGGAATAAAATATTGTTTTTCTTATTATGAGCTTGTCGTCTTCGAAACAAACTGAGAAGCAATCTGAAATCTATTTATCGGTTGTAAAGGGAAATAACTGGGTAAATAATTTTATTTTCTGCGAAATATCGAATATTTGTTGCAGAAATTATACTAATGTGCTGTTATTTGACAATATTGGGTTGTTATTTAATCATATTGGGTAGTATTTGATGAATATTTGGCAGTATTAGGTTATTATTGGTTTGTTTTGGGTGGTATAGGGAGGCAAATGGAACAGCCAGACATGTGCCGTATTTGAAGTACATTTCCCGCGATATAAATCTCTTTTTTGGAAAAAATCAAATGAAATGTATATTTTGCATCATTATCTTGTAGTATGTGGCGATATTGAGGTGGTATTGGGTAAATCGTCCCACCCCTTTGTAACTTGGTGCGCACAAAAAAATCCTGCAGAATCACTCAACCCTTGCTAAAAAAAACAAACAAATATGCGTCTACACAAACAGAAGAAACTGCTGCTGTGCTAGCAGTAGTGTGCCTAAGTGTGGTATAATGGAAGTTACTTTGCAGATGTCCGTGCTGAGCTGCAAATTGAAACTCATAGATCCTTCTTATCTAGTGAATCTGGGTTAACAGATAAATTAAAACTTGCACAAATGCAAACCAAAATGACTGATGAAGCCAGATACAACTGAAATCAATTTCAGCTGGTTGTTCATATTAAGACATGCTTGTAAGTGACCAGGGTAGTAGTACTCTTATCAGCTTTACAAAAACTCTGAATTTGTGTTTCTGGGGCCTATTTCACGAAATTTTAACTAAGATAAGATCCCAATTTTAGTAATTTGATTGGATAATATTAGATTGATTTTAGTGCTTAGCCAATCAAAATTGAAGTATCTACTAAAATTGGATTTTATCTTAAGTTAAAATTTCGTGAAACAGGGCCCAGGTGCTATAAGCTTTTCCGATATGTATAGTGTGTCTAGTAGGGAGGCTTTTGTAGCGGAATTGTGTTTCTAAGCAAGCTACAAGCCTATTTTCGATGAGTAGGCCCCCTTAATGGTTAAACGCTACTGTAAAACATAATTACACTGTAATCGATATTTTAAAATCCAATCATCGCTTTGATATGTTACATAATTGAATTGGTATTTTTAATGATTTAAATTTCAATTTTCCCGTGCATTGAGTTACTTTATTACAATCTGTTTTCATCCCGTTTTAATGG
Source organism: Patella depressa (assembly GCA_948474765.1). Classification (NCBI taxonomy): domain Eukaryota; kingdom Metazoa; phylum Mollusca; class Gastropoda; family Patellidae; genus Patella; species Patella depressa. Next base: position 60,192,558 of record OX419717.1, read on the forward strand.
TGGAAAAATAAAAAGTCGCTGCTTCATTTATCAATTTCATTGTTTAAGGGTCTGGTATATTTACCCAGTTTGTTTCATTTACAAACGTGTGGTATTATTTTCGTTTAGTATGCAATAGGCTATTTTACAACATTTAGACAAGTACTTTTGTAAAGACGGTTGGAAAAAAGCCGCTGCTTTGATTTTGTATCTGGTGTTAAAAGAACAAGAAATTCTTAGGCAGGGGCCAAAATTTTTGCTGTAGTAATAAAATATCTGAAATAGACTCGCTCATTTTTTTAGAGCCATTTGTGTTGCTATTTTTTGATATTAAAAAAGATGAATAGGACATTCTGTATGTCATGGATTAAGTTCGCAACTCCCAACACCAGATGCAGAAAAAAAAAATCAAAATTGTTGTAAAATCGAGTCTTATCACTTGTATTGACATCAATATGACTTAAGCCAGGCTGACACTTGCACGATTCCGTGGCACGCATTGGCACGATGAGTCGGCACGACATCGTCCGATTTGCGCAAACTCGTCGTGCCAATGCGGGAAGTGCGTAAACAATGCGCAAACTATGCGTGAACTCGTCGTGCCAGTTCGTGTCAATGTGGACACTGATGGGCACGACAAAATCGTGGCCAAAAGTCGTGCAAGTGTCAGCCTGGCTTTAGTTTACCATCTATGATAGAAGATAAAAGTAAATGGGGTGTAACGTCCTATTGCTTCGATTGGGCTAATTAAGACAGATCTGTCGTAGGTAAATGAGGTTGAGCTAGTACGGAAGGTCAACAGGGGTGATATCGTAGAGGCAATTCCACGAAGACACCCTCCGTTCAAAGAAGACTTATTTTTCGGGACGACTTGTGAAATCAAGCTTGTAGCATTACGGCTTCAACAAATTTCCTCACAATGTTTGCACGTGTAACGGTCATGCACATTTCAGACTGGCTGTTAAAGTCCATCATAGAATTATTAATTTCCTCTTATGCAGCTATATATGAATTACCTAAAGCATTGATTTGTAGTCCATATTGTAAAATCCGCTACTTTTCTAAAGACTTCGAAATAATCAAGATGGTAGTATGTTGAAAGTCTCAGAAGAAAGTCCCTCCATAGAGGTAATAAAATACTTATGGGGCATTCTACTGCCATGTCTAGAACTCTGTTTTTATAACAGATAACAAGCCAGAGCATATAATTGGTCTTAGGAGTCGCGGTGTCGGGGGCTGAACATGACGTTAAATCATTTCGAGTTTCTCAGGTTTTTTTTGGGGAGGTTAAAATGTACTTGTGACACATTTTTTGTGTACGATTCGTCGTAGGCAACCACTGTGGCTCGGTGAGTAAGCCCAGCCTGGACATAATAATGGACTTTTAAACTCCATTCCATATGATTTCATTTCTATATTTCAGCAAGATGGGCGGTGACAGCGATAAAGAGGCGAGGGACAACGGATTTGGAAGCGAGATTTTGTAATTTTGAGTTTGGAGGTGTTAAGCGGAATGGAGAATCACAACAAGCGGCTAAGAGGGTTGAGAGAGAGAGAGAAATGGGGTTTAACGTCCACTCAACTAAGAGGGTTGAAACAAGCGAGTGTATAGTTCCGAGAAGAGGATGAAAGAGATGGAGAACAATTTGACAGACAAGTTGGATCCAGTTATGGAAGGGTCCGGCACTTCAACACCGAAAGCGGCACACGACGATCCACTCGAGACGTCGCCGCCATCGAAGAAAAGGAAATGGGGTTTAACGTCCTACTCTTTTGCATTGAAAAAAAAAAAAACTGCAGTACCAGCAAGATTCCGGAAAGATCGCATATCCTTAAACCGGAGCTGGCAGCCCGGACCAGAGGGGCTAGGGTGAAGCTGACCCGAGACCTCAAGAGCAAGCTTACTTATGCAATGTTCTTTATCTGTCGCAACGTCACCGTTTATTGTTCCATGAGTTAGGAAAATACTTGTGTGACATTCTAGTGCCATGTCTAGAACGCTGTTTTTACAACAAAAAAAACCCAGCCAGGGCATATAATATTTAACACAATTATGCACTGAATTATGATGAAACGACGGTACTTTCACAGATTGATTTTTCAAAAAAAATATACGTGTATCACAAGATGAAATCCAGAGTGGCCGAAGGACAGGTCAGTACATGTATATTCACTTATGCAATGTAGCAGTCTGCACAAATCGTGTCAGACAATTTGACTCATTCAAACGACACAATTATTTCTTATCTACACAGCCCTCCGAACCAGTAAAGTCAGTATCCACATGGTCCAAGTAGAGACTAGTGTCACCGCCATGGACGATTTTCAACTTCGCTATTCGCCAAGCGAGTAGTAAGTTCTCCGACACACGTCTAGTCGGGTCCTATGTTTCATGACGGATGAATGCCGAAGATAAAATAATAATAATCTTATGTAGCGCTGAAATCCCAATCAAAGGGCGCAAATTGGAAGTCATTAACAAAATGCCTGTCGGAATAGTTCTGTTTTTCAGTTCCATTTAAAACAAGCCAACACGGAGATGATGTCCCCACCAAACTCCAAAAATAAATAGATGACACATATTAATTAATCGCACATTTATTTATTTCTTTTTCAAAAATATATTGCAATCAAACTATATCCTAAGTTTCGTCACTTTCTATCAGATAGAATGAGGATTATCTTGTCCCAAAGCATCGACCAATGACATTGATTACCTCTGTTTGGCTTCAGACCGAAATGCTAATCACTGAACTCGGTAAGTTATTGTGTTCCAAAGTCTCGGCCAATCAAATTGCTTATCGCTCTGCTTACCCTGAGCATAAAATGTTCATCGTCAAATTTTGTCAAGGTATTGATGAAATGAAACTGTAGACCAAGTTTCATCAATCTCGCTTAATTAGAACGTAAGTTATCGTGACCCAAAGAATCAACCAATAAAATTGCATATCACGGTTAACCCTAAGCAGAAAATGCTCATCTTCAAACTCCCATTAATGCATTGAACTTAAAAAACCCACTTACGCCAAGCCTGAACATGCTAGCTCAATTAGAAAGAGTTATTGTGTCCCAAATAGTGTAACGAACGGACAGTTAGAAAGACGAACCAATTTTAAGAGCACCCTGCGGGGGACAAAAATGTATATTGTTACTCTTATTTACACTTTGTGGTAAAGAGTTAATCAGAATGGGGAGAGTGGAGGAGAATACACAATCAGCACTACCATTAGTAGATTCAAATTACATGATCTTAAAATGCAAGAAGGGCAGTAATTGGCAAGAAATTCATATAAGTAACTCGGGGCAAAATCACAGTGGGGACAGGTGTAAGTTAAAACATATTATTTTTTTAAAAACAACTCTTCTGGAGTATTATTTCATTTGTAGATTTCGGGTGTCTGTTTTTTTTTGGGAGGTTAAAATGTACTTGTGATACATCTTTTGTGTGCGATTCGTCGTAGATAACCACTGTGCCCAGTCTGGGCATAACAATGGACTTTGAACTCTATTTCATTTCTCTTTTTTCAGCAAGATGGGCAATGGCAGCGATAAAGAGGCGAGTAACAGCGGGTGTGGGGCGGTTCCAAGGGGTGCGAGATTTTGTAAATTTGAGGTGTTAAGCGGAATGGAGAATCACAACAAGCGACTAACCCCGTTACACCGTAATGAAGGTTGAGTTCGAATTTCGTGAAAATCGGACCAAAACTGTCGGAGAAAATGGCCACTGCTCCTACGCGAATAGTGTAAAGAATATGGTATATCAAGGTTGTGGACCTTGTAGAAATTACAATTTTTAAAAATCTTATTTTGATGAAACTTGAAATTCATGTTTATAACCCAAAGATCGTGGTTCCTTTCGATCACCGTAACGCCGTAATGAAGGTTGAGTTCGAATTTCGTGAAAATCGGACCAAAACTTTCGGAGGAAATGGCCGTTCCTTGAATAATCGCCTTTGAGCTTGTTCTGTGCTCATCGCTTGCAAAACGTGGACGTATTTTGCATGGGAATCGCATGTTAGTTTTTGCAACCCAGACTGGATTGTAAATTTTACACGGCTTCTACTTTGCACTCATTATATCACAGTGTATAGTTATTTTATTGCCCCCCGCCTTTCGGAGAAAGTGGGGGACTATTGAAAAGGGTTCGTCCGTCTGTCCGCCAGATTCTTTGAGACAAAATAACTCTCTTCCTTATTGAGCTAGACTGTTCAAACTTGGTGTAGGTATGTTTTATTAGGTCGATACCTTTATAGATTTCGGAGATGAGCATTTTCTGCTTAGGGTAGGCAGAGATATGCAATTTCATTGGTTGATGCTTTGGGACACGATAACTTGGTAATAAATTTGGTGTATAGTTTCATTACATCAATACCTTGACCAAGTTCGATAATGAGCATTTTCTGCTCAGGGCAAGCAGAGAGATAAGCAATTTGATTGTTCATGCTTTGGGACACGATAACTTCAGTTAAAATTAAAGTTACAGTATGGGAGATAAGATATAGAGATGGCATTTCTCACTATAATAGTTAAAAACTAGATGGTGTAAAGGTAATTTGCTGAAAATTTCAGTCAAATTTATCCACTATTAGCCGAGAAAAAGCGTTTGAAATATTCACATAGCCTCGGTCATCATTACTCAAATCATTTATATAAACAGCATAGTCTCATTAATATAAACATGAAGGCTAGCCTTGACATCAAGAGTTTATTATGGTCTGGATATGTTAATTAATGTCTAATTGATTATTTAGATAACATTTCAGGCCTAAAGAAAGACCTGTAATAAGCAGATTTTGCTCTTGCATAATGCTACTTTAAGTGAGGGTGATGAAACTTAGTGTATAGTTTCATTACATCAATACCTTGACTAAGTTCAATAATGAACTTTTTCTGGTCAGGGTAAGCAGAGGGATAAGCAATTTGATTGGCCGAAACTTTGGAACACAATAACTCTCCTTCTGACTGAGCTAGAATGTTCAGACTTGGTGTAGGCGTTCATTAGGTGAAGGCCTTGATGGATTCGATAAGGAACATTTTCTGCTTACTGTAACAGAGATCAGCAATCTGATTGGTTGATGCTTTGGGGCCCGGTAACTTTGGTTACAATGACGTGAGAACGATGAAACTCAGAATATAGATTTATTACATTATTACCTTGACTAAGTTTGATCGTGAGAATTTTGTGCTTAGGCCAAGGAGCCATGAGCAATTTGATTGGAACACTGCAACTCTGCTATTAATTGAGGTAGAATGTTTAAATTTGATGTAGATGTTCATTAGGTGAATGTCTTGACTGAGTTCAATGATTAACATTTCGATCTGAAGCTAAGCAGAGCTGATCAATTTCATTGGTCGATGCTTTGGGACAAGATAATCTTAATTCTAATAGAGTGATGAGAATTAGTGTATAGTTTGATTGCACCATACTTCTGTCAAAAAATAAATAAATGTGCAATTTATTAATATGTGTCATCTATTTATTTGGGGATTTTGGTGGGGGACATCAGCCCACTGTTGGCTTGTTTAAATTAAGCATGAATGATTGATTAAATTCATACGCTTAAAGACAGTTCGGTATATTATCTGGCCTGTATCAAATATCGCTGAAGCCCAGTCGGAGCAGGAATGTAGGACGTTAAACCCCATTTCATTCATTTTATTTTGCGGAAATATATATTTAACATTAACGTAGATAGGTTTTTCGCTAGTTGAGTGGGGATATTTTGTGAAAGGGGTGTGGGATTAAACCTATGTTTTACACTTCAAAAAATCTGTGGCATTTTCAATATCTGTTATTTTTAAATATCAGTAATTTCGCAAGACATGCGCAGAAGTAACCGCTTGAAGAATGGACGGGATTGCATTGGACAGTAAAAAAGGGGGTGTAGTATGTATCATAAAAGGTGAAGTGGATAATGGATATATCGCGTTTCAAGTAGATCAATATGAAATATTAATATAAAAATATATACATAAAAACAAAGTAAACAAATCTAATTATAGCCTTAAGGTAAACCAATATATCCATCAATAACCTATTTCCACGGGCACTCTATAATTGAACGATTATATAATGTCTAAACTAACTATTTAAAGCGAGGGTACGAGTAGAAGCGTCATGTTTTCTTTATCCGTGGTTCAACGGGTCAGAAAAATGCACTCCATTTATTTTTTTTTTACAATATATACCCCAAAAATGACGTGTAATAATTTATGAAAAATGGACATCAATCGAATATGGATAAGTGAATCATTTTCCCTTTCAATGAATATTAGGCTATAAATAAAAGTTTAAATAGTTTTGCCCGGGCAATGTAAGTAGGTTTAACTGTAGTGGAAGTGAACAATTGACCTGGTCAAAATTTGGAAAATTGATGCGCAATTTTGTATACTGGGCATCTTTTAGACCTATAAACCACCTCTATGCCCCCCTCCCCTATAATTTGAGTTGGTTATGATTTGGGCGGTTGGATGGCCGAATGGTTAGCTCGTATCATAAATTGAGTCAACTGGTGTGGTTTCGATTTCTCGATTGTACATGCCAATGAATAGGGGCGCTTGACCAACCTCGTACCCCCCCCCACACACACACACACACACAAACCGCTCAAGACCCCTACACACAAGCTATTGAAGTAATATTGAACCATGTTATTTCTGTTTTTTTAGGTTGTGTCGAGTGGGCGTAAAACCCATTTTTCTCCTGTTTTCTCTTTGGTTATGGTTTAAATATACTATTCAAAAAAAGTAGGGGATATTTGATTTTGGGGGCATAATACTAAAATATGCAAATGACTACGAAAAAAGTCACTATAGAACCCAACAGAAGAAACATTTCCAGTTACATGTGACGCCCAAACCCACCAATAGCTACCGCATCGAATGCAGGTGATGCTTGGGATCATCATGGGGGTCCAACCCAAGATTTGCACGACTCTGACTTTGAATGTTACAGTCATTGTGGCATTGAATTCCAGGGTGGAAACATCAGTTTAATTGTTTTAGTGACCAGAAAACAAATGTTGATATGCGTCGGCTTACCCAAAATGAAAGGTTACGTGCCCTTGGCATGCTACAGATCGGCACAACACAGGCGGCTGTGGCGCGGACGATGAATGTTTCTCAGTCTGTCATTAGCAGGCTATGGTCCAGATACCGTGATACACAATCTGTACAGGACAGACCACGCTCAGGTCGACAACTCAAGCCCAGGATCGATTTATCCGTACCTTGGCCTTGAGAAATCGTGTCATCACAGCAAATCAGATCAGCGCTCGTCTTCAAACAGACACTGGTGTGAGAGTGAGTGGTCAGATGATTCGGAATCGACTGCATAGGGGTCACCTTCGCGCTCGACGTCCTCGCGTGATCCCTTGTTTGAGAGATCATCACATTCAGGCAAGACGTCGTTGGTGTAGGGATCGTCAACACTGGGATAATCAACGCTGGAGCAATGTGATGTTTTCAAATGAGTCAAGGTTCACTGTTAATATTTTGGACAGACGTAGGAGGGTGTGGCGTCGTCGAAGCGAGCGCTTCCAAGGCGTTAACGTCATCAGACATGATCGATTTGGGGGTGGTTCTGTTATGGTGTGGGGAGGCATCACTGTTGCTGGAAGAACGGCTTTACATGTTGTTGCAGGGCGTGTTACAGGCCAGTACTATCGGGACAACATCTTGGCAGTCCATGTTGTGCCGTTCGCACGACGTCATGGCCGCCGTTTCATCTTCCAGGATGACAACGCAAGATGTCACAGGGCCAGGATCGTTACAGGTTACCTCCAACAACAGAACATCACCACATTACCTTGGCCAGCACTGACTCCCGACCTCTCCCCCATCGAGCATGTCTGGGACATGCTTGGACAGAGGTTACGTCAACGTCAACAACATCCTGCCAATGTCCAAGAACTTGCTGCTGCGTTGCAACAGGAATGGGACAATCTGGACCAAAATGACCTTAGACGTCTCATTAGGAGTATGCCACGTCGGATCAATGCTTGTTTGGCAAACAGAGGAGGATTTACCCGTTACCGACTTTGCTGTTTGTCCCCGGCTATCATTTTACCCTTATAATGGTCAGTCTGTGCCTTACTTAGTCTAACGATAATTTGGAATAAATCGATGAATGTGAACTTCATTTCATTTTGTCATTTGTTTCTTCGTCAGTTTCATTAGGTGACTTTAATAACACTTAAAAATCAAATATCCCCTACTTTTTTGAATAGTATATTACTAAATACCTTAGGTAACTGTAGTTGGTTATGATTTAAATATTATAAAATGTTTTCTCGGTGGACAAGTGTACACAATTGGCCCCACCAGTCAATATGTAAAAGCATGCCTATTTCTTTCAGGCATTTGAAATTTTGTTTCCCACCCCACCTTAGGAGACTCGATCGATAATTTATACAAGATGACGACATTATAGTGAACTGACTGACATTTTCAAATTGTGGTATTCCAATTCATGTGTAAATTTTATCCGTCCGACATAACGCTCGTTCAGTCTAAAATTTCGCTAGGCTATGTGAATTTATGAGGTGACGCTTCTGCAATGAATATAAGAATTTAAGTCAACATATATATTTTATTACCTTCTAATCATCATGTACTGTCTGCTGACGTCATACGAAATCTCATCGTTCTGGCCATTTCTAATGTTATTTCTTATTGAGGTGATGAATGATTAAATCCATATTAAATTGTTCGCTTTTCAAGTGGGTAAAGTGTGCGCACTGTGAAGATTTTTCTTCGTGCATATAATTATAGCTAAAATGCGAGATTTGCTACCCATTTTGCAAAGGTTTTAAATTAAAAAAAAATATCACATTTTCGCCACTTTCAAAATACTTCAGTTTGATTAAGATACATATCTACATACATTTCGTTTTTTATACTTTCGATTTCCTCGACTACATCTGTAGCATCGTTGGCCTCTCTGTCAGACGTGGAGAGCGGACCATTATCAAACCCTTCGTCACATCCTACGTATGACCCACGCATCTTTTGTTGCCACATATCTTAGAAGTCTTATGATCGTTTCGAAATTATATCTGGCTGTCTTTGGCTTTTTCTTCACGTAGTGTATTTACTTCTTTCTGTTTTTTTAAGACGTTTGTCTTACCAGGAATAACAATGTAACATTTCGTTTTTACATTTTATGTATATCAAGCTGGATACATACATGTAGATACAAGCATAGTATAGATAATAGTACTAAAGCCAATCTCTCAAACCCTAGCCAGTCAGCTTGATTCTGGGCGAGTCTGCTGATAGAAACTGTTACATCTTTTTCCCTTCTGGAATCAAGGTGCTGTACAGGCACTCAGATGGTAATCTCTCCAGAATCTAATGAGTCTGTCTTAAAGGTTTACCATGTTTCCTTTTATAGCACTCGTGGATATCATGCACAACCGAGTGTGTTCATGACCCCGAACCTGTGCAATTAACGATATAATGGTTAAATTAAGCCAAATGACGCAATAGTAAATTTCCAATCACATGTATTTTGTTGACACATAGAACCAACTCTTGTCTTTAAATTGAAAAAAATGTCGCAATGACGATATTGCTACACACGAAGATCTGGCCAGTTGTAGTAGGATGTCGCTGAGAGGTCATACGAACGGCTTTTGACCATCAGACATTTGATTAACCAATCAGAATTGATGTTTCTAGTGTGTTACCCCTAGTTTTCGGTAACTTACGCCGTTACATTGGCTAATCCCTCACAGCATCCAGAACGCGGGTTATATAACCCTTCCAGGTCCTAGTGTAGTATAGACAAGTAAAACGAAAGTTTGAACTATATAAAAAAAACAAAACAAAAAAACAAAACGAAATAGGATCTGTGTTTTAACTAGATTGAAAATACCTGAAATACAGGCTGTATGGACCACTGGTGCTATTTCACATACGCAATATATGGACAATCGATTCTATTTTAAATACGCAATGTATGGAAAATTGATGCCATCTTAATTATGTCAAACATACCATACAAACCATGAAACACTAGCGAGTCAAGTGATCCCAATTGTCTAATGTAATGCATTTTTTTTGTGTGTAGTGTGGTCATCCTGTACTTACTACTAGAAACTAAATCGTCTTCAGAATCCACTCGTGTAAATTAGGGTCTTCGACAAAAATAAAAATTATAAAATCTAGAATGCTTATTATGGCTTTTTCATTTTCTGTCTGCACTGAACGCAGCTGTAATAACATTTAATGTTGTACTCAGGTAACAGTATAGAATTCAATTATGTGAAATATCATTAATGTCTGCGGGCCTACCGTTATGGATTACAGCACGCCCCTGGTTTAATCATCAATTACGATCTAAATAACCCAACAAGCTGTGATTGATTTTTTTGAGAAGATAATTATTAACATGTAAGAAGATTGTAATATTAAGCGCGACTTTTGCTTTTTTGCAGTAACAACTTTTCAAACATGGCCACGAATGCCTTGAATTAATGAACTTTAATTGAATATTTCCCAGATAACGTCGAATCGGGACTTTGCCATCCACCACACATTCTTGTTACAATTTTGTTATTGCAGACGAAAAATCTGCTATTGTTCATTTCATGGTGAAAATATTTAAAACATGGGAACAGTTGATTTAATGAGCGAAATATTCGAAGAAATTGAGTCCTCGATTACATAATTATCTATAATTTTTCAAAATTAGACATAATGAAGGATGGGATCAAAAGGTAAATATTTTGCTGTATACCTTCTATTAAAAGTCGTCCACGTAAATTATGTGTTAAAAACAGGTCAGGTCATAGTGTAATCTTAAGAAATATATATCCATTATGTTATTTAAAGAACTATTAAGTTGTTTCAAACATAAAGCTAGCGGATTTTAAGGTATTTTAACACAAAATTAAAAGGTTTTATTCTCCAAAATATTATCGACATTGGTCCTTTAACTTATTGCTTCGGGACATAAACATGTCATATCAACAATATATACAGTTCCATCACATGACAATAATTTTTATCTATGTATAATTAATTTACCACGGGCAATGAATAAAATAAGCAAGATAAGCAACTTTTATTATTGCTGAGATCAACAATAACATGTCACAGCAATGTCAAATGTTCATGAGTTCAAACGTATGTTAATAAAATAATATATACATGTCTATGACCCTTTCAAATCTGTTTGATAATCGGACGTCGCAGTTACTGGCTCGGATAAAACAGCTCAATTACTGAACGAGAGGGATAAGAGCAGCTCAAGTCCAGAAAGGGGACACGTACCATATTAATGGGTAGAACGATTGAAATAAAACGATGGCGTATGATTTGTCATTACAAAAAGTTAACATAATCTCAAATGTCGATAATCAACACAACGTGAAACACCACAATTTAATAGCTAACACGAACAAAATCATTTTAATTTCGCCAAATGCGAAATCTACGGTCTGGGAATTACTCGTCTAAGACGCGTCTCTTTCATTTGATTAGGTGGGTTTGGGTGGCCTAGTGGTCTAGAGTGCCGCGCTTCGACCTCTAGCTGGCCGGTCACCTCTTGCACGCGGCTGTGGTTTCGATCCCTGGTGTGAGCGTATGTGACATGGAGATAGGGGCGCCTTCTCAACCTCGTGGGTTTCCTCCGGGCACTCCGGTTTCCTCCCACTGCTAAAGACCCCTACGCGCAAGCGAATTATTGAAATAAAATTGAACCATATGTTAGTCCCGAAATGACCTATTTGTGTCGAGTGGACGTTAAACCCCATTTCTCTCTCTCTTTAATTTTATTCATTGATGAATTATAGATTTTACTTAATAAGTGTTTGTTATTTTATGATCTGGTGAAAACCATTGGTAGGTGTCATGTTGAGTAAACACTAGTTTAAAGGGGTGTTGTTAGATTAAAACTACACCGTGCCACAACGTATTGCATCAATAGTATGTCAATGATGCCAAGGGATGAGCGGAGACAACATAGATCATATAGATGACTAAAAAGTGACAAAGATCATATACATGGTTGGAAAGGGACAAATGTCGTATTCATAGGTGAAAGGGGACCAAGACGCCATTCCTGGATGAAAGGGAACAACAAAGGTCATAATCATGGATAAAAAGAGACAAACAGCATGATGCAAGGATACAACACGGACCATGTTCATGGACGAATAGACAGAACACAGATCATATTAACGAACAGAAGACGACAACGCAGGTTAATATTATATCCATGGATAAAAAGTGACAAAGAACATATTCATAGATTTGTCTACGATATCACTCTAGGTGGAAAAGAACGTTAAACCCCAGGAACAAACGAACGATATTCACAGATAAAAGGTGACAAGGATCATATTTATTGAGAAGTGATGACACACATTATTATTATTGATGACATTATTATTATAGAGATCATATAACTTACCGTGAAGATATAAAAGTCGAAGATGATACAGATTCGGTTACTAATATTTCTGCCTACCTTGTGTTTTAACGTCCGCTTCCAAAGAAATAATATCGCAAAAATGAACATACCCCCCCCCCATATTCCTGAAGCAATGGCCCGAGAAATCCCTCTCTGACCATTGCTGGAATGGCGTCTGTTTCTTGAACTTATGCGGGAGTGTGTCTATTCTTTCCGTTCAATGAAAGCTATCACTTAAGTACAGCAACATGACAGTCCTTCGTTTAATCTGGGTCTTCCCTAAAACTTTGGACAGTGATTTAAGGTATTCAAAACGGTGAAAGTATGTTCGTTTCCAAACAGTATTGTTTACATTTCATTCGACTTGATAGCCTCGTTTGTCACGCAATTAGTTTTACTGCAATATTCTGCTATGCACGGGTTAATTAGGCATAATAAAATCGTGAGTCATGACGTAACGTTATGTAAACATATTTGGTCCAATATTGGCAGCTAGTGATTGGTTGGTAGACGGACTACTGACAAATCAAAATTTAACACAACAATATCCACTCATAATAGCAGTGTGTAGTTGGATTACCTCTAATCAAACGAAACGCAGCGCGGAGTATCCCCCCCCCCCCAATAATACTTCTCGTAGCTGTCGAATAAATCAGTTGCATATAACATAAAGTAATGCTAGATATCTGGGTCACGTAAATGATTTATTAGTTAAAGTGAAGCACTTGGTATGATTTAATCGGAAATCATTTTTGTTTCAAATGGTTTTAATGAACGAACGGATAGTGTGGAATCCGGTAACCATCTTTTCCCAAAATGAAGACATGCTGCGTGAAATGTAACTTTCAAGGAACAACCATGATTGACCTGTTCAGTAGAATAGTCCAGTCATAGTGTTGATCCTAACTGTAATTTCCGGAGTCATGGAAGCTAAGTGAATATGGGGCTAGTGTAAGACTATGCCAAGTGCTGTGCAGTCGCTGGTTAGATGTGGTGAATGTGCTGGGAGAACTCCCCACATCCAGCGTGTGACGCATACTCTTTCTTCTGTGTTACATATTTTAGAACAGCCGGGTGATCGTCTTGTGACCGTCCGTGGTTGTATTTGTAATTCTTTGACGTATCTTCAAATGCCACTCTAACATTCCTCGTTGTCACCTCCAAAATATTGTATGTTTAACAAACACGATCACCGGTGCGATTTCTACAGTTTTATATATATCATACTGTAGCTGGATACATACATGTAAATACAAGCATAGAATAGATTACAATATTAAAGTCGTTATCAAGCACTGGTCAGCCAAACTCGCTGGACGAGTTTGCTAATAGAAATTGCTGTCTAGGCACTCAGATGGTAATCTCTTTAGAATCTAAATGAAGTCTGTCTTGAAGTTATAATATAGTTTCTTTTATAGCATCATGGATATCATGCCGAGTGGTGCATGTTCATGGTTAAGTTATGATTGGTTAAATTAAGCCAAATGACGCAATAGGAATATCTCGAATCACATGTTTTTTGTTGAAAGATAGAACCAGTTTATTATGGTTCTATAGCTCTTTTTAGTAAACTACATATAAGTGAATAGGTTTGAGAGAGAGAGAGAAATGGGGTTTAACGTCCACTCAACACAAACTAGGTCATTTCGGGACTAACATGGTTTAATTTTATTTCAATAATTCGCTTGCGCGTAGGGGTCTTTAGCAGTGGGAGAAAACCGGAGTGCCCGGAGGAAACCCACGAGGTTGAGAAGGCGCCCCTATCTCCAAGCCACATACGCTCACACCAGGGCTCGAAACCACAGCCGCAAGCCAGAGGTGACCGGCCCGCTAGAGTTCGAAGCGCGGCACTCTAGACCACTAGGCCATCCCAACCCACAACTTGCAAAACAATAAGATATATCATATAATGCCATCATTAATTTCACTATTCCTTATCAATAAATTGAAAACAATGTCGCAACGACGATAGCGCTACAGCTCGCCCACCAACTAGAAGATCCCGGTTTCGATGCTGCTGCTGCTGACTAAGAAAGTTCCTTGTGGTTTTCAGTTCGGGGTGCTACACCGAGACTGACAAGAAAAATTGCCACAGGGTGCAGAGCCTGGCAAGGATAAGCGTCCTGGGTCCTGATTCACGAAATCTTAACTAAAGATAAAATCCAAATTTTAGTAGATACTTCAATTTTGATTGGCTAAGCACTAAAATCAATCTTATATTATCCAATCAAATAACTAAAATTTGGATTTTTATCTTAGTTAAAATTTCGTGAATAAGGCCCCAGTCCTTTATATCGGAAGGATGTTAAACAACCTCCGAGCTTACCCCCGCTGTCCTGGCGATATTCCACCCATTGTACGACGTTAAATCATTTCATTTGTATATAATGGTATAGGTACATGAATTATACCGATATATTACTAATATGAGATAAAACAATAATTATCTGATCACGAGTCTCGTTTCTATCTATTTACATTTTCATAATGGCCATTTACACACCATTTGTAATGAAATATGAACACGTATAACAGGTCAAATGACTATAATTTATAGTTTGTAATAGTACTAGCTACCAAGATAATTATCAGTTGGAATTAATCGTCACGATTTTGCCCGTTAATATACCACCTCATAGTAGGATAGGAAAAATGATACTTAAATCCCATTTAAAAATATTGTTGATTATTAATATATTGCTTACTTGTAGAGGTGGGCGTTAAATAAAGCTACCAGATGTCTTTTCATTAATATATTTATTGGAATTAATTCCTGTTAACATGTCATCAAAATTAAAATGCTTTCATTTGAAGTATCATTATTATTACAACAATACAACCAAAACAACTCTCGTTCAGTCCATGTCTGAAGCAAACCGTTTATTGACAATCTACAAACGTATAGAATCTTATCAATTTTCAACGATTAAATACTTTAGTTCTTAAAATTGGTGGTGACGTGAAGAGATAAAAGGTGGGCATTATTGGATAATATTGCAAGTATTGGGCTAAAAAATTGGAATTTCTATATTAATAATATTAAGTAATTGCTGGTGACTGGCGACAGCCCATTCTGACTTAAGTAGAATAGGTGACACTTTAAAAATTAGAGGCTCATTACATGGGTGTCTTACATCACACCAATATATCCTATAGCCAGCTGAATATCTAGGATTTAACGATTACCATGATGTATAGTCTATAACATGATATTAGCCATTACCAAAAACATAAAAATCGTTTGGCTCCGAAAAGATGTGATCATATAATACATATACAACTGCTGTAGGGCATACATTAGGGACTGTGATTATAGCAAAATAAATCTGAAGAAGATCTTAAAGGGACAATAACATTCTTGCTGGCTTGGTAGCTCCAGAAAATAAATAATACCCTTATTCTAAGTACTAGATGTTTAAATGTCCTACCTGTTGTGTAAATTATCCATTACAACCTATTTTATTTGTCCAGAGGGTTCGAAAATATTTAAAATCCAAGTCACATTTGAAAAGGTTTACGTTAGACTTTTCAAATCAATTGGTTGAATTTTTCCAATTTTTTAAATTAGATGTGTTAAGATGAAATTTATATCATCATTTAATTGGAATATTCTAAAATAATACGATTTGTTGACCAAAATGAAGATTGGGACATGTTTTTCAGTTACAAGCGTGTTATTGGGGCTTTAAACTACATAGAACATGAAAAATGAGAAATGTACTTAACAGCAAAAACGTCAGTACGATTTTAAAATCAGAATGCACTTTAATCAAATCATTCCATAAACGACTTACTAAATAGATCAAAGCAATTTTTTGTGAACAGTATGTTGACACATTAGTGATTAATTCATCATAATTCCAAGACATTACGGGAAGGTTTAGAGTCTGTACACAGTCTATACATCAGTATCTGGTGTCAAAAGTCTGTGATCCCGTGGTCTAAAGATGTGTAGCCAATAATCCTCTCTGAAAATAAATAATAAAAAAACACACGCAAAAAAAAAGAGCATTAATAAACTGCCAAGGAGTTACTGTCTGTTTTTTTGCAGGATCCGGTGGATCCCCTAAATATCAACCAATCGGTCTTAAGTTTTTGCATGGGTGTTTTTTTTTTTTTTTTGGGGGGGGGGGGGGGTCTGAAAATTTACAAAAATCACTAGTAGAGAGGTTAGTATTGACTCATCCGAGTCCAGCCACTGCCATGGCAGAGGGGCGGAAGAGTTATTTTAATACTATTCATGCACTGTGTTCATGTTATTGTTTGGTGTAGTTAAGTTAATGTGTAATTAATGTTCCTGTTGTATGTATGTAGGTATTTTATATTCTGTTCGGATGTAAATAGGGGGTTGGGATGGCCTAGTGGTCTAGAGTGCCGCGCTTCGACCTCTAGCTGGCTGGTCACCTCTGGCTTGCGGCTGTGGTTTCGAGCCCCGGTGTGAGCGTATGTGGCATGGAGATAGGGGCGCCTTCTCAACGTCGTGGGTTTCCTCTGGGCACTCCGGTTTCCTCCCACTGCTAAAGACCCCTACGCGCAAGCGAATTATTGAAATAAAATTAAAAAAAACATATGTTAGTCCCGAAATGACCTGGTTTGTGTTGAGTGGACGTTAAATCCCATTTCTCTCTCTCTCTCTCTCGGATGTAAATAAACCCCCTATGTGCTAAACTGGGTCTAGCTGTTATCACTAAGTTACAACTTTTTCTCAAACACCGATTAAATTGTCTGTAAGTGTCAGTGATTATGTTCTTTGGTAAACCTCAGGAGAGATTAATTATTGCATCCACGTATATAAAAAGGCCTGTCTGACCCAGGATGGAATCTTGGACTAAAGGGGTGGTGCGGAAGAATTTAATGCGGTCTACAAATGGTTAGATTGGTGACGCCATTTACAAAGGAGCTTTAACCCCGCACTTCTCTGAAGCTATTTTTAATGTCTGTCGATAGCTGGGACATCAAAATGGTGTTTCTACATTATATCGAGTCTATTTCTACGTGTTTCCCCCATGACCATAAGCGAATTATTGGATTACTTCAGGTTTTACAAAGCCTTGTCATAATTTGGGATTGATGCCAGACTTCTTCAGAACTTACGCATTTATCCAAATGGCGTTACAAAAACTCATTTGCGCAGAGCTACGTCTTTCTCACTTCACTCTACTATAATATAAAGTTTATCGTTTTAAAATGTTGCTCCAAACCCCTTTGGAACAATGGTATTTGGAATTGTTACTTGTAGACATATGAGTTTGGTTCTTATGTTATTCAACTCAACAAATTCTTAGCGAAAAGCTAAAAAACTTTAAATAATTATTTATGGTATACAGTTTGATAAGTGGATAACTTAACACAAAAATTATTAAAAAAAAAACATAATTGACAATGTCATTGTTCTCTATCAAAACGAAATCTTTTCTAGACATCACTGTCAACTGAATTGATTTAATGTCAGCTTTAATATAGTTCTAAACGAAATTGTAATATTACTTAGAGCACAAGGTTGTTTTCCCTCTGATGGAACCATATTTTGTTTATTAGCACGTGGAAGATTTTCTTTTTATTTGAGACATTAGTCTCTATCGCTCTAGCCTCAATTGTCCCCGTTTCGACGATAGCAAGTACCTGTATTCGTCAGGGTTAACAGGAAGACCATTAGGTGACAGTGTGGAATTTACATTGAAAAAATTGTAAGTATATAAGTAACATTGTAAGATGACGAAAATGTTATCATCGCTGTCCATTGATTTCGACAGCGCCGTGAAGTCCTAAAGTTAAAGCTAGATATCAAACGGACAGTTGTGGGGAAATGCGAGAGCATCATTTTTGAACAGTGGTTTAAAATTGGATCCATTACAAATTGGGGGAATCTAGTGTTATTTTAAGAAAAAAAATGATATTAATTAAAATTTATTACTTATATTTTCCTAGTGAAAGAAAGGATGCCCTCTTTTATTTATGGATTATGTAATTGGGCTAAAAAATTGGAATTTCTATATTAATAATATTAAGTAATTGCTGGTGACTGGCGACAGCCCATTCTGACTTAAGTAGAATAGGTGACACTTTAAAAATTAGAGGCTCATTACATGGGTGTCTTACATCACACCAATATATCCTATAGCCAGCTGAATATCTAGGATTTAACGATTACCATGATGTATAGTCTATAACATGATATTAGCCATTACCAAAAACATAAAAATCGTTTGGCTCCGAAAAGATGTGATCATATAATACATATACAACTGCTGTAGGGCATACATTAGGGACTGTGATTATAGCAAAATAAATCTGAAGAAGATCTTAAAGGGACAATAACATTCTTGCTGGCTTGGTAGCTCCAGAAAATAAATAATACCCTTATTCTAAGTACTAGATGTTTAAATGTCCTACCTGTTGTGTAAATTATCCATTACAACCTATTTTATTTGTCCAGAGGGTTCGAAAATATTTAAAATCCAAGTCACATTTGAAAAGGTTTACGTTAGACTTTTCAAATCAATTGGTTGAATTTTTCCAATTTTTTAAATTAGATGTGTTAAGATGAAATTTATATCATCATTTAATTGGAATATTCTAAAATAATACGATTTGTTGACCAAAATGAAGATTGGGACATGTTTTTCAGTTACAAGCGTGTTATTGGGGCTTTAAACTACATAGAACATGAAAAATGAGAAATGTACTTAACAGCAAAAACGTCAGTACGATTTTAAAATCAGAATGCACTTTAATCAAATCATTCCATAAACGACTTACTAAATAGATCAAAGCAATTTTTTGTGAACAGTATGTTGACACATTAGTGATTAATTCACACCCGATTCGCCTCGCTTGAATAGAAGGTTGTTCTTTCAAATTATCGCTGTTGAAAGGGGCCAAGTTAATAATTCATAACTTAAATTATAACTTATTACTCTTGAAGCGGTCGGTGAAGCGCTGGCAAAAACGACCAATCAGAACACGGTTGTAGGTATAACGTCATTATTATAGGCTACGGCTCCGATGATGATGATAATAATAATAAGAAGAAGAAGACGACGACGACGACGACGACGACGACGACGACGACTGATAGCAGATTTACTGATAATAGCAGGGGCCATGACTTTGATAATAATAATTATAATAATAATACGAAGAAGACAGATTAAAGGCCTACAGTTAATACCTCAAGATCGTCGGATGCAGTTCGGGATTGGCCAGTTATCTGCCCTTGGACCACATGACGCAAATACTGGCTATTTACTTTCTCTGGGAGTATTGCCCAAAAAATGTCTTCCGATCGATCTTGGATTTGGTGACCATATAGATCGACGCCACATTTGTTCTTCATTTTTCAAAATCGTCCACCAAAAGTCGTGACCTTGACCCGCTAGGGGCCCCGGAAGTATTTCGGTTTTTGCCACCTAAGGGCCGATCTAATAAAGTTAGGACCACCGAACCTTGACCTTCCGAGATAACATCATGGTCCACATGACTTTTGTAGGTCAATTTTATCTAAAAGGGTCAAGGTCACTAAAATATCTACCGTCTCGGGTTCTCCGGGGCATCTGATCGAACCCTGGGTCCATGCAACAAGTCAAAGACCATGACAATGGATGGACACTTCATCGGCCTTTGGAATGAGACCTTGACCTTTGACCTGATATTTGACCTTGGGTTCGAAAAAGTCTTAAAACTTCATGTACCATCCAGACTTTCGCCAGAAATGTCAAGGTCGAAGTTAAGGTTACTACCTACAAGGCCGGTGACGGGGCTGTCTCACGGGTCAAGGTGATGACCTTAGCTAACATACAATGCCAATGGTGGCAACTTCGGTAAAGGTCACCTTCAAAATTCACAGCAAGGCACACACACTCGTATGTAACGCCCAAAAGGGCTCGTGGGTGGGCTCCCAGATTGGGTATTCTTTAGTATATCGACTTCCGAAGTGGGCAAAATTGACGCTCAAAACACGATTGACCTTGATCCCCACATCTTGGGCCAGTTGGGGTCAAATTAAGATCACCACGCGCGCCCACGAGGTCGATCGGTTTAAGAGGCGAGAGCTCCAAGGTGCAGTATCCGGGCTGGTCTTTTCGTGCCGATCCCGGAATAGGGACGTGAGTCAAGGTCGCCCCATGGGGCCGGGACTTAGGGATCTGATAGAGCGATCCCACATTTGTTCTTAATTTCTCGAAATTTGGCATGTAATAAATCGTAGCTTAAGGATTCGAAACACGAAAAAGATGTCATTGATTTGAAGACGACGGCAGGGTTCATCCAGTCCATATCAAGTGAGCCTTAAATGCAGACCAACGGCTTGAACAACCCGCAAATACGATCGTCTTGATCCCACGTCAATGAATGGTTAGTTTTATTATACGCCCACATTGAAATGTGGATGTATATTGTTGTCACCCCCGTCCGTCGTCCACGATTTCTTGTGAACGCTCTTATCTATCGCCAAAAGTTATAAATATGATGTATTATCTAGTAAAACGAAAAAGCCTGTCAAATTTCAAATTTTGCTGTAAATTAGGCTACTTCCAGGACCAGAGTAGTAAAGCAATCCTATTAGGCCCTTGTTCCAGTTTGTAGAACTTTGTGAACCCCAAAACGACAAAAATTATAATCTGATCTGTATGAAATGGTGCGTGTAAATGCCCCCATTTACCTACAAAAGAATAAATATGTCAACTATTGTCGACCGTTCAGACGATTTAGCAGCTGTGGGCATATGTTTCGTTACCTGGCAACCTATCTTTATTATCTACGTTACAATTCATTTCATATTAACTTTCCTGAATTATCTATCAGTAATATATTGTGTTTGTATCAAATTGAAAATCAAATGTTCTTTTGGCTTTGATGATATGCATTCCTTTAAAGTTGCAATTTCATATTATATTTTTAAAATGTATTAAAGGGACAATCCCGATAAGAACAGAGTCTCAAAAATTAAAGTCCGAGTATTTATGAAATTAATGGACCAAAATATAGAGGCATGGTGTATTTACCTTGTCTCAAAATATCAGCTCAAATTATTGAGTCGTTTGGACGTGAACGTCAACACTGCTTATCCGGACACGTAACCCTTTTAAGATTTCTGGTCAATTTTTTCATTGGGTGACCTGATAATCGATTCCTGTTTCTTGAGAGGTCTATACAGTGAATGACCCATGTACTGTACTTGATAACAAAAGGTAAATTTCACCTACATATTATTTTCATAGAAAAAAAAGTCTGGTTTTATCCAGATACTGTACAATACAACTGTCTCCATTCCCAGATGAAGACTGTCGGGTTTAAGTTATTTACAAGCGTATCACAAATATCGGGTTAGTAGGCTGGCCTTGGGTATTGGGTTTTAAGGGATTTTAACACAAAATTAAGCAGTTTTATTCCCCAGAAAGTTATCAGGATTGGCCCTTTAAAATAAAGCCCTAAAGAATAATCCTATAATTCACTATTGCCAGTCAAGAAATTGCCAAAAATATCATTTTCAACTTCGAATTCAAATGTTTGAAGATAGCCATTCCCGGGCCCGTAGCCAGCTCATAAAATTTGGGGGGGGCTACGGAATGTTTTTTTGGGAGGGGTGGGGCTACAGAATGTTTTGGAGGGTCTGAGGATGTGGCCGGCTAAGAACACTGCTAAGAAGAAATCATTATTTTTGGTGAAATATTTGGGTGGGGCTAATTCGATTTAAGGGGGGGGGGGAGGCTATGCTCCTCCATAGCCCCCCCCCCCCCCCGGCTACATGCCCAGCCATTCCATGGGGGGAATGGAAAAATGTAGGTAATCGTGTTATTATTTCCTGTGTCAATGATTTTTTGGCCTGGGACATAATGCCCATGATCTTATAATAGTGAGTTGACAACCTTTTGAGCAAAAGAAATAGAAATAATTGTGTTTTGAGTTTCTTAGAAAATATGAAATTCCCACTTTAAACAATCATTAACCAAACGTATAGATTAGGCGGCTATCGAACTATTCTGAGCTAGGCCTAGTATTTCTTTTCAAATTCATAAAAGACAATGAGGGAAATTTTGCCCTGACAGCGGTGCTACAACCTCCTCTTATATCGATTTGCGACTACCAAGGGATCTTTTACGTGCATGCAAATGTGTATGTTGAATCTCAGTTTTTCGTCCTATCCTGCACCACTGACAAGTAAACCACTCAGGGAAGATCCCAATGAACTTTCTTTGCCAACACCAAGATCGAACTGCCTTGTCCACTCTAGCGCGCCAGTATCTTACTCACTTATCAAGCTTGTTCCTAACAATTAAGATAACCATACGAAAATCTTGGAGATACACATTTCATCCCATGCTTGAGTGACTACATACGGTTACCTGCCTAAATTTGTATGTTAGCACTGGGTCCTCCCACAGCTAAGACCCCTATTAGATTCTACCATATACCATACATGTATGTATGTTATTCCTAAAATGACCCAATTTGTGCAGTGTACATTAACCATATTGACTGAAAATAATATGTTGGTACCAACATGTATATTAAATATATTTTCAGAAAACATTAATACCGAACCATGGCTTAACAACAGTTTGTCAGGTGTTTGGGCTAGTTGGGAAGACAAAATGCTAACGGTGTACCAATACTATCTTGTGTTGTAAAAATTTATCAGAGAGACATTTGTATAAGAAAATGCCATGCAGGATTTAAGTGGGAATAAAAACAATATATATTCAGAAAATGTTTTATTATTTATCAGCAGGATTCCCATATGATAATTACAACTATCAATCACATGCAAGTACTACATGTATTTAGTTCCATATTGAGCTGAATTTTTGTTTTCTGTTAGTGATGGGCTGGCACAAATATGGCACTTTGAACAGAGGCTCAGCAAATGTTCTTTCTCCACTATTATTCCTGCAAATAAAATTGACAGTTCTGCATTAAAATATAAGTTTGATCTTTAGAAGATATATTGTGAATTCTTGTCCAGTCACGACTCATAAAAATCCACAATATAGATTATGACCTTCACCGGGAATGAAATGAAAAAAATGTATGACAGGCAATGAAAATCAAAGTATATGTAAAAATATTAAATGAAATGAGGTTTAATGTAATGTCCTACTTTCCTGCTCCATCCAGACTAATGAAAAAAAAACAAATAACATGCAAAGAGTTACCAGGAAACTTTTGCCAAGATAGCGGCTCTATGACCTACATGTATTCTTATTTTTAACTCAAACTGTCAAGTGTTCTTTAATGTGCACACCAATTTGTACACAGTTTAGATGATTGTATCTTGCCAGGCCATTTGTCAAACACCACTAACATGGAAATCACACCATAAAATCCTGGGTAGGCCCTATATATAATTATGTACTGTATCTACCTTGTATCATCACTATGGATAGGCCTACTTTCTGAATGATGGCCTTGAACACTGAAAAATCTAAGTTCATCAGCACTGTCATAACATCATTGTCTTCAATAGTTTCTGATGGTGGAGTCTTGGACATGAGTTTTTTCTTTAACCAGCATGTTAAAAATAATAGTCTGCAAAAGAAAAGAATTTTTCTTAACATTTTTTACAAAAGTACTCAGTAGTGACAGTAGGCCTGCTAAGTCTCTAGACTCTTCAATTACTGATTGTACACAATCCTGAGGCTGAATACCAAACTAAACCAAAAGAGCATAGACTAATATAATTTTATACATAAATATCTTTTTCTACAAAAGAAATAGGAGAGATAACATTACCGATATAAACAGAATTTGACTCACCATCTTATACTTATTATATTATTCTTATTTTCTGTCTGTGAGTGTGATCTATTTTCTTTTTGTACCATGTATCTCGGGTGGTTTGCTGGTGTTTCTACGACTGATTCACAAATTATAAAATCCACAGTAGCCGTGAGTAGGGACAACATCTGATAAGGCACATGTGTAGGGTGACCCATTCACTTAAAATTTCTCTACCGAGTCATATGAATGGATGTCCCCTTGACTTTGATTCCAAAATTATTACATCTTGTCCGATCTTTTGGCGTCATTATAGGTCCCGTCAATAGTGCCCGCCATTGTCTTCGGGATTCCCTTGTTTACGTCTGTAAATTGCATACTGTGACGTCGACCGGTCAAAGGTCACGAAAGGCTCCATTTGGATGATCGCTTCAGTTGAGAATTTTAGTTTTTCGTCTAATATCGAGAGAACGAGTTGATGGATTTCGTTAAAACCTCCAGGAATATTTTATGGGGGAATTTCAGATATAATAATAATAAAATACGAGAAGTTTCAGGTTAATTTTGAAAGATTGCTACGTTTTAGGATCTCGTTCAAAAGGTATACCACCGTGCACGACTAACTTTCGATTTGGATGGATTTCCTCAAACCCCCAGAAGGGCCCATGGGCGGGGCCCAAGGCTGGGTTTTCTTGAACAATATCGACCACGGGAAGACTTTTGGTGGCGTCGAAATTGACTTCCGGTGACCGGAAGTTGACGAAATCGGTAAAAATATCGCCATTGACCTTGACCCTAACCTTCAAAGGTCAAATTTAGGTCACCACGACCATCCTCGGGGTCGATTTAGTTCAAGAAACCGCGAGCTCTGGGGTCGTGGGTACAGACCCAGGCTGACCGTGATGAGTCTCTCGGTACCTAGACTGGGGGCGTGTGTCAAGGTCGTCCGATCGGGTCGGAAATCTGATAGATATTTGGTCTTTATTTTTCTAAAATTGTCAACCCAAAGTCCTCACCTTGATCCGCTGTGGGCCCCAAAATTATTTTTGATTTTTGCCCCTAGCGAGCCCCGGATCAAGTCACGCCCATCGGACTTTGACCTCTGGACATGACCTCTTGTCCCGCATGACCTCGATAGATCATAGTCATCTGAAAGGTTCAAGGTCACCGATTCATGGTCACCGAATAAGGGGCACGCGTATTTCGATTTTCGACCTTATTTCGCTTTGAAAAAGGGTAGGTAAGTATCGGATCCGAACCCTACTAGACGTTTTCACTTGATATCTTAAATAACTTTTTTCAAAATGTTCCAATTTCAGCTACCCCACATCCATTTCGACCCTTGTAAAACCAAATATGGTCTCAAAATAAAAATCGGAGCATTCTAAGATGTTGTGGGCATATGGGCACGCGTACGTATTTCGATTTTCGGCCAAATTCGACTCAATTTTGCTCTCAAAAAGGGTCTATACTAAGCCTGGGGCAATAGGCTGAGGAACCCACCCTGAGAATTTGGTGCCAATTCCTCTTAGGAAGGGATGGGGCGTATCGATAATACTTCTGAAAACTGGGCGAAAAGGGAAAAAGTCGATTTTTGGCATTTTGGTATACGTCCTGGGAAAAGCCCGTAACTCAGCTGCTATGGGCAGTAGGTCAATAAAATTTGGAGATGTGATGGTCGGGTTCCGTGCGCCCATGGGCAATTGCCATGGACACGATCTCCCAGGGGTTCTAATTTTATTAAAATTCTCCGAAAAATCTCGACTAGAGGGTAAGCGTCGGATCCTAGCCCTACTACAGACGTTTTCAATTGAATATGCAAAATATCTCTTTTCATAATGGTCTAAGCTCTTCAAAATTTCGGCCATCCCTCCATTTTCGACCCTTGCACGTTCGAATCTGGTCTCAAAATAAAAATCGAAGCATTCTAAGATTTTTGAAAAAAAAAAAAAATAAAAATCATTTCAGTAACCTCGGGGAAATGGCCACCCTTCTACTTGAAGAGGCCGGAATTGGAAGTGAATTTTATGGAATCCTGTGGAGAGTCCTAGGGCAGGTAGTCAGTGAATTCCAGACAGATACCCGCGATGCTGTGGGAATACGCGCACGCGTATTTCGATTTTCGGCCTAATTTCGCTCTGATAAAGGGTCCGTACTCGGCCCCTATGGGCGCAAGAGATACCATATTTGGCTGAGCGAGGGGCAATTGGTGGTGGTACCTGCAGTAATAATTTAATGTCAATATTGGTTGTGAATTTTATGGAATCCTATGGAGAGTCCTAGGGCAGGTAGTCAGTGAATTCCAGACAGATACCCGCGAAAAGTACGGATGCTGTGGGAATACGCGCACGCGTATTTCGATTTTCGGCCTAATTTCGCTCTGATAAAGAGTCCGTACTCAGCCCCTATGGGCGCAAGGGATACCATGTTTGGCTGAGCGAGGGGCGATTGGTGGTGGTACCTGCAGTAATAATTTAATGTCAATATTGGTTGTTGTATTTCTTTATTTAACATGCCCTACATAATCCCGCAAAACAGGTGGAATTAACATGCAGAGGACTTTAGATTCCCTCCAAAATCCCCTACGTAATTTAACGACCAGAACGTCTCGACCTACCTATTGATTCATATTTTCAATATTTTCTCAGAGGGAGAACCTTCCCCCAGATCCCCCTCCAAGTGGGCTGAGATGTCCTGTCAAAAGATCAAGGCCCAGTTGGCGTGGTCTTATTTGGTGGAGCGCTATAGGACGAAAACCGAAATATTTTTTAGGACGCCTAGGGGGTCAATGTCTCGACTTTTGGTTGGTGATTTTAACAAAGGAACAACAAATGTGAGGCTGATCTATCAGGTCACCAAAGGCCGGCTCGATCGGACGACATTTTTGTCCATCTCCTCTAAATACACTGCAAAGGCTTAGTTTAGGTTTAGGTAAGTGTGTGGTCTAAGGGGAGGTAATTTGGACCACCCGATCCCGTTTGGATGCAGACCACCATTAATTTTCCCATTGACTTCAATGTTAATTCTGGACCACCAAAATTTTGAGATACACTAACTTGAAGAAGCATACTCAAAACATGTATCCAGTTGCCGTACATATCACCGTAGCCAACCTCATAACGCCGTTATCCTTCCGCCTCAAAATCATGAATATTTAGCCAAACCTGGCAGAAAATATTAATTCAAACCCTCTTAGTCCATTCTAGACCAAAAAATTAACAAAAATGGGCATGCAAAAAGGGAGAAAAGAGACGAGAGAGAACTGCTATAAATAGACGAACTACAATTTGTGGGTATCGAGATGGTGAAATTTAATGGTGGTCTGCCTCCGTCTCATCGACTTAAAGCTCGCGGTCTCAAGTAAATCGGGCCCTGGGAGTCGCATGGTGACCTTGTGTTGACCCTCATAATTTAAGGTCAACAGATTTTTGTACCATGTGAATCCCAAGGATCGATTTAAGGGGGGGGGGGAATGTTGGGGGCACATGCCTGATGTTTTAATGTTGGCAGCTAAGTGATTTTTTTTTAAGAAATATAAGCCCAAATTAAATGTTCAGTACAAATTTAATGTGTATTCTTAGCTTAGAAATGGTGCTTTATATATAATATAACCATTGCGCCTCAGTAGGCTATATATTTGATTTTTAATACTTTAAACATTTACAAAACTTCTACAAACTATCAGCTACTTGTCTGTTGATTGAATGAGAAAATTTGGAGTTAAAGTACACTCAACACTTGGTACTAACATTTGGTATACCTATTTTTCAATAGCAAGTTGCATTAAAGGGTCTTTAGCTGTGAAAGGGAACCAGACAAAACACATGCAGTTATACAGACACCCCTACACCTTTGTCACGAACTGGTCTGTAAAAGAAAACAAGCCAATTGTCTCAATGACAGACCTTACAATTTAATCATCGACTTCTTGACTGCAATTAATTGAAGCTCATTAAATGAAAAACTGACTTATTGGTTTCAAAATTTTATTGAATAGATGAAAATCTACTTGGAGATTTTCATCTTTTGCCAATTTTTTGTGAATGTTTGGTAACATTTTTCTGTCTTTCCCAAGTGTCTGATGATGTAGGAAACCTCTTGCATCTTAACAAATATTCAATGTTCCCATTTTTCTTTCTCTTTTTAATTATACTTTCAACTTCATATTCTGAAATAAAAAAATGGATTTATTTCTCAAATAATAGAATTCACATTGAACAATACAAATATTTATACCATTTACCTATAAGTATAACATATAACTTCAAAATGTTTGTGTGTCTGGTAGTGCGTTGTGTGATGTTTGTGTGATAGGTGATATTTGTATGTTTGTCAGTGTGTTTTGTGAAGTTAGTTTAAACATATTTTATTGCAACAATTTACAAAGGGGATTAGGACAATTTATAAAAATTATGAACCTTCTCCCAGGGAATAGACTAATATAATATTATATAAAATATGATGGCAAAAAAACATTTAACATAAAGTAGATACAGCTATATACAATAGGTACACGTATTTATAATTATCTATCATCTATTTATTGTTTTGATATATAAAAGAGATTAGAACATTATCATTTTACTAAATTAAGCATCTAATATAAACTATATTGAAGTTTGCATGTGTTTGAAGGTCTTTGTGTATCTGCTAGTGTGTTTGGTGATGCTTCTGTGTTATGTTGTGCTAGTGTGTTTGATGATGCTTCTGTGTTATGTTGTGCTAGTGTGTTTGGTGATGTTTGTGTGTTATGTTTTGCTTTTGTGTTGGGTGATATTTGTGTGATTAATTGTGGGTGAAGTTGAGGTTTTCAGTTTCGCTCTCTCTGTATCTTTATATATAACCGAAGAAAATATTTTTGAACATAAATCAGGTAAAAGTAACTTAAGCCTCTAAATTGTTTCACATATCATTGGGAGGCATACTTGAACTCCAAAAAAGGCACAGCTCTATGTACTTTCAATAACTTTTGAGTGTACATTAGATAGAAGTTATATCAACTAATAATTGATCTGTCTTTTGAAGATTACCACAATAAATGTATCTCAGATAATTTCAATTTGAACAAATATTTTGACTGACTGAATATCATACTCACACAATTTGCAAACATGTTAACGACAGTATCATTTGTAATTTCTTTCTGCCGTATGTTGATGGAGACTTTAAAGGATTTAAAGAATCAGACAAGCCAAAAATTTGGAAATGACCCTTTTTATATAATTTATAAGAAAAACATCCTCCTTTTTGATTGCCAAGTTCTGAAAAATCAAAGATGAGAAACATATTAGTACGATCATAGTCTTCAGTCCTACCTTGCCCTAAAAGTAAATATATCCCTTTTCTTCTTCAATTAGTGTTTAAGGTCTGCTTCCACCGTGGGCAATATCGCAGACAAGTTGCCTTATTTTTATGACATGGTGTAAAACCATGAAGTTGAGAAGACGACCCTATCTCCAAGCAAGCCATAAACAAACACACCAGTTAATGAAACCACAACCGCTGACCAGTCACCTAGAGCTCAAAACGCAACATTCTAGACCACTTGGCCATCTCCACTCCCCCCAGTCAATAATACATGTATATTCAGACAGCACTTTTATATCGTCTAATGAGGACCAATGTAGCCGTTTGGTGTCAACATTGATGCACTAGTTTTGGGGATAATAAACTTTGAAAAGTCAAGTGCTATTTTCCACCATCCATAAATATTCACATCATAAATGCAACTTACTGAAGAGATTGTTGAGATGTGCTTGGGCTTGCTTTCTCAACTCACCTAATGAGTCCTCAACTGGTGCTGCTGTCCCTAAAAAAGACAATATTCCACTAAAGGCTAGCTTTCACTAGTGTTTTGCCGATGATCTTACTAAATTTATATTCTTATTGTGTTTTGTTTTCATTTGATATACATAACATATCAAACAGTTTTATTCTCGAAAATCAATTCACCATTATTAGGTTATTTTCACGATAACATAAGCTTTCAATATAAACCATAATTCCGGATATTTGGATGAATATACTTACAAGAATAAAACTGTTAGATCCCAGTGATATGAAATTAAAACCAAGTTATACTATGATTGATTTAATTTTAGTAATAAGAGTGCCGACCAATCATTTCTATTGGGCATAGGTTTTCGTGATCTACCATTCATTTTTATGCATATTTGGAAAAGTGAGAGAGACAAAATGGGGTTGAATGTCCACGACACAAACTAGGTTATTTCGGGACTAACATATGGTTTTTATTTTGTTTCAATAATTCGTTTGAGGGTAGGGGTCTTTAGTAGTGAGAGGAAACTGCAGGAACCGGAGAAAACCCACGAGGACAGGCGATCCTACTCCTTGTCACGTACAACCAGGGATTCGAAACCACACCAGTTTACACATTGACCGGCTTTATGATACAGCACGCATGTGCTAACCCTTCAGCCATCCAACCCCCCAATTGAAAAAGTAATGCAAGAAACGTTGAAAGATTTTGTGAGTATATTTTACTGCATATTTTCATTGACACCGTATAATATTGTCATGGTCTTGGATTGCATTGCAAATGAAATGGGGTTTAATTTAACATCCTGCCGTTCTTCTCCGACTGGGATAATGAAGACGAGCAATATGTCATACATTGTGCTATGAAATTTTGCCTGGGCAGCGGCAATTTGGCCTACTTTTATATCAAATTCCACTGCCAAAGGATCTTTTACGTGCATGCGACTGTATACACGGGACCGCGGTTTTTTTTCATACCATCCAAACGACTAGACAGCTCGTTGTGGATTGTATCACAATATATAATCTATTTTTCATATGATATACATCTCGTGTTTCTGATTTCAAATTTTTAAAAATTTTCACAACCCTGTTGATTTTCAACGATTTCCGTTAATTAATACCTGAATAATGTCTCATGATCACTTTGAAACATCCAGTGCACACTCTAGAAGCTATTCAAGCTAATTTTTTTATTAGCTTTAAATTCAAAAACAGCGTTTGATTAAAGGAGCTAAATCGCTAATATTTTTCACCTGGAAATTGACACAAATGAGTAGCAATGCATATAATAATAATGTAATATGAATGCATTCAATCATTTCTGTTTTTACTCGAATTTCAAATCATTTATGTTCGTCAAAATATGCAATGGCATCTGGTTATTCAAGTCTACACTGATAGTATTTTTTGCGCATGCTCTCCAGCTTAGAATATGGCATCACCATTTGACACGACTTGTGGAATATATCTAGCATTGTTCTTTGTTGGGGGTTTGGATGGTCGAATGGTTAAGGTGCGCGCGCTGTATCATAGGCCTGCCATTAAGTCAACTGCCGTGGCAAGGAATAGGGTCGTCTGTCCAGTCTGGTGGGTTTCCTCCAGTACTCTGGGTTCCTCTCACTGTTTAAGACCCCTCCGGGCAAGCAATTATTGAATTAATTGGACCATATCTTAGTCCCAAAATGACCTAGTTTATGTCGAGTGAACCTTCAACCCCATTTCACTCTGGAGAGAGAGTCCCTTGTTACGATTCCCGATAATTACTGTCAGAGTTAATGTTGTTGATTCAGTTGATGATCTAGTTCTACGATGATCAACAAAATCCTGTAACCTCATGTCCTTTTTTATCTGTACTAACATTCAGGGGCCTATTTCACGAAATTTTAACTAAGATAAGATCCCAATTTTAGTAATTTGATTGGATAATATTAGATTGATTTTAATGCTTAGCCAATCAAAATTGAAGTATCTACTAAAATTGGATTTTATCTTAAGTTAAAATTTCGTGAAACAGGGCCCAGATCATATAGCATGATATAACATTTCGAAATCAAGTGATGTTTTGATCGATATCATTATGGTCTACGCTCCACTTAGCTCATTTATATAAAATTAAATTAAATATGATTACCGTATATAACTTTTACCAGCATTTTCTCTAACAAAACATTTAAAACCACTCAGTCCTTTTTCATAGAAAGACTTTCGCTGTACATAATCCTTAAAAGAGATAAGAAAACAAATCATTTCATCAAAGTAAAAGATAAGTTTTAAAATGGGCCTATGATTACTATATTTTATTATATAAAATAAACAGAAACATATTATCATCAACTGAAACCATGCATGTGAAACCTACATTATCATCATTCAAAATAAGTCATAAAAACATCATCGATTGGAGGTTTGCTTATATGAGACTTATGGAAGCGCGTATACAAACAAATCTGGTGTTTATTTACACTGAATTAGGCCTAGTCCTGACTCAATTCTTCCGTATTACGGTATAATATCTATTATAGGCCTATAGGATAGGCCTATGATTTTTCAAATCAAAGAGCACTTCATGTGACATGGCTATAAGTTACATGAAATTGAATATTGAATGCCTTGCACCAATGAAATTAAATTACAATGTGATCCTACAGCCTACAATTTTACATCATTATAAAAATGATTTTTGGCAATTGACAATCTGTGTGTATGCCTATATAATTTAGAGACTACTGACTATTTGGTACGTAAATAACTTGCATTGTCAACTGACTGAACTGTCAGATTCCCATAACAACCTGTTAGTCAAGTAGTCTTAAACAGGAACCTGCCTGGCAAAATACCCCCTCTTGCAAAAATTCCTGGATCCGCCCCCTGTTATCCCCATGAATCCAAGATTATGATGAACTAGGTTATAGCTGTTAGCAGTGGTGGGAACTGACACTTGCGACTTGCATACGCCTTAAAAATTTGGGCCACGAGGCTCGACTTTTAAGATGTCCACTGTCCAGTTTATGTCACATTATCATTCTAATTAATGACATTAATGTGAACGTGAAGGATGATTCTTAATATTAATAATTTTAATTAACTTGTCGTCTAAGCCAGGGCCATAGCAACCATGCAAGCTCCAAATACCCCCCTCCCCCAATATACAATAATTTTATACTCCTTGCTCTTTGGTTGTAAGGCTTGCCTCCAGAACAATTCATCTAATTCTGCTACTTCGACTAGGCTTACCTGTTAATCAACGGCAACAACCAATGACGCCATTTTGTACAAGTTACCCAATTGCAATTGGAGGCTTCTGCGCAAACTCCTACAACCGTGTTCTGATTGGTCGTTTTTGCCAGCGCTTCACCGACCGCTTCAAGAGTAATAAATTATAATTTAAGTTATGAATTATTAACTTGGCCCCTTTTAACAGCAATAATTTGAAAAAACAACCTTCTATTCAAGCAAGGCGAATCGGGTGTTAATTCATCATAATTCCAAGACATTACGGGAAGGTTTAGAGTCTGTACACAGTCTATACATCAGTATCTGGTGTCAAAAGTCTGTGATCCCGTGGTCTAAAGATGTGTAGCCAATAATCCTCTCTGAAAATAAATAATAAAAAAACACACGCAAAAAAAAAAGAGCATTAATAAACTGCCAAGGAGTTACTGTCTGTTTTTTTGCAGGATCCGGTGGATCCCCTAAATATCAACCAATCGGTCTTAAGTTTTTGCATGGGTGTTTTTTTTTTTTTTGGGGGGGGGGGGGGTCTGAAAATTTACAAAAATCACTAGTAGAGAGGTTAGTATTGACTCATCCGAGTCCAGCCACTGCCATGGCAGAGGGGCGGAAGAGTTATTTTAATACTATTCATGCACTGTGTTCATGTTATTGTTTGGTGTAGTTAAGTTAATGTGTAATTAATGTTCCTGTTGTATGTATGTAGGTATTTTATATTCTGTTCGGATGTAAATAGGGGGTTGGGATGGCCTAGTGGTCTAGAGTGCCGCGCTTCGACCTCTAGCTGGCCGGTCACCTCTGGCTTGCGGCTGTGGTTTCGAGCCCCGGTGTGAGCGTATGTGGCATGGAGATAGGGGCGCCTTCTCAACGTCGTGGGTTTCCTCTGGGCACTCCGGTTTCCTCCCACTGCTAAAGACCCCTACGCGCAAGCGAATTATTGAAATAAAATTAAAAAAAACATATGTTAGTCCCGAAATGACCTGGTTTGTGTTGAGTGGACGTTAAATCCCATTTCTCTCTCTCTCTCTCTCGGATGTAAATAAACCCCCTATGTGCTAAACTGGGTCTAGCTGTTATCACTAAGTTACAACTTTTTCTCAAACACCGATTAAATTGTCTGTAAGTGTCAGTGATTATGTTCTTTGGTAAACCTCAGGAGAGATTAATTATTGCATCCACGTATATAAAAAGGCCTGTCTGACCCAGGATGGAATCTTGGACTAAAGGGGTGGTGCGGAAGAATTTAATGCGGTCTACAAATGGTTAGATTGGTGACGCCATTTACAAAGGAGCTTTAACCCCGCACTTCTCTGAAGCTATTTTTAATGTCTGTCGATAGCTGGGACATCAAAATGGTGTTTCTACATTATATCGAGTCTATTTCTACGTGTTTCCCCCATGACCATAAGCGAATTATTGGATTACTTCAGGTTTTACAAAGCCTTGTCATAATTTGGGATTGATGCCAGACTTCTTCAGAACTTACGCATTTATCCAAATGGCGTTACAAAAACTCATTTGCGCAGAGCTACGTCTTTCTCACTTCACTCTACTATAATATAAAGTTTATCGTTTTAAAATGTTGCTCCAAACCCCTTTGGAACAATGGTATTTGGAATTGTTACTTGTAGACATATGAGTTTGGTTCTTATGTTATTCAACTCAACAAATTCTTAGCGAAAAGCTAAAAAACTTTAAATAATTATTTATGGTATACAGTTTGATAAGTGGATAACTTAACACAAAAATTATTAAAAAAAAAACATAATTGACAATGTCATTGTTCTCTATCAAAACGAAATCTTTTCTAGACATCACTGTCAACTGAATTGATTTAATGTCAGCTTTAATATAGTTCTAAACGAAATTGTAATATTACTTAGAGCACAAGGGGATCCGATCTAGGTTGTTTTCCCTCTGATGGAACCATATTTTGTTTATTAGCGCGTGGAAGATTTTCTTTTTATTTGAGACATTAGTCTCTATCGCTCTAGCCTCAATTGTCCCCGTTTCGACGATAGCAAGTACCTGTATTCGTCAGGGTTAACAGGAAGACCATTAGGTGACAGTGTGGAATTTACATTGAAAAAATTGTAAGTATATAAGTAACATTGTAAGATGACGAAAATGTTATCATCGCTGTCCATTGATTTCGACAGCGCCGTGAAGTCCTAAAGTTAAAGCTAGATATCAAACGGACAGTTGTGGGGAAATGCGAGAGCATCATTTTTGAACAGTGGTTTAAAATTGGATCCATTACAAATTGGGGGAATCTAGTGTTATTTTAAGAAAAAAAATGATATTAATTAAAATTTATTACTTATATTTTCCTAGTGAAAGAAAGGATGCCCTCTTTTATTTATGGATTATGTAATTGGAAGTGCAGAGCCGTGTGATTTACAGAGAAACAAAGAGACAGCCGAATATCTAGTTTGTATTTATTTGTGAAATCGGAATGACACAGCCAGTTCTTACGTTGTCATGGAGTCAAGAAATAATTAAAAATCGTATTGAACAGATGACAGGTATGGGTTATACCGTGCATTTTCTTTTCACAATATGACATAAGTTATTACAACAGCGGATACATGATTTGACAACCTCCAATAGCAATTATATTTTAGCTGTTTTGTAAAAGCATAACACTTGTATTCTTTTCTGATTTCATTCCGCTATACGCACGTTGTATTTACTATCAAATCAAGTGTGATGGTTTATGGGGAGGTCGGACGATAAATGGTGCTTGGACTGTATTCACCTGTATATGCACTTCATTTAAAGGGACAGTCCCGATAAGAACAGAGTCTCAAAAATTAAAGTCCGAGTATTTATGAAATTTATGGACCAAAATATAGAGGCATGGTGTATTTACCTTGTCTCAAAATTTCAGCTCAAAATATTGAGTCGTTTGGACGTGAACGTCAACACTGCTTATCCGAACACGTAACCCTTTTAAGATTTCGGGTCAATTTTTTCATTGGGTGACCTGATAATCGATTCCCGTTCCTTGAGAGGTCTATACAGTGAATGACCCATGTATATATATATATACTATACTTGATAACAAAAGATAAATTTCACCTACATATTATTTTTATAGAAAAAAGGCTGGTTTTATCCAAATACTGTATAATACAACGGTCTCCACTTCCAGATGAAGACTGCCAAGTTTAAGTTATATACAAGCGTATCACAAATATCGGGTTAGTTGGTCGGCCTTAGGTAAAGGGTTTTAAGGGATTTTAACACAAAATTAAGCAGTTGTATTCCTCATAAAGTTATCAGGATTGGCCCTTTAAAGGACCTAATCAACTCCGGTTGTAGATTCATTGTATTTTATTCATAATTTGTATTAAAATAGATTATATAATACTGTCAATAAATTGTTTATAAACAAACCATAAGTGCTTTATAAAATAGCACCGCGCGGTTATAATAAAAGTATTCTAAGACCGACGTTATTTCGAAGGCACTTACCAGAACGTCACAGTCGGCGTGACAATTTAAGATAAAGCTATTTCAATATGATTAAATACAGATCTATATTTCGTTTCGTTTTTTTTTATATAATTTTGATGGCCAACACAACGTGAAGATCTGACCGGTTGTAGTGCATGTTCACGTCAGAGGTCATACGAGCGCCTTTTGACCTTATGGCGTCAAACATTCGATTAACCAATCAGCGTCACATCATCACAACGCGGGTTATATAACAACTCTTCCAGATCCTAGGTAGTAAAGACACGTAAAACGAAATTTTGAACTATAAAAAACGAAAAGATATAGGATCTGTGTTTTAATCAGATTGTAACGTTTTGTTCAACAATGCTACTAGAAAAGAACCCCCAACGACCTTTCTTCTCCATTAATGGTTGAACTTGTTTCATCAAATTCAAGATATTTTATCTCCAAATTGTTGTTGCAAATTTTATAAAAAATATTTTAGAACGCCATTTTGTGTGCGTGTCACTTGTTTGATATTAGATTTCTTGCCAAATTTCGTATAATCGAGTGTACAAGCTGATGTATTGTGGTGAACGTAAACAATAGCGCTACATAACTGCTGTATGATTTGTTCGTAGAATCAACGTACGTAGCTAATGAAATCTTCAAGGGCAGACATTTCGCATCCGTGAGGATGGTGCGTTATGTGCGTTCCTTATGCAATACTACACGCCAGGGCCCTGTTTCTCGAAATCTTAACTAACCGTAAAATCCAAATTTTGGCTGAGCACTAAAATCAATCAAATATTATCGAATCAAATTGCTAAAAATTGGATTTTATCTTAGTTAAAATTTCATGAATTGCAAAAGTAGGCCGTAGCGTCGCTGCCCGGGCAAAAAATATTCCATCAGCACACTGTATGGCGTATTAGTTAAAATTTCACAAATCAGGCCCTAGTACTGTGCATGTCTCAAATCCACTTCGTACACGGACATTCGCATAATTCTTATTCATCTAATACCACTTCTCATTTGCTTCGCTAATAGATTTTGTTTTGTGCATTTCTCCTACAAATGGTATAAGGACTAACAATATAAACCCCATTTCATTTCACGATCGCCATTTAATATTTTATTGTAAAAATGGATAGACTACATACAATGGTGATAATATTGTCTAAACTTCAAACACGCATAACTTTGTTCAGAATAAAGTAATGTGACTGAAATTTCCAATTTATTCGTTTTACATTCTTGATCGACAGCCTCAGCTGATAGTCGCCCTGTTGGTTTGGCAGTTATTCTTGTTAACTAAAGGGATATAACCCTGATGTAGAAATGGTTCAAACCGGTCGCAGACCATCTTTAATTTCCAACACCTCGGTTGTGTTGGTTATTTCGCATCTTGTGTTGTTCGTTTGGCATATAACTGATGTAGAAGCATTACATTTCTATTTTCTACCTGCTTAGGTGTCACCGAGCTACAACTTGAAGTACACCAGTGAAGTAACATTATAGACAATTGCAGGCAATGGGGAAATTAATTGTGTTCTGCAACAAAGATTTTGTTTAAGACACATCCTGGAAAGGCTTCCTGGTATCTTCGTCAATTTTATACATGTATTTTAAAATCTCAGACTTTTTTTATAATCGTGGACAGGTACAGGAAGGGCCAACTGAATGTGACAATATACGCAAGCACTTAGAACCAAAGCGATCATCAACCATGGATTGCGTTTACATTTGGTTAATTCCCGCATAGCGATCAATCACTCGGTTGGTGACAGTGCTAAAGTTACCTTTATTGTAAACTTTTTGCTTTGTTTTATATAAATTCGCTACAAATGCCTTTATTTTGATATTTATTGTACTGATTTCATTGTTCTCAACCTCGTGGGTTTCCTCCGGGCACTCCGGTTTCCTCCCACTGCTAAAGACCCCTACGAGCAAGCGAATTATTGAAATAAAATGAAACCATATGTTAGTCCCAAAATGACCTGGTTTGTGTCGAGTGGACGTTAAACCCCATTTCTCTTTCTCTCTCTCATTGTTCTTGAATGAATTTAGTTAAATAAGCACAATAATAATTTTATTAGCATTATACAACATAGACACATTTATAAATATGATTTGATTTTAATAACACGTTAAACAAACCTACTTTTAAGTTCATATTTCTTTTTCCTTCTCTAAAATAACATAATTATACAAAGCACTATTACGATGTAAAATATTGGGATTGAATATTATCTAGTAACACAATAAACAACAATGAAAAATAAAAGCACATCAATAACACGGTTTGCATAAATTGCGTATGCCTTGTGTAAGGAGAAAATACTTATATTTAAAGATGCATTATGTAAGAACTAAGACGGCCTATTACAGGTATTATAATGATTAATTAGACATTTATTAATATGACAAGCCAATAATCAACTCTCTAGACTATGGAATGACCATGCTTTTCAATAAAACAAAAATAACGCAATCGTCATTATATAATTTCGTGTATAAACGGATAATGGGGACTTAGTCAATTACCGTAACAATTTTATTTGATAATATAGATAATATTGGCAAAACATAAAATACACATAATTTCGTTCAGAATAAACTAAATTGACTGAAATTTCCAAGATATTTATTTTATTTTTTGATCTCTTATGGCAAGAACGTTCAGCTCTTTATCTAAATCTTACATAATGCATCTTTAAGAACTATTTTAAACAATCAACAGTGAAATAAGTTTTAAAACATGTGATATGCTGCTACAGCAATATTATTTAATAAAGATTCTTTTGAGCAGAATTATGTCATCTGTTTATACACAATTCTTTTTTCAAAATAAGATATTTTTTATGCGTAAAAATCTCACCATATATTAAGTTAGACATATATTACAAACGTCCAACCATTATTTGGCGAGTTGTATTTACAGTGAATGTTATAATGACACGGTGCACGGTGACTGGTGCCCGAGATTACAACCACCCAATAATTAAAGTAACGTATCATTTATAACCCAGTTTAATAGGTGATATTTATGACCGGAGTGGCTTGAACTATCTGGTAAAATAATCGGTTCTAGCTACATCTATTATTTTTCTGTCAGTGTCTGTTGAGCAAATTATATTTAAATAGTCTATTTTCAAAAAAGAAAAATATAAATGTTTTGATAATTATGCCATTGCACTCTTCACTAGTCCTTGTCATCCATGTGCAGTAACGATTTTCAGGTCGGAAAATATTTTCTTTTCTGATTTATAGTTCTAATGTCCCGTTACACTTACACCATTGACAATAAACTTTCAAACAATAATATATAACAGAATCCACCGCCTTTTCGAGAGCATATTTATCATAATATATATGAAACCCAAAACGACTATTACTAGTTACTATGAAAAAAGCATACAAATATGTATACTGCTTGAATGACATTTAATAATCGAACACATTAAGATAAATATAAAAGTTCCATGGATAAACAATCGGGGCTACGTTTCTACAATAATTCTCTTGTCGTTTTGCAGCACAATACTGATTACAGAAAGGAGGAAAAAAATATATATACTATGTACAATAAAAGCATTAGTGAAACCATTAATTATGTGAACAGTGACCATTTAATATCTTAATGAAACTCTATACTACAAATACAGTAAAACAGTCCAAGAAATTCACCGGTGTAAAAAATATAAACAAATTATTGATTACGTTGATGCATTTTGATATTGGTTACCTGACTCGCGTGCAGGTAAAATAGTTAAGTCGTGCTTTTGAACTTCCAAGCTTTAAATCTGTAAAATAGAAAGGTGGCATGTATTTAAATTAAGTGCACTATACTGTATGTCTCGGCGATTCTTATATTTATGTGATTTTGAAACTTAACAACTTTGAAGAAAATTGAGTCTGGCAAACAGATATATGTTTGCAACATCAGTCATTCCGTGAAAATAAACCTTATTATTTAGCACATAATTTTGATTAAAATTTCACACCATATCTGTAACTAAACGAGGATTTCTAGATTTCAAAGTTCACCGAGAAGTGAATCTAGGTTTAAGTATGTCAACCTAATGCCTGAATGTGATCCAAAGCGAAACATTCGGGAATTTTCATGCTTGCTAGATTTTCTTAACAGTATTGAGTGCCTTCGTTGGCTTGATAATACGACAAATCACTTTATACCATAAGCGCTTGGACTCTTACATATCTGGACCCAAGGCTAACCAAACATGGTATTGCTTAGAAAAAGTAATCTAGCATTCAACATAATAGTT
Source organism: Patella depressa (assembly GCA_948474765.1). Taxonomy (NCBI): domain Eukaryota; kingdom Metazoa; phylum Mollusca; class Gastropoda; family Patellidae; genus Patella; species Patella depressa. Next base: position 60,233,412 of record OX419717.1, read on the forward strand.
ATAATCTGTCATTTGTCGTTTAACACTCTAATTATATATTTTACTTACCGGACCTATTAATACTTTTAATGAGAATATGCCGCACATGGTGGCGTTAGAAAAGTTAACTTCCTTGCCGGGAACAAAAGAATTTGAATTTGTAAATTTGGCCTTTCTGATGGCATTAGCCTCCTTGTAGAAATTACCATTACAGCCAGCGAAAGAGACACCGGCATCCTTTTTACCATACCAAACACCCAATAAGTCACCTTCTTCTACCAAGGTTTGATTTACTGTTGGTAATTTGATTATTTCATATCTTCGTGTCGTTGTTATTAAAGACAGAGAACTTATTAACGTATATCTGAAAAGAAAATGCGTTGAATATATATTGTACTTTAGAAATGTGAATTTTATAATGGAGCATGTTAAAGATCTATCTTAGGGGAAGATAAACTCTCACCACCCTTTGTGCGTATTTAGAATTCGCCGAAGTAATATTTTTGAAGAAATGACTAAGTTTGTTATCTAATAAAAATGCAATATTGTGTTCCAGAAGAAAATTAACTCATTGACAACTAACAGATGTTTTGAAGTCGGTGTTCAAATCACTTGTACTGACTAATCTATCAAATTGGTGTAATGGTGAACAGTACTACGTTCTGGGGTGAATTGCGGGAATTATGTTTGTGGTTTGTTAGAGAAATTTTCTGGTGTAAAAGGAACTTGAACTAGCAGGATACAATGCATAAACAATACTAAAAGATATATCAAAGAGACCACCCCAACCCTAAATGAAACTAATGTAAATTTTAATTGGACTGGAGTATTCACTACGGTACTTCAGGTTGCACGTTTCGGTGATTTGAATTTGAGATAGAATGTAATGCACTCAACAGACGTCTATAAATTTATTTTTTTATGTAAAACCATTTCTGCCTCAGTATAAATTACCTATAAGAATTTGCATTCACTGGTGGTCTGTAGATCTGTAGTGCTATCTCACCCGGATTACCAACATAAAAATGCCATTCTATGATTCTACCTCGTCTTGGAATCAACAATTCCTTTGTTGTTCCAGTGAACACGTGAGATACTCCAGCATATGCACCCCTATCCTTTATATAAACTTGATTGTTATATGTTGTAGTTTTCTCTGTGGCTTAAAAAGTGTAATAATAAAAAATACCCAAATAGTTTTATATTTGAAATAAGATATATAATAATATAAAGTTCCACATGTAAAAATACCCAAATAGTTTTATATTTGAAATTAGATATATAATAATGTAAAGTTCCACATGTAAACATGCCATGACAGACGCCCTAATTAGACATACATCAAATCAAAATAATTTTTGGCTAAAAATCTGTTTGTGAACCCGATCCAGGCAAAGATATCAATACCCGACAGATGATTAAAATTCGTATATTTTTAAAAAAAAAAAAAATGCTATTGCAATCAGTTAAGTTCTCGTATTAATAACATTTTAGACATTCATTTAAGTTCTCGTATTAATAACATTTTAGACATTTTAGATTGTTGTTAAGTTATATGACAGAAGAAGTCTAGAGCTGCGAATGGATTCACCAATTATTCCGATCTCCTTTACTTACCGACACAAACAGGCGGAGAGCCTGATAATCTACCATCAGCTTTACAGACTCTATCTAGATTACCCGCTGTTAATCCATGACCCTTTTCACACTCATATCTTATAGCACGTCCACGATATAATAATCTACGTCTACTATATAAGCGTGTATTCTTCGGGGTCACTGGCAAAGTACATCGTCGAGCTAAAATATGATATTATGCAATTAATACGCACAGTTCTCAGCGTCAACTGCCTTCATGTAGTTAAAAAATTAATTAATATATTACAAAATTTCATTCAAATTATTCTGAGCGGAGTTTTGAAAATATGTGACAATGCTTTTTTATTATCGTAAAAACGGTACATGTTATTCGAGACTTAGTCTCGCGTCTTCATTTTGTAACTGAATCATATATAAGAGTTTGCAAAGCGTTCTAATCTACTTACAATCGGAGACACTCAATGTCCCAGAGAGTTGATTATGGGCTTGTCATTCTATTACATATTTAAAGAATAGTTTATTATAATATTTGGTGCCAAAATAAAGACATGCAATAGGCAGATTTCATTCTTACATAATGCATCTTAAAGGAGCGTCAAACTTTTTTCATGATAGTAGCAATAGTTAGTACAAGATGGCCGGACCACAAATAAACAAAATATAACGCAACAAACCTACGAACATGGCAAAAGCGAGGGTAATCTTCAGTGTGGAATTGGCGGAGCCTTATGCTTTTTGTGAAGAGCCTCACCCCACCTCACCCCCGCCAAAGAAGAAGGAGAACAACAACACCGTAGGATTGGAGGATCGTTTTTTGATCCAAAAACATGAATATGAAGACACATGTGTCTAGTTATGGCACTACTTTCACACTCGTTGTAACAGAACAATTCCTTTATTACTGACTGTGCTTTGATATATTTTAACTTGAGGAGTGCGGAAAATAAAGAGATTATTCATGCCAACTTGGTAAGCCTTGTTGGAATGAAAAGAATGAAAACAGTACTTACTTTTGTGTTTATTACACATACCACATGTTTGAGAACATTCAGCCCAGGCAAATGCTGGTTGTGTAGTACACATAGTTGGTGTTTCTAGTAGTAATTTCTGGCAATTATTTAATCTATCAGCACATACAGACCTTTCTAAAACAGACCAATACACAAAATATGGTTATATATAAATTAATACAACATATGAATTAATATAAACAAATATGTATGTATAAATAGATATAAATAATTAATATGCAATAATTAAAATCATCTGAAATATTGCCATCAACTATATTTGATTTTGTAAGACCTCTTGTCGAGACCAAGGGGGTCGGATGACTGTAGGATAGCTTCTCATCTCCGATGTCTTCGATCAAGTTTGGCCAAAGGTCACGAGATGTATACAACACCAACCTTAGACATTCTACAGCATTTCAAATACACGGCGAAGAGAATTTTTTTCTTCTCAACCAAGATCATATTAGTATGACTTTTTTGACCAGACTGTATGTGGACAGGGTTACCAAAAAATTGAAGACGGCGTTTGATGGGGTGATATTTTCTTACCTTGTGGTTTAATTTTACACACAAATGAATGGCGATAATGATGACCACAGTAATTATCTTCCCATTCATTGTTATATTCTTCACCTAATAGTGCCACACAATGTTCCTGCTTATAACCATTATTAGGTGCCCCTAAAACAAATAGCATATACCGATAAGATATATATCGGCTGAAGATGGTGTTTGTTTTGATACTATTTTTTAATAAAATAAAAACACAATAAAATTATTATTGGGTCAATATATATCGAGATATTCTAGTAACGCGTTTCTAATTTAGTCATAAAGATCAATAACGATACATGTAATGATCACAATGCATCATAGAAATTATTATTTCGTCTGCAACTGAATCGAAACTATACTTCTTAGTCGGCATGCAACCTGACTACTTAGCAGAATGGTATCGAAAATTGGGTGTATTCCCGCGAAGGCGCAGTTACAGAGCGTGACCAAAATTAATCCTTCCCGTGAAGGCGCAGATATCGACGTGTCGGCTTTCGTTTGAAGGGAGACATGTTGTTATTAGGACCCAATTAACGGTGTTAAAGATTTTATGAATTTATGTAACTCTGAATTTTATCCACCAATTGCCAACTAACGATGAATATCATCAAATCACCCAAGTAGTATTCACCTATTCGCTCACTCACACAATAAGTGTCATTTTTAAAGATATAAAATTCCCTTAATGTTTGTTATATTATAGTTGTTTTTATTGGCGAAGTTAAATTAAATTTTTGTTATAGTATTATCTTTTTTATTTATTTGACGAAATTAAATTAATTTTTGTTATATTATAGTATAGTTATGTTTTTTATTGCTTATCTGATGCTAAAATGTTGGTTAATTAGTTACAGTGGGGATTATGAAAGTGTAAATTCTTATCATAACAATCTATAACACCATTGTTACGTTTTTAATCCATTTTAATCCTTAGGGCTGGATTCCCGTTAAGGCGTCGAAAACGACCTTTTTTAATCCGTTACGGTCAATAACTGCGCCTTCGCGGGAATAAACCGAAAATTGCCATCTCTCAAAATTTCAAGACGTTCTATTTCTAGCATTATACACATAGTACTACAATAATGTTTTCATATCTGCATTAGTGGTTTCCAAAATATGTCTCCTATTTTCAGTGAGTGACCCCCAAATACAAAAAGGTTGAAACCACAGGTCTGTTTTAGCATCAAGCGTTGTTAGTTACAAATCATAACGATGATATATTTATGCGTTATATTTTGTAGACACACTGTCTTAGTCGTGCTGTAAATTCCCGATAATTAACGACTGTAGGTATTCCATAAGTTACTAAATGAAATGAAATGGGGTTTAACGTCCTACTTTCTGCACATAACCTGCGCTAATGAAGACGGACATAAACCATACAGTGTGCTATGAGGGAAATCGAATTCCAACTGCCAAGGGATCTTTTAATTGCATGCCAATGTGTACACGGGACCTCGGTTTTTCGTCCCATCCGAACGATTAGACAGCTGCCCATGTCAGGCCGTCCGTCCTGCATCATTGACAAGGGTAAACCACGCCGGAAAATCTGCATGAACACTCGACCTCCAGGCTAGCGAGTCAGCGTCTTACCCACTTAGGTACAAGATCCCCTCACCCATAGGTTACACGTTTAACCATGACTGATGCATTGAATTGAGGAACTGATGATCGAACCTTTTTTAAAGTTGGTCCATGTTGCCGGTGTGCCATCAGACCACACAAATTCCCCTTCCTTCTCCAAGTCCGTCAATCCAATCCATATCGTCCTTAGCGGTACTCTAGAGTAAAAAAAGGTTTAATTATTGTAAAATTTCTATTAAGTTCAAATTACGCAATGGGGGTTTAACCATAAACGCCGTTTATAATTGTTTTCAAATATAAGTAACTTATGGACGAATCATGCGAAGACCTAAACAAGATAATAACAATTTAAAAGTTGGTCTAACAAGGGTTGTACAACGCGCGTAAGGCATTTCATTATCCAGTTATATGTCAGACATGATAATCGCAATGATCAAATAATCAGTGACATTTTGGCAAGACTTGTTCTTAAGTTATACAGCCGCCCCCTTGTGGAAAACGTACCAAAGAATTGCAGACATTAGACGGATGCAGAATAAAAAGTTAATGAGAGTATTATTTTCTCTGTGAACTGAACAGTTTCATTTTCTCAAATATATCCACCGCGACAGTTGCTTTAAAACTACCAAAAATTTAAAAAGGGTGAACTGGATATATGGAATGATGTGGAACATCAAAGTTTAAGAGGTGGTGGTAGTAGGGTATTTTGATACAAACCGGATAGACGTGACAAATTCTGCTTCTAATTTATCCTTTACTGTAGTCAAAATACCACCTTGCTGTTGACAGAATCGGTTGGCATCATTCCAGAACATTCCTTTGTTAAAATGTTTATAACATTGTTCTCTGAATATAGACCATCCATCTGGACATGCTGTATGAAAAACAGATATGGTTTTGGTGGCACAATCATTAATATATACAACCAACGGGAGAAAAGACCTAATATTAATTCGTTACAGTGTGCTATGACGAAATTTTTGCCCAGACAACAAGTGCAAAGGGTTATTTTACGTGCACGTGCAAGGTATACTTGGTAATTTGGGTGTTCATCCCATCCGAACGAGTTGACGCTGGTCCTTGTGAGGAGCTACGTCCTGCACTAGTGGTATGGGTAAACCGCGCCGGGACGGAATAGTGGGGTGTTAAACACCATTTTCGTTTTATTCTTGAGATAGCAATCGTAAGTAAGGATTTAATTCCTACCTCCACATACGAATCCACCAGACGTCCAGCTACCATCCGTCAAACACGAACGTGTTAACACTTCCTCTGCGTGGTTGCACCTACCATCAACCAAACATGACTGTCTTAAAGCCTGTGGAATGTAACACTTTCCATGAGAAATACAGGGTTCCTCCAAAGCTGCTTCTACAGAAGAATAATTACATGCATCTCCACGCAAACAAGACAGTAGATGGGCCTCCGTTTCATTGTGACACTCGCGTAAGTCCAGACATGTTTCTATGGAATCTGCCTTACTGACACACCACTTTTCATTTAAACATATACCTCTACTTTTATCACATGTCCCATTGATTAAGCACGATACTTGCTCGTGATCCCGGATCAAATCACATTTGTTGTCCGTCAAACAGCGCAGTGTTAACTTTTCTTCGTCACTATCACATCTACCGTCATGGATACACGTCTGCAGCAACTCTCCCATGGTTTGTTTACATTTACTGTCCTTTAAACATGCCATATTGAATTCGCGCTTAAGTTGTCTACATCTGTAGGTTATTGTGTCTCCAACTTTGTAGGATGATTTTATTGTTCCGACAATAATAGAATCATTTAGATCAGATGGAGGAAGACATCGTGCTTCACTTTCTGAAAACGTTAACGAATCCACTTATTAAAGGGACAATAACATTCTTGCTGGCTTGGTAGCTCCAGAAAATAAATAATACCCTTATTCTAAGTACTAGATGTTTAAATGTCCTACCTGTTGTGTAAATTATCCATTACAACCTATTTTATTTGTCCAGAGGGTTCGAAAATATTTTAAAATCCAAGTCACATTTGAAAAGGTTTACGTTAGACTTTTCAAATCAATTGGTTGAATTTTTCCAATTTTTTAAATTAGGTGTGTTAAGATGAAATTTATATCATCATTTAATTGGAATATTCTAAAATAATACGATTTGTTGACCAGAATGAAGATTGGGACATATTTTTCAGTTACAACAAGAGTGTTATTGGGGCTTTAAAGAATGTCTAAAGCTTAGCACAAAATGTATAAACAATTTCTATTTCAAAAGCCGGTTGGGGTGGTAAATAGGGGTGGTGGCTGAGGGTGGATAATGGTGGGTGGGGTTGGTTGCGCAGAGTGTTATAGATCATAAAATGTGTCATTGCAGTCATGGGTTTGATCCCAGGACTGTATATGACCAGGCATATCTCCGGCTAATTTGATTCTCCGACTCCTAACAACCCATGGGCGGAAGCGATGTGTTGAAATAAAAATAAGCCCTAGGTGACGTAGTGAGTACCGAACAGACGTCATACATCATTTCTTTCTGGCTAATCCCTTACAGAATTGATTTAAAGATCAATTATTTTTTGTGTCATGATTTATGTTTGTGATTTATGTGGCTACATTACTATTGCATGTTGTACATTAATATGGTATGTTTGTATATTAAATTTGTATGTAAATTACCTGTTGTAACTGGTGGTAAAGGCGGTAAATGTGATTGACATGTTTTAGCACAATTTGAAGCTGCTCTGGCATCTTCTAGACAAAATCTTTCTTCTTGTTTTACAAGCTCTTCGCAATTATCCAAATTATCATAAACTGGGCCTAAAATAAATTTACAAAATAGTTGTTACGGTCGGATACTTGTGCTAAAAAAGTTATATTCTTGAATCTTTCTTCGGATATAACATAAGATCCAATTTAATGACGACACAGTAAATGGGTGCTTTATTATAGCACTTATTGAAATTTGCGTTTCATTTGAGCCATCTTTATATTGTACCATTATATAACTATTTTAACATTCCAAATAAATGTAATGGAGTCATAGCTTATATAGCAATTGGCTGCTTTAATTGTATTACCAATCAATGACATAACAAAGAGAAAATGAACCCGATATGCAGATCTATAAACAACATTTCGTACCTTTTAAGCAGACGTCACAATATTGACGTTCGCAACCATCTTTTTCTATATAGCACCAGGGTTTTAATCCATCACCTGGATTACGACAATAATTACCTTCCAAACCATCGTCAAAATCACTGAAACAATTTTTAAAATATTTGTAAGTTACTGTCTATCTGTCCGTTTCTAAATAATATTAGTTTAGCGAAAACACCGATGGACATATGACAGAGATCTTTTCTTATTTTGATATGTGAAATAATTATAACGTGCCAAATTCTAAAGTCGTCAAGAAAATTAAACATATTCCGCTATCAGCGTTTGTAAGTTAGTTATTGCCCGGAAATAGGTTTCATTCAGCGAGGTTTACCCAGTCAGACATTGCCGGAAATGAAACGATATGAAATGGGGTTTAACGTCCTACTCTTCTTCACCTAACCTCACACCCTGCGCACTGTTACGTTTGATTAGAGGTAATCCCATTACTCACTGCTATAATGAGTGGATATTGTTGTTTTAAATTTCGATTGGTCAGTAGTCCGACTACCAACCAATGACTAGCTGGTCTACAAAAGCTTTACATTCAAAACGAGTGCCAATATTGGACCAAATATGTTTACTTAACGTTACGTCATGGCTCACGATTTTATTATGCCCAATTAAAACATGCATAGCAGAATACTGCAGTAAAACTAATTGCGTGACAAAGAGGCTATAAAGTCGAATGGAATGTAAACAATACTGTTTGGAAACGAACATACTTTCACCGTTTTTAATACCTTAAAGCGGAAATTTCATATTTTCTTAGAAAGTCAAAACATAATTATTTCTATGTCTTTTGCTAAAAAGGTTGTCAACTCATTATTATACGATCATGGGCAATATTTCAAAGGCATAAATTTCCCTGACACCGAAAATAATAACCCAATTACTTGAATTACCTCCCTTGTTTTCTCATTCCCCTCCATGCAATGGCGATCTTCAAACATTTGAATTTGAAGTTGAAAATGACATTTTGCCAATTTCTCAACTGGCAATAGTGAATTATAGGATCAATAGGATTATTCTTTAACAATGTAGGACTGTTTATAGATATCTATTTTAGGGCTTTATTTTAATATATTTTAAAAAATATAACTAAAAAATATGAAATTGCCGTTTTAAATCATTGTCCAAAGTTTTAGGGAAGACCCAGATTAAACGAAAGACTGTCATGTTGCTGTACTTAAGTGATAGATTTTATTGTTGCTGTACTTAAGTGTTAGATTTTATTGAACGAGAAGAACAGACATACGCCCGCAAAAGTTCAAGAATCAGAAGCTAATCCAGCAATGGCCAGAGAGGGAAATTTTGCCCAGGCCTACTCTTATATTGAATTCCAACTGCCAAGGGATCTTTTACGTGCACGCCAATTTGTGCACGGGACCTCGGTTTTTCGTCCCATCCGAACGACCAGACAGCTGTCCTTGTCAGACCCTCCGTTCTGCATCACTGACAAGGGAGGACCACGCCGGAAAATCAAGACGGACATTGCGGAAGATATGGAATATATGAAATGAAATGAAATGGGGTTTAACGTCCTACTGTTTTGCCCCTAAACCGGGCTAATGAAGACGGGCATATGCCATGTGCTATGAGAGAAATTTTGCCCAGGCAACGGTGCTACGGCATACTCTTATAACTGACAAGGGATCTTTTACGTGCACGCAAATGTGTACTCGGGTAAACATCCTCCATCCTGCATATGTATCGAGGTAGTTGACTAAAGCTGTTATTTTCAGAAGGAAACAGATCAAACCTACCCATGTTTAAACGGATGATGTGGACAGTGTGTTACTTCAGCCCACGGTAGACATGGAACAAACATCTCAGTTACATTTACTTTACCCCGATATGTCAGTCCTTTATCTTTTAAATTATAACACATACTTTCAGCTGAAAAAAAAACCAAACCAAATACATTCATTGAAATATTTGGTAACAATATATCCGGTGTGAAGAAGAAGTCGACTTCTTTTTTGATGACATAATCGTGGGACTTTTATTATCTGTTCAAGAACTAGTGTTATATGTAAACATAGAAAGAATGGCTTACGTGTTATTAAAGATATTTTAGCTTTAAATCCACGCCTCTGTACTGTCATAGACGTCCATAGTATAATATTTATGGTATTAAATATACTCTGATAATTTCCTCTCTCCCACGTTCCACACATACTGAAATTAGATTTTAAAAAAAAACATTTGTAACGAAAGGTTAAACCATTCTTGCAGAATCGATACATATTCTTGGTTGTCTTTAATTAGAAGCCGCTAAACATAAAAAATGGCCTGCGCTTAAAAAAAATAAAACAATATTTTGTATTCAAATTATGTTTTTTATGAAAGGGCTGTTACAATGATTCCTTAAAACTGCATGCAAATGTAATCTGATAATATTTAGCTACTCACCCAATGCCAGTCTGTCCAGTATGTCCTAATCCTAAAGATAATTTATCTATGCATGGCTTTAATACAGTTGTTCCTGCTTCAATATCAAAATCTTCAAATGTTAGAAGAAGTCTGTTATTAGCTGGGGCCTGAAAAATGGATTAAATTATATAAGTTTTCCTGCTTTACCAGGATTACGAGCAACAATGGTCAACACTGACTATACTTTGCACAGCCTCATCAAAAAAAAATAGCCTAATAAACCCAAAAATAAGAAGCTGTAAGTAGCTTGGTGAATAGTCTGGTCTGTACACAACACCAGAAACCACTTAGAGGTAATTTATTTTTCGCGTGTCACCAGAAAGTAAATTTTGGTCATATTTAGTTTGTAAATGGATAGGGTGGGTATAAGATGAATGAATCACCAATAACGTTGTTCAATTATTAGGTGGATATGAACACCGACGTCTTAACTAGCAATCACCATTTGTCTGAATGAACATGTCTACAACCCAGATGCCTGTGTATTGACAACATTCCGATATTAAGCTGTTCGTTGTAAAAGAGTTGAGCAAGTTATTCTTAATTTCATTTGCTAAAGCGATCCCTTTTTCACTCACAACTGGAACTTTCCCTGTATAACGACTTTAAGAACATACCTTTATAAGCCAATGGCATTCCAGGTTTCTACTGTAATTCCCCGGATAATTTGGTGAGGTTATAACAGTTTCAGTTGTAAATTCATCTAGATTAATTACCTCGCCACAGTCTAAAAATAGAAATAGTCTATATTACATCATCCTGTGTCTTTTCTATAAACAAAAGACCAGCTGTGCAGTAAATATGTCCCATTTTATAATATTCTAAATACATGTATAACAATTCTGAAGAGTACTAAACAATAAATTTACAAAATAATTTTATTATAAGATATCAACAATCAGTTAACTAGAGAGGGCATATTATTGCACTTAGCTTGTTGTGTAAATGTGGAACAAAAACATCTTTAAAAGTATTTGGATAGCAATCATTATTTGTATGTTTCTTCATCGAACTGACAACATTTATTGACGAAAATCTGGGTGGTACATGAAGTTTTGGGACTTTTTCGATCCCAAGGTCAAAGGTCGGGTCAAAGGTCAAGGTCCCATTCTAAGGTCAAAGGTCGGGTGAAAGGTCAGTGAATTGCCCATTCATGGTCATGACCTTTAATTTGCCGCGCAGACCCGAGGCCCCACCATGTGCCCGGGAGCACCCGACTCAGTAGATATTTTGGTGACCTTGACACTTTCAGATGACCTTGACCTAGCGGGGTCATGTGGGTCGAGATGACATTTTGGAAGGTCACGGTCCAGTGGCTTTATTAGATGGGCCCCTAGGGGTTAAAAACCAAAATACTTCCGGGTCAAGGTCACGACTTTTGGTTGACTATTTTAAAAAATGAAGAACAAATGTTGGGTCTGTCTATCGGGTCACCAAATCCCGGGGCGATCGGAAGACGTTTTTGGGCAAATTTCCCTAGAAAGTCAAATAGCTGAGCATTAAATCGATGTGGTCTAAGGGCAGATAACTCACCAACCCAAAACCGGATCTGACAACCTTGAGGTCATGGTTATGTAAACTAAATTGACCCCTGGGAGTCTCGTGGTGACCTTGGTTTAGCAATCAGAGGTCAAGGTTCGAACTGCTGCATATCACTTGTTGATAACATTGTGACAACTTTGTGACAACAACCTGTATAATGACTTAAATCTGACAGCGAATATTGGTTGACAACAACCTGTATATGACTTAAATACAACGTCGAATATTGGTCGAAAACACGTTGTCCAACGTCACGACCAATATTGACGTTGTGACAATGTTGTAACACCGTTGCATGCCTGCTGGGAGGGCGTATGATTTACTTACTATAGTCTAGTGGTTCGTAGTAACAATAATATATGAGAAATTCACGTCCTCTATAGATGCTACTTCTGGGTACACTTCCATTCAGCTGAGATATACCAGTATCAATGTTGTCAAAAACGAAAAACTCCAACAGATGTGACATACCTGAAAATAGAAACCAAACAAGAAAATGAACACCACGAACGCCCGTTATCATAAAACTCAAACCCAATCAGACTTTTTTATTAATCACAATACCCGTCAAATTGACAACTTCGACCACGAGCAGACAGCCGTATCCTACTCGCCACAAAATCAACATAAAATAAAAATTAAACCATGCATCTACTATTGTGTATTCCACTCCTATTCGGACGACAATCTACCCAATCCAATACATCCGCGAAGTATAGCCACGCAGAAGCGGTACCGGGAGAATAATCATGCGTACATTCTATCTTGCAGCTGTCAAATACATGATATCAAGATGTAACGATCATATGAAGATTGAGCTTATTAACAGCTGAAATTTAAAGTAAGTATATTACCATGCTACATACCACTGACTACCTGGCAAGAATCACCACCAAGAAATTTAGCTTGAAACAGGATCATTGGTTTATCATTAGGCAATTCAATTGGTTGAGATTCAAGACCATCGTCCCGACAACAAAATTGAATCAATGTATCCTTTCCATATTCACCGTCTGGAAGTTCACCGTGATTACTGTTACTCATCCGTCTAGAACGTATCTCATTATCAAACTGAATAAATCCACTCTTAAAGCCTAATAAAATAAAGTCATTCAAATAATTCAAACTAAAGGTAAAATAGAGAAAGTGTTTAATTAAATCGTTCATTGATGTCATTGCAAATGCTTGCTAGCTCCCCTAGACGAAGACTCTAGTCCTGAAAGATGCAACATTAATACCCCAGTATTGGTAATTCTTGGAATGCGCGAGGAGGCTAAAGATGCTACCGAGATCCGTGCTTTTGTTCTGTGAGTTTAGTTCTGAACAAATCCCGATGAACAGCCTATCCGTTATACGGTCAAGGGGTAATACGAGTCTTTTGTCATTAATAACTCACCTATTGGACATTCGCCACCTTTTCTCAAGATACAATAGGAACCTCTCGGCCACTCTCCACCTAATGGAGAATAATTCTTACTCGTACAGAAGTAGTAGGTGTGGCGTTTCCACGTGTGTGCCCCTTTTAAGTGAAGACGTCTACCCTTCGGTTCTGACCATGTATATTTATGCCAATTTCTTCCATCACTCCAATGTGTCAGAGATCCTTCGTCAAATCGACCGTCCGGGCATCCAGTATGTGCTGCTATAAGTGTATAGTGACCCGAAGGCCATTTGTATTCCTTTCCTTGAAATTAAAACATTGAACATTGTAAAATGAATATGTTCTAAGGCTATGCATTAAGTAACCTACTACTAGAGATTTGATAATCGGAAGAACACTTCCATTCTAGGTTGATTATCATTGAGTTATTTCGACAAAAAGAGCACGCAAGGCCCAAAAGAACATTTTACACCAATCGCATTTGTAGAAGCTAAATTATATATGTTTTTCGAAACCATGTTTGGAGTCCTTTAACCAAATGCACCAAGATCTTTGTTAAAAATAGGGTGGACTTACTTCGTTTCAAAAAGGTATTACAGCTGGTTGCAGGATCTAAATGCAGTGGACACATACAGTCACATTCGCCATTTACGGTTGTTATAAAACCATCATTAGCACATATTTTATTTAACCAATTACACATTCTTGCTGAAAAAGTTTGGAAACGTTAATTAAAGTAGCCAAGTCTCTAACTCAATATCATCAAAAATCTTTGACATTGAAAACACGAATTATTTGTCAATTTAAATCAACATTGATGCTGTGATCTTACCGGAAAAGATGGACTTCTGATATCCAATATAAGACAAAATAAAACATTTTACCATTGGTACACGAATCGTGTACCATAATGCGTTCCAGTCCCAGTTTTAACTAGAGACTAGAGGGACGAGGCTAAACACGTTGCACCAAATCAAACGGCGTATATAGACTGGAATAACCAGACGCTATAAATTTGTGCTTGATTTAGACTGTTGGATTATTTCGCCAAACATAACTGATTTGAAATTAGAGTAAAAATGGAAACCAGTTTATATACATTTATATTACAGAATTATACGCGTTGCGACCCACTTGTGTCAATTTAACTCCTTTAAATATACGATTTAGTAGACCTTCTGACTGATACACAGTTTAAATGGGTTTTATCACACTCAACATGAGAAGTGAAATTGGGTTTAACGTCCTACTGTTCTTCCCCGACTGGGCTAATGAACACAGAGCAATAAGAAAATAAGTGTAATTAATCTCTAGACCCATCTAATTATTGAAAACTTTCAAACGTTTTTTTTTCAAAACAACCATACGAAATGTAAATATTCGAATAATTTGCTTGCGTGACATGAACCGGGGGAACGCAAAAAAAAAACAAACCCCCAAAAAACATATACAGGGGTGGGATGCAAACTATGGCACTTAATTGTTTCGAGGACAAATAGTATGGTCTAAATTACACACGTTACACCACCCAGATACATATGACACCCTCCCCTTCCGCCATGTCAAATCTAATTATCTGTATAAATTTACGGTATATACCTTACCTGCACATCTATGATACCAATTAATATCACGTAATGGATAAAATCTACTTGTCCCTGTGGTCAGACCGCGGACTAGATTACTCATTGTAGGTCTATAACTGTTTCTGTACATCTTAAAAAGGTTAAACGTTTATCAAATGTATATGAATTAATGAGGTGAAAAGAAATTGGGGTTTAACGTCCCACTGTTGAATTCCATTCAAATAATTAAAACCAAGAAATTCCAACTGTCACGGGAACATTTACGTGCACGACAATGTGCATAAATACGGAACCTCTTTTTTCGTACCATCCGAACGACTAGACAACTGTCTAGGAGAACCAAACCAGAAAATATGGATGAACTTTCTCGGCCAATGCAGGGATCGAACACTGGACCTCCATGCTAGCGAGACGGCGTCTTACCCCACCGTGACCCCACACAGAATTAGGATTGTTGTACATTGATTTTATTCAAAATTCCAATACTTTGTATTAAATGATGTTCTGAGAGCGAAGAGTATGTGTTTTTTCAACACACAATTTTACCCCACTTGTAACAGCAGAATATTGATATATGTAGTACTTACATAAGTTGGATAATGCATCATAGACGTCATATCATACATATAATCCACTACATTACTTTCTGGTTCAATCCTATAGACATACAGATAATCTACAAAAATATACAACCACATTAATATTACCCAACAAACAAATAGTGTCTCACAATTAAAATTAATTTCTTAAAAAAAATATCATTGATTAGGTCATTATAATCACTTGACCCTAGCTTTTGTTTATTAATTAAATCATTAATATATTAAAAAAATACATTTACGGTTTGGTTGGTTGGCAATACCTACTTGGTCTAATCTCCTTCCAGTTAATTCTGATCCAACCCTCAGCATGGTTGGAACGATGGCTGTGGAACAGACCAAGAACATGACCGAGCTCGTGAATACAAGAATACTGAAATAAATATGAAATATTTTTGTAACACCGATTGGAATCTTAATAAAGTGTTTCCGTTTAATGTTCGACTTTTAAATTAGAAAAATCTACCCCCCCCCCCCCAAAAAAAACCGCAACAAATATCATATGTTAAATATTTACCCTGTCACAGCAAGAACAGTCCTGTTGATGTCTTTTATTGCCCACGTCAGCATAACACCTACAAAATATACAATATGCTAGTAATATTAAAAATCAATATTCAGTTTGAATGTCCTAGTGTATGATCGGCTATACTATTCGTGTGTACAAACAATAAAAAGTACCACTATGAGATGTGAACCTTGTGGAAAGCCTATGTATAGAGAATCTCGTACGAATCTTTTCTTGGTATCAAAAAATATCAAGCACATCTACTAACCTACCTGATTTAATTGTGTTCTGGGGCTTTTGGATGGAGCTTGTTTTGGCAACCTTACAATCTCCAAGAGGTTGGCGGTGGAGTGGGATTCTGGAGATAATTTGGAGATAATTTGAAGTCATTTATTTATGACAGTTTGCATCTATAGAAATTACCAATACTCACGATCCTTTATTGACGAATCTAACATAACCATCATGGTCTAGGTTATAAGTTGAACGGGTGTCATTCGTCAGTGGCACAAACGTTATACAAGTATATTTCTGGACGTAATCAATGGCGGCAAGAATTTCATTTTTCGCGCTTGCATCTGATAAAAAAAAACACATTGAAGGCATAATATTCAGTTAGTTAGGAAAAAAATGAAATTAACAAAATACTTCAATCAAGTTCTACTATTTGGTGCACCGACTTGGGAAATGGACTCTTCGTTGTGAAATAACAATACTAAGACAAAATCAGATTTATTTCGTAAGGCCGCCTTCAGATTTCGTCATAGGTAAGCAGGGTTAGCACTAACAATAACCCAAGACCTAAGCCTTAGCCTTACCCTAACCCACAATCCTGTGCAATAATCACACGCCCTAACCACCCAGTTTACATCTCGTGACTTTTGTAATATCTGCAGGTGACCTTGTGAAATAGATCTTGTTGGACAAAGGCCGTGTTTGTGTGTTCCAAACTCATACATTGATTATACGAATTGTAATTTAAACGAATGGTTTATCGTATTATGATAACTAAAAAAGCCATCCTTATATATCTTTATTTATGGATTAAAACATCCAATCCGGGATTTCTCAACTAAATTCGACTTAATAATACATTATAGTCCAGAAAAAAAAGTTATGTCTAGATTTAAAATCCTAGTTAAATATTGAATAAATTTTAAAACCCGTTATATACCGCCCACCAGTCACTAACAGTAAGCTTATTGACACAACTCCTGAAGAGAGTTATTGTAAAGACATTGAATGATCAGATGTAAACTTTTATAAAATTATTAACTCTAATAAATGTAAATGTATGCATTTTTTAAAAAAGAAGTTAAGATCAAGAATAATATAATTTTAAACATAAATCAAAAAGTACTAAAACGAGAATATTAATGTCCAATATTCCTCAACTAAACAGAGATTAGTTATAGACCTTATAACTGAATAATCATGGTGACAAGATAGGCATTGTGTCAATACTATGCACAATAAAAATCTATATTTTCACACGACCTGTCTGCAAATCTTTAGGTGCATTACCTATTGTTTGTTTACAGGTGAAATGTAGACAAAAGTCAGATCAGCCGAACAATAAAAATAAAGTTTAATATGTGAATAGTGTATTAACTACGCATCACTGATTTTATAAATACAGTATAGCTATTGTTAACGCTCTATACTTGTTCT
The DNA here is from genome assembly GCA_948474765.1 of Patella depressa. Lineage (NCBI taxonomy): Eukaryota > Metazoa > Mollusca > Gastropoda > Patellidae > Patella > Patella depressa. The sequence goes on from OX419717.1 coordinate 60,251,013, forward strand.
ACCCAAACCACTGCCTTTAAATATTTCAATTTCATGCATAAGAGATGCACAGATTTGAATATATATTGTGTAGACAGTGGTATCTGTATAATTCAAGAATTCTTTGGTGGTATTTGGAAGTGTTTAGTTAATATTGGGTGGTATTGGATAGTTTTGGGTTAATGGTCATGGGCGAATATGTACGACCATTTATTTTTTACCTTTCAAAGTTAAATCATGAATTCCTGTGATGATTGTCATTATAGTGGATTTTATGTTATTTAATGAATAAACATAGAACTGATACATACCAATACTCGTATCATATATGTAAGGAACTATTCCATTGGTCCATTCTTTGTCCTTGATTAACATTCGTTTGTGACGAACCAATGGCACGTCATCATGTTTCTGGAAAAGACAAACATATAATGTTAATTTCAGGGGGATTGTGATGAATTGTGATAACCAGTGACCAATTTTGTGGCCATTAAAAACATCCCGCCCAATATAAAGTAACCAGCTGACATGTTTCTCAACTTCGTTTACCATGTAACTAATAACATTTAGGTAAAGTCATGTAGGCCTGCAACTCAATCCATCAGAAAAGATACCCTTTTATCTTCGAAATATTACATTTCAATTAACAATAAACACATTCTCTAGTTAATGAAAGCCTGGTAACATAATTATGGTTTGCATTTTCTTTTAACAGTCATATTTGAAACCCTAATAAATAACGAAGAGTGACATTATCAAAACTACTTATTACACATCTGATTATGGGAAACGTCTAAAACTGCCATCAATGTTTATTGTGTTTACATGAAATATAAATGTATGATAAAGAGTTTCTATAAAATACAAATTAGTTTTAGTTTTGTAATAGAGATGGGGTCATTTCAAAATTTATGAACTACTACATTGTAAAAGCAGCCATTTCAGTATAAATGGATTAGGAATAAATCAAATTCATCCCCGATTTTATAGAAATAATGGGACATGTTAGATTTAATCAAAAATCGGATACAAATTGTCTAGTCCAGTTAACATACAAAAAATGGGAGTGTGCCCAAACAAATTGATAGACAAGGTTTTTTGATGGTTGTGTTTGGTGTAATGAATGACATCCTAAACGTTTACCAAAATGGGACTTCCGCAAAGTTCCTAATTTTGAGATTAATTGTTAGGTCTTTTACTACATCGGTAAATTTATAAAAAGGGAGGGGGGTGGTCACACAGTCTTACATAAATGTTAAAGTGTGTTTTGTGTTTCTTTTTAAAATCCGTTACAGTTTGACATTGCTTTACACTTTCTAGAAGGATATTCCAGAGCCACGGTCTTAACACACTGAACGATCTTAAAACATCGGGTTGCTTTTCAGTAAATGTGCAACTTTTGCTAAAATACGCCTTAATATCCAATTGCTGGGCTTTACAGCTGTATAGTTCGTAACTATACAGGAAAGGCAAAAGTTCAATACGCATGACGTCACTGCTGCTTTATGTGACAAATTTAGAATATTGTACAGGCGTCTGCAGATGCTTATGTCGACATGGTAAAGGCAGCTATTGAAGTAGTAGATTTGCAGTCCATGAAATTGATTGGGGAGGAGGCATATCTTCTAATACTGAGAGCAAATAATAACATTCATGAAAAAATATTATATTTTCATTCAGTCAAAAAGAGTGAAAAATCTGTGTATGGTATAGTTTGTACCAAGAAACTTCTCACCTTTTGAGTATGTTTCCAAGCCATGGCATTGACCAAAAATTGTTCCAAAAGCTTATTAAAGGAGATCATGTAACAATAACAGATAGCCGGTTCATGTAGTACTATTACGTTATGTCCTTCTGTGGTCGCCATTTTACAGTTGGAAGTGATAATGCTGTGCTACAAGCACCTTTCCCGTGTGGTAAACTTTTGGAATGTTATAATGTACATCTAAATAAACGCAAAAATGCAAGCCATTGTGGTTGACGGCAAGAAGACAATAAAGTGTTTTCTGGAGGACTTTCATTGAAAAAAACCACAGAATTCTCGACGGTTTAACCGCCTACTTTCTTGCATCAATTGGACTAATGAAAACCGCGAAACTGTCTCAAATGGTCAGTAAAAAGACATAAAACAGAAGAGATACTTCAGATCTGGGCCATGAATTCGCGAAAGATCCAATTCTAATTCATCAGATATCTAATCTGTCAAAATGGATCGATAAAACCGAAAATTTCCACTGGACTGCGTTGACAAATATTCATATGATTCGTATTAGGAAGATATTAAAATATTTTTTGCTCCATATCATTGCTACCGTTGGGTGTTGGCTTTGATCAGGACAGTTTTGCTAGTTTGAGACTATCGAATCATCATTTTGTTTGGCGCAATATAACCCGGTTGGAGCTGACGGTGCCATAAAACAACATTTCATTTCATTTTAGCTGATGTTTACTGGGCACACCTCTGTTGAGGTAGTGGTAGGGTCAAAAAAAAGTTCAGGGAATAACAATTAGTTTTTCTTGAACTACACCGCTAGGCCTATCCTACGATGAAAAATGAAAATGTTTTACCGAGCCCTTTTCTAGAAATTTATAGTTAAACAAAAAAGTAGGAAATTTGGTCAAGTTCCGCAAAATTATAATTGGCCAACGGTTTTCGAGTGACAAATTTCAACATTCCCGATAGAAACAAAAAGTATTCATTGACGTGGACGTCATCTGATTCCACTGATTCGAGACGACACAGATTTTCGCAAAAGTGTCCCCGCATTTGGAGATCGACCGTCCGGGACAGTTCGCGGCCGATATTTTCCGGGAAAAATATAGTTTGCCTGGAAAATTCTGAAAGCGTGCATTGTCCTGATGTAGCTACCGTCAATTATAACACGCCATTTGCCTCGTCGCCAAAATGCCTCGAGAGAAGTGCAGCCACAAAGAAAACAGACGGAAGGTATGTCTAATTTGCTTCCATAAACGTGCTAGTATTATTGAAATTGCCGGCGAAAAACTCTTGTGCTGAGTTAGAAAGTTTTACATCGAAAATTTCGATCCGTCTGATTCCCGTCTTCCATGCGCTATTTGTGGGTTCAAACAACCACCATTTCCCCGAGGTCGACCATCTCAGCCAAGACGAGAAGGTAATTTGGCATCTCCAAGGCCGAAAACTGTTTGCAGAGGAGAGAGAAGTGGGGTTTAACGTCCACTCGACACAAACCAGGTCATTTTGGGACAAACATATGGTTTCATTTTATTTCAATAATTCGCTTGCGCGTAGGGTCTTTAGCAGTGGGAGGAAACCGGAGGAAACCCACGGGGTTGAGAAGGCGCCCCTATCTCCATGCCACATACGCTCACACCAGGGCTCGAAACTAAACTGTTTGCAAACGGTGCTTTCAGCCAGTTGGTGAAGGAATTAATCATCCAAAGCCATGCACCGCTAATGATATATGCTCGGGAAAACCTAGCAAATATAAAGGATGTACCCCGGGCCGCGGATCTTGCAGCATCGGAATTGATAAAATAGAGGGCCTCAACCAGCGACAGTTGTTTGATCAAAATAGGAACAAGGGGTGCAGATCTTTCAATACAAAACCCTCGAAATAAGCAGCCCAGTCGATGAGATTGGGCGTTTCCACACATCGCTTGGCCTTTCGCTAAATCAAACGGAAAAGGCTCATTGACACATCGCGTGCGAGAGACAGAGGTCTGGAGTCATTTTTCTAGACTGTAGTGCTCGATCTTGATTCGTCCTTGAAAAATACATCAAAAGTGAAAAGGTCTGTGGTATACTGCCATGATTTGACCGGATTGATCACGTGATAGATTTTCGGGGTGGTTCTGTGGGTGACTACATGATAAAAGTCGGCATAGACGGTGGTGGTTCTTTTCTGAAATTCTGCGTTAACATTGTCTGTACACCCGACGCCATCAGGAATGAAAGATCACTATTATACGACTACAAGAATGTCATGCGTATATTATTGCTTACTCATCTTATGTATGCGTATGGTAATCACAGGTGCCCTATCCATTTACCAATGTTACATTTCGATGGATACTATGAATGGATAATTTCTCATCTGACGAAATTCAAGTGATTGGAAGCAGTTTTTACATGGGTAGTCTTTCCGAAATCACAGAATTTTGCAGTTATTTGTTAAATTGTGAATTTCTGGAAAAGGGCTCGGTAGAACATTTTCATTTTGCATCGTAGGATAGGCCTGGAGATCTAATTCAAGAAAAACTAATTGTTATTCCCTGAACTTTTTTTTGACCCTACCACTACCTCAACGGAGGTGTGTGGGATATTTGTTTTTATTTATGTATATATAGATAATTTGATTATTTGTTTCTAGTTTGCCGACGTGCCATTAAACCATATTTCTTTCTTCTTTAAATTATATGTTTATATATTTTACAATAATCCTATCCCCACCATTTCAGTTGAGTCATTTAGGTTGAGCAACTGGTTTTTATTGAACCTATACAATAGAACTAACAATATCACACTGTAATATAATCCAGGGCTAACATTCTGTCTATTCAAAAGCCGCCCAATGCATGCTAAATAATGAGTTGGGTCTACCGTCTTAAAGTGCAATAACGGGGCGGTTTACATACTGTGATCATTAATAAACAGTTAAGAAAGTAAGGATTTTATAGGTTAAACCCAGATTTTTGATCCTTGAATTAAAAGTAACAGAATAGAAATTTAGAGGAAATAACGATCCCCAGTGGCATTATTGATACTACCGATATTGACTAATAATTCTTTAGATCACGTTTGAAATTGTTGAGGCATCCCAAAAACCCCCTCACTAAATACTGGTGAACTCATTAATTACATATTAGCAATGGATATATTTCATCTTCATCTCTTCTTAAATATCACATCCGTCTTAATCATCACTTTGACATACTATTCAAGTGTATATTCAATTTGATAAGTTTATTTGCGTACTTGTTCAAAGGGTTGTATATAGGTTATATTTTATATTTACGACGTTTCGGACACCAACGTATCGACCACAGGGAATTTAAAACCCAACCATAGTGGCAAAGCCTAACCCTAACGGAAAAAACCTAGCCACAATACTGTTCCTTATAACGGCCGAAACTAACACTAATCATTAGTTAGAATTTATTTAACTTCTTTGGCCTTAACCTTCTTGGCTGAAACGCTGGTCTACATTATAGTAAAGACTTCCTGGCTTCTTATATGTGTAATACTATTAACAAACATTATTAATTTTGATTTATCTTATTGCCTATCTCCTGTTTCCAATAGAATCTTTTTTTTAAAAAAAATATTAAACATTACACGGAGGATAAACATATTAGTTTCATACTTCCGAGAAAAGTCCATTCGATGTTCATTTATTGACGTATGGTTATGTAAATAATAAGATATATTATATATATATATACTTACAGCTAGAGAATGGTCACTACTGACCACATGTTGGACAAGTACTACTACAGTAATATAGAAGTATAACAGTATCCTCAACTCCATGTTCTAATCTCCACCATTCTGATTTCAAATATAACCACTTTCTCACCAAACTTTTATACGACTTTCCCCGTATAAAAAACTCTATAATCCCGTCGAGTCAATCATACCAGTGAGTAGAGATAGATCATATATCTATTATTCTGGTAGATAGTGAGGGTATTACACTAGGTGATATTGTATTGATATGAATAGTCCAAGCTTTCAACTGATATTAGGCACGATATAAATAAATGTAAAGACTTTCCATATACAAACAGATATATCCGTCCATTACATCACTTACGGTCTTCCCGTAAGCGAAATGACTTTAATATATATACACCTAGTTTTCTCCGGTATGTTTTAAAATATGTACAATGAAATCTAACGGAACATAATTCCAGAATAAAATTTAGATACAGCGTGTAAACGACATGATCAACGATTCGCGTATTCTTATGTAATATTTGAAGTAAACTTAAGTAAATCTTTACGTGTCCAAGTTCCTAAAATAGTTATTTGGAAATCATTTTCATATAATGCCATATATAAATTGTCTGAAAACTGTCCTATAGCATTGTTTTCAAAATAATTTTTCGATGAGAGAGAGAGAGAGAGAGAGAGAGAGAAAGAGGGAGAGAGAGAGAGGGAGAGGGGTGGGTGGGGTGTTTCACTCCACGCCCACTATAATCATTTCGAGACTTACAAACTTTATTACTCTGTGGTACTTGTTATATCAAAAATTAACACTTTAAAGAAATTTTTTTTTTCGGGTCCGATACATGTAGCAGAGGCTTAATGTGTATATAGCCTACATGAAGTCCAAATATTTTGATACAAAATATGTTGAACTAATCAAAATCCCCTTGTGTATATAGGAATGAAGAAAACGGCAACTGTCGGCTATAATCGCTGTATGAATATCATCTTATTTAATTCGAAAAACAGATACCAGAAGTTTATCATTAACTTCTAAACGGGTTTATAGACGGTATGAAGTACAAATCTCTTAATTAAAACATGTGGGAATTGTTCTTTTCTAGATTGATGATGTGTTATAATATAATAATTTGCCATACTGAACTGTTCAAGTTCAAGTGGGGTGATACCTATAATTTAAATTAATTTGGGTATTTTGATAGATTCGTAAATGAATTAAATGTTTAAAATCAACGAACTTTTATATAAATGTAATAAAAAATTTATTTAGCAAATATACCTCATGGTGGTCTTCTCTTGTACATCGATTTGAAACTTTTGTGTCGTGAAGGGCATTGCCATTTGTTTTGTAATTTTGGGATGTTGTGTCCAGCGATGGATTTCTTTGTCAGTTGTTTTGTTCATTGCTTACTAAATTTGCCTGGGCTATACTGATGCATAAACTAAAAATCTAACTTCATTGATTAAGATAACACATAAGTTAACTGGACAAGTACACCCTACGTAAAATCAACATAGGTTTTGTACATGAAGTAGTATGTGCTTGGCTTAAACATACATTATGCACGAGCTAAATCTGCCTATTGCAGGTCTTTCTTTAGGCCTGAAATGGTTTGTAAACTATTAATTAAATATTTATTAACAAAACAAGGCCATAATCAACTAGGGATGGCATCGGATACTCGAGATTTTAACTAGATTAGAACAAGTCGCGAAAAAAACACTGTCCTGGTAACCGCTATGCACTCATCTTGTCAAAACTACAAACAGTTATAATTTAGCTCAGAATGAAGTAATTTGAATGAAATTTTCAATATTCTCTTTTTTATCTTCTATTTTTGAATTATTATAGCAACTCTTCATTACACTCTAAACTAATGTATAACAAAATCTAACTTAAAAAATAATGAATGTATGTTTAGGTTTAGCCCCCACCTTAACATCATGCACGCTTTAGGGTTGGTAATAATTGTTGCTATATATCGATCAGAAACACCTATAAAAATAGGTTGCCAGGCAACGAAACATACGCCCACCAGCAGCTAAATCGTCCGGGCAGTCAACAAGAGTTGTCGCATATTAAGTAATTATCAAAAATCATTAGGAACCAAGATCTTTGAGTTACAGACATGCATTTCAAGTTTCATCAAATTCGGTTCAAAATTGTGACCCCTACAGTGTTCACAACCTTGACATACCATATTTTTACACTTTTCGCGTTCAAACGGCGGCCATTTTGTCCGTCAATTTTGGTCCGATTTTCACGAAATTCGAACACAACCTTCTTTACGGTGTAACGGTGATATAATCATACGGTTTTTCAAATCGGATAATAATTTTGGCCTCAAGAAGTACCACAAGCTAAAAAGGGCGATTTTTCGTACAATCAGGGGCCATAATTCAGTAAGTTATCATCCGATATGCGCAAATATCAAAAGGAACCAAGATCTTTGAGTTATAAACATGCATTTCAAGTTTCATCAAAATCGGTTTAATATTGTGGCCTCTACAGTGTTCACAACCGTGACATACCATATTTTTACACTTTTCGCGTACAAACGGCGGCCATTTTGTCCGTCAATTTTGGTCCGATTTTCACGAAATTCGAACACGACCTTCTATACGGTGTAACGGTTATATAATCAGACGGTTTTTTAAATCGGAAAATAATTTTGGCCTCAAGAAGGACCACAAGCTAAAAAAGGCGATTTTTCGTACAATCAGGGGCCATAATTCAGGAAGTTATGATCCGATTTTCGCAAATATCGAAAGGAACCAAGATCTTTGGGTCATAAACATGCATGTCAAGTTTCATCAAAATCGATTCAATATTGTGACCTCTACAGTGTTCACAAGCTAAAAACGTGATTTTTCGTACAATCAGGGGGCATAATCCATGAAGTTACAGTCCGAGATCTTGGGGTGATAAACCTATATATCAAGTTTCATTGAAATCGGATAAAAATTGTGACCTGTAGACTGTTCACAAACAATTGTGGACGGACGGACGGATGGACAGTGGCGACGACAATATACGTCCACATAAAAATGTGGGCGTATAAAAATAGTTGCTGCTCATAGAGAAAAGTTGTTTTTAGTTGCCATTGATATAAGATGGACTTATTTCAGTTTTTGTCAAATCTATGGCCTTATATGCACATAGCTTTCTTCAGATAAAAAATTTGATGCTGAAAATAGTTAAATGTATTATCAAATCAGTGTATGTCATAATCTTGATTTGCCATGGATGATTGATCGACAATATATCACCTATCAAACAAGTATTTTATTCGTCTATTTTATTGACAACATTTTTCAATGAATCATTTTGTGTTTACACTGAATTAAAACTAGTTTGTGGTTCCTATACTTAAATTATTATAAACAAAACAACACACTAGAAACCAAACTGTACAGATCATTCAAGACTAGAAGTCACCTTCTTCCATACATAATAGTTATCACAAATAAATTATTAGTTAACTGTAACCCCCCATTCATTCAATAATACATATGCATCAATATAACAAAAAAAACCAGTGGAATAATTATTAGCTATACAATAACATCACAAATTTATGTACATCTCCCCACCCCCATATACTTCACATGACATTATACAGACACTGTGTTGGGTTTTATATCCAAGATATTGATTTCATTATATTTCACTTGATAGAGTGCTCATTTTTTAAAACACATTAAAACATGGTTAACATTCTAACGCTGAGAGAACGAATAACTTCCCACCTACTTTTGATAGTAAAGTAGGCTGTTCTGATTTATAATTCCTAATAGTATATTATGTACATACCAGTATATATTTATATCACTAGTATCAATACCTATATAGATTAACATACTCTAATTGCTATTTTAATTTCATCAGATGCATAAAATACAGGATATACTGGACATCAACTTGGTGTCCACTATCACTAATTATAACTTCACACATATATTCTCAAATACACATTATTGTATATTATTAGTTTTGATCATAAAGAGAGGGGTTTTATATAGACTAAGCATGTTCCCCCAATCCTATTCAGATATCCTAACAATATTGTCTATAAACAACTTGTAAGATGTAATTTAACTATATTCTTGATCAATACATTTAGCTATAGTATTTAGTTGAATGTTGCTGGTTCCTTCATATATAGTGCCTGAAAATAAACATTTATTTTATTATTGAAGATATGACTGTGTACTAGATCAACTTTCAAAACACATAGAATCAACCAATCACAGCACCAAGACAGCTTAAATCAAAATAACTAATAATATACCAAACTATATCGATGATCAAAAAAAGTATTTTGCTGATACTTTTGGACTAAGGGTTCAAGGCATAGTTTTCAGCTGGTTCCCAGCATACCTAGAGAAAGACAACAATTGGTCAAAATTGATGATGTCAAATTTGTTAAGGTTCCTATGATATCTGGTGTGTCCCAAAGATTGGTTTTAGGCCCTATACTGTCACCCGACCAATAACAAAAATTGGTAAAAAGTATGGTGTTATTCACTTGTATATGATGATACACAGATAGACCTTCAATAAACAGTCCACTAATTCAGCTTTATGTAATATTGAAAACTGTTTGAAAGAAATCAGCCAATGGATGATATCACACTTTCTAAACTAAATCCTGAAAAAACTGAGTATCTGGTAATTGTAAGACAACAACTTAATAAATTGTCAATTTAAATTGGAAGACAAAAGTCTTGCTCCATCTCAAGAAGCCAAATATATTGGTACAGTTCTAGATTCCACAATGTCTTCTAGCTCGCCCCAATCCAGAAAAAATCTTCCTTGGTTCCCAGATCAACAGGGAATCAAGTTTAAAATTGCTGCTAACTTCAAAGCATTACATGATCAATGACCAAAATCGAAACCACAACACTTGACTCAATGACAGATCTTATGACCTAAAGCACATGTGTTAAATCATTTGCTACCCCATCCCTCTGCTAGTTATAAGTAAAGAAATTTTGTGTCAAACAGATACAATATTTACCTATTTTACAATCTCTGTAGTATTTCTCTATTGGATAATCTTTAATAAAACCAACTCCACCCATCCATTCAATACACTTAGAAGTCGTTAACGTAGCCACCTAAAATTTTCAGAAGTTTTATTTATTTTTTTGAAACAAGCTGGCAAAATAATTATGTATTAATATTTATTTAGTGAGACTAAAACAGTTACTATATATCATGTCACAGATAGTTGCACCCCCCTCAAACATGACAAGACTTTTTTTTCAGCTACAATCGGCTATTTTGGGGGCTGTAACTCAATATTCAGTCAAAAGACATCAATTGAAATCATGCTACCCTTTACCCACAGGTTTGCCAATATGAAAATACAATCAAATTAAAAACCAACATAATTATTATGAAATAAATCACACTCACCTCCGATGCATATAATTTAGACATTGCAGCTTCTTTAACAAATGGTAGACCTGCTTCTTTACGTCTGGCAGCATTATAAACCAGTAATTTAGCAGCTTCTATCTGCATTGCTACATTAGATATCTGATGCTGCATTCCCTGAATACATCAATAAAAAGACTGTTAAATTACTTCTTTATTTAGTAACAGTGAGCCTAACCATGGACCTGTATTATAAGGTCCATGGCCTAACTAAGAAACCAGTGGCCCGTTTCACGAAATTTTAACTAAGATAAAATCCTAATTTTAGTAGTAATTTGATTGGATAATAGTAGATTGATTTTAATGTTAAGCCAATCAAAATTAAAGTACCGGTATCTACTAAAATTTGGACTTTATCTTTTCGAGAAACATGGCCTAGTAATTGTTGTCCACCTTCAAGGAAATAGATCCATATTTCATATTATGTCATCTGATTGAAGATATTAGATGCCATAAACACACCTTCACCAAATTTTGCCCATTCTTATCCTTCAACTAGATGTGGTCTTTAACAAGAATTTCCTTTTCACGGTAGAATAGCTCAGATTTTAATGTATATGATAGAAAATATTAAATATTTATATTTTTACCTGAAAATCAAATATTCTTTTACCAAACTGCTTTCTCTCTTTACAGTAAGGAATGGTATTTTCAAAACAACCTTCAGCTAGACCTAACATCTGTATTAATAACAAGTCAGTCATAAATTTTATTGTTTTTACAGTGAATAATAGTTAATTCAACAAATTTATCAAATAGTTTCTAACATACAAAAACGATAAAATTCCATGTGTTTAACCAGCTTAGAAAAACTTTCTGAATGTAAAAACTTGAAATATCAATATATATGAATATTTGTGCAGAAAATATTACAAAAATAAACAAATATCCAGACAAATGATTACTTTGATTATTTTCGATATAAGCTGTTTTATGATTGCTATCTTCTAAAGAGACATTTTTACCTGAGCACCAATGCCTATTCTTCCCTCGTTTAACATTTCTATAGCATACTTATAACCATGACCAAACTGTCCTAAAATATTACTCTCAGGAACCTGATGAGAAAAAACACAAATTCTATTTAAAACAATATAACTTGAATAATTCACCATAATAATCATACACTTATATCAAAAAGACCCAAGTTTTATGTAGACAAGACAATCCACTTTAACACTATGGTTGCTTTCTTTGTTAAAGTGGTTAAATAAAAGAGTCACTAACACTGTTTTCATTTAGTCTGCGATATCACTTATGTGGAAGCAGACGTTAAACCACCAGCTTAAGTAAGTAACTGTTTTCATCGAGAGATGTCATACATCTGAGTATTATAAGTATTAGTGTCACTTTTATTTATCAACTTTAACATTTATCTAGTGAAGAACATTTCTGTATCGGATTCAAATCCATTGTTTTCATATTCCAGTTGGACACGGATTCTACACATGTGTTGCTTACCTTAACATTTTCAAAAGTCACTGTAGCTGTCTGTGATGCTCTAATTCCCAGTTTATCTTCTTTCCTACCAATACTGACACCTTCTGTATCACGGTCTACTATAAAACATGTAATACCTTTATAACCCTGAAAATAATATTAAACCAGGTGTACATAAGAGACTAAGAATATCATGCCTAATATGATAACAATTGAATTATCACTTGTTATGGTGTATAAAAACGACATTCGGAAATTGAAAATAAAGAGTTAACCTTTTGCAAGTTTTGGCAATGACCATCAGTAGAGTCACAAAAAAAGTTTTTTTTTTAATATACAAAGGTGGCTTCAAGTTTTTCAGACACAAGTAATATAGCTTGGTTTATGATCAATATCATTATTTGCCATTTAGTACTTTTTTATAAGTATAAATTAGGTTATTTCACAAAACATATAGTTGGTATAGATGTGTTATCTCCCTTTAATGTCATGCTATTGTATCTAGTTCAATACCAGTCTAAAATGGGTGTGAATTACCCAGGTGTAGGTAAAGTGTACGGTGACACTGTGGTAATGTCAGTGAAGCATCATAACAATATCGCAACATGTATATCAGAGGTCACAATCATAGTGTCCCCCTTGCTTCACTGCAAGAACTTGAAATTATGGTTGATTTATACATCAACTAACAAATATTGATCGTAAATAATTGAGAATTGTCAAACCATACTACATTAGTAGTAATGAGATCAAGTCAATTATCAGCCTAACATGATATATTTATGTATACTTACATCAGTAGGTTTAGCATTAGCCATTACCAGAAAGACTTTAGCCATGGTAGCATTGGTTATCCAACATTTAGATCCATTGATAATATAATGATCACCTTGTTTTACTGCTGCTGTTTTTAAAGCAAACGCATCAGAACCAGATTCAGATTCTGAGAGACAAAAACTTCCAACCTACAAAAAGTTACAATTCTAATATCTTTATAAATATTTAATGTCACAGCTTAATCCATGCTAAAAAGAACTCATGTCAAGTTGTTTATTTAGCACTGAATTAGGCAAGACAAAATAGGGGAGGTTGGAATGGCCTAGTGGTCTAAAATGTCACGCTTCGAACTCGAGCTGGTGGTTGTTTTTCCGATCCCTTTAGTGAGTGTACGTGGCTTGGAGATAGGGGCGCCTTCTCAACCGTGTGGGTTTACTCCAGGTACTCCGGTTTCCTCCCACAGGAAAAACCTCTGCGCATGCGCTAAGATAATGAAAATAAAAAAAAAAAAGACTTGTCTGTGATATCATGTTCTATGGAATCGGACAAAATAAAAATATCAATTGTAGATCATCCCCCTGGCATGGATTCAATATGATTAAAATGGGGTCCACCAAAATCAAATAAACAGTAGCCAAAATAACCATAGATGGCAAGCTGATGGCAATAATACGCTGTATACGATAATAAAAGCTGTGTGGAATGTATTATTTACTTACCATATCCATACATAAACGTGGTAAATATTTTGCTTTTTGTTCTTTTGTCCCATATTGTCTAAATAAAGATGTGATTAATGTATTCTGTACGTCACAAATAACACTTATAGCTGGATCAACCTTGGCTAGTTCTTCTATTACTAATGTCATATTAAAAAATGTTGACTCACTTCCACCGTATTCAGATTCTACTTCCACTCCCATTAACTATATTATAAAAGGCAAAAAAAGATTTTTTTTATATAAATTTAGACTTTCATAGGTGAATTTTACTCGGCAACTTATAACAACTAAATGGTTGCGTGTCAGTCCCTGTGAACGCCTGAACAATGTAAATGAACATCTTAGATTAGAAAATAAGACCTTGCTTACCTCCCTAGAACCAGTATGACCGACACATCACGCTGTTAAAACTATGTCTGTATTTTCTAGACGAATTGGCCTATGCCATTGCCATTGATAGACAGGGTAACGCACAAATTTATAAGATGAAACAAAATCTAGGTAGGCTTGGAGGGAATAATCGGATTCTTGAAAAAATTTGTTTGTAAATTATTGAATACATCATAAATATGTATGTTTGATTACTTGCCCCGTTTTGAAACAAGGCATCCATTACAGAAGGATTAACATCACTGTTTGAATCCATCTCTCTAACAAATGGTTTAATTTTTTCATTGGCCATTCTTGAAACTGGAATTAAAAACAACAGGTATATCATATCAAATATATTATGGCTGAAGATAACAAAATATAAAACCTAAAAGGAGACAACATTGTGTACCTACAGTGTGTGCATGTGTGTTGCGTCAAAACATTCTGTGTAAACCACTAGTACTCGACCTGTAAATCACTTTTTAAAATCAATTTTACCTTAAAATCAGTTTTTACCAGACAAGTTACTAACCACATATAAGAAGCTTAAAAAGGAATTATCTAAATCTCAAATATAAGCCTAGGCCTCTCTACGCTTGCCCTTCAGCCATTAGTTTACTAAACAATTTCTTTTACCTGTTTCTCTCATCATCTTTTCTTCATCACTGAGTAAATCCAGTGGTGCTGATCTATATAGAATACCCTCATCACGATTTACCAAATTATCAGCCATGGTTGTATAACGACACGTCTGGTGGTTGACAGAATTTATACCATGAAGACATTTTGTATTTTGTCTTATAAACTGGAAAAAAAATGATATTCATTATACAGCTAGGTACACAAGAACATTTATATTTATTTTTCTTTTGTCTCAGAACTATTAAATCAAAGAAGAGTGAAGTTTAGGGTTAAGCTGAAATGAGCTTTTTGATGATATAGCTTTTTGTAAGTCTAGCAATGTGAGATATTTTAGTACCAGTACATGTATGTTAACTGTAATAGGCTTGTTTAGTTTTTGTTCGATTATATGTATAGTATATTATATATGCATAATGTATATGCCTGAAAATGTTATTTTCTAATAAATAAAATGGTAAGAATAATTATGTTTGTTGCCAATTCGTTTTATTCGCGTGCTGGATCAATCAATACACAGACAGGAATACTAATTATGGGTGAGGGGGGGGGGGTAATTAAAGTTATGTCGGTTTGTTAAATTGTTTTGGCTAAATCTATAGTAATAGTAGCCTATTATAGCTACTGGTCGTTGGAAAGGCTACGGATTAGAATCTAAGGTTCACGTCCATCATTCCATAGCAACAAGTAGTCATGTCCTTTTCCTATAGATTTTAACAAGATCAAATATTATTCATTGCCATTCGTCGTATTGTTATAGGCAAACGCGACAAAAGGTTGATGAAATACGTAAAATGTACAAACCTTGAAAATTTGACAGCTTCTGGAGGCAGCCATTTTAGTCGAGATTAACAGGTCTTTTCTCACCGGTAGCCTAGAATGTCAAATGCAAATGTTTTCCGACGTAAAACGTTACTTCAACACGGAACAGGCCACTGGTGACAGATTCGAATACAGAAAAGGGTCGAATATCGAAGGGGGGGGGGATACGGAAAATTTTAACGTTTGTAAATACTTTGATTTTGACAAAGTGAAGTTGCTTTTGCTGTAGTAGCCTACGGAAGACCATAAGGGTCAGTCAAATCATAGATAATACGGTATTATATCAAATGAATTGAAAGATCTGAGTAATAAATCGGTTGTTTGGGCACGTACGTATGGCATAATCAGTGAACCTTGACAAATATATCAAATCGAAAATATTAAAACTTTTTTGGTGGTGCAAAATATGGTGCAATTGTCCCCAGGTGCGTAGCTGTGAAATATATATTGGGGGGTCCGCAACTTGGGTGGGGGGAGGGGTGCCCCCATAAATTTTGTTTAAAGTCTCTGTCTTCTGTAAACATTGTTTGGCATAATTTACGGGGTTAAACTAAAATATCACACCAATACAAAAAGCGGCATCGGTCTTCCCCGAGAGACGAAGAAGCGTGGCTTACCCCCACCTAAGAAAATTTTGGAATATTGAACGGCTGCAAAAACCTTTTTCTACTATTTCGGCCCCTGAACAAAGCAATTTCAAAGTTGTCTAATATAGCCTAATTAAGGTGGCTTGCTGACTCGAATTCCAATCAATCGTTTACACCCACAGCAACTTCAGTTTGGTCCAATATAGCCTGTACATGGCTGCCCAGAATTCCAAACAACAAATCAATCGTCACGGGCTATGGGAGCCTCACCCTTTTGAAAATTTAACCACCGCGAATGCGTTTTCTGCTATGCTAGCCTGTGTGAGCAAGTCCAAGAGTATCCAATGGTTCTGTAACCGAAATCCCACTCTGAATTCCATCCAATCACTCTGTTGCAGTTGCATTCACAAAGTAGAGTGGCCCCAGACAAAATGTTTTAATCAATAGTCAACTCAGTACAAATTCGTGGTATTCAATTAAAAGAAAAGTGAAATTAGTGTTTTATTAGGACTCGATGACAGTTAGGGAAGCACAACTAGAAATGCCCAAAGCAGGTTTACGGGCTGCGGCCAGTTTTCTTCTCGGGGCGAAGAAGCGGAACTTACCTTGAATGGACCCCCCAAGAAAATTTTGGAATGTTTGATGGTCGCATCCCCCCACCCCATGTGTGACGCCCATGATTGTCCCTATCATTTAAGTAGGCTATGGCTTTCTTTGACCAGACGAATACTAACTAAATTCATCGTTGCATTCCAGGATGGTTGTATTCTTTCGTTTCCAGCATTAGGCTATATGTACAGGACAAATTATTTTGCACTGTAGGGAATAATATTTTAGTAAGTTCTTGAATGTAGCGAATGACGGGTAGTCCCCTTACAAAATCTACAATATTATTTCGATGACATAAATTTTTCAAACAAATTGAAATTCCTTGTTAGCAGCTACTAGACTTTATAAACTAAAAATTTTAAATAATACATTATTTAAATATTTACATGCCTCGAATTATTTACACAAAGAAAATACAAAATTAAGAAATAATTAATATTGTATATGGAGATAGATACAGGTGTATATATAGGCCTATATAAAAACAAACCCAACAAAACAAACAAATATTCTACGTTACTATTTATTACAACACAGACAAATAGCTTGCTAAAAAAGAGAGAAAAAAAAATCGTATCCACATAATAATACGTATAACAAAATTTTTATTTTGTGTATGTAATTTTGTCTCGATACTGATCGTTCAGCACCTTCCATGAATGTGTTGCCGTTTAACCAGCCTCTCCACTGCAAGAACTATAAACGCCATGGCCATTCCGACAGATACAACAAGGATACAACCTAACATGTCCCCTAGTTGCATTGAACGATTACTTTCTTTTATTTTGCAGGAAAGGGGTCGATTATCTTTATAATGTTGATCTGTTAATCTTTTTAGAAAACCATAGTCGAATAATTTCCACATCACCGAATCAAAGTCATGTTTTAAATAGGAATTCATAGTTACAGCGATGGCCAAGCTTAGACCCGGTATAGCCACACCCGCCGTGTTCAGGGCACAATCGTTTCTGTTCAATACAAAATATAACGGATCTGAAACTACATATGCGTAATTATTTGAATTCAACACTTTCTCAAGTTGAATAGTCTTATTAGATTCCAATACATTCGGATCGGTCTTATTGCACTCTAAAATCTTTTGCCAAAGTCTCTGTAAAATTTGATTTGTAGTATTACTCACAGTTTCCTGTGATAACGAATCCCCAGTAAAACCGGCTGTCCAGTCTGGGCGTGCAATTAATCCTTCCAAAGATTCAAATGGTGGTTTTTCCGTAATGTCTGTAAGTTTTGCGGTGAGGTTACCGATGTAGACACTTGTTATTACAACGCAGAATATCCAAAAGAAGGCCACAATAACCCGAGCTGCGTCTCGTTTTGGCCATATTCCGTCTCCCCTAACGGACACAAATCCTAGTAAGGATATTATTAAATACGACACACCACATGCATTATTCCTTACCATATGTCTCTTTGTTAAATAGGTTTTCTCATTATCAACAACAGCCAACAACGTCCCAACGATGAGGATACTGACAATAGTTAAAAAATAAACATGCCAATGCAGCGGTGAAAATATTTTAAACCAACTGCTGCCATTACTGTGCATCGATCCCTTTTTGTACAGAACACCCAAATTTTCCATGTGAAACGGTGGGTGTATGTAATCAACAACTTCTGACCTTTCCATGGTAATTGTTAGATCTGCAATGATTACATCGATATCCCTTCTCTCTGCAAGCCTCATAAGTCCGCGCCATTTACCATTTTTCTTCCCCCCGTACTTTTTATCATTTGGTTGAACATATGTGTACGTAAAATTCAAAAGGTTTGCTAAAATGTTAGTTAAATCTGCCACAACACCCGTATAATCGGCAATAGTATCAACGCGTTTCTTAATCCATATCGATTCTAGCGTCCCTATTTTAAGATTGCGTCTATTTAGTTTGTAGCTGCTTTGTGGATACAAATTTATAGTGGAACATTTCGAATGCTGAAGATCACTATCGTACTGTTGAACGAGACATTTTATATCCTGTACATTATTTCGCGTATTTTTGGTCGAAAACTCAACTGTGTCATTAACATTCATAAAGATAATATGTTCCAATAGAAGCTCAAAGTTATCAATTATTATTGGACTCGGACTCAGAAGAATCCAATACGAATTGGTTCGATAGTTGGTAGTCTTGTTCGATTCGAGATCCAAATCATTAGCAATTTTTAAAAAAGTGGTGGTACTGTTTCGTAGTATGAGAATCATTGGCACCGGTGATTGCTGTGAATATCTTTGTATTAAAATATCACGCATGCTCTCTCGCCTATTTCCAGTAAGTTCATAAATGTTCATCTTTAAATTGGCGTGTCTGTTTTCCACAAATTCCAGAATATTTCTCACCAAATCTACATCTACTTTGTCATGAATAAAGATTACATAATTCCAACCCATTGTTTTTATTATCTCTGATAAAGGCAACAGGAAAGTTGTAGAACTTCTTACATCTGATCTCTGTACTTGAAAAATTTTGCGAGCGGGGTCTCTTTTAACATCTCGTGAGATGTGGTAAGCATTGATAATTGTCACAGTCAGGGAAATTACAATTAACAAGAAAACAATGTTACACATGATCATTTAAGCAGACTTATTGGAATGGTTCGGATTACACATACTTTATGATGCGTCATTTAAAATTACTTTAATTTGAGAGCACTTTAATTACATGTATTTAAAAAATTAAACATCTCACTTTATATAAGAAAACACTTCCATCAATGATATCTATTCAAAATGATTCTGGCAACTTTTAAATATTAAATAATCAGCAATATGGGCATGTATTTTGTTGAACCCTTCCGCCATAGTCATAACGATGCAGTACATACTAGAAAACATTTTATAATAGTGGCATTGTGAAATTTGGTATACGCTACGTGTAGGGGATGTATTCTCAATTAATCAATGCAAGAAATTTGAACTAAATGGAACAAACTGGTAGTGGTTTTAATGGCTTTTTATTTAACTTGACATTCAGATACAATATTTAATGCCCCTTAATGGCATTTAAGTAACTAAATCAAGCAGACAAAAATGTTTTTTTACTCAATAAGCAATAGACCAGCAGTTTAAAATATTATATTACGTTTACCGAGAGAAATGTGGCTCTATACTAACATTTGTCCAAGTAAAATAGAAGTCGTTTTTTAACAGATCAATAAAAATAATGTTTTCAGATTGAATATATATATAAGACGCTTGGTCTATAATACCCTGACTTTATGTGATACTCCATTATTTACTTATTGTATTATTCTGTCATCAAAACAGCTTTTAAATAATATGACACTTTCTTTTAGAAGGTTATGCATTATTTTTTTTTTTGGCGGTAGTATCCGCAATTACGATCTTCGTGCAATCTTGCGAACCTTTCCAAATGAACCATCTTCGGGTAAGTTTGTGTTTGATATACAATTAGTCCATGCATGTGTTAATTCGTACTTATCACGTTGCAAAGTCCAAAAAAAGAATATTACAATATCTGTGTGGACCTACATGGAAATGCCCGCGCTATTGACGTGGCTGCGTTTATTTTAAACTGTTAAACTAATATTTACTGAATGCAGATCAATCTACTAGCTATAGCTGTCCATAACCAGTACCCAAAGACGATACTATTAGAACGTTGAAGACGAGTGGGGATGCCTTTGGTCATTGCCTAGACAGGAATGATTGGAACATCAAATTTGATCGAAGAACACTTGAATGAGGCGGTCAGACGATACCTTCCGTTTGTGCATGAATAGTCAGGTCAATATACAGTTTAAACCTCCCCCCCCCCCCAAAAAAAAAAAATAGGTTGCCAGGCAACGAAACATACGCCCACACAGCAGCCAAACCGTCCGGGCAGTCAACAAGAGTTGTCGCATATTAAGGAATTATCAGAAAATCATTAGAATTTGTTTGGTTTTTATAATCAAACGGTTTTTTTTTAAAATCAGATAATAATTGTGACCTCCAGAGGCACAACAAGCTAAAAAGGGTGATTTTTCGTACAATCAGGGGACATAATTCAGGAAGTAATGACCCGATGGGCGCAAATATCGAAAGGGACCAAGATCTTTGGGTTATAAACATACATGTCAAGTTTCATCAAAATCGATTCAAAATTGTGACCTTTATAGGGTCCACAACCTTGATATAACATATTTTCACACTATTCGTGTACAAACGGCGGCCATTTTGTCCGTCAATTCTAGTCTGATTTTCACGTAATTCAAACTCTCTCTTCATTACCATGTAACGGTGATATAGTCAAACGTTTTTTTAAATCGGATAATAATTTTGACCTCCAGAGGGACCAAAAGCGAAAAAAGCGATTTTTCGGACAATCCGGGGACATAATTCAGGAAGTTATGATCCAATGGGCGCAAATATCGAAAGGAACCAAGATCTGTTTTTCACAAAATTCATACTCAACCTTCATAACCATGAAATGGTGATATAATCAAACGTTTTTTTAAATCGGATAACAATTTTGACCTCCAGAGGAACAAGCTAAAAAGGGCGATTTTTTTGGACAATCAGGGGCCATAATTCAGGAAGTTACGATCCGATTGGCGCAAATATCGAAAGGAACCAAGATCTTTCGGTTATAAACATACATGTCAAGTTTCATCAAAATTGGTTCAAAATTTTGACCTCTATAAGGTCCACAACCTTGATATAACATATTTTCACACTATTCTCGTACAAACGGCGGCCATTTTGTCCGTCAATTTTGGTCCGATTTTCACGAAATTCGAATTCAACCTTCATAACCATGGAACGGTGATATAATCAAATGTTTTTTTAAATCGGATAACAATTTTGACCTCCAGAGGGACCACAAGCTAAAAAGGGCAATTTTTCGGACAATCAGGGGCCATAATTCAGGAAGTTACGATCCGATGGGCGCAAATATCGAAAGGAACCAAGATCTTTTGGTTATAAACATACATGTCAAGTTTCATCCAAATCGGTTCAAAATTGTGACCTCTATAAGGTCCACAACCTTGATATAACATATTTTCACACTATTCGCGCACAAATGGCGGCCATTTTGTCCGTCAATTTTGGTCCGATTTTCACGAAATTCGAACTCAACCTTCATAACCATGGCACGGTGACATAATCAAACGGTTTTTGAAATCGGATAACAATTTTGACCTCCAGAGGGACCACAAGCTAAAAAGGGCGTTTTTTCGGACAATCAGGGGCCATAATTCAGGAAATTACGATCCAATTGGCGCAAATATCGAAAGGAACCAAGATCTTTGGTTTATAAACATGCATTTCAAGTTTCATCCAAATCGGTTCAAAATTGTGACCTCTACACTGTTCACAAGCTAAAAAACATGATTTTTCGTACAATCAGGGGCCATAACCCATGAAGTTACCGTCCGATACATGCCAATATCGAAAGGAACCGAGATCTTAGGGTGATAAACCTATATTTTAAGTTTCATTGAAATCGGAGAAAAATTGTGACCTGTAGACTGTTCACAAACAATTGTGGACGGAAGGACGTCCGGACGGACGGACGAACAGGGGCGACGACAATATACGTCCACATGAAAATGTTGGCGTATAAAAATTGCAACAAAAGGTTTCTCAACTGATTCTGATAGGGTTTAGTGTAATTTATAACATACTAAAAGTTTACCAAAGTAGGACCCCCGGAAATATGTTTTTTCAAGATGGCGTCAAAAATGACCACCGAAACGTCTTAAAACGATCATAACTATGATACTATCAACTCAAATTTGATGATCTTGGTGTCTTTTCCTAGGTTTTTCGGAGCAGAGAACATATTAAGATTATTAAAAATGATGTTGGCATATTATGTCAAAAATGGCCCCCAACACCGAGAGTCCATAACTATTGACTCAAATTTGATTATTTTGATGTCTATACCCAGGTTTTGGCGGACGAGGAACACATCAAGAGAACATTGGATGTCAATGAGTTGATCAATCATTACGAAATCGAATTCACGACCTGCGGCTGTCCACTGTCGCCTAATGCACAAACACTCCTGTAGAATAAGCTTCAGAGCGTTCAGGTTTCAGTGTCATCCTCCACCTCAGAGTGGACCTATAGAGTGATTTTTGAATTGTCACAATTTCCAGATTGACAAGGGCCACATACAGCAGTGTAGCGGAGTCCATAGCGTCTGCAGCTGCATCGAGAGGACTTGCATCATTCCGAAAAGTTGCAATGGATAATTTTCAAGAGTTCACCAGACACAGCATTGTTTTGGGTCATAATGTTATATATTTTATTTGTCAGACATTTATTAACATGACAAGACCATAATCAACTCTCAATCCAATCGGCCGACTCTTAGTTAGATCCATTTCATTTACCATAGTTTGAAAGTACACACGTTGGCTATGAAATCTTGTTGCAGGTGATGTTGGGGAAAACCGTTAAGAAATGACAGAAGCTTCAGCAACGTTCTTGGTGAAAATGATATGACACAGTGATGATAGCGTATCATTTGATTTGCCATTAAATAGATCAACCATCAGGTCTTTGCCAAGTTCTGATATGTCCTCTTAAGATTTGTTTTGAAAGGTGAAATGCACTAGCACAGGACTTCATGATAGGATCAGATTTCATAATTTCTGGTAGACGGACCTTTTTCCGATGCCTTCAATCCTTGAAATTGAATCACAGCCTGAGTAAAAATGTACAAAGAGCAACTCGTTGTACGCATCGTCTCCAAAAGTTTCTAGCGACAGGTCTATGTTATACACTTTGTGTTCTTGTGACTGCTTGTTTGAACGAAAGTAGATGATCTCATTGTCTGTTCGGGACTAATGAAGGAGCAAATCTGTGACAATTCAAACAACACTCAAGAGGTCGATACCGAGGAGGAGGATGACGCTCAAAACTGAACGCTCCGAAACTTATTCTATGATAGTGGACAGCTGAAGGTCATGAATTCAATTTTATAATGATTAAACAGCTCAGTGATATCAACAGTTAACTTAATGTGTTCCTTGCCCCCCCACCCCCGAACCTCGGGATAGACATCAAGATCATCAAATTTGAGTCAATAGTTATGGACTTTCGGTCACTTGGAGGTGTTGGTGGCCATTTTTGACATGATGTGCCCACATCATTTTTAATGATCTTAATGTGTTTTCTGCTCCGAAAAACTTAGGAAAAGACACCAAGATCAACAAATTTCAGTTGATAGTAAAATAGTTATGACCGTTTTAAGACGTTTCAGTGGTCATTTTTGACGCCATTTCGAAAAATACTTTTCCGGGGGTCCTATTTTGGTAAACTTTTAGTATGTCATAAAGTACACTAAACCCTGCCAGAATCAGTTGATTGAGGGGGTATTTTCCATATATTGACCTGACTAATAGCTGAGTGTGGCACAACATCCTGGTTGTTTTTTATTGGCAAAATTGTCCCTTTCAAAAAGATTCAACACGTTTCGAACTTCCGCAAACAATCTAGAAATTAAGGCTGGAGAAGAAAGGGACCTGTTGTGTTTATATGGTGGCCGATAAAGCTCATCCTGTGTTCAGATCTGGTCGCCGACCCTGTGTGTACTATCAGGTGCAGTTGTGGATGGCCAGTACCAACGAATTAAGACAAGAAAATTGTTTTCTAGACAGGCCCGGCGGAGTGGGAGCGGGGCTAAGGGTGGGGGGGTGCTAAAAAATAATTTGGCCGCAAGTACTCCTTGCTTCAAATCTTCAAAACCAAAAGTACGACACAGACGTCAGTAGCGCGTGTGTTCTCCACTGGCTCTTACGCACGTTGTGCAGCGACGTAGCATGGAATTAATCATCTGTGTCGTACTTTTTGCTTTGACCCATCTGACTTTGTACCGTTGATTACAGATTAAACATCCATAAGTGTACAAATGTGTTGTTATTGATGTGTCCCCATTTGAATATTGTTCACAGTAAGCAAAATAAATAAGATATGTTTACAGGATCATTTTGATGCGTTTTCTATGGCGCTCAGTATATTTATAGAATATGATTAATGTAATGAAATAAAATGAATTTAATAAGAATTGGAGATACATATCAATTTTCAATAACAATGTTTTGCAGTTTATGGTTTCACAGAATGTCTATTTGAAACAAACAAGACACTACAAAGGTGGTTTAACTTTCAAACTCGTGTTTCCTCGTGGTATCTGCTTGGACATTTCTCAGACAGTTGCTGGGGTCTCCAATTTAGAGTAGGTTTAGTACTTTGCATCAACCTCTGAAACCAATAAATCGAGTTTGATTTGAGAATTTATTGTCCCCATGAAATACATTTATACAATATCCGGATTAATTTCGGATTAATGTTGTTAAGGGTCTTAAACTACCAAATAGATATAGTGAACAATCAAGAATTGATACCATTAAATAATATTTTGGCATTTACGTGATCTCAGCTTGCTTGATAATAAATATCATCTATATTTAAGGAATCAAGGCTAGAGTGCGCATCCCGTCAAAATCCAGCCGCCGTATTTGCTTTATGAGGCATTATGGAAGAAGAGCTAACAGTTCTCAGTATACTGCAATACTGTAAAGGGGGTATGTTGGCAATTTCAGTCCAATTGCTCCACTCTGAACCGAGATATTAACATTTGAAATTTAGGCCCAGCGCCCAGCCTCGATCGTCATTACTAAAGTCGGTACAATAAAAACATAGTCTCGATTATCGATAAATCATCAATGAGCGTTGAGCAACAAATCC
This sequence comes from Patella depressa, assembly GCA_948474765.1. NCBI lineage: Eukaryota > Metazoa > Mollusca > Gastropoda > Patellidae > Patella > Patella depressa. The sequence continues at coordinate 60,276,553 of OX419717.1, forward strand.
GATTCAAGTCATGTTTTACTATAGATTAGTCATATTTACCTCTTTTAAGGAACCTTTCCCATTATACATGGCCTTGATCATGAAAATAGGCACTGGCAGAAAACAAACTATAGTAAAGCACCAACCAATGGCTGAAGCGTATGTTGGATATTGATATTTTCCGTAAGTTGGCGTTTTAAATGCTACACAGGAGGAAATTAAAATGGCCTGAATAAGCAGAAGAAAATTAAAACTAATTATTACAATACATCAAGTTTTCGTTTTTTTAATAAACAATATTGTATTTTTATGGATTTGGGAACTTTTTAGGTTGATCCCACTACACTATTTGTATATACAACATATAGATAAATATATACACAAACATAACTTTTATATACAAATGATTATTAGAAACAAAAGGAAATATTTTCTTTACCGTAAACACAGAAGTATTTATACGTTATACTTTAACACGTATTTATGTATAAAATAGACGTTCGGTTGATTATTATTACTTGAAATAAAGTAACATACATGTATTTATACGTTATACTTTAACATGTATTTATGTATAAAATAGACGTCCGGTTCATTATTATTACTTGAAATAAAGTAACATATATGTGAATTCCCCAAACGATTAGTGGATAAGTAGACAGCTAACAACTGTAGATCCTTCATGGTATTAGACAGGGAATTATAATTACCAACCAACACCCCACCCCATCCTATTCTGCAATGTCGTATAAAACAACAGATTTTATCCTATCGTTCATATGTTATTTGTAAATCAAAACCTCCGATCAGTTTTCAGTATTTGAAGCGAAGACGATGCTTCGTGGAGATTCACCAATGGCTTCTATTATACTTACAATTAATATTCCAGGTGTAATAAATTTCCAGAGTATGTTAAAGATTACTGGTGGTTTACGCCCAATCATCATCTCAATATCTTCACCAAACTTATCACTACCTTATTAGTATAGAAAACACACAGAGAGATAATCATATGGATCATTGTAAAGTAAAAATAAAATGGCCATCACCACAACAAATCAAAAGATATCATAACAATACCCAATACCAGGTATACTGTCTGAAATATTATTAAGGCAAGTAATTTTTCAGGGACACTGCAGTTTATATTTAGAAACTATGCTAGGTTGGCGACGGCGTGTTTTTACATTAAGTGTGTCACGAGGGCGTAAAATAAAGGGTGTACATACCATAAATCCAACCAAATACAACACATTCTGCAATACCGAAACAGAACAAACTAAATGCTCCAACATACCAATCAAATATTTGGAATATGTACATCCCGGCCTGAAATTCAAGCCATACTTAAATAAACAAACATGTTAGATATACTAGAAACTTAACAAAATGATTTTTGTTTATCTAAGTGACAAGTTGTTTCAGTTGTCCTTCGTTATAATAATAATAATAATATTAAAAAAAAGATAATGAATGAATGGAATGAAATGGGACTGTAAGCTTCCAACCACGCTATAGGATGAGATACAAGACCGGCTAAATCATATCACAAAACAAAATTACTTACATTCATAATAAAACAATATCACAGATATTTTTAAATCAAAATAAATATCACACCTCTATCTTTAAAAAAATCTAGCATTTTACAATATAAACCCGGTTGGGCAAATAATTAATGTAATTATTTGCACACGGTAAAAAAAATACGATCTAACGTCTTTGTGACAACGGTAAAGACAAGGGGGGTTTAAACAATATCTTAATATTGAACATACATGTATTGCAGTTATTAAGTAATGTTGAACACTGTTCTTATATGTTTAGGAGCAGAACAGTAGGACGTTAAATCCCATTTCATTTTATTTCTATTTTTATATAATACCAACCTGTGTACAAAACGGTATTGCGGCCAAAAACATGACGAAGCAAAAAAATACAGTGCATAACGGACGTCTTGTAGACAACTGCGCAGGGAATGAATCAATAATCACGGATAATACTAATTCCAGAAAACAAAACTGAAATGTCAAAAAATATATCATTGACATTGTGATCGGTATATAACTGTAATTAACAATTACGATTAAAATAATTAATGTATGAAACTAAACAAGTCATAATTAGAGTATTAATTAAAATAAGACATACCTGACTATCCAGACCAACCGATAAAAGCATCAGAAAAAACAAAAAACACCAAAGTTGGGGCAATGGCAACATTGCCAAGGCTTGGGGATAAGCGATATAAACAAGTCCAGGTCCTAGAAAATAACGAAATAACATACTGTAATAAAATATAAACTAGCCATGGTTGGTCACTATATATATATTTTAAAAACTAACAAAAATCTTCAATGATCCCAATTATTATTAATGTTGTTAAAAGTAATATTTGGATTTTCCTGGATATTATCATGTACACCAACTGTTTACACTTTGGTGCCATTGGCAGGAAATGAAATGGGGTTTAACGTTCTACTGTTCTGCTCTCACTGAATTAATGAAGACGGGCGTATACACCATGCAGTATACTATGAGGGAAATACCAACACCCAGCACGTATGGAAGAGACAATAAACTATCCTAGTTGCGGGTGGCATTATATGGCGTGTTTTTTTATTTTCAGGGAAACCCAGCGCACAAACCGTCTATTGGTGATCATTCATGTGGTGGTACTGTACAACTTCAACGCAGTTTTTTTAGGTTGTACAGTTAAGAAATCACTGGGTTTTTTTCTCTGTCCAACTTCACGATGCACTTCACTATTAAAAACCAACTAGAATTTAAGTGCGGTCAACTCTCATGAGTCGTTCGTAAAAAAGTGAAATTAAATAAGGATAATAATTTTCATGCCTAAAGCTGTTTAGGTATCAACAATTTACAAACTAAATGTCAAAATCCATAGCTTCTGTTACACATTGAAAACAAATAACTTCAAAATGTGGAGAATAATTTTCATGCCTCCAAAGATGTTTAGGTATCAAACAACTTACAAACCCATGTCAAAATCCATAGCTTCTGTGGCGCACAGAAAACAAATAACTTCTAAATAGTTTACAACTAGACTACAGAATTTGTATTACATTTGGCGTGGGTATTAATAATCAACACAATACTGTGAAAAACAGTCAACAAGTGTTGTATTAGATGCAAAAGAGAACTTATTAGTTGCAAGTTCTAAATGAAAGACAGAAAGCATAACAAACATTATAGTACAAAAAAGAACATACCAGAAGAGACCACTTCTGACACACTGATACCAACACTCTTCGCCAAAAATCCCAATACAGAAAATATGACTAACCCACCAAATATACTCGTTCCTGATCCAATAAGACACACCATAATGGAGTCTCTGAGAAAAAAAACAAAAGATATTTTATATTAATAAACACTTGTTCTAGACTGAACAGTAGGAGAATTTGAGCCGTAACTATTTCAAAAGCAGACTTTAATTCCAGAGTAACACGTTATTTGTGTGGTTATTACATGTTCAACTTTGTACAATTCGTTTTAACGATACCTGTAAGTGTTACTGTGGAATTTATTGTAGCTAGACAGAGTGATAACAACTCCCCATCCTGGTCCTACAGAATAAGATATTTGTAGAGCTGCCTCGATCCATACCTGCATTTAGAATATATTTCACTCTTAGCATATTATGCAAAACTTATAATAATAATATTTGATATCGAACCACCAATATTCTATTTTAAAATGTTCATATCATTGTATTAAAAAAACTATAGATTATGATAGTAATCATATTTATGATATTAATTCATTTTAATTAATAAATTAAAAATTCATGCCAAGCTGGCCATGTGCTGCCAAACTTAACGATAGCTTTAAGTCCTGCTTATATCTTTTGTCAGGAGAATTGATTGATCTTTCCTAGATGTATTGTTATCAACAAAAACAGGTCACTTGTGAATGTTTCCAAAATGACAGCTCCGATAACGTCAATTTATCCATAACTATATGTTACGCACTGCCGGTAACCAATTTCAACGTCTAAATCCAGACAATTGTCTTACATTTCAACTCTTGAAATGCATAATTAAATGCATTTTCACCATCAAAAATCCTGTAAACTTGTTATATTTATCAGATGAATTAGAAATAAAGTTTTGATTAATAGTTACCGAGGGCTCTTTCAACTTATAAAAATCTGGTTTAAGATAAAATATAATACCATCTACAGCACCAGGTAACGTCACTCCACGAATTAATATGACAACCAATAAAACATATGGTAATGTGGCAGTTACATAAACAACCTGTTCAATAATAAAGCATTAAATTATATTGCTATCGATAAATTGTAATTGTAATCCTATATATAACATATATGATATGGCCATGCAACGCGTGTGTTTATACATGCCAAGTAGGGAATAATACACATACAAGTAGAATCTATTATGTTATTTCCAATTCGACTTTAGATGAAAAATGAACAACATTTCTCTACTTTTCAACAATATTGGTCTCTTTGGGTTATTTTTTTTAAATATTTGGGTTTAAAAGTATCGGAACGTCCAAAATTGTTAAATATAAATATAAAAATATAATAACTAATTTGAATACCTTGCCAACAGAATGTACACCTTTAATAAGACACAAGCAAACGGCGATCCATGCAACAGCTAAACAAGCAACCAAATGCCATTCCGTGTTACCAATGTACTCAATTCCGGGAGAAATTCTAAGGGTATTGTACCTGCAATATTTTCCAAAATTCCCGAGTCATGTTTCTCGCTATATTTCAGCTGTAAATATATATCTTATGGGTATCTAGTAACACTTTCTTCTGTATGAATTTTGTTCTGTTTTAATACATTATCTGGCTATTCAACTTTCAATTTTTAACTTAAAGGAGCTAAATCGCTAATATTTGGGATCTAGAAATGTACCCGTAAATGGGTCGCAACGCATAAAATAATCTTATATGAATGTATATAAACTGATTTACATTAATCAATTCCGTCTTTACTCTAATTTCAAACCAGTTATGTTCGGCGAAATACGCCTGAAGTCTCAATAGCATGCCGATGTCTAGCGTCTGGTTATTCCAGTGTATATTATTGCGAAAACTCTCCATGCGTCACCGTCTAGCCTCGTTCTCCAAATCCCGTGTTAAAAATGAAACGGATTATGGTACACGATTCGTGTACCAATTATATTTCTTTTTATTTTGCCTTCAATATTGGATATCAGAAGCCAATCTTTTTCCGGTAAGATCGCAACATCAATGTGTTTTCATGGTGTAGATTTTGGATGATATTGAGTTAGAGGCTTAACTACTTTAACATATATTTTTGAAATGACGTTCCATAGCTGACTATTAAAACACCCTCGATATCCCCAGTGTTCTCATTCCGTTCTACTCCACACTATCCTGGGTTAATCCATATGGTTTCCATGATTTCTAATTTAAATTATCTGCCCTGACCTTGATTGTAGACATGGGAGATGCTCCATTCCACGTTCCGGAATTGAATTCGGTCAATTCCCAAAATAGTGATAATCGAGTGAAAAGGGGAATGCGTCGATTGGATAAGTAAATATCTCAACCACACAGACCATGCAGACAAAACATTCGTTGTCTTTAATTACGTCATAATTCTGTTCACACCACCTCCGTTGTCTGGAATGACAGATCTGTGACAGGACTGAATTCCGCGTCACGGGATTGCAATTTTATCCATTCGGGACGTTCTGAGCCCCCCTCATAGTCTACAAACGAAATGAAATGGGGATTAACGTCCTACTCTTCTGCACCTAACCTGGGCTAATAGAAGACGGGCATACGCCATACAGTGTGCTATGAAGGAATTTTTTTTTTGCTCGGCCAGCGGCGCTACGACCTACCCTTATATGGAATTCCAACTGCCAAGGGATATTTTACGTGCACGCCAATGTGTACACGGGACCTCGGTTTTTCGTACCATCCGAACGGCAGCTATCCTTGTCGGATTCACGCCGGAAAATCGAGATGAACTTTCTCGGCCAATGCAGGGATCGAAGACCCGACCTCCAGGCTAGCGAGCCAGCGCCTCACCCACTTAGCCACGTGATCCCCCCCCCCGACCCCCATAGTTTACACACCGATCAAAAAACAGTTTACAAAACAGTCGTTTGTCCATTTATTAAATGGTTTATGTAAATAATGTATATTATTTCTAATTAATTTCTAATTAATTGTATTGTCAAAATACTCAAAATCTGTAGTATGTTTTGGTGATTTAAAACGTATAACATCTCTATATATTTGACTTTTGTTATCAGTATTACTATTTGTTCTTTGTGTGAAATGATTCATTCTGTTTATTATTATTGAACTAATACTTGGCAATTTGATTCACCTTAACTTGTCTACGACATCACATGGACGTAATATACCGGAAACGAACGAGCGATCAATAAAACAATAGATATTTAAACGTTCTGTCCTCATTAAAATAATTTGTTGTTAATAAACAAGCAATTAGAACAATTTGGATGTCCCTCATTTAGGCTAACTCCTAAACTTGTCCGATGAGAGTCACTTCCCTTTGCCAATATCCATTTTTATTAACGTTGTATGGGATTGGTCGCTAAAAATAGCACAATAATTATCAAGGGCGGATAATTTGAAAACATGTCTCCGCAATAGTGATACGAACGATGACTATTACATGGATTTTAACGTACTACAATTTGGTTACGCCAGAGTGTGCTATGTGGTACATTTCGTCCGGAAAGCGGTAATGTAGTCTACTCTTGCGTCGAATTCTCATTGTCAAGGGTTCTGCATGTATACGGGATGTCGGTTTGCCGTCCCTTCATCACGACTACATGATGCTGTCCTGGAAAATTCTGGGAATCTGTCTGGGCCAACACCGGGATCGAACCCCGGACCTCCTGGTCAATGAACCAGTGCCCTACTTACTGAGTCACCGTGGCTCTCAGCTTACTAATAAGATAACAGATTAAATATCATTGTAATAAACTAATTATACATACTGCCAAAATTCCTCTCCTGCCGTATGTGCCATCGATAGATTTGACCAAATCTGGTGTCGACTAATCTCTGCATTATTGTTAATGTAGTATGTGTTGTTCATCATTGTTATGTTGGACATGACTGATGTATTGTACTTATTAGTCGAGGACAAACTTGTGCAATATTCAGTATTCCACCACTCACCACATAATGTCCATGGCAATACTGATGAACATGATTTGAATGTATAATACAGAGTCCAGGTTAATATCATAATATAGGAGGTGCAACTTAGTGTACATGCTAACGTCATACCATAGCCAATACCTAAAAAAATTATATATACAAAAGTAACTAAATATCTGTAGTGACGGAGAAAAAGATATATTAACATGGCCATAATTGTAGGCAAATTGCTAATGACAAGACAGATGCGAAGATATATTCGTGCAAATTTACTAGGGCGCTTTAAGACATATTATCACCTTCTGTTAGAAAACAAATGTAATTAAATTTTAAGCATAACATTAGACTTACCTACAAATGGAAAGAGTAAGGCATGTTATGTGATTCTTCTTTAAATTTCTTGTAAATCACTAAATCATGTAAGCGATAAATGACGGATTTGACTCTACGAAAAACTATTATGAACACATTTGATTTAAATGCACTGCTAAATTACATCAATTTTGTAACCATCTCCTAAATACTAATTCCCCCTTTAAAAAATTTTGTACAAATTTGACGTTTAACGTGATTGTGTTAAGAGTTCTGAAATAATCAGTGATCATTAAAGACGCGTTATGTAATAGCTAAATCGACCCATAAAAGGTATTTTTTCTGGGTTCAAATGTTATATACAGAATTGCCACAATTATTCACATTCCAGGTCCAACTCTCTAGGTCACCGATGTCTGAGATATTGGATAGATATAGGCTGTCCAATTCATATAACTCAATAAAAGGACTTACAATCGAGACGCCTATATTATCATGGCAATGATACGAGTACTTGACAGCTTGCTAAAACTGCAATCAGAATAAAATAATCCGATGGAAATTTTCAGCACATAAATTTTCATTATCTATTTTAAACTAATATAGCAAGAACGGTCAACTCTTAACTAAATAAATCTGAATTTGTCAAATTTATTTTAAATGCTGCACTAAATATGAATAAAATACTACCAATAATAGCATATTCAAGCGCTTAATTTGTTCTAGTTCAAAATCGCCAAACCAGTTTAATTATTTTGACTTCATCAGATTGAGGTAAGAGGTAATTACGCATTTTGCCACGAAGGTAGCTTACTGTCTTTGCCCATAGTAAGCTGGCTCCGGCGATTTTGAGGCGAACCGTTCACTAGTACAACTTGAGTGGTATGAAATGTCATAAAAACAGCTCCCGTGGGATTTGTTTGCTAAAATTGAATATTTTGTTGTTTTGGGTTCATTAGGAACCAAGCTATCCAAAAATGTTGGGGTTCAAAATTTTCTGACTCCTTGACCCCTCGGGTTGGGGTGTGTGTGTCATTTTTGTAATCGGGGCCCCTCTGAACAAGAACATGGCTATCTCAGACAATAATTTTTGGATTTTCATGATCTGAAGTCTATTCTCGTGTTCTTTCGTCATACCGATCCCATCTGACAAACACTTTGAAGTATTTTTCATTGACATCCGGTGGGAAATACCAATTTCCGGTGTCAACCTCGGATTGATATCAGCCAATAATATTTGGATTTTCATGATCTGAAGTTCATTCTTATTTTTTGTCATCTTGCCGACCCCATCTATGATACACTTAAAGCCAAACGGAAGCAGTTTCCATTGACTTTCGGTGTCAAACTCGGACTGATATCAAGCGAATGGAAGTAGTTTTTATTTCAGTTTAGAGAAATCTATCACGCAGTACCACTTTGCGTGGCGTATGAAGCATGGTAAATGTTTCGTGCGGTCACTTTTGGGTCATTAGAATGTTCTGTCATGAGATTCAAGACAAAACTGACGTTTGGGACAAGTAAACAAGTTTGATATCAGAAACAAAAAGCCAGAACTCGCCAGGAACGAAAAACAACTAAATTCCTATCTTGGAAATAAATACGCCGTTCACTACATCAGCGATGCACCATCCTCGCCCCCTTGCACATCCCTGGTCATATTTTTACGCTCTCTATTAAAACCCTTGCTCAGAGATGTACAAGGTCGACGAGCCTGTTTGATCACATGTATCTCTGTGTATTTTGAGGCCACCGGAGTTAAAGCCTTGAGATGACCTTGAGATGACCTCGAGATACAAGGTCTATGAGAATTATGAGGACATTACCATAATCTACAGATGCAAGGGCTTGGTGAGGTATGAATGTCATCCTTGCCATTTCTGACCAAATAATATGTGTCCTTAACGGTATTAAACTAGCATGAAGTCGATCACCATAATCTACAGATGCAAGGACTTGGTGAGGTATGAATGTCATCCTTTTCATTTGTGACCAAATAATATGTGTCCTCAATGGTATTCAACTAGCATGAAGTCGAAGTGCTTTGTGAATGCCTCTTGTAGGCCAGGGGAGTTTCTGCATGATTAATGTTTTCTTCATACCCAGAGGTACAGCCATAGCATAAATGAGGAGAACTTTAGATGGTGTAGTCTGAGCTGTATCAACCAGGCTGGCATATGACACTGGTTGAGCCTTTGCTCGTCCAACACCATATCCTAGCACACAGCAAAGGCTACACCACACAGTGTTCTTCATCTGTTCCATTAAACCTATACCAGCACTTCGATGGCAGAGAGAGAGAGAGAGAAAGAGAGAGATGTTTCAACTGGCTCGTGCAGCATTTTCGCCCCATATCACAAAAACACAGTACATCGCGATACGCGACAAGTCATACCTAACCAGATCCCCGAACCTTCCTGCTATTTAACGAAAGCGGCGGGCAGTTGGACAAGAGCATTTATGTTCATGTGCCGAATCTTGATCTGCCTGCCCGTCGTGTTGTAATTTAACTCACAAAATGTAGTTGTAAAACAGACTGCACGGGGCGATGCGGTTGCAGCAAAAATTGTCTGCCTTATACATCTTTTTACACATGTTTTGACAGGGACTGTACCAATATTTTTAGGACGAGTATAATGAATAACTGATTTTCTGGCGACGTCTGGCTTGTTAAGATTCTTTTGTGTCTTGAATCTCATGACAGAACATTCCAGTCAACCAAAAGTGACCATATTAATCATTTTATCATGCTTCAAAAGCTACAAAAAGTGCTAGGCTGAGACACCGGAAAGTGGTATTCCCCACCGGAATTCAATGAAAACTACTCCCATTTGCTCTAAGTGTATCATAGATGGGATCAGCGTGATGTCAAACCCCAAGAATGAACTTCAGATTATGATTTTGACACTGGAAATTGGTATTCCCTATCGGAGGTCAATGGAAACTACTTCCATTCGCTTTAAGTGCATCATAGATGGGGTCGACATGTTGAAAAAAAACCCAGAATTAACTTCAGATCATGAAAATTCAAAGATTATTGGCTGAAATCAATCCGGAAATTGGTATTCCCCATCGGAAGTCTATGAAAACTACTTCCAATCGCTTTAATTGTATCATAGATGGGTCGGCATGATGAATAAACACGAAAATAAACTTCAGATCATGAAAATTCAACCATTATTCATAGTGGTCATGATTTCAAAAATGTCCCTCCCAGGGGGGTCAAGGGTCCGGAAAATTTGAACCCCGACATTTTTGGATAGCGTGGTCTTCAATCAACCCAGAACAAAAATCAATTTTAGTATACAAGTCCTAAGGGATGACATGTCATACCACAGTAAACGCTAGGCTACAGAGTTGTGAATTATTCAGACGGGTTCCGCAATGGACGGTGAGGAGAACCAAGTAGAATATTATAATCGACTTGGCACAAACATTTGTTGAATATAAACCAAATAACAGTACCTTTCATGAGGGGACAAATTCCCCAACACTCGATAACGCCTTGGCCAGAAAATTGTCCCATACATAGTTCAAGGAAATAAAGCGGGATCCCACAAAGGAACAAAAACGTAAAATATGGAATCAAAAAGGCGCCTGAAATATAAAATAGATATATATTGATAATACATGTAATTATCTGTTGTTAAGACTAAATACGGTAAGTGTAACACAAGTGTTATCGTGCCTTGTTATTACCAATATAAACAGACTACCTTGGTAGCCGACTAATTATAGAAATGGTTTATTCAAACGGTATGTTTGGGCTATAAACAATATTTCAAAGTTAGGAAATGCTGCTAAATTGAGGTCAGTGAATGAAATAAAACATGAAGAGGTAAGTGAATAATGTCAAAAATGCAGAACTGGGAGTCAAGTTCAGAAATTTGTCAACAGACTTTGTTGTTGTGGTATGAACATCATTTTGTGCTTGAAAACAATAAAGGATTTGATGTCGAAATGTCATGATATACACGTATGTGTATAAACCAGTGATCGTTTTCCATATAAATTGTGCTATGTTTTTTTATTGTGTTCAATCGCTAAATGCCACTCAGGGATTATACAGAGTTTGTGTTTGTGGCACGAACTGGTGTAGTACCATGGTCCTTTCTGTCAGTCGTGGAGAGTGGACTATTATCAAACCGGCCGCCACTCATGCATCTTTTCTTGCTTCATATCTTAGTAGCCTTGTGATCTAGAATTTGTCTCTGGTTGTCATTCTTCCCCTCCACGTTGTGTATTTACTTCTTACTTTTTCAAATCACATGTATTTTGTTTTGTTTACACATAGAATTAGTTTGTTTTGACTGTATAACCTTTTTATACCAATATGTCACTCATATGCTAGTTTAATTTAAGTATTTTAAGAACACATCTGTGAATATATTTGAATCCCACAACTTGACAAAATATCAACTAGTACAATATAATGGCATCTTATTTCTCTATTCCTTGTATATAAATTGAAAACAATGTCGCAACGACGATATTGCTACAATTCTCCCCCTTTAAGAATATATACAAAATATAGATATTCTCACTAATTATTCGTGCAACAGTCAAATATAAATGATATCTATACCATACACCAAAGCTATGAACAAAAAACCCATAAATAATCAATAATCAAAAATCGCATGCAAAAGCTCTCCAAAAGTCCTATGAAAATTTACTAAGTCTAAACACTGACAACACAAATTGTCTTATTTTTAAATCTCCATGTGTCCTAATTTCAAAACACTATAACACATCACTTCACATTTCTAAAGTTCAGGCTTCACTTTAAATTCTGTCTCAGGAAATCTCAATTTGGTAAATTGGTAAACCATTTCCTTTTCTTGGATTTCTAATGGTCTGTTTTAACTACCATAGTGTCAAGTTTTCGTAAGTATGATTGGTTTGAGAGAAAATCTTTAGTTATAAATCTTCAAACTTACTTTGACCTCTTCATCTGAAGTAGTCGTCTACAATTTTATAATTTCCGATTCTGTTTTAGAATTCCACCTAAACAATTACATATATACACATATTCTTCTATGTATGTATTTGCAAATAAACTATTTTCTATTTAAAAACAATTACATTGTTATTTTATATTCACCCGTCAGTAATGTTACCTTTTTGACCTACTCATTTAGAATTTACCGCTTGGTATGTGGGCTAAAACAAATACCCCAATACATGAAATAAGCCGGCCGTTACCTATTCCAGTATATTGCACATCTCATCCCACAAAGTTTCATTCAAATCACCACTGAAGTCAAGTGACTATCACGTTAATTAACACAATGTGAAAACTATTGTGTCAAATTACATATTCCTATTCACCTCGCGTGAACAATTTAAAGCTACAATTTCATATTTTTAAGTTATATTTTTAAAATGTATTAAAATAAAGCCTTACAATAGATGCTATCTATAAACAGTCCTACCTTGTTAAAGAATAATCCTATTAATCCAATACTTCACTATTGCCAGTTGAGAAATTGGCAAATACATGTATATCATTTACAACTTCAAATTCCAACGTTTGAAGATAGCTATTCCAAGGGGGGGGGGGGAATGAACAAGGGAAGTAATTATGTTGTTATCACCGGTTTCAATGACTTTTAAGTGTGGGAGCAATGTCTATGATCGTATAAATAGTGAGTTGACAACCTATTGAGCAAAAGACATAGAAATAATTATGTTTTGACTTTCTTTGCAAATATGAAATTCTCGCTTTAAAGCAAAATTTAATAAATGACGAAATAGGTAATTTCCAATCACATGTATTTCGTTTTGTTTACACATAGAATTAGTTTGTTTTGACTGTATAACCCTTTTTAAATACCAATATGTCATTCATATGCTAGTTTAATTTGAGTATTTTAAGAACACATGTGTGAATATGTTTGAATCCCATAACTTGTCAAAACATTAATTAGTACAATATAATGTCATCTTATTTCTCTATTCCTTGTATATAAATTAAAAACAATGTCGCAACGACAATATTGCTATACTGGTGGGACTAGGTTACGCTTATTAGTTGTTTTGTACGCATGCTTTTGCATGTTATGCTATGCATAGACTATGAGATGTAATCCCAGTCTCACTATCGCATCCAATGCTTCGTCGGGCCCGTAGCTAGCCCACAATTGTTAAGGGGGGGGGGGCGAAGGCTTCTGTGGGCGCCGATAGGGTGTCTGGATTCGCCGATATACCTACACTTGACGGTCCACGGCGAATTAAATTATGGGTGCCCATGATCTCGTCGTGAGCGGCACACCCATCACGGAATAGCGCCCCTACGGGATGAGGCCCCCCCATCAATCATGCCGTTTTGAACGCCCTATTGATCAAGTCGTGGGCGCCCCACCCTCTTACTCGGCATTATATGCGGCGCGACAATTGTCATTAAAAGGCGCCCCATCAATCATGTCAATATGAGCGCCCCTCGGGATAAAACACCCCACAAATCAAGCCGTTTTGGGCGCCCCATCAATCAAGTTGGGGTGTTAATCATACATTGTCATTATAAGGCGCCCAACCTATGATGTCAATATGGGCGCCCTTCGGGCTAAAGCACCCCACAGATCAAGACGTTTTTGGTGTCCCATGAATCCATTCGTGGTGTTAATCGTGTGAGGTGAGGGGCGCCTCATACATAACGATATATCCCGTGTACACACTGGCGTGCACGTAAAAGATCCCTTTACAGTTGGAATTCGATTTTTTTACGTGCACGCCAATGTGTACACGGGACAACGGTTTTTCGTCCCATCCGAACGACTAGATAGTTGTCCTTGTCACGCCCTACGCCCAACATCACTGACAAGGGGAAAACCACGCCGGAAAATCTTGATGAACTTTCTCAGCCAATGCAGGGATCGAACACCCGATCTACAGGCTAGCGAACCAGCGTCTTATCTACATGTACTTAACCACGTGATCCCCGCTCTGGAGTTTAGCGTAATATAAGAATCCTTATAAATATAAATGAATTCATATCAATAGCTGATGTCGTTTAACTTGTTACAAATATTTTGAGCGTAAAATTTATTCTTTTCAACCCTTAATAATTCAATATACATATTCATTCAAGTGAATAAGAATAAACAACCTCGTCTCGTCATACTTAACAGTCCATTAACTATGCGTGTATACGTATACGTAAGTATAAATTGTTTGGGTTTATTTTTTTCATTTTGATAAGAATGATTATCATCAAGTCGTTTATCATCTCTAGTGTGTACTCTTGTTTGGGTTGTTATTCTTATACTGCTTATTAACTAATAATAGACTAGTCTCGATCACCGCAGACCACCTAGTCATCAACGTAAAATATTTTTCTTGATGATAAAAACTACTAATAGACAGGCTCATCTGATTAAAATTTTATCGTGAAATGGGTGTGACTATTCAAATTGGTCGAATTATAAAAAAAAAATCATAAATGATTATCACTGTGTAATCTCTTACTAGTTCCAATGTCGATAAATGGCTTATTGTGTTCAGTCGCTTATTTTTAAGATTTTCATATGTTATTAAAAAGTATAAATAACTATTCCAGTACATATTTTATATAATACTAGAATTAAAGAATGCATCCGTGGGAGGTGGTTAGAAGTTTCATGTTGAAGTGATTTCTCCCGCCGAGAAACTGAAAATACTTATATTATGGTGGGGTAAATGAATTTTCATTTAAACCTATTTCAGAATATTATCCCGTGTTCCACATGGCCAAACTGGAAGGAGAAAATTGGTTACTATTAGGAAGAGTGAGGCGTGACGCTTAATAAATTAGAAAGTCAAACATACAGTCCGGCAGCCAAACCTCATTTTAAGCCTGGACATGGAAATATAGTCCAGCAAATGTTTTTTGATGGATTATATATCTTCAGTATGTGTAGATTCGGGATCCGGATGATGCCACCCTGACACCCTTGGGGAAATTTAAATATTCCAGATGGCCGCCATGACGCATTTTTTAGTTATTTATTGGGGTAAAATTCATGACAGATTCCACCGGACCATGGTTTGAAGGTGGTTTCTGTAGGAATTCCAACAGCCAAACCCAATGAGCTTGGGTCATTCTCCAAAAAGTAACGACTAATCCCGTTTTGGCGAAAATGTAAAAGGATTTGTACCAAAAACAACCAACCCAAAGATATTCTTCCCTTGTATTCTTAAAAGAACCCAATCTCACACATTTGTCGTTTAAATTACTGGAATACTCGCAATCGGCATGAGTAAAGCTGAAGTTTCGTATGACACTGGTACATATTTTCTATATCTTATTCCCCTCAGTTTTGTAGTAGAGAAGGTAACACGGACGGGTGTAATAGTGGATCATAACGTATGCTTGACAATTAAATAGTTGTTCGTATGGCCCTGTAATTTGTGGTTAAGAGCAAAACCTCTTAGTGCCATATAGAACTCCAATTAAAAGATTATGACACTGCCAAGGTATCACTCCTCTGGTCATTCATTGTACGGAACACTTGGTATTCCCATGTCCGTGGTCAAATGGTACTAGTACTATTCATACATTTTGACTTCACTGTTGAGACTTAATTAAATGATAACCAAAATATCCAGAAAGAAACGTTCGCCCGCACCACTGCACTATCAGAAATAGTTAAGCACTTATTAACTTTTAGCAACACTTGCTTTCAATTATGGTCCAATGGTGGATTGCGTTTGGCTGTGAAGCTTTTGTGTTCTTATCAGAATACAAGTAGAGAGTCCTGTTTAACCTATTTTGTTGAATGTGGCAACGTATTTGCGTTTCTTTCGGTCAGGACACAGTTCGCCAGTCAGATATGAAATCGGTGAACACGGAAACCTTTAGTTTGGCGTATTACACTATCAAACCTAGATCCGAGAGAATCCGTCACAAATTCTACCCCACTAAATAACCAGAAAATACCTCATGGCAGCCATCTTGAATATTTAAATTTCCCAATGGAAGCTAGGGTGGCATCATCCGGATTAATATCTAATATATAATCCACATAGAATCCATTTTTTTTTAAAATTTATTACACACTTTTTTTTAGGGAACTTTATTAGTTTCCCGTAAAAATGAGCCCCCTTTTTGAATTAGCCGTCACATTTAGGAAGAATAACCAAGTTCATTGGATTCACTGGGTTGAATTCTAATAGAAACGACCTTCAAGCCGAGGTCCAATAGAATCTGTTATATTATTTTACCCAACTACATAACCCAAAAATACGCAATGACAGCCATCTTGAATATTTAAATATCCCAAGGGTGCCAGTGTGGCATCATCCTGACCCTAAATCTACACAATGAAGATATATAATCCATCAAAAAACATTAGGTGGACTATATTTCCAGGTTTGTCGACTTGCTATCGGTCTAATACAGTAATTCTGACTAAGATATTTAATTATCTCTGCCGCTCTCTTTTCATGCGTTCCCAAAAAATATTTTTTTAAATTGATAGCAAGACATAGAATCCCTTTTTTTCAATATATTACATACTTTTTTTAGGGAACTTTATTAGTTTCCCGCCAAAATGAGCCTCCATTTTGAATTTAGTCCCCTAGCGCAATTATCCGTCACCTTTAGGAAGAATAACCAAGCTCATTGTATTCACTGGGTTGAATTCTTATAGAAACGACCTTCAAGCCGAGGTCCGATAGAATCTGTTATTATTTTACCCAACTACACAACCAAAAAATTACCCAATGGCGGCCATCTTGAATATTTAAATTTCCCCAAGGGTGCCAGTGTGGCATCATCCTGATCCCGAATCTACATATAATGAAGAAATATAATCCATCAAAAAACATTAGGTGGACTATATTTCCAGGTTTGTCAACCTGCTGCCGGTCTAATACAATAATTTTGACCATGATATTTAATTATCTCTACTGCTCTCTTTTCATGCGTTCCTAAAAATATTTTTAAAATTGATAGCAAGACAGTATATGAACATAATTAGCTCGACAATTTTCTCGACAATAATTAGCTCGACAATTTTCTACCCACCCCTGCGCCAAAAAGTGGATTTTTTCTTAGTGGTTGGTATCCACCCGGGTAGACTCCCACTTGGCACATGTTTTTTACAGTAGGAGAAGTGCAGTGAGCACCCAAACCTCTTTTTTTTAAAAAAAGAAAAAAAATCATTTGTCCTCATGACATCTATATATTTCTCTTTTTTTTTCAACCATGAACTGAAAGATCAGCCTGATATTTTATATTTATGTGTTCGGGCACTAAAAATGCAGCCTTTGCAGCTTCTGCTCTCGCGACCTCATTCTTAATTAACTTGGAAATAAGAATAGAACTGTAAATAACACAGACAGTCTGATATTTCTGGATTTATGTTGACAGTTTCAATGGGTACGATAAACTATATCATTTAGGGCTAAAGGCGCTGTTGCTTACTACATGTATTGTTATTAATCTAAACATATTTTATAGACTTACCCCCACCATTTCGATTACAAATATACGGAAAACGCCATAGATTACCCAGGCCAACACAACATCCGATCAAAGAAAAAATAAACTCCAGATGGCTACCCCAATGTCCTCTTTCTGTCTTCGTTGATTTGCTGTCCAGTAATGTGTTTCTCTGCTCTGCATTCAATTCTGGGTTCACCTTTAAGTCTCCTTTCTCCATACTGACCTCAGTTGTTTAAAGCTAACATAAAATCCAAATACTAAACTATGGATTACAATTGAATCTGGAATTGAGCCTTGAATTATGCGTTTGATTTTACTTGAAGTAATATGCTATAATTCCACTTCGTCTGTCATTTTCACTGTTTTAAAGGCCTGTCTTTTCATGTTAAAGAAGTTTTCGCAAAAAGAAAATGTATAAAAAGTAGTGATCGCTGTAAAGCCTACAATGCAGCCTTTCAAAACCCTTTTGATTTGTGCTACAAAACTAAATACAAAAAAGGTAGATAATGCATGAGAGCACAATAATTGAAACGTTGTGTCCAATTATAATAGTGAGGAGCGGGAATGTTGGCCGTGGGTTGTATATGTTCCATTTCGCTGCTTCTGTTATGAAATTAGATGTCATATATAATAAAATCCCGTTTAACGTCTGTACCGACACAGGGTGGTATGAAGGACATTTTGCCCGGACAACAGAACTACGATCTACTGTTACATCGAATTCCAACTGATCTCGGTACTTTTGGAGCAGGGTGTCTTTTCATCACACGAGATGTGATAAGCATTGATAATTGTCACTTCTGGGAAATTACAAATAACAAAAACAAAACCAAAAACAGAACAAAACAAAACGAAAAAAACAAAGTTACACATAATCATTACATGTAAAATATTTCAGTGACAAGTAAACTTATTGAAATGGTTCGGATTTTATATTTTTAAAGACGCATCATTTCAAACTAGTTTAATTTCAGAGCAATTTATCCTTAAAATAAAACATCTCATGTTATATTAGAAAACACTTCCATATACCATAGCTTGTGGCTGCTTTTAACTATTAAATATTCAGCAATATGAACATGTATTTTGTTGAAACATTCATGGCAATGGAACAGATACTAGATAGTGCGGTGTGTGTTGGTGTCGAGGTCTCATTTTATAAAAAAGGCAACATAGCAATCTCACATACGTATGGTGGCTGATTGGTATCATGTCGTATTGTCGTGATGTCGCCTTTCATAACGCGACAACCCGATAACCCGACAACCCGACATCACGACATTTCTACCCGACAACACGACAACGCGACAACCCGACAACCCGACATCACGACATTTATACCCGACATCACGACATTTTTACCCGACATCACGACATTTTTAGTGTCGTAATGTCGGGTAAAAATGTCGTATTGTCGGGTAAAAATGTCGTATTGTCGTATTGTCGGGTTGTTGGGTTGTCGTGATGTCGGGTTGTCGTGATGTCGGGTTGTCGGGTTGTCGAGTTATGGAACAAAAATCTGGCAATAAAGAAAATGGTTGATCAAGTGGAAGTAGATTCACGCTCACATTGCAGTTTGAGTTGCATTCGTATCCATTTGTATACGTCCACATTCATAATGTGAACCGTCTTCATTAGCTCAGTCGGATCAGAACAGTAGGACGTTAAACCCCATTTCAGTTCATAATGTGAACATATTATGCCGCCGCCCTTGTCTGTGTGTCTGTCATTGAGTCAAGTGTTGTGGTTTCCAGCCCAAGCTTGTCCATGACAAAGAGTAGGGTCGTCTGTCTTACCTCGTGGGTTTACTCCGGGTGCATGCCCTACCCGCGGGGTGGTGCCAATCCCGCTTTTTTGTTATTATTTTGTCTGTAAATATTCTACAGGTTGCAATTATTAACAGATTTTGTTCAAATTCGGCATGATCAATCATTTCAATAACAGGATGGTACCTATATTAATATTTAGTCTGTAAACACTCTACAGGCCGCGATTCTTAATGAATGGATTTTCTTCAAATTTGGCATGAGCATTATTTGTAAAGAGACAATGACACCAGCTGATGTAAATGCATGCCCGACCCATAGGGGCGTTGTCACGCCCACTTTTCGTGAATATTTTGTCTGAAAACACCTTTCAGGCTGTAATTCTTATGAGATTTTGTTCAGTTTTAGCTTGATCAAGACAGAATGGTAAACACCCTACAGGTTGCAAATTTCATACGTCCACATTTAAATAAATCGTCGTCGGCCCCGTCTGTCCGTCAGTCCGCCCGTCGGTCAGATTGTGGACTCTCTGGGGCCTAAAGTTATCATCGGATTGATTTTAAATTTATATACAATGTTTATGGCCATGAGACGTAGAAACCCATTGATTTCCACTGCCAGATAATTACTGCCAGAGTTTCATGAACATAAACACTTGGTATAAATTTCAAATCAATCGGATAATAACTTTAGTCACAAGGACTGGCATGAGCATTATTTTCAAAGTTATGGCCCATGATCACGTTTCACTTTTTAAAATATTGTGGACGCTCTAGAGACTAACGTTGTCATCCGATTCGCTTGAAATTGATGCACAGTGTGTAAGTTAATGCGACGAAGACCTAATGATTTTCAGCGATGTCCAATAATTACTACCAGAGTTATGGCCCTTGATATATTTCAATGTGGGCGTATAAAATTTGCAGCCTGTAGGGTGTTTACCATCCTGTCTTGATCATGCCAAATCTGATTAAAATCTCATACCAATTACAGTCTGAAAGGTGTTTACAGACAAAATATTCACGAAAAGTGGGCGTGACAACGCCCCTATGGGTCGGGCATGCATTTACATCAGCTGGTGCCATTGTCTCTTTGAAAATAATGCTCATGCCCAATTTGAAGAAAATTCATTAAGAATCGCGACCTGTAGAGTGTTTACAGACAAAATATTAATATAGGTACCATCCTGTTATTGAAATGATTGATCATGCCGAATTTGAACAAAATCTGTTAATAATTGCAACCTGTAGAATATTTACAGACAAAATAATAACAAAAAAGCGGGATTGGCACCACCCCGCGGGTAGGGCATGCACCCGGAGTAAACCCACGAGGTAAGACAGACGACCCTACTCTTTGTCATGGACAAGCTTGGGCTGGAAACCACAACACTTGACTCAATGACAGACACACAGACAAGGGCGGCGGCATAATATGTTCACATTATGAACTGAAATGGGGTTTAACGTCCTACTGTTCTGATCCGACTGAGCTAATGAAGACGGTTCACATTATGAATGTGGACGTATACAAATGGATACGAATGCAACTCAAACTGCAATGTGAGCGTGAATCTACTTCCACTTGATCAACCATTTTCTTTATTGCCAGATTTTTGTTCCATAACGCGACAACCCGACATCCCGACAACCCGACAACCCGACATCACGACAACCCGACAATACGACATTTTTACCCGACATCACGACATTTTTAGTGTCGTAATGTCGGGTAAAAATGTCGTGATGTCGGGTATAAATGTCGTGGTGTCGGGTTGTCGGGTTGTCGTGTTGTCGGGTAGAAATGTCGTGATGTCGGGTTGTCGGGTTGTCGGGTTGTCGCGTTATGAAAGGCGACATCACGACAATACGACATGATACCAATCAGCCACCATACATACGACATTTATTCCACCCCAAAATCCACCAGAAGAGCGCGTGAGAATCTCGCTTTACCATAGTAACAGGCCACATGACCAAACATATATCAGGTGATCGCGCGATAGGGATAAACTGTCAAAGAGTTACTATAAGGAGGGTACATATGGAGATATTCTCTACATCCCAACTCGAACAATTGTTATAATATGAATATAACAGAAGAAAAATACTTCAAATGAAAGAATCTAAATGCAATATTAAGTTTCTAGTATTGGATAAGGTCTAATTGTAAAGCTCCTGTGCTTCTAGAACATGGCCTACATTTGACCATGGACCTTATAAGGTACAAACACATTACTCTTAACTCAATCATAGTGCAACCTATAGCACAAAATTGGCACAACATGTAATAATTATGAATTGTTACAACTATTTTACATTTCCATCACTTTAAACTGAAAAACAATAATCTAATTATTCCAATATGGTCATACCACAGTATTACACCCTTTTACCCTTGTGATGCCATAAAACCGTTTTAGGCCCATGTTAAAGTTTGTGATACTCTATAGCCAACAATATCCACTGACGACTTTTTATATATGCAATATAATGACAAAACTTCTCAAATATTAGGCCTACTAGAATTCTGACAAAGGCAATATAATAATAGTAAAACATCATGACAATGCTTATCATAAGAACATGGAAAAGTACAATAAGGAAATAACACAAACTTTTCAAATAAGACAAATATTTACTAAACTAGGGCTAAAGGACATGTACCTTATGACCTATGATAGAATGAAATATTATGCAAACACCTAAATTATAAACAATACCTCTCCACATATATATACATTAAATTAGAGTGACAATGTACAAAACATATCAATTGTAAAACTCTAAAGCATGGACTCAGTAACTATCCTATTGCAAATAATTTTTACACCAAATTTATTTTTACTTGCGACTCCTTATGGTATGTAGGGATTGGCAAATGGGTGTCTTTTACTAAGGTTTAGCAGCCCTTATTTAAAGGGACAATAACATTCTTGCTGGCATGGTAGCTCCAGAAAATAAATAATACCCTTATTCTAAGTACTAGATGTTTAAGTGTCCTACATGTTGTGTAAATTATCCATTACAACCTATTTTACTTGTCCAGAGGGTTCGAAAAAATTTTAAAATCCAAGTCACATTTGAAAAGGTTTACGTTAGACTTTTCAAATCAATTGGTTGAATTTTTCCAATTTTTCAAAATAGGTCTGTTAAGATGAAATTTATATCATCATTTAATTGGAATATTCTAAAATAATACGATTTGTTGACCAGAATGAAGATTGGGACATATTTTTCAGTTACAACAAGAGTGTTATTGGGGCTTTAAATCATTAAATTGCCCCCATGAATTATCAGTATGATGATAACCGAGACATTTGACACGATAATTCCAACATCCATCGCAATATTTCTTTTTCAAAATGCGTTCTACAATATAGTCTTTGCCCCTTTCAGAATCAAAATCACACTTTTTAGCTTTATTTTTATGAACATTAGAGGTTGGTCTAAAGGGGGGGGGGGTGTCTTGATTGATGATTTTCATTCCAGTGCAATGCAATGCACTCTCATTCAGTAGTGGATTCGACAGTAACAGTGTAAAGAAAACGATGGATTCGGGCACGGAGGCCCTAACCCTTGGTCACGGGGGCCCTTTTGTCATACGAGGGGCCCTTTTGTCTGCCTTTAGGGGTCTCCGTAACTAGGGTACATTTCATTTTTCTCATTGGTTTTTAGCATTTTTCTCCTGTTTTATTTGTTCAACTTCTTTGATTTTTTTTCGCGAGGAGGCTGGCGCCTCCAGCGCCTCAGCTATAAAACGCCTTTGATTAGAATCGTCAGTAACACAAGGTTTTGAGAAAATTTTCACTAGGGTAACACTTCACTTTATCACTAGATATTCTGATTTTATTGACAATTGGGTTATCCAAATTTACATTCGGAAAGTATCTGCAATCGCAGCTACCCCATAACTTTCGGGCAAACGAAAAACCCGAAATTCATTTTCGAGCATTTAAGGTTCTTCCACCCACTCCCCCCCCCCTAACATTCGTCGAGCACCCACGCCTGTATACACCATTTGTTTTAGAGGGGCGGCCATTTTGTCCAGCAGTTTTGGTCCTATTTTCATGAAATTAGAACGTAAGCAGCATTTAGGTGTAACAGTGATATATTAGAACGGGCTTTTAAATCGGATGATATCTGTGGCCTCTAGAGGAACCACAAGCTAAAAACGCGAATTATGGTCTGATATGCACAAATAACGAAGTAAACCAGAATCTTTCGGTTATATAAACGTGCATTTTAAGTTTTATCAAAATTAGATGAAACTTGTGACCTCTAAAGCTGTTTAAAGGCTAAAAACCTGATTTTTCGTACCATCAGCGGCCATAATCCATGAAGTTTCGATCCGATTGGATAAGAATTTTGACCTGTGAAGTGTCGACAAATTGTGGACCGACAGACGTCAGATGGACAGGATCGGCAACAATATTAGGGTCTGATGATCAGCTGTTATTGTGACTCTTGAGTATCGTTAAATAGATGAATTATGAATTACTTTCGCGTTCGTATACGGCCCGTGACACTAGGTAGGGTGGCACTTATCTAGTCAGGAGGTTCATATTGTGCATATTTGATCAATTATCTCTGGAACACTGTTTACATTAAATATGTTTATATATCGAATACAACCTCCATAATACAAGAGTTATACACTACACACACAGCTATGACATTAAATATAATCTAAATATAATTTCACTTTCCCCTAGCTTGTGTTTTGAGACGGTGTTTCCCAGCCTCCCAGCCTCTCGGACCGCACGTTCTTTATAAAGAGGTTGCGTGCCGGAGTCATGTATTGAGCCCCAGAAAATTGACCAAGTACTTCCTTTACCGGATTGGTGAGATGTACAGATGCTACCCTGGATTTAAACCCGTTGTACTAATTTGAGCAAATGGAGGACAGTTGTCCGCGTGTCTAAAGCACGAGATTACCATACCATTATCAGACTATGATGTCATTTCTATTCGGTTGAGTTGAGGATGCCGTATTTTGCAGGACATAACTGATTTGAAAATTAAGAGTCAAAACGGAAACAATTGAAGAATGTAAATTAGTTCATATCCAATCCAATTACATTATGGTATGCGTTGCGACCCATTTGGGTCAATTTCTACGTTCCAAATATTAGAGATTTAGATCCTTTAATATTGCAGATATATAGATCTTAAATGTTATGCAATTCAATAACTATATCATATTATAGACTTACCCCCACCGTTTCGATTACAAATATACGGAAAACGCCATAGATTACCCAGGCCAACACAACATCCGATCAAAGAAAAAATAAACTCCAGATGGCTACCCCAATGTCCTCTTTCTGTCTTCGTTGATTTGCTGTCCAGTAATGTGTTTCTCTGCTCTGCATTCAATTCAGGGTTCACCTTTAAGTCTCCTTTCTCCATACTGACCTCAGTTGTTTAAAGCTAACATAAAATCCAAATACTAAACTAGATATCAATTGGATCTGAAATGGAGCTTAGAATTATAAGCTTGATTTTACTTGAAGTAATGTGCTAGAATTCCATTTCGTCTGTCTTTTTCAAAAGTTTAATTATGTACGAAAATAATCCATATACAAACGATATAATCGCTGTAAAAACGTGGAAAACTACGTACTTTTTTTTGAAAATTTTGCTTTGTGTTACAAAACAAGACTAAATAAAAAAAAAATGAACACGTTGTCATTAGTAACGTGATACGTAGATAATGTATGAGAGTAGTAACGATGGACTGTCTATGTTCCACTTCACTGCTTATTTTGTGAAATATGAATCTATTGAAATGAAATCGAGTTTAACGCCCTACTGTTCCGCGCCGAGGCGCTCAGCTTCTTTAGTACCTTAGAAGCTGAGCACCCGTTATTTACATATATTTTACCATTATCTTACTGTAGGCTACATCCTTTATGGTTATTTGGGGCTGTCAATTGAATGTCCCCTAGTCGCACTGAACGATTACTTTCTTTTAGTTTACGATTATTTTTATAATGTTGATCTATTAATCTTTTGTCGGTTAATTTCCACATCACCGAATCAAAGTCATGTCTTAAATAGGAATTTTAAGTTACGTACAGCGATGGCCAAATTTAAACTCAGTTCAACAGTGGCGGATCCAGGATTCTTTTTAGGCGGGTGACAACCTCGTGTTTTGTCTAACCGACCGCGGGGGGATGGGTGCCGTAGGCGCGAGCAGTAGAGGGGGCTATAGGGGGGGGGGGGCTCCTCCCAGAAAATTTTGAAAAATTATCATCAATTTCCTCGCATCTGAGCCATAACGAACAATGATTTCTGTTCGTCGACAATGTTTCATTTCGTTGACGATTTTCAAAATTTGAAGAATATATTTCGAAATCTATATATGTTGATTATTGCGAAATTCTGCACGCATCAAAGATAGTGCGGACTGTACGTACAAAGAAGTTGCCACCTTCACGGAAAAGTTGTCAACGCCTCTTATAAAAAACCCAGCAAGTTATATATCCAGATTATGAACCAAATAATGAACAAACTGTTTGAATGTTATCGAATATTTGCAAATGTAAAGTCAATTTTCTTCGCCAATGATATCAGTCCTATCAATACCATGGTAAAATAATGTATAATTTATGCATCAGTCTGACGAAAGTGTTGATGCCTTCATCCGGCGAGGAAATGCTTCGATGAATTTCCTGCAAATGTCCGAAGAGATCAGCCGCGGTTTACGGAGCTAATTTCTGCCGCTAGTAACATAGATGCTGATTGTGTGTCTGATAAGATGCGCACCATGTGCTATATAATATATCATTATATACGACCATGTTCTATATAATATATATACGACCATGCGTGTGCATGGCCCGGTGGAAGCTTGTAGGACCCGGGATTCCTATACATCGGTAGGGAGGGGGGTGGTGACAAGTAACCCTAGTCCCCCCCTCCGGGTCCGCCCCTGGTTCAACCATATAGAACACAAGATGAAAAGTTGAAATGATAACGGACATGAGAGACTGAACTAAGTGAAGCAAATTAGAGGTCTTAATGCATTTTAGTATTCACATTTTAAGATTTGATGGTCTTTTATATACGTGATAGAACTGGCTAAACACATTCCAAATACAATTGTAACCTAGTGAGTTCCTTTCATAAAACCAGGAACAACTGTATAATCTGGGTTCATATTTATTTGACAAGCAACGACATTAAAATCAATTTACAACTAAAAGGAATATGCACATGACGATGTGCATTCTTTAGGGTAAAAAATAACATCTCTCTATAATGAATGTGAGTGTAATATATCTGACTTGGTTGTCAAGATACTAAGCTCTAATAGTTTCATTTTGTTGTACAATAAACTGTTATCCTATGGTTGCCACAGGTGACTTAAATTAAATAATTAATTTAATGGCCAATAAACACAATTAGCAGTCAATGCTGTTGAACAACTATACAATAACACTTATGTTGATAAAAGATCAAGATATAAAAAGAACACGAATTAATTTTTAAAGTACATGTAATAATATAATGTTCAAAATAGAATGAACAAAAAAAAAAGGAATATGCATCGTATATATTTGCAAATGTATGAATATTGTTCTTGTTCTTGTTTGTATGATAGTTCGAGAAACAATCGTTTGTGTCTGGAATGAGCTCGCTTGACATAGACGCACTTGTTATTTTGTGATCTGATATATAAATATAATATTCAATGTCTAAGAGTAATAATAGGATCCTACCCAATTCCAATATCCTTTTCATTGGGATATTGAATTCCTCTGTGACTGTAAAATGCACAAATGATTGTTTCAGAGTACACTAACCGGTCTACGGGTAGGTCGCACATTTCAAATACAGCTCTTGAATTTTTGAATGAATATGTTTTGCAATAAGACTGCATCCTGTCATATCTATACAGCTTTATGTTTTTAGGATCTGCCATGGACCATGCAGGGATTGGTTGATATTGGGACTTTATTCTGTGTTATGATATTTCATCTGATAGGTGGGTAGCTTCATGATTTTAGGTCTGGTGGACAAATAATCATTTCGGTTTTTAGTATGATTTGTCTATTGATGATCCTAGTAGTATCTCGAACACAAGACAGAAAGTGTTTTTAAACCAGAAACTAAAATACAATCTGTGAAAAAACAAAAGCATAATATTATTGAAATACTTGGTTATATAATATTATATGCATAACGAAGATTTGAAGAAACCAGAAGTGACGCAAGCAAATGGAAAACTCTAGTAATCCTGACATAAAACTAACCGCAGGTAAGAGCGATGACAAACGAAAAGTTCATAAATTGAACTGACTGTAACAAGATAAGACAAAGCGAGAAAAATTTTAAAAATCATGAGACGGTATCGTTAAAACAACTGACGTCGTACAAGTCAAATCAGACCCCTACATTCGCATTGTAGGGTCGGTTCGTTAAAGCATTAGGCCATGGGATATATAATATATAGACAGAACATATTCTCTACAATCTTTAGCTTATCTCTAAATTTATCTGATAGAGATAGCAACCTGGATAAGGGGGTGTGGGGTAATCTTTCACAATGCAGCTTTAAGCCATCATAAAAGTTAGAGTTAGACATTCTAGAACAATTTAAAATATCATTGAAAATCTAAGAGTATATCTATCAGCAGAGCATGGACAGATTTTCTCATATTTAACCCTGAATTATTTCATTTATTGAGTATAATGTTATGTAGTCTATCATGCCAATGCCTGTCTAGCTGGTTCTTATAGGAGTTCGGTGTTTTGGCTCCTGCAACTTCTGCGGGCAGGTTATTCCAGTGGTTGATAACTCTTGATGTGAAGAACTTCTGTTTTATATTACGGGAGCATCTAGGTTTATGTTGTTTCACGTCTTTCTCAAACTGGGGATATGCTACAGCATTGCAGTATTCTAAGTGGGGACTTGCCAATGATTTATACTTATACAGAATTAAAAGGGTGTGTCTGTCTAAGCACGTAAAGGACCTTATAATTAAACCAAATATTTTATTTGCCTTTCCCGCTTGGTTTTCTGTGTGCTAATCAAATTTCGGCGCATTGTCCACTATAAAACCAAGATCTTTTTCAAATGGAACTGCCTGGAGAGGAGCGCCAACGCCCGTTTGATAGCTGAAGTTCTGATTTTCTTCCCATCTGTTTGCATTTTTTCACATTGAACGTCATTTGTCATTTTGTAGCCTAATCTTCTGGGTTTTTCATTCTCTTGACTTGAGCAGATTTCCCTGAACATTTTAGCATCTTCTGCAAACATCTGGATGAACTGTGAAGAACTTTGGGGATGTCATTGGTAAACAGAATGAACATGGTGTGTCCAATAACACTTTTTGTCATTCTGATTCACGACCATGTATTTCAACTTTCCCTTTTTCCCCAGAAAATCTTTGAAACATCTAACGACATTACCGGAGATACCATAGGAATCCATTCTGCTGCACAGTCTGTTGTGTGGGACACTTTCAAATACTTTGGAGAAGTCCAGGTATGATATAGAATCTAAACTGGAGCATTTGTCGATTACTTTTGTCCATATTTCAAAACGCCAAAGTAGCTGTGTACTGCATAATCCCGTGGGAGGTATTGGATCTCTGTTCTGTTCTGTAGTGGGTTGGAATGTTCATGTGTTAAGAAACAGTCGCCCACACACTCTCTAACATAAAAACAACATGGTTTTCCCCTGCCCCCCACCCCTTGATCCGCTCCTGATCTATAAACAGGCGTGGTATGTGGGTTTAAAGTTTAGATCCACGGTGGGTAAGAAAGAAAATATCTAGAGTGAATTTTATAATGACCCCAATGTGGAAATGAATTGTGGTGCGACCCCGCCTCCTTAATTAGAGTTGTGTCCCTTACAGAATTTTTCAACATGGCGGAAATTAGTACAGCCGATCTGAAAATAGGGATAAAAGGTGATAATTTAGAGATTTTTGTATTACTTTTATGATCTCAAAGGCACAGAAAGTATTCCCACATACATATTGCTCATTTTGCAAATATTACATAGAATATTTTATTCGCATTACAGAAATATTGAAAGATGCCGACTTGGACACTCTTTCAGCGAAGAAAGTTAGAAAAATGTTGGAAGTCAAGTTTGAGGCAGATCTAACAGACAGGTTTTTTATTCATTTTCATTCCTATTTATACAACTGATATATTTAAATTTTTATAAATGTTAAACATAATTTGCTGTTAACATATTTGATTATGAAATCGGTACCAATCATGGCGATTTCTGATCGAATGTTTACTGATGTTGGCAACCCGAACAACAAAATAAACGTGGTGTCGTGAATGATTGCCACGTGATTTTGATTTTTGCGTTCATTGTCGTGTGAATTTAAAAACTAGACATTCTGAGCTTGTATCTGGTCTAACAAATTAATGCTTAAACATTTAAATCATAACATCAATGGCCAATCAACGTTGTCAATGAATTTCAACCTGCTTTATTTTTAGAATTAGGCCTAAAAAAGAAAGGACATAATTATATTATAATTATTATGTGCCCTTTAATAATATTTGTGGTTTTTACAAAATGCTTCCTACTCCCAGTCCATCAGCTGTCAAATTTTTAAAAAAAGATTAAAGAAGCTAAGTTTCCAACTCAATATCATCCACATCTTCGACAACACAAATTATTTGTCAATATTAATCAATATTAATCAATATTGATGTTGTGATAACAGGAACAGATGGTCGTCAATAAATATTTTACCATTGATACACGAATCATGTACATAATGCGTTGCAGCACCATTTGTAAGTCTTATCTGGAGAGCATGCACAATAAATACTCTCGGTGTTACAGAAATGATTGAATGTAGTAAATCAGTTTATATACATCGACATTACATTATTTTATGCATTGCCTGAGCAACGGCACTACGGTGTACTCTTATATTGAATTCCAACTGTCAAAGAATCTTGTACGTGCACACCAATGTGTACATGGGACCTCGATTTTTCATGCAGTCTGAACGATTAAGCATGTGCCATTGTGGATACCAGTCAAGTCGTCCACAAGCAAAGTCGTCCACAGTGAAGTCATCCACAACCGTTGGTGGAGTCGTCCACACCCATTGGTGATGTCGTGATCGGCTGTCCTCTGCGCGTGATTAGAATAGTGTCAAGTACAGGTGCGACGTCGTGTTTGATATTCAATTTTATACCAATATTTTAGAATCAGAATTCTACACATTTCTTTAGGGGTAGTGTCATATTTATTTCTATTTATGTAAATTCTTTTTTATTTGGAACCAATTAAAACACACACTTATGGTTAAATTATAGAAAATCACACGAGAAGCTCGAATCCTCGATTGAAGGGTGTACGTGATCAAACAACAATTCTTTTGATTGGTCAGAGGCATCTAACCGCAGGAAAATTTACAGTTACTATTGGATGACAGCATGCATGCACGAATCAAACCATCTTATTTGCATATTGCATATTTTATAGAATAATGGTTGGATCGATAACCTCAACGACCAAAATGTATTACCTTTTATTAGTGTACTACCTAAGTTTGCCCTAATATACAATTTAAATAAGGAATATTTTTACGTTAACAAAAATATTTACTTGCCTATATATTTTTATACAATAATGAATGGAATATTTACTTGACGCATCATGTTTCCAGCACCCAGAATCAAATTTAGCCATATTTTTTGCGTGGGCCAAAATCAAAATAAAGTTTTGTACGACTATGATATAGCCTTCAATATTTTTAAGATTAACCCTCTGTCAGTAGTGTATAAAATAAAAAATAATAAACGCAACTATTTAGAAGTGGTTTATTGGCATAATGCCAACCGATTTGTCACGTGTCATTGGAATTCTCCAATGGAGATTCTGTCGGGGAAAACATCCACTCTTTCCTCGCGTATTCGATGTTCCATCAGGGAATTATATTCAATGATGATTTATATTTACCTAACAACTGGTCAGTGAATCGATCAATGTACTCAGGTACTGGTACCTGAAATTCACATGGACAGAGCGTGGAAGACGTGCAATTCTGAGACCATGCCGAGACTGTCTTCAATGACCATGTGGCTTATTTTAATGCAGCCTTTTATGAATAATCAACAATCTTGTTTTGTTTATTTTACCGGATTATCAAAAGAATATCCATATCACGAAAGTAAACTATGTCGCGTGGACGACTTTACCAACGTATTGCTATATCTTCAAATTAAACTAAGTCTTGTCGACGACTCCACCAACGTATTACTATATACAACTGGGTGTAGTTTTTATACGCCCACATTGAAATGTGGTCGTATATTGTCGTCGGTCCGTCCGGCCGGCGTCCACAATTGCTTGTGGACGCTCTAGAGGCTAAAGTTAATATCCGATTGACTTTAAATTTATACACAGTGTTTAAGGTCATGAGACGAAGAAGCCTATCGTTTTTCAGCGATTTCCGATAATTGTTGTCAGAGTTATGGCCCTTGATCACAAATCTTGTGGACGCTCTAGAGGCCAAAGTTAATATCCGATTGACTGTATACAATATTCCACATTTGAATTTATAATTTCAAACATAATAATTTGTTATGATTTTAATCTTTTTATTGTCACAGAAAACAAGAAATTGATAAAATGGTAATGGAACAAATATCACAGACTCAAAATGGAGAAGATTCTGAAAGTGAAAGTCCCGCTGCTAATGGAACATCAAAGAACAACAGTACGGATTCAGTAATCTCGTCATCAGATGATGATGATATAATGGTAGGTTATTATTGATCAAATATGTACAGTAGTTTGTATAATTCACTATGCCAATCAAACATTGAAGTACATACATTTATGTATCTTGGGTGGGTTGATAGGAATCGATAGCTGCCAAAGTTCTAAACCTTCTCTGCTGCTATTTACAGCTATATTTCATAATCATCTCACAAGTTACAGTGCGCCATTGTTCACCTAAATCCCAAGCTAGGTGCATATTTTATTGCTGTCCTCAGAAATTACTCTCCCAACTGCGTATTTTATTTTCCCAAATGTCTGAACTATTTTCCCGTTCACTTCGTATTTTATTCATATTTAATCTGAGGTTGATAGTTTAATTACATCGATACCTTGGAAAGCAGTGATGAATAGTTTGACTTTTTGATGTATCGTTAACATGATAGCTGATTCAGGGAAAGTGATGGATCCTGTGTTTAGTTGCATTACATCGATATCTTGGCAAAATGATAATGATCATTTCCTACTCAGATTAAGACAAGTGATATAGTATGATTGCTTGATGCTTTATAAAAGGATAAATGTGAAAATAATTTATGATTGTCATCTATTTATTTTGGGATTGAGGTGGGGTACTGTTGGTTTATTTTTTAACTTGTTTCTTTTAACAGCTTGACACAGGACCGGTCAGAAAGAAAAAAAAAGTTTCAAAGGTAAGATTTTATTTTCTGATTTTATCTTTACATTTTCATTTGTGTAAAATGTTTTAATATATTAAACTATAACACATACTTATGGAAGAACAATTACTGATTTATTTAGGCGACGTTTCGAAGAGTATTCTCTCAACGTCTTCGAAGCGTCGCCTAAATAAATCAGTAATTGTTCTTCCATAAGTATGTGTTATAGTTTAATGCTCTTTCCAGTTACTAAATGCCTCTAAAAGATTATTGTTTTAATATATGTGCATTATATCAAGAATTGGATTTCATTATGCTGACTTGTGCTTTAGACAATGGGCGTGTATTGTCAATAACGTGTCAGCAATTTTTATAGACACACAAACTTTATAAAGTGAAGGGTGTTATTATTAAAAGATAATGGTTTTCCATATTAATTATTTAAGAACATGGATGATTGTTGAACAGTTATTGCCCTTGCAAAGAAATGGCAAGAAGCTACTGACTGATTTGAATAGATCTAGTAGAGTTCTATTATTTCTGGTACAAATACTAGCAATCATCATTCTACAATCTTTGACAATTAAACCGCCATTACTTGATGTACATTTACTGATTGATGGTGAGATCAGAATGCCTCTTTAAATACCGATTCCATTCTGAAACTCAACAGGAATATAATCCAGTGCTTTTTTTGTTAAAGTTAATGCTGTGTGTTTTTTTCATTAGAAAATTAATGCTGTTAATGATGAAGAGTTTGCTAAACAATTACAACAACAAGAATTAGGCAGGACAAGAGGCTCAAGAAGACCACCCGTAAGATTTACAATATTAAAATTTAGAATAAAGACTCTATAGATTTACAATATATTATAATTTACATAGGTGCTAGAATACAAACTCTATAGATTTACATTATATTATGACTTATATCAAATTATGTCCAATCAAAATATCTATATAATATCTAAATTAAGTCTTATAATTATAAGATTCTTGAAAAATAGGCTTCCTTCTATATAATTGTGGATGAATTCATTCAACTTCGATATATTAGTATTTCAAACTAAATATGTTTTCATTTATTCAGAAACCCACAAAACCAAAGACACCAAAAGTCAAATCAGAAAAGAAAGGTGAGTAAAAGTTTATCGTAAAGTATTTCTTACCTTAATGGTTGATTTTATTGGTTGTCAAGAGGACTGAATTTCAGCCAGAATAGACCTGTGAAATTATACTATAGTCACAATTTAAAGACATGTCAATCATCAAATGAAGAAGCAAATTTTGGTGATGGATCGGAACCACCAGCAGAATTTTATTGTTAAACTGTTAGTGAACTCATTAATCACATCTAGACTGGACTATTGTAATTCGTTACTTTATGGTCTTCCAGCTTCTTCTCTTCGCTCCCTACAAAAAATACAAAAAACTGCTGCACGTCTGATCACCAGAACAAGACTACGTGACCACATTACATCTGTGCTCAAATCCCTCCACTGGCTCCCAATTAACAGACGTATTCAGTACAAGATAATCCTTCTAACTTACAAGTGTATCCATGGTTCAGCTCCTAATTACCTGAGTGATCTTATAAAAATCAAAAGTGGAGATAGAACAACTCGATCAACATCAAAACACGACCTAGTTGTTCCAAAAACTTTTAAAGTGTCGTGTGGTGATAGGGCTTTTTCAGTGGCAGCACCCACCCAATGGAATAAACTCCCAGCAACATTAAAGCAAGCCAAAACAGTAGAGTCCTTTAAAAAATCGCTTAAGACTCACCTTTTTAACTGTGAATACCAAACAAGACAGAGCGGCTCAGCGCCATCGAGTAGAACAGTTCTAGATGAGAGGCGCTATATAAATTCATTATTATTATTATTATTATTATTATTATGTGTTTTATTACAGGGCCATCATTGTTTATTGTTTAGTCATTTGAGACTTCGACCAAAATAGACAAAGATACATTTAAACCAAGTCTTGATACTGACATTGTTTTGTTTAGATTGTGTTATATGGCTTTCTTAAATCATTATTTCCATTTATCTGGTGTCTTATTTACTGTTTGAGATCGAAATTCCATTACGTCCAAATGACAAATGAATTGAAATGGGGTTTAACGACCTACTGTTCTGCTCCGATGGGCATATGCCATACTGTGTGGTATGAGGGAAATTTTGCTTAGATTGCGACACTACGGTTTACTTTAATATCGAATTCTAACTGTCAGGGGATCTTTCACGTGCATGCAACCAATGCAGGGATTGAACACCCGACCTCCAGGCTAGCGAGCCAGTGTCTTGTCTAAATGAGATTATCTATACCTTTGTCTACATGTAATAGTTTTGTAATTTTAGGAAAAAGTACATATTCCAAGCCATGTCAATTATCAGCAGAATTAGCAGCTATTGTAGGAGCAGATCAGGTATTCTTTATTCAATGTCTATTCAAATATGACGGGATTTTAGTTCCAAATTCAAACACACTTTTCTGCAAGTTGTTTATTTTTTTAAAGAAAAACCCCAACAGAACTTGTAATAATATCTTAATTTTATTTTTAAAACTCTAAATGTCTATAAAATAAAAATCAGAAATAAATTTTACAATCACTTCATTTACATATTTATGATTGATCTTGTTTTTTTCTTGTTCTGGCTATTAAATTTTACTTTTACTCTTTTATAGCTACCCCGCTCTGATGTTGTGAAAAAAATGTGGGAAATAGCAAAAGCCAGAAATCTGCAGGTAGATTTTGTACTTTTTCATTGGGAGATTTTCTGACAATGACACATTATCTGACAGCATTGACACATTATCTGACAGCATTGACACATTAACTGACGATGACACATCCAACAGCAATCTGTAAGTCTGGATCACTCCAAATTTGAGCAGATTTAATACCTTGTTCATTTAAACACTGATTTAAATCTGCATCTCAATAACACAGTAAAACAAAATTAATTTCATAACATCTGATCAACAGTTGTTGCAAATCACTAGAAACAACATTAATAGAAAGAAGTCCAACCCAGGGGCGTAAAAATCCACTAGCCCGACGCCCGGGACTACCAAAAATAACCTACGGGCTAGTGACCTATTTAGCCGTACTAGTCCTGGGCTAGTGCCCTTTCATTGTTCATTTTTTCTGTGATTTAAACTAGATAAATGAGATGTGAAATACTGCACTTTTATCTCAGTCAATACAATCTAAAGTCATGTGATAATCTAGACTACAATGCATGATGGGGGATGTAAGAAGCACTTCCCACCTCTTTCAATTTAAAGTCATGTGATAATCTAGACTACAATGCATCATGGGAGATGTCTACTTTAGTTTTTAGTTATATCGTAGAAATACATAAGGCCCTGCGTTGTCCACTATTTATCGGATATATTGTAATGAAAACTAGTTCAAATAACCAAGAACAAAAACTTGGAATATTAATTAAATTAGTCCTTCATTTATATCCTGAGGCCACTTTCTGTTGGCGTACGTCGGCACAGTATTAGATCGGGAACAGTGTCAGATCGTGAACAGTGTCCCATGCGGTAACTTGATATGCGGTGGAGTTGAAAAACAGTCGTCATATGGATTGAGGCCCGGAAAAATTGTATACTCCACATCGATTTATATACTCTGTATAATATGGAATACAGTTCAGTTAGAAAGAATACATTTAATGTGGTCAAATGGGTGACAATCTGCAGTGTACATTATTGTCATTATTGACGATTAAAGTTTGTACCTTGTCCAACTACGGACTAGTGAAACTGGATGCCGGGCTAGTGTCCGACAGTAGACTACTAGCCCGGGGCTAGTGGATTAAAAAATATTTTTACGCCCCTGGTCCAACCATTTTACCAGATTTGAAGATAGTGAAAGATTTATTGCTTGATTTGAGAATGTTTGAACCAGGAATTGGTTACATACACTCAGTACTAAAATTCCAGTTATAATTAGTCATATTCTTAGGGTGACGCTTTTCAAAATTCTTGTACATTCGACATAAGACCTTGTATTAGTGCAGTCTTGATACGCTACGTATTGTGATTCGGGGCAATGACTATTCCTATCCCAATTCATAACCAGGTCATTTTTTATCAACAAAACAACTTGATAAATGAATAATAGATTTTTTTTAGTCCTGCTGATGTTGAGGAAATAAAACTCTTTTATATCACCTTATTGAAGGGGATCAAAATAAGAACCAAAACAATTTAAGGGTCTGGTTACATGGGAAGGGCTAGCTTGGATAGACGGGTTGGCCCGTCAAGTTCAGCCTTGTACTGTAGTTTTTATATTACAGCGGGCCATATACACGAGCTGCGACGAAATCAACGGGCTATCTCGTCGAAACTATTTATATGACGTCGGTCTGAAAACGTAATTTTAACTGTTATAAGGGGAGCTATCTCGTCTGAAGGTTTACATGAACAAGAGGCTACCCGGGTGTCCTTTATATGGAAGTGATAGGTGGGTTGGGACAGTCCCAATCCACCTGGGACATATCACGTGGTGTAATATAGGAAGCAAAATGGTGACCACATTGCATATCAAATTAAAACTTTTTATTGTTTTATTAACTTTGAGTATTTGGTTGGTTTCGCACTTCAATTTGTTAGTGGCATGCTTCCTATGTAATGAACAAGCAAAAAAAAACGCCTTCGTATTCCATTTTACTTTATAGTCCGTAAAGCTGTCAATTAGTGATTTTATCATATCTTGTGGCCAAACAAAACGCCTTGCCTTGTTAGATGTTAAAGAAACCCCGCTTGACAACTTTCGCTTTTGTTTGTTGCCATGTTTATTGTAACAGTACCATGCCTGCGCCAGTGATCAAAATCTTGGTTAAGATTGGAACCGAGATGAAAATATTTCCCATGCGCATGCGCCCGCCTTGCTTGTAATGCACAATGTTATTTATATGAAAGAAGAGCTGGCTCGTTTTTCCGGGCTTCCCGGTTTCACAAACGGGTGCCCCGGTTAAGCGGGCTAGCCTGGTTTAGATATAAACAGTGTTTCGTTTTTTTCATTTGATTGCATTGCAATGACGTTTCGCCCAACCGGGTTAGCCCCCTCCATGTAACCAGGCCCTAAGAGTGTTTGTGAACCTATGGATTATGTATGATGTGGATAAATAAGAGTGACAGATTACTTACCGAAGCGACAAAAAAAAGAATTGTGATATATCGATTCAGCGTCTTGCGTTTCAGTACAAGAATTGTGCGAAGATGAATCGCAATACATTGATTTAACGATATCTTGTACCAGCACTAGTGCTGGGTATGCTTGTTCTTTGTACTACATTTCGCATAATATGAAGTCACAATTCCAAAATGGTTGCAATGACTTCATGCCGAGTTCCTTGATCATACGCTCATACTTGTGTAAACTAATTTGAATTTTATCTAAAGTTAAGAATACGGCAGATTACTACAAGTTTATTTGTTTTACAGGATCCTAAAAATAAACAGTTTATGTTATGTGATGATGAACTTAGGAAGGTTTTCGGTGAGTATTATAGCTTTAAGATAAACAAAGACCTAATGGAAATAAAGTAGAAATGGTGATAACTACTAGTGTTATTTGTATGACTGAATGTCATTCCAAGTTTCATTTCTGACTAAATCATGTGACTTTGTCTGCATTCTCTCCATAATGTGACATTTCGGACAATCAAGGCGATAAAATGTAACTCTTGTGCACTAAAAAAGTATATATTATTAAACATTTATATTTATTTAAAATGAACAAGCACATCAATGAAAATGTTATATAATAATTCTCTACAAGTTTCTAAATTGGCTATAAAATTTTGATTCGGCTCAAAATTTGCCTAAAGGGCGGTCACTGCAAGTCTGTTCAGGAGGAGGCGCTACCACGGCTCATTGGGTAGGATGTTGGTTCGCTGTATTTGCCAAGAATGTTTGTCAGCATTTTTCGGAATGGTTCCGTCCTGTCAGTGGTGTAGGATGGTGAGGGCCTGGCTAGGAACAGCTTATAGACAAGGCCGTACCCGGCTGTGCTGACAAAATTTCCCCTCTACCCCACTGCATGGCGTATGCCCATCTTCATTAGCTCAGTTGGTGAAGAACAGTAGAACCGTAAACCCCATTTTCTTCAAGAGGGTTCTCAGTTTTTGTTTGTTCATGAATTTTGTTGTCCATTTTGTATTATTGTCATATTATATTGTGTTGTTATATTTAGGAAGAAGAAGAGTAAGAATGTTTGGTATGATGAAAGATTTACATCGTCATATTATAGATATGAAAGATTTATGATGGTGAGCTACATCTCAGTATTCTCTTAATACAAGTAATAAATAATACAATTATCATTGGTTACAGGTCCATAGCTACAGACAATCACAGAGGTGACTCATGTCTCTCATGATTTGCAATGGATGCAATTTTAAATATTTGTAGCATGAAAATTTCCTAAAAACCAAATTGTTCGAAAATTCAGCCCATCAAACCACTCCCTCAATCTATTTGAGATGTCTTCAGTCTTTTGTTCCTTTTAAAGTTGTAATTGAAATAAAAGATAAAAACCAACTAAAATTTTCAGTGTATGGAATTATTGAATCTCTCCTTTTGATCACATAAGACAATGAGGTCACAAGTGAACATAGAAATTATTCTTTTGTTATTAGAAATAAATGTCTTTATTTGGTCAACTAATTTAAATTTATGAGGATGTTCTAATTAATAGAATTTAATATGAGATATTATTTGTTTATTACAGAGTAAAAGGTTAAAGTCTTAACTAGTGTGTTTGTGTGAGTGTTTCTGAAAATAAACAAGAAATAAGAAGGGAATGGGAACTGAGAAATTAAGATGTGTTCATATAGTCCTCTATCAAAATAATGTTGATATACGTATATTACTTTTATTGTCAATATTGAAAATGTCTTGAATGATATTATGATAGATGTCCTTTTGGCTTTTTTCTTATGTGTTTTCTTTAAAGGGCTTTATTGGGAATTTTAATGTATTCCATGACAAAATAAATAACAAATCTATTTCATATAATTTCGGTATTTCTTTATTTTGAATTATTAGTCCCATCATATGTCAGCCAATATATTTGTAAAACAGTCATACATTAATACATAAAATTTGATTTTAATAAATCTCCAGAAATGATGCATATAATTAGATTTCAATTGCACTGTAAGTTGTAAATTTCATTATTCCTTCACTTGTATAGGAAATTTTAAATATGGTTATCTTTCTTATGAACAGGTAAAATACTCTTAAAAAAATATAAAATAACAAAGGCCTTTAACTCTAAATGTATTTACCAGTATCACAGATACATAATGATTCAACCAGATTAAATGAAAAAACGCAAGAATAGCTGCAAGTTTTATGATACCATTAATCAAATTATTTTAGCTGTTTTTATTGATATAGCACACAGAAGAGTAGTCTTAATCTCTGGTTGATAATATAATCCATTTATGATTCAATACTAGATTTGTTTAATAAACTTCATCAATGTCCCATAAGAGGCTGTAGGTACTTATAGCAAACAGAATATTCCTCAAATATATAGATACACTACAATATCTACTGTCTTCCATTCCTAAATAATTAAACAGACTTATTCTACAGGTGTCATGGTTTCAATCAGTACCAAGTTTGACTTGGTAAATTACAAAGCAAGTCACCTTAACCATGATATGTTTGCAAATAGACCTACATAAAATATAACGAAACAAGATACCTAACTTGAGTCCCATTCAAAAGGAATTGAACCAAAGCTAATACCGAGTCAAATAAAGATTATAGAAATGGCCTGGAAGTCTCTTGTATGAAATTTGTTTACACCTTTTTTAATATCAATAATGTTTTTATGTGAATTTTTTTACGGTGATAAATATATATAGTTATAATGCAATAATGTGAATAGTGTCGAACTGGTTCAAAATTGATGTTCATTACTCAGTAATATCTGACATATTGGGTTAGGTGTCCGCGTTCAGATCACAATCTTCTTGACTAGATAAATAAAATAATCTGCTTTGTTGTACGAGACAGCATTTTGTGATGAAGTAATATGATAATATATACTGAACTCTTCCAAGTAGAAGAATATATTGGGATTACTACAAATTATAATTAACAGGTATAAAAAACAAAACAAAAATGTAATCTTAATTTTGATTAGTTTGTAAACAGTTTGAGCTAATATCATTGATGTTTTACTTCAATTTTATGACCTTTTTTGTCTTATTCTACAGACAGTGAAACCTGTTTTCAAAATAATGTAGTTTTATTTTTCTGTAATTCAAATTATATCATTATTGTGTGAAGAAAGTCCTTTACCTGCTTAACAAAACTGAAATGTTGCCTTTTTTGCCCTAAAATTAATTGACATTTTTTTTAATATATTGTACATTGCCTTCCTTCTTGGCAACTATATGATCTATGATGGTAGTACATATGTTATTCTTACACAGATGTTACATCCAAACATTCTGTAATTGCTTCAATTATTTAGCTAGTCATAAATATACTTTTTATTCAGCTTTTTCTATAATCACAAAAAAACAGCAGCATCGGCATTAACAAATTCTATAGATGTACACTTTTACAGAGTTATTTTGCCCGGCTAGTGCCATTGAGTGGTAATGGATGTAATGTTAATAATACATCACATTTAATCAAAATATTTTATATATGGTAACTGGTTTACAATATTCTATTTTTTTGTGCTATTTTTGTATGTTTATAGATGTCTCAATTGACTGTATTTACTAATGTATAATCTAGCCTATATATTAATTTACTTTATTATCTTCAAATATTATATAATATATGTGTAACTTCATAGTATCTGTCTTTATTACTCCAGGCTAAAACATGTTGGTTGTATCATTTTTATGACTGTTTAATTACAACTCAATTACTAGTATCCATAGCAAGTATGATGATAAGACCGGATGTTTATAATAATAAATTACAGTCTTCAATGTTCTATGAAGATTTACTATTACTAGTCATTGAACAGTTTATGAAAATCCCCCATTTGATGTAATTTTACACTTTTTCATTATTGTTAGTTTGATCCTAAATGGTTTTGGTAATAACCTTACTTAATGATTTTATTTATACAACAGAATAATTGTTTGACTTTTTTTATGTTTTGGACAATTATTAATTTAGTTCTTTTAATATATATATCATGTCCACAGTATGTGTGTAGCAGTCATTGTAAATGGGCTTTTTCCATTAAAGTTTAAAAGTGTGACTGTAGAAAATGATAATGCAAAACAAAAGGATAAAAAGAAACTTATATACCTGTATCATAATATTTAAACAATTTACTGTAACTTCATTATGAGCTTTAATGCAGTCAATTTAAGATCAGAAAGTCGGTCAATATAATATACAAATTTTCTTGCTTCATTTTATTATGTAGTTATCTCCCCTTAACTAAAGGCATTTAACAATCTTGCCGCGATTCATTGCCATACCAATTTATTCTGTTTTAAAATCATTCGATGGTTTTATGGCATATGAGCACGGCTGTAATCTATAATGTAAATAATAATGTATTTCTTTTATATACTGCATGGTGAAGGTATATTTTCTATGACAAATCTATATTGTTATATCTTTGTGAAAGATATGTTATAAAATCAGTGTATGTATGAATGTATATCTTTTTATGAACCGTATAAAAAGATTTAGTGACAATACAGGTATTATGTAGGTACAGTTTTATTGTTGTTTGTCATTTAATATTACGAAAGAGAGGGAAGTATTTTACGAACATGGATTAAATGGCATTAACATGTGGGGTATGAATTGTCAATTTGTTTCATGTGCATAATGGACACTTTTGTTTGTACCATCTATTACAAAGCAAACGTGAGACCTTCAATGACGTACATATAAATCGATACCTTTACTTTTGAACCCTATTTACAAAACTGTAAGTGCCCTTCTTTAACAACCCCACCCAA
Source organism: Patella depressa (assembly GCA_948474765.1). NCBI lineage: Eukaryota > Metazoa > Mollusca > Gastropoda > Patellidae > Patella > Patella depressa. The sequence goes on from OX419717.1 coordinate 60,319,590, forward strand.
CAAAATAAATGTAATTAATTTGAATAATATATCCAACCATACTTTGGTTCACAATGAATAAAATACACAAATTGACTTATAAACGACTTACTACAGCGATGGCTTTGTAGGTTGGCGAAAATTATTAATTTACCAAATAGTGAGAACTCAAAAGCAGTAATTAATGTCGCTTCAATGATCACTTCTAATAGTGTGGGTCCAATAGGGTTGAGGTGTGGGAACTATCTATTTTCTGGTCGATTGAGGCTCTCGGAAATTACCAAGCGTTGAGTTAGGCACCCTAAGTTAAAACTTGTCCTAAATTCCCGATAGATGGATTTTCCGTATGGACCAGACCTGCCCGGTCGGTCTGATCTCCTCTCACCAATGGGCTTGAAAGATAACAATACAAATATTGACGTGTTGTTGTTCGATCCTTCCTCTCATCGAGACTTAAGGACGTGTCTAGAATACATCAGTTTGTAAATCGTTTACAGCTCTGTTAGGTATGGATTGCCTTTCGTCTAGTTTATATCCAATCTTAACGATAATAGTCATTAATCCGTTCACTTCATAAAACAATAAATAGTTTAAGTTTGATAAATAATTATGATACACATACTAAATATATTCAATCATATAAATATTTAGCAGGCGTAGCAGCGTCATAAATATTCATGATTATGGTTGTATTTATAGGGGGTTTGATATCGATCGAGTTAAAAAATAGGGTTAAACCAATCTCATTAAAACACAGATCCTATTTCGTTTCGTTTTTAATAATTCGAAATTTTACTTATCTTTACTGGATAATGTGAGGGATTAGTCAATCAAAAGATCTGTTACGGCGTGTTTTGCACGGAACTGAAGGTAATCCACTAGAAACTTCAATGCTGATTGGTTAATTAAATGTATGACGTCATATGACCAAAAGCCTCTCGTATGACCTCTGACGCGACTTATAAATGTAAGTATAAATGATCAGACTGGTAAGACCGACTATATGAATTTTAAGATTATCCGTTTGGTGATTTTTAAAAAAAAACCCCAAAAACCAAAAAAAAAACACGCGGTAGATAATGTATGTTAATTTAAAACTTCCAACTTCTTGAATATTGGACATTGTCTATCAATAAATTCACTTACTGCGTGCATCGACTTTTGGATTTTCAAAATTTGTATTTAAGAAATATTAATGTTTGTGATACGCACTAAGTTTCCAAATGACTATTATATAGTATGTCTTAAGTCAATGTAAAACTAGCCATGGTTGTTTTTTTTTTTATAAAGTAATAACAATATAGCCACTTTAAACTGTAGATATATGTTTGTTCTGGACGATAAGGTCACTGTCGTAATTTAAACTTATTCTTTCTTCTCTTCTTTCCTGGCGTTTCATCTTGACCTAATTTATCTTAAAGGCACAACAAATCATGTATGTATCTCAACTCAAAATGCGCATTATTTAATATAAACACAGTTGGTATGTTACTACATAATAAATCACATCTGAGTCCCAATCTAATTAAAATATAGATCTATATTTCGTTTCGTTTTTTATACTTTCGATGGCCTACACTCGGAGAAGGAGAACGCTAGATCGGAGACGGTCCTACGCAAATTGTGACGTCATTTGTGAATTGTGGGTTAGGGTAAGGGTTAGGCTTGATCATGGGTTAGGGTTAGGGCTAGTCCTGTTTACATCTCGGGACTTTGACCAAATCTACAGGTCCTAACCCTTACCCTAACCCTAACCCACAATCTATATATGACGTCATATGTGCTAAAATGCGTAGGACCGTCTCCGATCTAGCGTTCGGAGAACGCCCGATCTAGCGTTCGGAGAACGCTAGATCGGAGACGGTCCTACGCAAATTGTGACGTCATATGTGAATTGTGGGTTAGGGTAAGGGTTAGGCTTGATCATGGGTTAGGGTTAGGGCTAGCCATGTTTATATCTCGGGACTTTGACCAAATCTACATATGACGTCATATGTGCTAAAATGCGTAGGACCGTCGCCGATCTAGCGTTCTCCCCTACACTCATGTAGATCTAACAAGTTATAGTGGGAGCTCACGTTCTATGACGTCAGGTATCAAGCACGGGACATTTGACTCGATAACGTCAGTCATTCGATTAACCAATTAGCGACCGCCATCCTTTTTAAAATCTACTTTTGTTTTGTTTTGATTTCTATCCGCTGGTAATATCTACCTTGTATAAAACAGACATATAAAGAAGGCGGCGTGAAATCAATAGAAACCAAATCGATTTGAATAATTTTCGGGCCTAAGTATTCTCTCCACAAACTTATACAGTTGATTGTGCATGGTCTTATCTCAATATATATTTTATGGTGACGTGCTGGGGCTTCAATTAAATAATAAAGATGCAGATGGGTGTGGTATTATTTTAAGTTTAAGCCCCGTAAATTTGAAACTAAACGCACGAAATACGATCAGACAGTTTAAACAATTTCTATAAACAGCCTACCAGTATATTATTGTAGTATCTGTAACGTGTTTACAACTCCTCGAACCAATTACCTTCTAAAATACATATTTGAAAATCGGTCAACTTACGTCGTAAAAGAATAGAAGCTATTCAGAAGTGACAAGTTTCAAACTGTCACATGGATGTTGAAAGCTAACACCATTCATGTGTGAAACATGACCGTGAGAAAGCAGGGTACAGATTGATACATAATAACTCTTTTCTTTATTATTGAACTCAGAATACGGAGCCGACAGTTTATTAGGTTTTGTGCAGTAAAACAATTCGGGATAACATTGTCTTCTATAACAATTAAGATTATGAAACTTGGTGTTCTTAACCATCAAATGGGGTTTACCGTCCTACTGTTCTGTCCCGAGTGGGGTAATGAGGTAGGTATCCGTGCTATACAGTGCGCTGTGAGGGAAATTTCGCTTGGACAATGTGTAAACGGAACATTGATTTTTCGTCCCATCCGAATGCCTACATTTTGTCCCTTGCCAGGGTCCCTGTATTGTACCATTTATAAGGGATGAACCTGATAAACTTTCCCCGTCAACGCTTCCAGGTTAGCGAGTCGCCATCTTAGTTACTTTTCGTCGAATTCGCATTTTCTTTGCCGTTTTCAAAATAAACAATAATAATAATAAAACAATGGCGTATGGTTTACGTGAATTGGAGATTCGAAGTTTGAATAATGCACGAATAAAATACACGGCCGCTCATTTCGTCTATATTGAAAAATATGGTTTTTCTTACAAAGGCTTCATACATGTAGTTGTAAAGCTAAAAAAAAAGAAAAAAATGAAAGTCGATCTGTACTTTTATACGTGGTTGTCAATATTATCTTTAGGCTCTTTAAACTTAACGTTGACAATATTATATTTATACTGTAATTTACACGTTGACAAGTGGTCAACTTTATGACAAGTTGAAAGCTTATTAATAGTTGAAAACCACTGTTGATAAATACGCATTAAGTATACACCATAATGTGATTATTTTATCCCGTGACATCCCCCCGATATTGTTTAAATCTATACGCAGTATTTTTGACACGTTGTTTAATATAGCAAATCTCGTGATTCTCTGACGCTTAGGACCCTACGTCGTCTCATTTCAACAACCTTTGCGTCAAGTTGGCGATTGTGATTTAGTATCGTTGTATAATTCAATAACAATTATAGTCGTTAGACCCTATTTTATTTAATCACTCGTTGTCAAACATGATTAAAACGATACCAGCACTCCTTCCTAGCTATATTACCTTAAGAAGGGATATTTTTAAAATTATAGACAACACTTCATTTTATACCAATAAATTAAAGTAGCTGTCCCTATAAAAAGTTTTAATAAATGACAGAATCCGCCATGGCGCCAGAATGACACCGAATAACCTCATAATTGACGTTTGATCCTTGTACGAGAGAAACTATTCAATATAGAAATACGCCGATTCATTTTGAAAGATACCACACCATACATCAAATGCGTGTCATTAAAGCTTAGTCGAGTACAAATCTCATAAATAATTACAAAAATAGATCCTCCTCCATATCGACAACAAACAGAAAAACAAAAAAAAAAGGAAATGAAATGGGGTTTAACGTCCTACTCTTCTGCACCTAACCTGGCTGGGCTAATGGATGACGGGCAAACGCCATATACAGTGTGTTATGAGGGAAATTTTGTCCGGGCAGCGCCGCCTACTCTTATCAGGGGCGGATCCAGGAATTTTTGCAGGAGGGGGTTTGCCAGGTTTCGGTTACGAAAATCTGCCATCATCGTCTCTAAATTACATAGGCATACATACAAATTGAGCTTTTTAAACAGAGAAATCGTTTTTATACTGATGTAGGATCACTTTGTGATGTAATTTCATTGATGCAAGGCATAATTTTTTTTTATGTAGCTGAGCAGGGGGTGGGGGACCCCTCAACCCCCCCCCCCCCTCTGGATCCGCCCCTGCTTATATCGAATTCCAACTGCCAAGGGATCTTTGACGTGCAAGCCAATGTGTATACGGGACGTTAAACCCCATTTCATTTCATTTTCATTTCGTATGGTGCATGCCCGTCTTCATTAACCCAATTTTGGAGCAGAATAGTAGGACGTACATTTCATTTCATTTTATTTCAGCTAGGCATATACATGTTCTGCTGTCAATTTGAGATGTGCAAAAACGCATCGATTGTTTTTGAGCTGAGGGATATGGTTTAAAATCTCTTACAGTAATAAATTAAAACGATGTTAGGGCCTATACATAATAGCTTAAATATAGTACTTCTTATTCGTGACTTCAAAACCTTTCATTTCAGGATTTAGTCACGATCACCAGGCTATTGGTTTTTCAAGACATTGATAATGATTATTACACTCTTTTCTCATAGAAATCGATGAATTGATTGTCTCGATACATACACAGTGTAGTAAACATGACTGTTTATTTCATATATACCATTAATAACATGCTATATAATACCATAGTCATATACAATAGACCCGTTTTCATACAATATAATAACTTGCAATAGAATATTTATAAACAACACATACATTCAAGTCATGCATGTCACGTTTTGTTATATTTACCATCTATTATTCTCTGTTCTAAACGTTAAATGTATATCGTGTCGATTTACGATTTGTGGAGAGAGAGAGAGAGAGAGAGAGAGAGAGAGAGCATTTTATTTCAATAATTCGCTTGCGCGTAGGGGTCTTTAGCAGTGGGAAGAAACTGGTGGACCCACGGGGTTGTACAGACGACTCTTATCCGTGTACGTACAATCGAGGATTCGAAACCACGTCTCAATGACAGGCTTTAGGATACAGCACGCGCCTGCTAACCATTAGGTCCTCATCCCACCCCCTTATTAAAAAGAACGTGTGCAGGTCGAATATGGTGCAATTCACAACGAACCTATAACAGACAATACTGCATACCCCGTGCAGCGTTTCGTTTGATTAGAGGTAATCCCACTACACCCTGCTATTATGAGTGGATATTGTTGTTTTAAATTTTGATTGGTCAGCAGTCCGACTACCAACCAATCACTAGCTGTCCTACAAAAGCTTTACATTTAAAACGAGTGCCAATATTGGACCAAATATGTTTACATAACGTTACGTCATGGCTCACGATTTTATTATGCCTAATTAGAGAGAGAGAGAGAAATTGGGTTTAACGTCCACTCGACACAAACTAGGTCATTTTGGGACTAACATATGGTTTCATTTTATTCAATAATTCGCTTACGCGTAGGGGTCTTTAGCAGTGGGAGGAAACCGGAGTGCCCGGAGGAAACCCACGAGGTTGAGAAGGCGCCCCTATTTCCATGCCACATATGCTCTCACAGGGCTCGAAACGACAGCCGCAAGCCAGAGGTGGCCGGCCAGCTAGAGGTCAAAGCGCGGCACTCTAGACCACTAGGCCATTTATGCCTAATTAACCCGTGCATAGCAGAGTACTGCAGTAAAACTAATTGCGTGACAAACGAGGCTATCAAGTCGAATGAAATGTAAACAATACTGTTTGGAAACGGACATACTTTCACCGTTTTTAATACCTTAAATCACTGTCTCTCGTGCTCTGTTCAGTCCATAAAAGTTGTCGTTAAAATAATCCCGCATTTCTTTTTGAAATTTTGACCTAAAAACTTGTTTATCACCTAACAGAAATGATGAAATATCACTATAGGCTAATATTAAATCCGCATGACTAAATCGATTCAAGCGAAATAAAAGAGCGTCGCTTGTAGATCAGATGTACTTTTAGATATGATCATGTAGCCATATTAGGCTCCGTGTCAGATTAACTTCTGAAATATCTATACCTTTAAAGATTTTTTATATGAGTGTACATGTAGTTTCTGTCATCCAGAAAATTATTCTACGAATATTTGTCTGGATGCGTTGTCAGCATTAATTGAGAACATAAGGTTGAGAATAATAGGTCATCGGCTAGATTATCCGGTCTTTTACATTAACATAAAGTCTAGCGGAGGTAACTAGGACTACTCTTAAAACAAGACGTCGACGCCCATTAATTTAAGCATGCCATATTGCCATTTCAGAAAAAAAAATAATATCCAACACTCTTATTTTTTTTATCGTAAAATTTCCCTCTTCACAGGCCATATCTATGTGTGTGTTTTTTTAAAAAATTAATCCTAATTAGTCGGGAGGGGGTGCTACTCTTACTTTACTTGGCCAAATATACTGGATAATCAACCACATGGACAATGGGCGTAGTCCAGATGGACAAATGGGGAGATTGTTTTACCGAGTCCCCCCCCCTCCCCGGCCCAGTGACATATTTGATTTTCATTTGCGTTTGCTTCGTTACATCCTGGATCTGGGCCTGGGTAACAAGATTGTGTCACTTGGAACCCAGCGGGGTGTATCTCAATGATACACAGTATTACTATATAATAATAATATTACGACCTACATAGAAATATATCAGTTATTATTATAGTTTCTACGTGCATATCTCATTATTACAAAACGAAAACGATGCTAAAAAAAAGTTGTTAGACTATACTATTGTGATTTGTCAAGAAATGCACTAACCACCATTTTAAACATGCATGGTCATCTTTGTTGGAGCAGTGTTACCCCCAGTGCAATGTATCATGTATTAGGTAGGGTAGGGTGTTCCCACTTTTACCAAAACAAACACGAGTAGATCCCCAAGCTTCTGGTCTCAGATGTCACAGATTTCACATGACCGACAGCTTATAGTTAACTGGTTTATTTTAGCACAATGTATTGTAACGCGGCGCGGTGTTCAAAAATTAGTAGAAAAAATGACTTGTTGTGTACTCTTTGTATGTTTTCTTGACCAGTTTAGCTAAGTATAGTCGTTCGGATGGAGCGAAAAACCGAGGTCCTGTGTACACATTGGCATGCACGTAAGAGATTCCTTGGCAGTTGGAATTTGATATAAGATTATCTCGTATTGCCGCTGTCCGGGTAAAATTTCCCTCACAGCAGACTGTATGGCGCCGTATGTCCGCCTTCACTAGCCCAGTTGTAGCCGAACAGTAGTACGCTAAACCGTATTTCATTTCATTTTATATTTCTTACTTACAATGGCCCATACGTAATGAGTATTCTCATCGGGAACTTTTCTAATTAGGAATTGGAATGATGGACTACTCGAAGTGTGTTGTCCCTGTGTAAAAACGTGATTTGCATACAAGCTTTTTGTACTGTGTTGGTTCTTGTGTTGACGGGAAAATGAAATGGGGTTTAACGTCCTACCTTGTGGATATACGCCATACAGGGAGTTATGTGGGAAATATTGCTCAGACAGCAACGTTCTCGCCTATTCTGCACGTACACAGTAGCTCGATTTCTCGTCTCATCCCAACGACTAGGTGCTCTTCCTTGTCAGGCTGTATCACTAAGAAGTGGGAAACCACACCGAGATGGAACCCGGGAACTTCTGGTTGGTGCCCCACTGACCCACCCTTACAATTTCTCGACTGTTAAAAAAATGTATACCCCGCCTCGCCATTTTATCTCTTTGGTAAATCCTCCATGGACAAAAGCCAATAGCAATCAGTAACATCATGTAGCAAAAAGAAAGAAACCGATAAACAATATGCTGATTTACTTATGTATGATTTATTAAACGATTAATAAATATTTTCAACCAATTTTAGGCATTCAAATGTAATCATTCTTAGTCACATAAGATATATAATGTAATCTAATCATTTGTTGATTGCATGGCTCTGAAATAAAAACGAAGCAATATTGACATTATAGATTTGCCCATGGTACCTGTCTGAGGGGATCATGTTGGGTGTATATAATCCCCCTCTCCACAACCATAACACTATCATGAGATGATAAGCTAATTTCATCTAATTTTGTATTTTTTACCTAGGTTATATATAAACCAACCCGTCATCATTATAACATAATATAGCCAATCAAAGTAGGACGTTAAACCCCATTTCAATTAATTTAACTCCATTACCATATACCAATCACAATTTTCTACTAGTACTATAATAAAATAATTTCTTCACTCTTTAATCGGTAATGCTTCGTTAAATTCTAATTTTCATCCTGCAGATGTCTTTAATTATCTTCGTGTTTTTGTGATGTTTCATTTTCGGCGGTAAATTTTTAAGTGGACTGTATTTTTGTTATCGATCGCCCGCATGTTGACCTTTCTATGAACCTTTGTGTTGTGACATATTTTTATGCCGTCAGTTAAGCCCTCCCCCATAGAGTTCTTTTATTAAATTATTATTCTAAACACAGGGTAGCTAATCTTCGGCCAATAACCCCTTAAATCCCAATTTCATACACGTTGACAAAATATTGGATGGATAAAAACAGTTTGCTTTGTGAAAATTCAGGAAAGCATAAACAATACATGTTGTGGACAAATTATTTATATATATATGGCTTATTACTTACGGGTTATTACTTATGTATGTGACCACCGACTCATCACGTTAATTTTCTCCCCAAAAAACTACACAGTCCTTTCAAATGGCAAAAACATTATAATCCTCGAGCGACATTTAGCGATTGAGTCCCCCAAAAGACACAACCCAATTTATATGGAAAACAATCACTGGTTTCGTTTTTTTTATTTTTTTTATAACGATAAGAGAACACTTGTCGAAACGTCATGCTATAATATATACCAGTGATTGATTTCTAATTCTATATATAAACTGTGCTGTGTGTGTCATGTCAGCAATGCTTGTATTTCAGGTTTGCTTCTCCGTTTGATATGTACTTAAACAATACAAAATCTTGGTGTTGCTACCAAATAGGCAGATACAGACCAAGATATATTCAAATTATTACTTTCAAAAGAATTTTTTTTGCATTTTGTTTTCAGCAGCAGCACAGGGTCATTCAAAATACAATTTCTTGATATATAGGTTGGAGAGAGAGAGAGAGAGAGAGAGAGAGAAATGAGGTTTAACGTCCTCTCGACACAAACTAGGTCATTTCGAGACTAACATAATGGTTTAATTTAATTTCAATAATTCGCTTGCGCGTAGGGGTCTTTAGCATTGGGAGGAAACTCAACTGAACATTTAAAGAGTAACAATTTAAAGGTTTTTTTTTTACTTAAATCGTATATCGTAACTTCAAGGTTTAAGACAAAATCACCACCATGACAGAATGATAAGGTTGTAATATAACTATTATAACCGTTGTATAGAAGTGATAAACATGCTACTTTATAAGACCATTTCTATGTCAGTTTCCATACAGGTTTTCACTCCAGATCTACTTTGTCAATGCAGGAAATGTACCTAATAATTTTGTTTCTTTACGGGGTTGTGTCGAACATTACTCTCTCTCTCTCTCTCTCTCTCTCTCTCGCTCTCTCTCTCTTCACGTGGTCTCTCTCTCTCTCCCCCTTCTCTCTCCCTCTCCTTTACGTGGTCTCTTATTATAGTTTTGTACTGCTTTTTGGACACGTAGATTGGTCTAATGTTCTATTTCACACTATGGTTAATAGGGGTTACACACTCGCTTCTAACACAACTCACGTGTCAATAATGTGTTTTTGTGTTCAATAAATGATCCATAACCAATTAACATGATAATATATTTTCGAGCATGTAAGCGTTTACATTAGATTGAATATATGGAACACAATTCAAAACACAATTAAAGCAAGTATCAATATATTATTAATAGCTGAAAATAGAATCGATTATTTCTATTCCGTTTGTCAAAATATTTAACAAGACTGAATTGGGTTGAGTGAAAATTTGCCCTGAAATGCAAAAAAAAAAAAGAAAAAAAAGATTTTATATCAATATCATCACGTATTAAAACAATCAAAATATTATTAACATGTCCGATTGAACGTGTAGAAAACTACATCATACCGATCCTTTATAGCATCCCAGAGATTAATCAAATAGAAACCTAAAAGACAAACCTAGTAATAAACGTATATATTACCAAACCAGCTGATCAGATACATTAACTAATGTAACCTTATGATTAATAAAATTATTAATATATTGATAATTATGACCATATTTGCCCTGTTTAGTTAAGGTTATTATAACCACCACATTTCTAATCACCATTATTCTTGAAAGTTATAGAACGCATGTCTACTCCCACGCATACAAACGTTTCCCCGCTGGGAAAATGTTGTTCTCAAACGGGTTTTAAAATGTTTAATTTCTTTCTTTGTCACTTCAGTAGTTTGTCACTGGGGTGAAAACATGCCACGATGCCGAGTTGAAGTCGTTAAAGTCGTTAAAGAATTCGAGCAGGCGACACGGCAGGTAATAATTTACACAGCTGTTTCGACCGAACACACACAGTTTTATATCCCACTTCTCTTGATAGCTTAGTAACTTTGTGAACTACCCCCCTGGTTAAGTAAATGTCTTGAAAATCGTCCACGTTTACGATTGAAGCTGTCGATAATAACAAAAACGTTAAACGTGGTAAATTATTTAATGCACCATTACATACAACTACTCTTCAAGCTTGATATCACCTCGACATGTCTTTATCCCGTAGCCCGGTCAAATCCTCATTTAAATTACATTTGAGAAAATCGCCTTTATTATGATTTCATTAATAACAGATTTATCAATAATGCATGGCTGGTCGAATGATCATGTCAACTACTGGTCAATAACATTATGATCAATAATAATATGATAACAAATTCTTGAAAATAAAACCTGGGAGCACAACAGTTTTCAACGTCCTTGGGCATCAATGGATCTTAAAATGGCTACATCTTTTTGATTAGGGTCCCAGAGGAATATCAGTTTCACTGGATTGTCAATCTATAGATAATGCTACCAAATTCGTAAATAAGCAGGTTTCCATGCTATCCTTCAAATAAACAAAAACTCTATCGTTTATCCCATGACCATTCTAATTGAATACGTCATGTTCATGAAGGATACCGCTTGTAAAGTCGACAGAGAGATTTTAACATTATGTAATAATGCACTGATAGAAATCAAACACCACGTCCTGTCCTTCGGCGCAAGTACATTTTGTAAAACATGTCAATACAATCATGTAGTAAACAATATGAATTACATCAACAAAGAAAAACATTAAGTGTGTTTGTTTATGCAGCTGATAAAGAATAAACATAATATATAATACACCACGGCAATTGAAATAATAATATATTGTTGAAAATGAAAATTATTGCTGTTAGTTGATTTATTCCGGTGGCTAAACCACCAGCACGACGAAGGTCGTCAACAATACATACTTTTATTCATGCCAATTTAACCATTAAATAGAAGACACCCCACCCCAACTTCGAAAATCTTTTAAATGGGCAGTATTATTGTTTATAAAAACTGTTACTTATATGGCATTACCTTGGTTTGTAGTTGGATTTGGTTTAGCTCCGTTACCTGTGCATGGGATTCAAGTGAAACTAATGGCTTTTCTGATTTCATGTGAAACCCATTATATAATAGACATAGTTGTGTCATTCCTTTTTTATCGTTAGCTAGAAAGCTTTTCATATCTCTAATTTATTTATATATTTTTCGTTATTATTTGTTATTACTGAGACTACGTATATGTACTGTAAGTTAAGTCGCTAGAATTTTGCTTTAATGGACATTTTTATCACCCTTTTGGTATCAGACAGTTCCGAGTTTGAAAAAAAGGGACGTATTAAACTTAAGATCAAACAACTATAAGAATCACTCAATAATATATATTTCTGTGATCAAAACCCCACAACTGTTTGTCCACTCAATTTGTTTATAAAGAATCAACATTATGTACGTCAGAAACGTTAACACAAGAGCAGACTTCAGCCAGATCAAGAATTTGTATGTACATGTACATGTATATATATAATATCCTAACTTGCCTGAAATAAGAAGGAATAAAAAGTTGGAGTTATTGATTAGATGGGGTTTAACGCCCGCTTCCACACAGACTGGTATAGGAACTTGTGGTTGTATATTTAAAACAAGAGTTTAGAATATCATGAAATGTTTCTAACAGAAACCAATCTGATGAATTGGTGGTTTATGGCAGAAATCCAAGATTTTTTTTTATTTTCATGTTTTATTTCAGAAGAAACATTCGATGTATTTAGTTAATGTAATTCTAGGTAGAATTAGTAAACCAAGGCGTGTACAGAACGACCAATATAAACAATCCTGCGAATAATAAACAACAGTTATATGGAGTAAAAACTCTCATAAATTTATTTTATAGTCAACTAATGGACGGAGGTTAAATTCTTAGATCATGGACTACATCTATTCAAGCATTCCTGTGGCCATTTAACGGTATTTTAACAAAGGTTTAGTCGGGCGGTTACCAAGTTAATAGTTATTGTTAATGCCCAATGGTACTGTATAAGTCCTATAAAAGCTCGTGTTTTTGTGAACATGAGTGTTCCATCGACTCATCTTGTATGGCCACGATGAAATAATCGACCTCCAATTAAATGAACTCGAGCGATTAACAGTAGCAAATCCCTTATTGACCGTAATCTTGAGACGGGGATATACCCAGTCAGAGAATTGATATTTTCACAGAGTATTAAAGTAATCCCTATTGTGTTGGTGTTACACACAAACAGCCTTACATCGCAATATCTCATAATATTACATTGGACGTTCACCGGTCATTGGAGGGTTATTTGTCAGACATATTGTCGGTTATTGAAATACTAATAATTTACAAACCACTAGTCTTAGCTTTAATATTACATGATGAATGAATAAGGCATAATATTATAAACTATTTGTAGTATTGTGCGTTTTGCTCAGTAATATCTACGATATTTACAATCGTGTTTTTCCCAAGAATACCCCTACGCATTCTAGTGTTGACCACTGTGTTCTTAGGTCAATGACTCCATTATATGGATTCTTTAAGACAAGCATTGATAACTATGACGATCAAAGTATGATTGCACGTTTGAGATGATCGAATGAGAAAATCTCAAAGTTATTATTATTGGTGGGCTCCCTACGCTTCGTTCTGGATTTAATGTCCACTCAAGAGAGAGAGAGAGAGGGAGAGAGAGAGAGAGAGAGAAGAGAGAGAAAGATTTATAATTCGAAACATACTAATACATGTATTATGTTTTCGAGAATCTTGTAACTTTCATTGCTTTTTATTTTCAAGTGGGCGTATCTTTAAATGGTATAGGCATTTATATAGCGTAAACACATATACACAGATCATTGACCTCACATTAATTAGTAACAGGTTATATCAATCAATAATGCTACACATGGAGAAATTTATGGTCGAGTTGTTAGAATCGGCACATCAAAGCAGGATGTATGTAACAACGGTAAAAGTTTGCCACCCTTGAAATAGTTGATGTTTCCCACTGCCTGTTAATGAGGCGAGTCGTAGACTAATTAGTGGAAACTGATTATAGATAGACCGGGTCCAATGGTAATTATTACGACCAGACCTCTGATCGCTTTGATTAAATGGTCGTTTTTATGTCTGCCAGCCATTTCCATATTCTTCTAGTCTATCTTTATGCATGTTTAATTTGGTGGGTTATAATTAAGAGACTAGTATAATTGTGTCTTTTGATCTCCAATATCGTTGCCGAACTCCAATATCGGAGCCACGGTGGCTCAGTGAGTAAGGCACTGGTTCTATAACCAGGTTAGATCCGGTGTCGACCGGGAATATTTATCAAAATTTCCCAGCATGCTGTCTCCTTAATTTCATGCTCATAAAGGAAGCCTTAGCAGTTGAAATTAATGAAAAAGTAGCCGTAAACGCCACTATCCGGGCAAAATTTCCATTATAACGTATGTCTGTCCTCATTATTCCCATTGGTGCAGAAACGCAGAGCGTTACTTTTCGTCCAAACTTTTCGAGCAGTTGGCGAATGAGGAAAACGCATTGCTTTTTTAACAGACAATGTTATATTTATGCAAGTTCACAAGTAGACTTTATATTTGGGTGATGGTCGTTAGATGTTACACTCATGTTTGGTTACAGATGATGGGTGTTAGACATGGTTACAAGTCATCACAATTAGATATGATACTACAGATGATGAGTGATAGACATAGTTACAACTCAGACCATCAGACGTTAGGTATAAGGATTCTACTGATGATGTACGTTAGATGTTAGATGTTTACAGATCATGACCTCCGGGTGCTTGGTTAAAGAAATGGTTACAGGTGATCGCGGGTAGAAAAGTCGAACATAAATTTACATTCTGGAATTATAGAGGAGTTACAAACGTGTTGTAAATATAATGATTAAATCTCGACGATGGGTCGAAATTGCCCTGGCTATAATAGATTTATATGGTCTCATTTTAAGCCGATTTATATTTTCTGTGTTTATATACAGTTTAAATAAGTAGTGTGAGGTGTTGTATAAGATTAGACTAATCCTATTTTAATATTATCAAGCAATTTGATACATACATACATGTATATTATAACATCGAGGAATGGATATTTAGTTGAAATGTTAAAACAATTTGGACTATCGCATTTCAAAATAATGGCTTAATTATAAAGATTTTGTCATATTATGATTTATAAGAGGACATGTGTTTGAGTATTGTTGATTACCATCAGCTTGACTTGTGTTAGATATTGGTTTATAATCTGTGATATATATTGACACGATAATCCCATGTTAATGTGTCGATGCGTACAGTATTGATATTATGTCAATGATTTCGTTTAATTACTTATTATAAAAGATTATGGACTGTTAATTGAAATACTTGTCAGATGCCTTAATACAATATGAAGTGTTTTGGTTTGTAACATTTATTTTACTGTATAGATGTGAACAAGGTGATTGTATTCCTTTGTATACATATCTGCATTCATGAACGGCAGCCGTTCTTTCAGAATGACACAACTGTATTTACACAGTTTTGTCTAATTTCAAAAACAATTCTTTCTACAGATTGCCTTGATCTTGGACAATATAGTCGGGCAAATTCAAAGTGTAACCCTAGGGGCAAGTTCGCCACCTTGTCGAGATAATGAACTCCCTTGAACTACGTAATTCACATTATATAATAATATAAAGAGAAAACCACGTAAGACCGATCAAACTCCACGTGTTGTAGTCTTACGGTTTATTTGTTTTTTTTTAAAACCTAAGCCTGTTATACAGCACTCTACTTGACCGGTATATATACAAATTGTATAAAAACAACTTAAAGATAATTGACACATTTTAATATAATACAGGTTATAAGTTCGGGTTAAAACAGACTATACCACCCTCGCCCAACTCCTTGTCCCCGTCTTACCAAGAACCCATTACAAGCCAGCATGGACAGACAGAAATTCTGTAAATTGTCCACTCAGCATTAAATGTTTAGCTTCAAAACTCGACCAACATTTAGTATTCGTTTTTTTATTTTATTAATGTTGTACCAATATCTAATCTAAGCGCCATTTTGTCATTGAGGTGGCAAATCCCAGATCGTGCACGTATTTGATTTAGAATCATGCGCAATGTCTTCAAGATCAAGAAGACTTATATAATGATTTCCGATCAATGTCAAGATATTGTTGATTTGATGATTCTAATTTTAGCTGCAATCTAACATGATGAATCCATAGAGGATTTTGATTTGTCAAACTGAGCATCCACCATATCGGTTGTAACAGACGTATTATACGTGGAAGATTGAATGTGGCCGTCTGGAAAATACAACCATCGAGATAAAACGCGCCAAATTGATCATTTTTGCGAGCCTTCTGCGGGCTTGTTTTCGGCGTAATAGAAATGACGATAATAGAGCACTAATAATACTGAAGTTAAATATGATAAACGTATTGTTGACTGAACAAAGACTTCAACGAGTTCATTTTGGACCATTATCTCGACGTGTTGCCTACCACCTGCCCCGACATATGTCCAATAGAGTGTTAAAATCTCCCATTCTTTCCCCCAGTCCTTTATTTGATCGTTTGTCATGTTGTTATCCCGTGAACGATTACCGAATGAATGAAACAAATACATTCCAGCATTGATAAATCAGCAGATAAAGCTACTTCTATTTTTTAATATTGGGCCAGCTGAAAATTGAGGGAGTTGGGGTTAATAGCAACTGCCTTCAGATTTCCAAAGTTGCTGTTTATACAATTTTGGACCCCTACCCCCTTTCCCCCTTTAAACAGCTGTCTAGCCCATAGCGATTGTAATACTTCAATGAATAAAAGTAGATGAATTTAAGCATCTGTTTGAATAACAATTTTTTTATTCATTTGGTATTATACAGTCATATCATTCACAGATCTCGAAATACTTTTTCATGAACTAACGCCTACTATCGATATTGGAATGAAATGAATGAAGGTGTGAATGGAAGAATGGATGACGGGATGAATGAATGAATGAAATGGGAATTGACGTCCTCTTTTCTGCACCAACCGGGATAATGGAGACGGGCATACGTCATGCTATGAGGGAAATTTTAAAGGACACCAATGGAATTCTGCCAGTGTTACAAGAGACCTCGGTTTGTCGTCCCATCGAACCTATTGGAACGAAGGAACGGTTAGACAACGAACGTCGAAGAATATCTTCCGAATTGTCGTTACGTTTCAATAAGATAGGTTGCCAGGCAACGAAACATACGCCCACAACAGCTAAGTCGTCCGGGCAGTCAACAAGGGTTGTCGCATATTGTTTCTTTTATCAGTAAGGAGAACATTTACAACACATGTTAATCTTATTACGAGTAATAGCCCATTAAATAATTATCAGAATTGATTAGAATAGTTTTGATGGTTTGTCTGAAGGCCTTTGTCCACAAGATATTTCAAAGTGATCAAGTGCCAGAAATTATCAGATATCACTGAAAATCAAATAGGATTCTTCGTCTCATGACCCTAACCACTGTGTACAAATTTAAAGTCAATCGGATATTAACTTTAGCCTTTAGAGCATTCATAGGGTTTTTCAAAGTGATCAAGGGTCATAACTCTGACAGTAATTATCGGATATCGCTGAAAATAAATAGGCTATTTTTATCATGACCGTAAATAGTGTGTATAAATTTAAAGTCAATCGGATATTAACTTTAGATTTTTCAAAGTGATCAAGGGTCATAACTCTGGCAGTAATTATCTGATATTGCTGAAAATCAATAGGCTTCTTTGTATCATGACTTTAAACACCGTGCATAAATTTAAATTCAATCGGATATTAACTTTAGCCTCTAGAGCGTTCACAAGATTTTTCAAAGTGATAAGGGTCATAACTCTGGCAGTAATTATCAGATATCACCGAAAATCAATAGGCTTATCGTCTCATGACCTTAAACACTGTGTATAAATTTAAAGTCAATCGGATATTAACTATAGCCTCTAGAGCGTTCACAAGATTTTTCAAAGTGATCAAGGGTCATAACTCTGGCAGGAATTATTGGATATTGCTGAAAATCAACAGGCTTCTTCGTATCATGACCTTACACACTGTGTATAAATTTAAAGTCAATTGGATATTAACTTTAGCCTCTAGAGTGATCACAAGATTTTTCAAAGTGATCAAGGGTCATAACTCTCGTAGTAATTATCGGATATCACCGAAAATCAATAGGATTCTTCGTCTCATGCCCTTAAACACTGTGTATAAATTTGAAGTCAATCGGATATTAACTTTAGCCTCTAAAGCGTTCACAAGATTTTTCAAAGTGATCAAGGGTCATAACTCTGGTAGTAATTATCGGATATCACCGAAAATCAATAGGCTTCTTCGTCTCATGACCTTAAACACTGTGTATAAATTTAAAGTCAATCGGATATTAACTTTAGCCTCTAGAGCGTTCACAAGATTTTTCAATGTGATCAAGGGTCATAACTCTGGTACTAATCATCGGATATCGCTGAAAATCAATAGGCTTCTTCGTCTCATGCCCTTAAACACTGTGAATAAATTTGAAGTCAATCGGATATTAACTTTAGCCTCTAAAGCGTTCACAAGATTTTTCAAAGTGATCAAGGGTCATAACTCTGGTAGTAATTATCGGATATCACCGAAAATCAATAGGCTTCTTCGTCTCATGACCTTAAACACTGTGTATAAATTTAAAGTCAATCGGATATTAACTTTAGCCTCTAGAGCGTTCACAAGAAATTGTGGACGATGGACGGACGGACGGACGGACGGACCGACGGACAGACGGACGGACGGGGGCGACGGCAATATACGACCACATTTCCATGTGGGCGTATAATTAAATGAATTTTTTATGAACACTACAAAAAACGTACATAATATGGCAACGCAGAACGAAGGCGGCGTGGGGTTTTCCTTCCATGGTCGTTGCATTTGGGACAATTATTGATATCTACAAAGCCAAAATTGTTCAGATTTTATGAAGGAACGATGTTCTCCAAAATTTGTAATATTAACAAGTATAGTATCGTAGCATCTGGGAAATTTTCAATAGATTTAATAAACCACAACAAAAACCGAATATTTCACGCTAAAGAAAATGACATGTAGTGTTTTTATTGGAAAGTCATGTAATGACCGATGGCATGTGTGTAGTTAATACAATAAACTGTGTAAATAGGTGGCAATTTAAAGCTGTGGTTCATGTTCTAAAATTCAGAAATTATATTACTGCTTAGATTACGAGGTGTCATGGCCGTCACCTCGACAACCGATGGAAAATAAATAGACTATTTAATGAAGTTAATTTTGGCAATTTAGGTGCTTAGGTCAAGTTTCATAGAGGTTAATCTTATTACTCAATATGTAAATTTAGACTACTAGCCACTAGTTAATCGTAACCCCATCAACTCCAAAACAACTCGACTAATTTATCATTGCTGTTCATCTAACATGGTTGACCTCTATGACATTTAACGGTATTCAGAAGGAGTTTACAAATGATAGACACCTATAGACGTTAAGCCCCCCTCCCCCTTAATCTTCTTTTAAGTGAAAAATAAACATTATGATATTTATAATTCAATTCCAACATCACGTTGTCGTAAAGTTGTGTATCTTTGTATTATGTACATGTATATATCCTTTGTTTGTTTCATGTACATGTCTATTGTTTCTATTTTATTTGTATATGTACATAACCTTGTAAGTTTTTTTATGCAATAAAGTTTCTATACCTACTTCATACAGTAAGATATGAATAAAAATAAACCTAACAGGACGACAAAAATATGAACAATTTTCATTTGCGTAACAACTGCAAGAAAGTACACCTGGGATTGTATTGTTAATTTATTCAAGGAACTACTTTACAGTATCTTATGTAGCGTACTGGATAATCCGGTCACTATGAATAACCATTACGGACATCATAATAAATAGGGTGTTTTCTCTCTCCAAGAAATGCACAACACATGAATAGCAAAGAAAATTATGTTTGGTGGAATTACTCTGAAAGGAAGCACGTTATGATGTAATTTTAAGAACTTACTGCATTTCTGACCAATGACTGAAATATTTCGATTGGGTTCCTACTTGTAGTTAGTTTTCTAAACATCCTCAGCAAAATGATTTTTGGCTTGACAGTTTCAACCTTATATTTATAATTTCGTTTCTCTATAATCAAATCGAAATAAATCATCCACGCGTGACTTAAAAGCGTCTACGACATTGTGGTTGTTGCGTAATCTTCCAAGATTCTAATTTTAATGATATGTAGGCCTAATCTTTACGAGTCCCTGAACATTGGTTCACATTAAGACGATAATATGTAATACTGTACGGTGATATATAGTATATTAACCTTTTACAGTAACTATATAGCTCATGGCCACCAATGACTTTAATAACGACCTTGCCATGGGCTGACCAAATTACAATGAAGCACTGTGTTTTGTATTTACCACTAAGCTTAACGTAGCTCTCTGTTATCGCTGCTAGCATGTTAGAGATTTATTAGTTAAATCTCCCCGTGTTCAAATATTAAATAAACATGTCTTAAAGATATCCCAAGAGTTGATTGCAAGGTTAACTTATTGTTTCATGCTAACATCTGTCCATCTCCCATCTTTGACAAGAGAAAGTGTCTACTCCATCAGGTGATAATGATAAAATGGTCGACTATATCAAATTCTCCACCTGGCTTTGACTTTAACAAAGACTCACTGGTTATATAATTCCACGAAAATGTGTTCCTTTAGACTTACTCCCCATAAAGCTTAGACATTGTACCCAGCAACCAGGCTTTGGCTTTGAAACAGTATGATTTTCAAAAATGCTTGGACTCGCTGAAATGATAAAAGTTCATTGCCTTATATGGTAAATCTTCAATTTAACAAAATAGAAGCCACAGTGGCTCAGTAAGAAGAGGGTGGGAGAAATGGGGTTTAACAGTAATCTGCACAAACTAGGTCATTTTGAGACTATCACAGGTTCAATTTTATTTCAATAATTTGCTTGTGCGTACGGAACTTAAGTTGTGGGAGAAAACCCACGAGGTTGGACAGATGACCCTACTCCTTGTCAAGTACAATCTGGGAATCAAAACCATGCCAGTTGACTCAATAACAGGCCTTATCATACAGCATGTGCTAACCATTTGTCCATCCCCCACCCCCCCCAAAAAAAAACAAACTAAGAAGAAACTGGTTCACTAACCAGGGATTTGCTGAGCTAGTCGTTTAGATGTTAGATGGGATTAAAAATCACTTTGATACAATAGGCACATAAAAGATCTCTTGAAAATTGCTCTCCCCGAGGTAAAAATTTCTATCATACATATAGCACATGGTTTGTCATTCCTATCTTAATTTGGCAGGTTGGTGCAGAACAGTATTTCAACAATTCAGTCTTAAAATAATCTCAAGAAATGGTCAATCTCCTTTTAAAGCCAGTCAAGACCAATAAATAATATCTCAAATTTAGACTATAAAACATAGAGAAGTTGCCACTCTAAAAACAACATTCATACACAACAAATACTCTCTTTAATAATTATATCATTTTATTCCTCAAAATGAGAAGTTTGAACAAATAAAATTAATTTGTCATATGTACACAAACATGTCTAGGTTTCTACAATTTGACCAGACACTTTCATCTGATCATAAGATACAACAACAAAATAGTCTATAGGTTGTTCCTAGACTGATTCTAATAGAACAACCTATATTTAATAACGGTCAAATTTATAACCATCTTAATACATGTCTATCAGTCTATAGGGTCAGTGTTTTAACACAGTCTACAACAAAAACTTACATCGCTTGTACATGGAATTCCCACAAAATAATAATAATGTTAAATAATATAATAGTTAATAAAAGAAAACAACTTTTAATGGCTTTTTATAATCTTTCACATTTTAACAGAAGCCATTTATCTCTCTTTTTATTTAATAATTTAGCACTTGAAGCGTTACACGGAAAGCAACCAAACCCTAAACAAAGTTTGACATCACAGAGAACAAAGCTTCTAGATTTGAAATCAGTGATTAATAATAAAACACCTTTCTTGATGAACACACTCCATTACTTGTAATAAACATGTATGTAATAAATAATTCTTAACAATATTTCCAACAACTTTTTTTCATACATGGTACTATGTGTATTTGTAAATGAATTGTAATTGTGTGGAGTTTAGTTGTAATGCTTGTCCATGTAACAACTAGTGACATTGCCTGTCTATCACAGACACATCATGTTTGATCTTGTAACATTAGCACCTTGTTTATAAAATCTAAGTTTTAATAATTCAGTGAATGTTGCTTTCAGTTTCTACATCTACAAATATATACATATGAAATAATTTCCATATTTCTGATACATGCTTCTAAATTTTGCCCTATTTTAGGTGTAAATATAGTAATAACAGTAGTTATTATCATTAATATTTCTTTCAAAAAAAGAAAATTAACTTGGAAGGATGGTTAAAATTTCACACCAGAACTTCTTAGTTCTAAAATCAATATGTATAGAAATTAGATTAAGATTAATCTAGAGTTTTCATATTACATCAAAAACAAAGTTACATTGTATACCCTGTATAATTTAACAGTATGATGTTGATTGGAGGCAACCCATTTAAACAGCAGATTCTAAAACTTCTAATAATAGTATGCAATAAAAATTTAGTTAATTAAAAGCAATAAAAATCTTTAACAATAACGTGTCAATTAAATGAAATTGAATGTTTCCTTATTAAAAGATATTAATTTGCAATTTAAAAATAAGAGCTACAACACTCATTGTGCATTCTTGAAAAGTTAAAAATATGTTTACTTGATATCCATAATAAGTAATTAAGTAATCTTCATTAAAAGATACTTCATGGGAAAGTATGAATCTAAAACTATGCATTAACATAACAATGTTAATAAACTGACAGTAATCATGCCATTATTAAATATATAATTAAGTACATCAAATGTTTTAATGTTTAGAAGTTACAATATCTAAACCATGGTCTAGGTCAACAAATAAAATCACCAACAGATAAATAGATTAAATAATGGAGGAAATATATTAATTAATTCTAATAATAACTAACGACAGGGAAGTGTCTTCTCTTCTGACTAACACTGGGTTGGAAGAATGAAATAAGAGGCTAAGTGTAGTAGTAAGCCTATAGATGTGTACATGAAGTTTATCGTTCTTTGTGGTTTTGCAGTGTCATTAAGGTTCAAGCTGCATACATATATCAAAATTACAATTTTTTTTTTTAATATACAGCATTGTTTTAACTCTTTTTCACTGTACAATTGTCTCTTTTGGACATACATGTACATTCATGTTTCTTCCATTACTTATTTTGACCGATAAAAATAATTAATTATATGTACGGGTATGTGGTTCACTGGTTATGTACTAATTATTATACTCATGTATAGAAATAAACAGATGTAATCAACATCTGGCAGTGATTGACATATTCTCCTAAATCAACACTGCCTATAATCAGCATAATAACATGTACTCACCACTAATCCATGAAAAATACTTTACTCCATGTACACACACATTGATATCACCACCACAGACTAGCTATTTTCATAGGATTCACGCAGAGTTTTAGCAAATAAAAAAAAAGACTTTATAATAATTATATCTACCTGTAAGCTTATATGACCAAGCAAACATCATAAATTCAAATAATGTGCTAAGTCTGCAGAAAAAGTAATACACCTGCTATAAATCTGATAAGATCAACCCCAACCCTTATGTGATGGTATTTCAACTGGTTTAGAAATCAGCTCATTACTAAGAAACTTTAGATAGAATAATGGAATAACTTGTTTCTTACATACCCCTTTCAAATTACAAGTTTCATACAATACTGGACAGCTTTTCTACTGCTTTATTTTAAAACTTTGTTTTCTGAATTAATAGTAGTACTGTACTCACATATTTACATAAAATAGATAGTACTATAACTATTGTTCAGATCCTGAAATATTTTCATCAGTTTAACTGATAATTGGCACATTTGTTTTTCTTTTTTACAAATTTGATCATAGTCCAATATATATCACATTTTAATTAATTGTTTTAGAATAATTCATTCATTGCACATATTATTCAAGGATTGATAAACCCTTTTGTATGCAGGCTTATGTTATCTCAGAACTTAAGTTACATACCACAATAATGAAATTATAAGATTTCATTTAATAGCAATGTGCTTGAATTACAAATTCAACTTCGCGTATTTACAATTCAAAATCCAAAATATCTCTTAGAATTTTTTTTCTTAAAAATATATGTTTGATAGCTACCATAGAATTTTTGTATGGGTGAGTTATGTTAAATTAATAATTTAGGGAACATTATCAGCACACTCAAACACATTCATAACGCACAACTTTTGTACTGGTGATCTTGGACCAACACCGCACTTTTCATAATTCCTATACAAATAAATACCGGTAGATAAATATATGGAAATAAATAAAATTCCCAATTTGTGAGATTACAATCTGTGACAATGTTCCCCAAAAAATCCTGGCAATAGGATAGATTACAAGATTTTACAGATTAGCTCATATTTTGGTTAGTGACCGGTAATTGAAGGATACATGTAGGTTAGAATAGAATACAGTTTGCTTCTTTTTTTTTTTCCATGTACACGCTACCTTACACATGCAATGTTATTTACTGCTGTAGTCATATTTATATATTCCTAGACATCTTGTCACATGACTGCCAATTTCTTGGCCAATAAACACAACATAAAAAATAAAAATTCTAGTTTACCAATGGCTGCCAACTGATTTTCGTATTGGATCTCATATTCTTTCATTATCAGATACTAAACTCACGATGTACATGTATTAACCGCAACTGGTGAGCTGTTATAACTATACATACATAACCAAAATATCACATGGCAATAATACGGCAATTCCATACAGAAAGATATTAACCAGTCGACTGTTGGACTAATGTAATAGAATTTTATATATCCATGTATGTATTACTCAGCATATCCTCTTCAACAGATCTGACTTTTTTTTTACGCAATTTAATATAGTATTTTTTTGTTTTTTTTGAAAGTTTTCTTTCTATATTTTCATCACCATATATAAGTAACGCCCACCATTATGCTACACAACGGCACTAGAATGAATGGACGTATTCAACTGGTATCAGAGAGTATCGGAACAATTTGAATCATCCATATTGTAACTAAAATTGTTGTTATCTAATCCACAGCCATCACTGCCGCCACTGAGAATGCTGCTATGATCATCGGTATCACTAGGGGAGCTATTATAGCCCAAAATATCGACTTCATCTGCAAAAATAAAAAGAGAATAATGACTAAAAATTCAGAAGATGAAATTATGTGGCATTATAGATAACGTCTTTTTCAAATGTAACCAAAAGTTTGTCTACAATCTATAAAATAAAATATTGTTTACATGTTGCCACTACTTTAGTAAGAGTGAGATGATTCAAGGGAGATAACTCACCAGATTCTGAAGTTGAGGTAGTTGAATTTGTAGACGTACTACATTCACTAATACTACGTTCCTGTCTTACCCTGTACTGACCCGCAGTAAGGGATTCCAGTTTGCGCTGTAAATGGCGCCTCTCCCGACGCAAATTTTCTTTTTGGCTTGTTTGCTTTTTTTCTTTGTCTTCTAAAATCTGGAAAGTATCAGGTTATTTAACATGTATTATTACAGCATTGAAATTTTGAAACAAAATTTAAAAAAACCCACTAATCTAAATCAAAAACCATGAAGGATCAAAATATAGTACAGTAATCCATATGTCTCTTAAATATTATAAATACTGAAATGGTCCAGCAAACTCCTCAAAAGAAAATTGTACAGCATCAAATGAGTTCATATGATGATTTAGTTTACATTACAATTTTACATGCAGTGTCTATTATGTCTATGTCACAATAGATGTCAATACCTACCGCAATCTATGTTAAATAAAATTACATTTATAGTTTAAAGTAAAAATTATATTAAATTCCAAGTTTACATAGCAATTACCTTAATAAAGCCTTTGGCTTTTGTTAAGAGACCTAATGTGGTATGCCTGGAGGTATCCTGGCCTAATGGCACTATACTCTTTAATTGTTCTAAGCAATGTCTTAACTGTGCTCTTCTGAAATATACAATAAAATTCACATGTAAAATACATTATGTTTCAAGTCTAAAAAGGATCACTTAAAACACTTTGTGTCAATAAGTATTATCATTGTCAAAGTAAAAATTTCAAAACAGGTGGAAATTTAGTGTATTTAGTGAACAAATAAAATTCCCAGAACAGCCAGAAACTTATAACGTTAATTTAAAAAAAAAAAAAAAAAAAAAAAATCTAAATCCTGATCTACATTGTATGTGTGTTTTGTTCTCATTTAAATCTCTAAGGAACTAGTTTGTGGAGTTTCCAAGTAGAACACTTAATGAGCATAGAGAAAGGATTGCTAGGGCAGACATTAAAGTACTTCAGTCATTAAGTGGATAGCCATCTGTATCATTAATACAATTATAATACTGCAGATTAATGTCATAGATTTATACTTCAATTTTTTAAGCTAAAAAAAGCCCCTCACATCCACATACATTTTGTATTATTAGATATTATTGTGGGGAGTAAATGACTTAGATTGTTACTAGATAAAGGTGGATGTATTCAAGGCCTGCTGCAGCCCTATGATTAGATAAAAGCTCTGTGAATACTCCACAGTCTAATAGAAAAATCAATAGACTAGAATATCAATCATGTGAACACTTTCCTCCAATAATGAATAGCTTGTCACAAGTATAACTAATGAAATCGACCGACAAAGGACAGAGCTCTATCTTTCACTTTATTCTTAAACAAAGGTAATTTAACATGGAAGTTTTTAGAAAATTTATCCCAAATTTATTGCAACATTTAACCCATGCTTAAGGGGCACTGTTAGTTAGATGAACTCAATACATCTTGGCAATTCAAACTAGGTCAATATAGAAATGCTCCACAACCAACTTGCTAACTGAAGCACGATATGTGTACATGCAGTACATGATTCAACACCGAGATAATATGATGAAATAGTGGTCCTACAGCCGGTAAACATGAGATACATATGGCACGGCTCTGTGGGCTCATAGTCATAACATAACACACTGTACTGACTACACACAATCAATCAGTTTACAAATTGCACATTGATCTATTTAAAGTTTTAAGCTTAAGCACTTGCTCACCGAAGTTTAAATCGAAATTTGCTTTATTATTATTGGAAAATATCAGTAGTTTTCTTGACAGGTTAATCTGTTTCAGCTTGACCTACAAAAATCTATTAATATCTACCCTACAATCCCAGCATTCATTGCTCAATGGCCTCAGTGCAGATAAAACTTCCATACTAATAATAATCTTTCAAGTTTTGCTGTTCAGTGTAATATGTTTTTATCCTTTCCAGCTTACAGCTAAAGAACATAGCAAATTGTCAACATTTGCTAGCTTCCATTGGGCTTTTAACCAAATAAATCTTTCATCAAATTCTGTGCCCTTCTGTCACTTTACCCAAATCAAATGTTTGTAAACACAGAAAAGGCTGACCTACATTCGTAGATATTTAACACTTGATCACAATGCCTGGTTGAAACTCAGATTTTTTAAAAGTAAACAGATGGGTTGCATTTTATTCAGTTCACAAAAACTTTACTTATTACAGCTCAAATGTCTGCACTAATTATTTCCATGATCAGAAAAAAATAATTTCCCACACAAATGAATATGTTCACTGCAAAATGAATCTGTCAAATCCTGTGGTATGTCAGTTTTCATTACTTTCAATAACCTTATATTTCTTTGGATTCGCAATAACCTTATTATTTCTTTGGATTCGGTTAAAAATTTCCTTTTTTCCAAACAACACAAATGGATGAAATATTTAAAATTAAATCAATACAAATAGTTAGAACTAATAAGCTTATACAATAAAAACAATGTCTTACCTATTTTTCTCCAATTCATTATGTGTTGACCTGTAATCAGAAGACAAATATAGCATTAATCTACATTCACTAGATTAATTGGATAATCCCATTAAATATGTATCCATATGGTAATAAACAAGTCACAATAAAAATTTAATAGTAATGTAAGGAAGGAAAAAACTGTGTCTACACGCATAGCCAATGATGTTTAAATAGCATGTAGTAATGAAACAGAAACACTGGACACAGTTCTATGGAATACAATTACTGTTTATCACTTAGCAAATACAATTACTGAGCAACGTTTCGACTCTAGGATTCCTTAGTTTTATTGATACAGGTTAGCCATTAGCAGGAACAAAAAAAAAAAACACACCAAAAAACACTACAGTTCTTCAACACTAATTATGTTGACAGAGTGCTTCTCATTGTCTTACTTCCTAAATATATCATGTCTTTTAACTCCATTTTAAGCCATGCAGGCCTACACTTGATTTGCATACCAGCCTTCTATGTTTGATCTATTTGGAATTTTCATGTATAAAAGCATGAGAAATAGTAAATTTAATCAATTTACACCTAGATATGTAAGCCTACACAGACTTTTAGTGTGGTACAGACCGAATATCTTAATTCCTCATTCATGTAGATCATTATTCATATGATTATTTATATTGGCATTATATTATTGCATTAAAGATATAATACAAAACCCTGTGAATAATAAAGAGGGGTTGCACTGCTGGTTTTCAAACACTTCATATTTGGGGGGGGGGGGCGCTTTGATAACGGTATAAATTCGGCACTCATTTACTTTCATTGTATGCCTGGTGTTAATTTTCCGATCAAAAATACTCCCTACATGACAACTGTTCAGAAAACATTGTCACAGACACATGTGACATGACATAACAATAACAAGGTGATCATAATGTCATTACTCTTGAAACTGAATATAAATTTTGCTCACAATTGAAAAGCGCAAACAAAATTTTTCGTTGACAAGAAATCGACAGCTACCGTTGGCGCACGCGCCAAAACACATGCAAATAGGTTACTATGTTGCATTGTTCGCTTGTTTGTCGATCTATCCACAAGCGTAGCAGCACTAGTTAGTAACGAAAATGAAAACATGCTATATTATTCTCCCTTTATATTATGCATCCGCACATTGAAAATAAACTAATCACATTAGAAATGTCAGATTCGTTTGGACAGTCAAAACGCGGCAACAACCTGTCAAACTACTACATTGATCATACCGATCCGGCATGTGGCATTCGTTGAAATTACCGCCTAGAATCTTAGTTTGACAATGATCTCGATATCTAGTATAAAAAATTTATTTCTAAAAATATTTATCATTTCCGTAAGCTACCACTAGTGTCGTTTTCATTATGAACGTCCACATAACCGTGGAGAAATGGTGGTGAATAATCAGCTCTCGCCCAGCCTTCGATGAAAACAACAAATATGGCGGACTCCAGCTTGCCGCATGACTCCTGTCATAACCGAACAAAATTTTTCAACCTTGGCTTTTCTGATGAGAATATCCAAATAATATTGGATGAAAGTTGTTTATGATAATCTAAAGCATACATATACACCAAAAATTTAAATCTTTGGTGCCAAAAGAAACCAAAATCAGCCGAGGTAACTTGACAGCGAGCAGGCGGGTAAATCAGCTGACAGCTGACCTCATCGTTGCAAAATAAATACCAACAAATTTCTGCAAAGTAGAATGTAGCATACCTATTTCCCTGTGCTTTTTTCCCCTTCGTTCGTTTCTTTGAATATAGATCGGGCATAGGTAAAGTTGATGCATAGCCATGTTCGGCCTCTGAAATGATCAA
This sequence comes from Patella depressa, assembly GCA_948474765.1. Classification (NCBI taxonomy): domain Eukaryota; kingdom Metazoa; phylum Mollusca; class Gastropoda; family Patellidae; genus Patella; species Patella depressa. The sequence continues at coordinate 60,349,300 of OX419717.1, forward strand.
GAAAATACTTCATGAAAAGCACATTGAGAACTGTCAGTGTCAAAATGGAGCCGATGCAACGTGGCAAAACCGAACAAAATATCGTGTTTTAAGTACAAAATACTTACCTCTTTCTCTTCTTTCAATGAAATCTGCAGCTTGTAGTAATTGTGCAATACTCTGCATTATTAAAATTGGTTGCAAATACCAACAAATGTGGGAGATTTAATGAAATTAATCCACTCTAACGTTGCCTCCCCGATTGTTTTGGCCCTAAATAAACGCACGTTGAGGCAAGACTAACGCAAGCTTTCGTTTGTTTACCTTCTATTTGAATAATGCAATATAACGAAGCAGCTGATTGGTCGATGACGTCAATTTATATTAATATTAATGTAGGAAGCCATTGGCCAATGAAAGGTGTCATGCGTAGCCACGTGATTGAGCCACCACGCCTATAGAATGTGTTGATATCTCATGACCTCGTGACGATATGCTTTTTAGCACGTTGATATGTGTAGTGAGACTTGTGTTGTGTTTATGACAATTACAATGCTATTTCTTGTTTATCGCTGATTAATATTTTTGTGAGAAATGGTTAATTCCGCGATGTAAAATGGCAAGATTTTGAGTTTGTGAGAGCGCTAAAGTAGATCACTATTTGTGGGTCGAATCGACCTCAGTGGTTTGTAAACACACATTTTTCTCTTCTTTTGCGCAGGGTTTATTAGGACGCGTTGAATGTGAAGGCCGTTTGCTTCTTCACTGCTGATCTTCGCGAAAATGTAATGAACAATATTGGAAATGGGCCATAGAGGATTGAAGGCTATTGTCAAATTAATGCAACGTGATGGCAACGTTAGCATTCGAATTCATCGTAATGAAAAGAAAACATCTAGTTGAAACTGTCAATGGTAGTCAATATCGAGTGACAAGACATGACACGGGCGTTACCAAATGAAATAGTAAAATTTCGCACAAAATTTATTATATGTGTGTACTGTATTCTGCACCTCGTTGGCTATACGCTCCAATTATTAATACATGAACACAGTGGTGCTCAAATTTCAGTTTGAATTATTTTAATTTATACACAAGAACCCATATATTTATCAGCGCGCGGAATCCAGATTTTATGGCTAATTTTATCTGGGGACTTTATTTGAAATGACAACTTATAATAAATATAGAAGTCGACTGGAATCGCTATAGGTCATAAACTCAATGTGCACGTCAAATAAATAAATTTTATGTCAAGCCGCTGGCCTATTTTTAGCAAAAGACTGAAGTAAGTTTCATTTCACTTGACACGTTAATGTCATATGACATTAAATAAATACGAGCGGTTAAAGTACACTATAGATACTATTTATATACTCCAGATGACCGGTTTGAATTGTCCAAGCTCACTTGTCAGTTATAGTGTGTCAAGGGTGTGGTTCGTGATTTTCTAGTCTCTTTGAAAATAGGCCAAAAATGTTGATAGTCTAAAATGTTATTCAATATAACGCCTCTTCAAGAATAAACCAAAATATTCCCGACACCCATATATGAAAGGCATACATCCACCGGCACCTACTTACGCCTAGGAAGCAAAACATAACACGCCCTCCCCTAAATAGGACCCCCCCCCCCCCACACAAACTATTTAAAGGGTGTTGGAGACATAAATATCATGGAAGCCGCTCTGACAGTACAGTGGCATGACAGGCTTGCTTTTCCATACCATGGTATTATTCGCAGGTGTATAGGGTGAGTGCATTTGCATTGTTGGAATTCAGGGGTGTTTACCAGTATAGTGATATAAACAAGTTAACCAATAGCCCCCCCCCCCCCAATCAAATCATAATAAAGTGCCTGTGTATGTACATTTATTAAACTCCCAAAAGTGAAGGTATATACCTACATAGGTACTGTTATACTATTTTTACATACATAGATACACGTTATAACCACAAATAAACATAATATGCTTGGTCAGCCCACATATTTACCATTGTAAGTTTCTATACACCTTTTGAAAGGTGAGCCTTATTATTTGTGTCGCTTACGAAATATTGAAAGATAGACAATCTAATCTCTCGCCATGCAGATTGTCAGGTAGATATAGCTGACGAAATCATATCTGACTGTTATATATATATATAGTATAACTATTACAACAGCCCACTGATTAAGAAACAGGGTTTCCCAAAATCATTCTTAGAACACGACCGTTCTTGATGACAAATATATAGTTTTTTTGGTGTTTTTTTTATGTTTTCTTCGGTTTTATAAGATTTAAAATATATGTTGTGTTTCGTAGGGTTAATTTTAATTTTTTTTTTTTTTACCTTATGGAGAATGTGTGACACACTAATAAAACAAACCTTCTACTTCGATATTCCAATGGGTCATTTAGACGTAGGTTCTCGATCAGTAGGTCAAGTAGGCCTTCGGTTAGGTTATTTATAGTGGTCAGCAGTGACCACCTCAGTATGTCTCTCAACAAATATTGATTTGTACAGAGGTTTCCTGGAAAGGCAAGTGACATAATGTAAAAAAAAACAAAACAGTTCACTTGTTCTCCCACGACGAACATCCATTGCTCAGTCTTTTCTTGGAAATTGTTCTACATAAAAAAGGAAACATAATGACATGACAATAAGTTGATATTTATGTGCGATGACAGTTAGGATTCAGAAAGAGAGCCCGTAGGGATATTACACCCACTTTTGATTTGTAGGCTACTATTTTAGTACATTGTATATATGCAAAAGACATTTTATGAAGGCAGTCGTAGTCATGTCTGTAGGTGTTTTTATTTTGGTGTCGTAATTTATGATTTGAATAAGAATAACGTGTATACGTATCTATTATCTATATTGTGATGTCTATATTTAGATATACGTAGGTTAAATTATAATTAGCCACATCACCAGACGGATATGATGCACTTCTTTAAAATAAACGTGAACTTTGTCGAGTTTCACGTGGTGTGACCGTATATGGCCATGATATAGCGACGTCACTATTTAAATCGCTTACAAACACTACAATAGAAACGTTTCAAGGCGTATATACATATATGAAATAAACTTTTTGTTGTTTTATTTCACCTTCATACGACTCACCTTTGAATAGACTGTCGTCGTGTTCTTATCATATATATATACCCCGCGGTTTCTACCTTTTCTATTATAAAAAAATATCCTTGTGACTTTCAAGGAAATGTAATGTAACCTGTACACCTTCTCTGTGGTTTATAACATTTATCATAATTTAAATAAATCATCAACCTCCCACCAAGTCTTGGAAGAAAAACGGATATCTGTGAAGAACACCTGACATAACTAATTTTCAAAAAAATTAAAGTGGTATATGTCTGCGGTGTAAGTAGTCGTTAAAGGGTTTAACGGCCTACTTTTTTGCACCATGAACCGGGCTAATAAAGACGACTATACCCCACGAGGCAAAGTTTGCCCGGGCAATTAAATTGCTGCCTATTATTATTTCGGATTCCGACCGTCTATGATTATTTTATGTCCACATCAAGGTGTAAATTGTACAATGGATTTTCTTCTCATCCGAACGACTAGACATGGTTCCTTGCCAGCACCCCTGAAATCTCAGTCAACGCCAAGATCTAACTTTAGCCAAACTAGGGAATAACGTGACAGGACAGAGGACCTGACAAGGTCAACTGTCTAGTTGTTCGGATAGGGACGAAAAACCGAGGTCCCGTGTACACATTGGCATGTACGTAAAAGATCCCTTGGCGGTTGGAATTCAATATAAGAGTAAGTCGTTAAGTGTATGGCGTATGCCCGTCTCCATTAGCCCAGGTTAGCAGCAGAACAGTAGGACGTTAAACCCCATTTCATTTCACGAGCCAAACTATCACGCAGATGAGGGTATGGCTAAAACCGACAGCTTTTGTTTAACTGCGTCTTAAATGATAGAAATATACGTATTAATCCTAACACAAATCCTTTCGCTTTGAGTGATCTGTTTCATTGTAAGATATCAAACATTTGGAGTTTAATAAAATGATTATTAATGTACATTTAAATAAATGACTTGCCCACCATTAAGTTTATGAATGATTAACTTGATTAAGTATCTTGGGAGATTGACGCAGCAAGATTGGTGTACATACATAGATTATTTTTTGTTTTCATCTCGGTATATTTGTTAAACAGAATGCAGAAGACTGAATAATTCATCTCCATGCAGTATGTACGACCATTGGTTTGCACGCGTGACCTCACAATAACAAGCCAAATGATTGACAGTTCGGCCTGGGTGACGGCATGATAAGACTTTTCCGCTTGAAAAAGTGAAATGAAGTGGTCAGCAGGCGGTTGACCTATCACTCGTAGATAACTAGTGATAAGTACTTCTCAAATACTTATCTTTGAAGGGGGATGAAGACAGATATGCACCCAAAAAAGACGGCTATAACAAGACACCAGCAATCCCACCATTAGTTGAAATGTACACCCGTGTTCTCTTAACCACAAGTGCATATTTCATTCCAATTAACATACTGGTCAATTATAACGTGCTGTTGATAGCTATAACCTGTAGCGCATTAAGATCAGTTGGAAACATACCAATATAAGTATGCGTATGATATATGACAGATATAATATAGTGCTTATAGCAAATACCTACATAATAAATGTCTTAAGCTTAGACAATTCAATCATATTTACCGATAGAGAGAAGGAGAGAAATTTTGCCAGAAATAAATTGAGTTTATTATGTGTCTTTCGAATCGGATGAACGGTGAAAATATTAACGCCAGAGATATAATTTTACACCATTATCACTTAGTTTACCAACCCGGACATAATTTAGAGTTGTGAACAAAACCCAGAAAATGTCAATAATCTAAAATGACTCTCGTCAAGTTGTTCTAGCTTACATATTCGTAATTAAACGTGACAAACTGCGAAAATACCATATATTTGTGAAGTATGTGTTTCAAGTATTTTAAAATGTATATCATAACCAATACTACATTTATGCTATTCCAAGGCTGATTATAAAACATTTCGGGCAGAAAGTAGGACCTTGAACCCAATTTCAATTCTAATTATCTTCCACTCGATCTGGTTCTTGTGTCATCTAGTGAGGTAACACGATTAAGACTTTCTGAACTTGACCCACGACCACTGATGGCTACACTTGCCTCAGAATTCAGCTTGTAATTTCTCTGCTAATGTGGCTCGGATTAAGACGAACTGCACATTTCCCAATACTTATATTAAGAATTACAAAGTTTGCAGGTTGAATACCATCATCATCAACTCATTAGTCAATGTTGATCTTCTCAGATTGTTCCCGCCCGTTCGTCGTTTTGTTTTTGTGCACTACTTGCGGGCAACCGTTGGCAAACCATCGGAGATTGTTTAAACCCTTGATCTGTTAATTTTGTACTGGTGAGAGCTTAAAAAATAATCTTGGGCATGAAGGCAGCGAGAAATTGTCATGTCGACAAACCACCCATGATGGCTAATTCTAGTGTACACGGGCCTTAATAAAAGTACGAAATGAACTCGCTAAACCCATTGCTTCGGTAATGTGCTAAAAATATTGAAATGTGAAAAGTACATGTATATCCACAACTTCGACCAGTTCGATAACATATTTTCTGGTATATAAACGATGTTATGCAAAAACCCGGCCAAATTCTCGCTATTCGTCTAATAACACCGTGAATTATGTAATTTAGAAATGTATGTATGTACATTACCAAATGTCTACGATTAATCAACCCGTTGATTTTACCCCTGGATCAATTTACAGTCGTGTCAAGGAATTTTTACCTCGTCAATTTCTTTGTTCCCTGTACATGTGTTATATAAATTTCAATATATTGATATAGTATGAAAGTACTTGAACGCACAATATGCTTATTTTACTGTTCTATTATGATAGAGTGTAATTATAGCGTGGTTATGTCAATAATTTATGAAAATCGAAAATAAAAGTTTACATTATTGAGTTTGAAATGTATTATGGTAAAGAGTTCCATCGAGGTATATTATGAGCGGGAAAGACTATTCCTAGATTCGGGATGGGCATTTAACATTAACTCTTCAAATAATGTTTACACAATGGGCTCACAATTGATTATTCTGAAATTTAACATTATGAAATAATCCAAACACGAATAATCAGTACCTAGATATGCAATTTAAATGTTAAGGTGAAATCAATATATCAGTTTCGTGAATCATATAAGGCAAAGACACGTGGTATTAGTGTTTTTAAACGTTCTATTCATGGGGACGTGACTAGAATATCACTTTAACGCTTATTATGTAGAATTCTTTTTATTAAAATTATTCAATTATAACTAGAGTTTAAGTGGTATTTAATGATTGAGAAACGTTTTTCTAGAAACAATCATCGGTTGTTATATAAGAACAACATTTCGACAAGTATTCTTGTAGTGTTATCATTGTACGTAGAGGATACGTGTAGAAACGTGCTTACATTTTAAAACCAGCTATTGTTTCACATATACATATGTTCTGCTAATTAAAGATATTAAAATTAAGAAAATGGTTTTAAAAAAATGAAGATTTGTTAATTATCAAATCTGCTGTAATCTTATGGAGAAATTAAGCATATTGTTTATTAGGATCCCCATATTAACATAAGCCCATTTCCTTCATTAGAGATATATTAAACAAAGATTGCATTATATTATCTAAAACCGACTATACGCTCCTATTTTGAACCTATCCTTAAATCATTTGTACCGCCAGTCTTAATTAAACATAGTTCGATTTTATTAGTGCATTTGACGTAACAGCGACACTGGCGGGATTACATGAGATACGATATAGTTCGACCTTTCAACCGTATTGCTGCCTTTAAACATGTTTTAGATATCCTGGTGGTAATTAAGTGGTATTAGGTATTATCACCAAGGCTAGCGCGATACATGTGTATTCACCTGTTAATATGGTCTTATGTAATAATAAGCAATACTGTATAACACCACCATGCATACATGGATAGCGGTGATTTGCCTTTACAGAGTTTGTATAGAACTAATTGCTGTTTGTTGTATGGTTAACCACAGATCTTGAGTTGAAATGAAAGATCGATAGTGTTTATGATAAGCGGGATTTGTTGCAGCAAGGGTGTTGGGATTACTAAAAATAAACATGACCAAGGCAACGGTTATATTTGCAGGTTTATTTCGCATACTGAATTTAATACACTATTTAAAATATACAATTATTCGTTTCACTTTCCACTCCCGTTGGAAATATTCGCCTACGAATTTGGGGGTTGGATGGTCGAATGGTTAGCGTGCGTGCGCTGCATCATACAGCATGCCATTGAATCAACTGGCGTGGGTTCAAATCCCCGGTTGTACGTGGCAAGGAGTAGGGTCCAATCTCGTGGGTTTTCTCCGGGTATCCCGGTTTCCTCCACTGCTATGGACCCCTACGCGCAAGCGAATTATTGAAATAAAATTAAACCACATGTTAGTCCCGAAATGACCTAGTTTGTGTCGCATGGTCATTAAACCCATTTCTCTCTCTCGCTTACCAATTGTCATGGCGACGGGACCTGCTGGTTACGCTTACACCCCCCCCCCCCCCTCGAGACCCTCTCATCCTATTTTTGAATTTCGTTTACATGGAGCTACTTTTCAAACATATTTCGGCGTTTGCTTTCTCGGGGTTTGTTGTATAGTTTATTTAAAACAGCGCGCTTGTGGACTCGGGTCTTAGTAGCATTGACATTAAGGGGCTTCTGATTATTACTCGCAGAGTTGTTCCGCTTTGCATAATGGCGTCCTCGCTTTAGCACTCTAATTAAGATACAGATGCTATTTCATTTTGTTTTCATTGTCTTTACTACACTAGGATCTTGACGAATTGTTATATTACTAAAAACACCAACGCTGATTGGTAAATCAACGTCTGACATCATAGTATCAAAGGCCGCTAGTTTGATCTTCATGTAGTGTAGGCCATCGACAGTAAAAAAAAACGAAACGAAATATAGATGTGTATTTGAATCAGATTGGCGTTTTGGTGAAGGACAGCCGCTTGATGTCTTCACTATTTAAATTTCTTCTCTCTTTTGTGGGGATTTTGTGGTTACAGACCATTGATGGAATCGCAAATGAGTTTAACTAGAAATACACTGTTTTGCAGCAGTAAGGAAACTACTATGTATTAGCAGAATTCACACATTATTTGCTTGAAAACAGCGTTAATAAGCGATAACTCGCTCTGAAAATAACGAATCAACTTTCAAAAGTAAACCTCGCGTACGATTCGGTCGCTGAATCCGTTCAGCTACCAAATTATTTTGTCTGATTGTTTCTATATAATTTGCACATTTCATCGCTTCGTCAATCACTGAAGAAAATGTGAATCATCCAGGGTATTTACTGGGAGATGAACCAGCTTGATTGAATTTTTAAAACAGTGTCCACCGTCTTGGAGCGAAAATACGTCAGGGCGCAATGATGTGGCTGTGATTGATTGGCTAATGAATTATCCGGCCGCAAATATTTATCGAAGCAAATTGGCCGGGATTCCATTATCCTGCAGCGAATTGACAGCAAGGTGAAATATTACGGCAACAGGGTTATAGTTAAACGAGCCACAACGTTTGTCAGTTGAATGGACGCAAGGTCATTATCTCAGGTCAAATGTTTAGATAATGCACGTTTATAGTCCAAATACGATTTTTGGTATCAACTGAAATTTCTGAAGTGGTCAAACTTAATCAAGGATCCCACATTTAACATGACTCAAGTATAAAAAAATGAACAACAAAATGTAGAGGAAACGCTCCAGTGGTTTGTTTAAAAGTTTCGGCTCAAAAGAATTGGTGGTTTGTTAAAGAAACATTATGTGAGATAAGATAAAGAGATGGCAGTTCTCACTATAAGAGTTAAAAACTAGGTAGTGTAAAGGTGATTTGATGAAAATTTCAGTAAATTGATCCACTATTAGCCGAGAACGAAGCGAGTGAACTATTCATATAGACTCGGTCATCATTACTAAAACAGCATAGTCTCGATTATCCACTTGATTGATTTAATTACCAATGGCCGTTAAGCGGCATATAGGAATTCAATCCACCGACATTGAAGGCTAGCCTTGACATCAAGAGTTAAGTATGGTCTGTATATGTTAATTAATGTCTAATTGATTATTTAGATAACATTTCACGCCTAAAGAAATAAGCAGATTTTGCATAATGATATTTTAAAGATCACTATTGGATTTGTGTAACTTTATTATGCAACTCATGGAGTTCTGCTGCTGAATTCTGTGACTTGGTAATCGCGATGATCACTAGGTGAGTTCGAGATACAGCTAAGCATGGGGACCTGTCGTAAATATGGAAACTGATGGGGTGTATTTCCAGGAAAAAATACCACACATATTGAGATTGTTATATATAGCAAAAGGATAAAGAATCTTCCAACGCAGAACTAGAATTTCTCTCTGAGACCGCTCTTCAAAATGATAGAATTTTAGAATTCCCTTGATTTAATAACCTAACCTTTTCAGCAAAGGGGGTGTGGTGGGATTAAATTTATGGACTAAAATAATATAGTATAATAGATCTTAATTTGTGCGCGAGTGGAATACGCCAAAAGAAAAAACAAGCGGTCATTGAAAGATAGAAAAGATGTGTTTTTAATCGATATCATGTTTCTATAAAAAAAAAACCAACAAAATAACAAAAAAACAATTCATTTTAGTCCAGCAGGTCAAAGGTCGACATGGTGGACATCCCTTGTCTGTCATTATCCCTTTGATACCTACACCTTTTTGTTAGATAATATTCATGCTGCCGATAGTGCAGAACGGAGGGTTTGACAAAGACACCTGTCTAGTCATTCAGATGGGACGATAAATTCATGTGAATTATGTTGTGCATATTTAGATGTGTTTAAAAACTTTAAATCAAGCGGTACTGTAGCATCGTTGCTTCCAGCTAGGTTGGCAATTCAAATACTGTTTACTTGTTTTCGTCAACAGCTCGATGATTAAATTACAACAACTATCATTGATGTGTTTCATGTGATGGATTTGAGCAAAATAATATTAATGTTTAATATATTGATATAATTATAAAGCCGCAATGTAACGGGCGACCGATAATCATTTTACTACGGGTTATGAAATGAAGTGAAATGAAATGGAGTTTAACGTCCTACTGTTCTGCTCCTAACCTGGGCTAATGAAGACGGGCATACGCCATACAGTGTGCTATGGGGGAAATTTTGTCCAGACAGCGGCGCTATGGCGGGTATATCTATATCTAAGCACTTAAATGGGTGTTGGGTGTCTTGTATTCTTCTTCTGTTCCAATGGAAAACCACCCTTTTCTAGCCACAGAAAGCAACACGACCCACGCCCACCCCAAACATTACACAAAAACATAAGAATAGCACAAATGCTACATGTGCACTATAGATTTACGTGTTATACTTGACATCGATGTTTGTGGAAAAAAAAGAACGTTCAAACGTTGGATGATAATCAGAAAAATAAGAAGATCGCGATTCATTGAAAACAATAGAAAGTTACGGGAACTTGGTCGCGTGGAATAACTTTTGAACCAATACGATGTCAATAAGACTATTGTTGTATGGTGTGATGTCGGAAATATGTGATATATATTATTTGTAATGTAGTTTGGACAATATACAAGCTTGTCATGATTATACCTATACATTCTGGTCGATATAATCTTATTGATTATTGTGCCCCTCTTATATTGTATACATCTGAAATTATATCGCCTTACGTTGACAACAACATTAACTACTCTTAAATAATGCAATTTTCATTATCAATATTCGTATATCCATAAACCACAACACTGTTAGTGGTATGTACGTCACTGAACCGTTAAGCTCATAAAATGGTATTTCAATCAGAAAGTCAATAATGCAATTCTATAAAAGTTCTGCTCTGCTTAGTTTGTCATTTGGGTTTGTCAGGCAAGGCTGACCGCAAAGCGCACTAAGTCACATATCTTATCTTTGGCAGACCCGAAATTGTGTCAGAATTGACACGAGGTTTAAGGTCACTTCCGATGTGTAACTTCAAGCTTTATGAGAGTGTAAAGGTTTATTTTAGGGATATAATGTCCATAGCTGCCCCCACCCCCGGAGAAAAATCAATTACCAATGATTTGAAATGGATTTATCTATTTAGAGCGATTATAGAATCCGCACGGATGAGACGAAAATCCAAGGTCCCTTGTAAACGTTGGCATGCACGTAAATATCCATAAGCAGTTGGAATCTTTGTGTTGGTCATAATGCCGCTGACCGCGGACAATTTCGTACTTAACACACTACATGGCGTATTGCCACTTTACAAGCCCAGTTGGTACAGAAAAGTAGGGCGTTAAAACCCAGTTCATTTCATCGCTAACCCTAACCATCGCTAACCCTAACCTTAACCCTCGTTTTCTACGGTGCGTAATGTCAGCGACACCAATTCCCTAAACCAGGGAGCCAAATACAAAATGGAAAGCAGGTTTCTAGCTGTGTTGAATTAATAAAGTTATACTCTCTACGTGAATTGACGCGCGTGTACTCATGTGAACTGAACCTGGTGTCCTTGTTGGGTTTGTGTGTTTATACGGATATAGTTGTTTGGGTATCCCTGACAAATCCTGTATTGAACTGACGTAGATTACACCCAATCGATGAATCGTTAACTTTAACTATTGCATAATAATAATATGTACTATGTGACAACCGGCAGTGTAATTATAAGTCCAATAGTCGATGCAATTTAATGCGTTTCGTACAAGCCCTTTCCCGGGTAAAATAACCCGCATAAACTGAGTCAGAAATGCTGAACTAGCCTAGACACTGCTACGACGTCAAATTTTTGAAAATGTGGTAATCGTACGTAACTGTGTGGTAATGTGATATGTCCGACTGGACACAAGAATGCATTATATGGACTAAAACCTTTTTATTCTAGAACTAAAAAAGAATCTTCGAATTGACATTTTCTGCCAGGATTTGGTGAATATATCCATGATTTTAAGTCGGAGGGAACAGAAGCTAAACATGAATTAGAAAAATCATCTATAGATGTTTTTGACCTGGTGTGATAGAAAACAACAAAGATCGTCACCCACTTCGATACGTTGACACATAATAGGCACTTTTTAAGGATGGGAGTGTTTAGTCTGTGTCTATCTGTATTGCATTGGCATAATGAAAGGCATAGAGTTAAGATCCGTGATTTAGCAAAAGAAAAAAATAAAACAAACAAACATTTCGGCTGTTGGCCTTGAACTATAAAAGTGTTCTATTGTCGACATATTTGGAATGGTGCGTCTATAGTGCGGAAATTATTAAACTATAATATCCAGTATCTGCATGTATTGTTTAAGATTGGTACAGCATTTGTTTGATAAGAAACGATTAATTTGAAACGTGCGTTATTGCACGTAGCATATATTTACTGGCTATTGATAATCATTTAAACCTGTATAGAAATTAACCCCGTGGCAATTGACCACATATTGTATTATTACTCATAATAACGTTTCCATGTCGACTATAAATTACGCAAAAATACCAATATCTAGGATAACCTAAACCAATATTCCAATTTTCCTTATCACATTATTAATGCATTCGCCATTTGCTTTATTTGAATAATAATATAGATAGATGTATATATTATGCATTCTAAAAATGGGAGCCGCGGTTTCTCAGTAAGTAAGGTGTGCTAGCGTGGTGTTGATCGAAAAAGTTTGTGGGGATTTTGCCGCCCCCCCCCCACACACCTGGTCAGAGGTGTAGAATGAAGGGAAAACCCGAGGTCCAGCGTGCGCATTGTGTACACGTAAAAGAATTTGATATACGAATATACATGTAGGTTGAAGCGCCACTGCCCGGTCAAAATTTCGCTCTTAGCATACTGCAAGGCGAAACCCAGTCTTCGTGGGGAGATGCTAATTATATTGGGGAGGTTCGTGAACTTCCGAGTCCGTATAATAATTCTCTACCTCCAAGAGCGGCGACTAAAACACCGGACATCTCAGGACTGCATTAGCCCAGTTTGGGAAGAAACGTTAAACCCCATTAAATTTCAGTTGGACACAATGCAAACTCTACTGAACAGACTGTGCAGAATCCAAATGAGACAGTGTTATTTTGTTATACAAATTACTATAACTAATCGAAAGGGTCAAGCAGAGAGCGACTGTTCCCTCTTTCGAATTGAACAATGATAGTAATTACTGACTGTTAATGGTACTTCAGGCATGAAGCCATGTACCGCTAAGTTTCCCTTGTTTAATTAAAGCCAATGTCTTATCACAATACTGTCCTTGAATGACCCGAATCACTCGAAACCCCCATTATATATAATTAACTGTTGTACACCATTCATAATAGATCACCATTAAAGTATCAAAAACACGATTTTGTTTAGAAGCTAGTCAAATGTCTAATCTATATAATACAACTACAAGGCTATAATAAATATTATATAGGTGCCCATTATATTGGTCTGCATTATTGATTGCCCGGCCATTCATTTACCCAGTTTGTATAGGAATTAATAGCGGAGCCGAGTACAGCACTATACTTTTAGTATTATAGTTGTAGATTGAGTAATTATTGAACGTTAAAGGGTTAAGTCTCTAGACATAACAATCAGTCTAATGACTTAGTAAAACTATAGTGATTGAAGTGATAGTCTTACAGTTTACGGTTAAACAAACATTATCTTCACACGACATGATTTCAGACGTAGTTTTCCTACTTATTTTATCTTCACGTAATGAAAATACAGACACATTTCATAGATGTATCATTATTATCATTAGTATCGAAGGTGATTAGTTGATGGGAACACTTTGGCAACAACAGTCCTACTTGAGGTTATGTGTCTGGTGAACTAGGTTCACCTTTAGCTCTGGGTTAGGTGCCTTGGTTTTAAACATACTTAGGTCCGAGGGCTTTCTCGCCTAGACATTTACGTTGTTCCAAGATTGTTATTTAACTGTGCCATCTTTTGAATAAATAAAAATAATAAGGAGGTTATATTATATCTAGACACCATAGTAGTAAACGGATCGATAGGTTGACCTTGAAATTCGAAGTTATTAGTTGACCGACTTGTCTCGTAAAGGTCTGCTTTCATTAACTCCATTTCGACAAAATTGCACATGTCTTTTTTTAATGTAAGCCCCGTTGGTTTGTTTTTGTATCCTACTTTAATTTGTACAATACTTTCGAAATAAATAATGTTTATACTATTTGTAATTTTGGCAACTGGCTGTCTGGCTGTTTGGGTGCACAGTTATCGCATTATCTGATGGGAATTATTGTCCCAATCCAGCAGTTAATAATGAATTCTGCATTCTACAAAAACAAAACGTGGTTCATTTTCCTTTCAAATAATCGCAAGACTTACGTGAATCTCTGTATGATATTTGACCCCGTATACAAGCACTATTTTGCCCAGACTAATTTTTGTTACAGTCGGGGATCAAGGAGAATAAGCGGGTAAGAAGCTGGCTCGAGAGCCTGGAGGTCTGGTGTTCGATCCCTGCATTGACCGAGAAAGTTTATCCAGATTACAGAAGGCCTGGCAAAGACAGCCGTTTACTCGTTCGGACGGGACGAACAACCGAGGTCCAATGTACACATTGGCGTGCACCGAAAACACCCCTTGACTTAAGTGAAAGACTTATAGTGCCGCTGTCCGGGCATAATTTCCCTCATAGCAAACCGTATGACGTATGCCTGTCTTCATTAGCGCAGTTCGGTGCAGAACAGTAGGACGTTAAACCCCATTTCATTTCGATATAATTGTAACGGGGACAACTGAAGCTGGGGAGATCGAGATTATAAAATACCAAATCCAACCACAAACAACTTCCGATTGAAAACAATTTGTCCATTAACTCTATTAACTCAATGATGGAACTAGAACTAGTTTACTTATAATTAAAAACTGCCTGCCTAAACATTTTTTTATGTATTACGCAGATCGTTTCATCATATTTCGAATTGCGATATCTGGAAAAATTGCAATGTATTCATATCATCCTACTGATAATATACAAATTTAATCGTTTATCTTTAGTTTGTTGTCGTATTCTGGAAAGTTACAAATTTAATATATTATACAGTAAAATAAAACGGAACCAAGCAAGTGCAAATAATACACGTAGGGACTATATACAACCTACCACTTTGCGTACATTGGGTAGTAATACAAGTATATAATTAAAGCGAATGTATTTAAATATAATTCAATTAACACACTATAAACAGACAACTTACTACATTCATGGCGCTTTAACTTATATAATTACCTAACGAATGTGTTAAAATGATCATAAATGAAAAGTCAATATTTTTTTACCGAGCCAGCTTTCTTTCTCAATTCTTGCACCAGAAACAGGACAATTAAAAACGGAAACCAAATTAAAACTATCATCAATCATTTACGTGCTATAATTAACACATTAGCCGACAACAATTATTGACATGCCTGAATTTATATTTCAACCAAATAGATTTGACCTGAAAGAGTGAAAGTTTGCAATCAGTTTATAAAAGTCTACTACAACAGCTGAGTGGTCTACACTTGAACATGACTTGGCATTCGGCAAACTTAGAGGTTTACAATTTTATATTTAATTGATTTCAATGTGTTAACAATTTATATTTTTATATATATTTTAAAACCCATAGATAAAGGATATACCGAACTTCCGACCTCCAACATTGACAGAACTGACAATAAGGTTAACGTCTATATAATACTATATTATATTATTCATATTTGCAGCAAGTTTTAGTAAGAAGCTACACAAAATATTTCGACCAAAGCTTAACCTAAGTAGCCTAAGTGGTAGATATGCTGAACTTCCGGTTCACCATCAAGTTTCAAAGACAAAGACGTACGATTTTTTTTATGTGTGTGAACCGGAAGCTGTAACCTATGTACGAACCTTTAGAACGGTAACTGTGGTGTGTTTATTGTAAAAGACTGGAATGTATTTCAGACATTGGTTGTAGATAGTCAAATAAAATCGTGTTGAAAAACACAGAGTATACATTCTATTCTCAACAACAATAAACAAACACACTAATTAACGTGGGGAGATAGATATAGCAAAGGTTTCACAAACATGCACATGGCGATCGTTAGCTATTTCTTGGCATGATATTTCTTTCATCTTAATTATAAATGGTATATTTATGCCCGTGTCATTCCTCTTTGGCGGCTTTGTTCATTTATTATAGCCATATCCATTATATCAATATAACAAGCCTACTCTAATGTAAGTTCACAAAGTACGAAACTAGTTGAATAATAAAGCCTTTATCTCTGTATATGACAATATAATGCTATCATGTGAGTATTTTTCTCGTTAGGGTAAACAAAAAATCTACATATAAATGTAATATTAAAAGTTATGACAATGTAATTAAGTTCGCATATAAAAAAAACATCCCTTCTAAAAGTAAATAGGTTAATGATATTATTTATAGCTGATTTTTTTTTTCAAAATGGTTATGAAATGAGTTATCTATTTTATGTAATCATTAATCAAATAGTTATTAATATGTCATAAATGTAGGCAATGCATAGTTTTAAATACCCAATCCGTCAATTCGACGGCTTGTATCCACGTGAAACCATCTTAACAAAAATCATTCCCAGATTTAATGTCCGACATTTCTGCACCGGGTGTATTCCCGCGAAGGCGCAGTTACAGAGCATGACCAAAATTAATCCTTCTCGCGAAGGCGCAGATATCGACTTGTCGGCTTTCGTTTGTCGTTATAAGGACCCAATTAACGGTGTTAAAGACTTTATGAATTTATGTTCACTCTGAATTTTATTCACCAATATTGGCAACTAATGATTAAAATGATGCAGAGGGACAGGAACCACCAAGGAAGAGGCCTAAATATACCCAAATCCAAAGCCAGCTCCAGGAATTAAAAGGAAGACACGAGGAAGAAGAATTGAATTTAATCGAGTATTTAGACAGGGTGTCTTATTTGGCGAAATTAAAATAATTTGTTATAGTATAGTTATGTTTTTATTTCTTATCTGGCGAAATTAAATTAATTTTTTGTTTTAGTCTAGCTATGTTTTTAATACTTATGCTAAAAATGATGCTAAAATGTGGGTTAATGAGTTACAGTGGGGATTATGAAAGTATAAATTCTTATCGTAACAATCTATAACACCATTGTTACGTTTTTAATCTATTTTAATCCCTAGGAGCTGGATTCCCGCGAAGTAGTCGAAAACGACCTCTTTTAATCCGTTACGGTCAATAACTGCGCCTTCGCGGGAATAAACCCTGCACCGACGGGGCTAAGGAAGACGGGCATGCGCCATGCAGTGTGCAAGGGCTGGGGTAATAGCAATGAAACGTAAGCAGGGAGATTGTGTGAGGACAGTGGCGCTGAGTTCTTTTATGCACGTCTAAACACTATTTATTAACAGTCTTTCCACCCTGCACCCCTGACACGCCGCAGCCAGGACGGCCATTACCCGGAACGAACCCGATACTCCGTTGTAAGCGAGCCAACGTCTTACTCTCTGAGTCACTTCGACTCCCAAACCCAGTTCAATGATATCACTCGAAGAAGAAGAAGAAGAAGAGAAACTTTATTGCATAAAATGAAATAAAAGAAACAATAAATATACATGAAATATACATACATGTACATCATTATACAGAGATAGAAAACATACAAAGACTTGATTGAATGGTATACAAAAGCTATGAAACATTTTTATTCTTCATCAGTATCATAAATTACTGTAAATCATTCATTTTAACAATGATAAACTATTTCATGTTCTTGGTTTGAGATGAATAACATACAACTAAAGATACTGTTGGGAATGATATATATTATAATTCTTCACCCGGACAACTGCCGGTGGAAATTTCTGTTGTGTAGGCTACATTAAAGCTAGGAAAACAAAGATTTCATGCTGTTGACTTGTAATCTATGTGTCTAGACTCATTTTAATATCCAAACTCTGCTGTAAAAGACATTTCCGACCCCAAAACAGTAATTCAATATTAAATAATATATATCATTTTGGACATTTGATTAGATATATCATACAATAAAATATCAGGATTTAATTAAACCGGAAAGAAGAAAAAAAAAAGGCCGGACTGTATGATTTTAACTAGATTAGAACAGTTCACGTTTTGAAAATTTAATTTAAAAATGGGAAGCGATGGCCACATCTTGTCAAATCTACAAGCAGTGATAACTTGGCTCAGCATGAAGTAATTTGAATGAAATTTTCAATATTTTGATTTTGCATTATCTTTTTTTGCGCTATTATAGCAAGATTGGTCAGCTCTTTATCTAAATCTTACATAATGTGTCTTTAAGAGAGAGAGAGAAATGGGGTTTAACGTCCACTCAACACAAACTAGGTCATTTCAGGACTAACATATGGTTCAATTTTATTTCAATAATTCGCTTGCGCGTAGGGGTCTTTAGCAGTGGGAGGAAACCGGAGTGCCCGGAGGAAACCCACGAGGTTGAGAAGGCGCCCCTATCTCCATGCCACATACGCTCACGCCAGGGCTCGAAACCACAGCCGCAAGCCAGAGGTGACCGGCCAGCTAGAGGTCGAAGCGCGGCACTCTAGACCACTAGGCCATCCCAACCCCCCTAATGTGTCTTTAAATGACAGATAAGTAGTTATATCCATATATACCTTGTATTGTGTTATGTTATGAATAGTTAACCGTATTTCTAGATGGTATCTAGTTGACAACTATCTAGCAATATCGGTATATAGTTTAAGTACTAATAGTTTATACAGATAGTGTCTCTATTGATTGACGTTTAAAAATATTTAAAGCGATATCAATCATTTTATGAATTAAAAATGAATAAGTTTCTTGAAAAGTGCAGCTCACCAATAATTTATCAAAACGATCCAAGATTTCGCATGCTTATAAATTGATATAAATACACCCGTTTAAAGGTGCATTTTGTAAGAGGTAAATCTGTTTAACGTAGGTCGTTTCTTCAGGCCTGAAATGTTATATAAAAACTATTATACAGACATTTATTCAAGCCTATAGTCAAAAAGGACGTTACATATTCAAACATTTAGAATTTCGTTCAGAATTAAGTAATTTGAATGATATTACCAATATATTCATTTATCATAATCTTGTTTTTTAACTCTTATAGCAAGAATGACGAGCGCTTTATCACAATTTTACATAATGCATCTTTAACTAAAAAAATCAAACTCCAAATAAAAAAAGAAAATTGTTGGATTGTTTCAGCTCAAAATATAAAGTAGAAATGATCGGCAAAATGGCCGAAGGAGTTGTTTCTGTAGAGGGGTCACTGATGGCCAACATTGCTGGGCAATGAATAAGCCACACGGGCCTTAGATGATGCCTTTGAAGAGTCTTTCACACAGAACTGTCCAGCTAACATCTTGTAGGACACAAATGTCACTGATAAAATGTATGAAATCCCCCATTACGAACACTTACAAACATCGCCCTAGGTTACAAATGATCCAGACAGACCGACAGTATTACGTTATGTACTACTAAGTATACAATTAATGGGACATTTCGTAGAACTACAGTTTGTGTTATTTTGAGAGCATCTAATTTGGGTCCGCAGTTGACGATTGCCATTTGATTTTTTTAAGAACAGAACTAGATATAATTTACAACGCAAAGCGAAATGCACAATATCCAAATGAACCAAACAGTTATGTCATGATCGGCTCGAAACCTTTTACTTTACCAAAGATCAAAAGATTCATAACTTTGCCATCGGCGTATTGTCCCTTTTTAGTCGGCCATGGTGGTACTATAGAACGTTGTCGATAGACTATAGACGTCATTGTTAATCTAGCAGATATGTGAGTGACATAACCCATTCTAGCCACAACTATTTCCCAGCCAAATAGTAAACGATGTCCACCATAATCTAACGAGGCAGTCGTGTCAAAATCAAGTAGGGTATACACTATGTCCAGAATAGTTGAAATACGAACCACCCAAACCTGATTGAAATGTACATCGACGTCTCAGTAATAATGTGCCAAATAATTACTTATTGTTAGCGGCAATAAAACGTGTAAACAATTTAACCCGAACACTGATATGTTCAAGTTGGTATTAGTGTCGATGTCTATAGATCCTAGCTTAGAATATACATTCACTAAAGATACTTTATGACAGTTATCACTATGGTAGTTAAAAACTACATACATGTATTGTAATCAGATTATGTTGAAAATTTCAGACGAATTGCTCCACCCTGAAACGAGATATTACCGTTTGAATGGTAGACTTAGTCTCGATCATCATTACTAAAGTCGGTACGATAAAACATAGTCTCGATTATCAACTTTTGGATTAAATCATCAATGAGTGTCGAGCATCAAATCGGATTCAAATCCAGCGAAAATCCGACACATGGGATGGCATCGAGAGTTAAGGTCTTCTCATGTTAATAAATATCTAATTAATAGTTAATATAACATTTAAGAGTTTCAATAGACAGATTTAGCTCTTGTACCATATGTATTTAATGTCCAAAAATAAGCCCCTTATTATTAAATATATTGACGGTGATCGACACGATAATCGAGCCTATCACCCATTTATTCCACGGCCTTCATTCATTTTTAAATCTGTGACATTTCTTGGAATTACATTCCGATGCTCTATCTTTATAACAACAAGCAATCCAATATCACAATCATCTGATAGAAATATTGATGGGGGGTAAACATCTCGATTTTTCCTGGGCTTGTTAGTATGTAACTATAGTCTAAATTCCATCCACAAACCCCAACAAACTGCTCAATGAAATAAAAAAAAATAACCAGCTAGTTCCATAAGATGCTCGACTATAAGACTACACATGGCCATTTTGTAATAGTATCTGAAGGAACCGAAAAGATTAATCATTCTGTGTATATCGATTCTAAACAGTGGATATTATTTTTCTATATTTTGATAGAAAACACGAAGCAAATGTTTTGTCTATAATTGTTAGTTTCCTGATATTTATCATAAATCAAATTTTCCTTCGCTATCATTTCTAAAGAAACTCATTTTCTCTCAGCTTAACCGGAAGTTGATCCTACGCCATTGATCAATTAATTGGACCTGACAGCAAAATTCTAAATTTAATATAAAAGTAAAAAGGAATAAAAAATTTAGTTTATTTTTTTCAAGTAGATAAAGAACAGAGATTTGTAGTAAGATAACACGAGCGATGCCACAAGTAGAACTTGATTTAAATGATTATAAATAAAAATGTTCAATATTTAATTTGGCAATAAGCCACAAGAAAGAAGTTTTTGTGTCTGAGAATATATTCGCGAGATTTAAATAAATTAAAATATTAATCCGTTTCATACGCCCTTACCCATATTTAAGTCCAGTAACTAATTGCATATCGTTTCTGGTGGATATTGCAGTGGGATGCGTTCTCCGCCCCTTTCCCAAGGCTTCTGGGAAATCCTGGCCTGGCACCTCCAGTGTCATGTAATCGTAAACATGGTTCCAGAAATTGTCTTTCAAGGTCATTAGATCAGAATTTGTCTGTTCTATACAAGTTAGGGCACGGGCATTGCAGACATGGGTATTGCCGCTTTAATTGCGTATCATTTTATTCCAGTGTATAACCGGATGTACTAAACGATGAATAATTCATAAATGGCGATATGTGTGTACCTTGACAACGCTGACATGTAAACATAAATGCTAAATCCGTATTAAATTTTAATTAGAACCGTTATCTTTAATATAAAAAAATATAAGTAGTGAAGTATTTATTTGCATTACTTACATAACAACACATGAGATTAAATACATAATAAATCAAATTTCAAGGTCATTTTATACGCATATGGGCCGTGTATCATATTTTGCTCATTAGTTTTTCTGTATGTTTATAAAAGCCTATAGGGGTACAGTTGTAATTTTAATATCATCGCACATCGTACATCGCTGTTTATCTACTTTAGAGTGGGTTGTACGGGAAGCAACTGTAAATTAAAGCAGCTTGTCGCCATTTGAATGTTTTTCTATAAAATCTAAACCATGCTAAATGTTCCCTCATTGACATTTAAAGAAACATTATGTAAGATTTAGATAAAGAACTAGCCATTCTTGCTATAATAGTTCGCAAATAGATAATGTAAAACGAATAATTTGAAAATTTCATTCAAATTACTCTACCGGGAGCCAAGATATTAGCCTTTGAAGGTGTGACAAGACGTGCGCAATAATTTCAACCACGGTATAGGTTGTTCCAAACTAAGTCTCGCCCGTCCATTGTTAGCTTAAATCATAATATGGCTGAACTGTTTTTTTTTTAATCAATTTAATACCGGAGAAATCTTATGCCACCGAGAGTTGACTACGGCCTGGATAAGTTAATTAATGTCTAATTAATAGTTTAGAAAACATTTCAGGCCTAAATAAAGACAGATTTAGCTCTTTCAATAAGAAATATAAACCATAATAGCAACTTTAGATTATAACTTGGCTAGAATTCAATCCGATTATACAAAGGCATAGCAGAAGAATTTACCCAACACGTACAGGTGGCACTATCTTGTTTAGAATTTGTAGAGGATGTTGAATGATGCATTATTTTCATTTCATACTGAAAAGATTTGAAAGTCCTTTTAGAGACCCAACTTTTGCTGTTTGCGAAGGATTCAGAATCCCTTAAATAAAGATCAGCTTCAGTGATAGAAACAAACCATTCACCTCTCTGTATCGGCGTACGTTATCTTACAATATGAATCCTAACGTAACATGATACATGGTCTTTTAGTTCCATTGGGAAGTACAGGATATCAAGATTAGTTAAGTTTCGGGAGGATGGTTGGGGTGTTATTACTCTTTCCACGATATTACTCTACATGTCATACTTGTTATTTCTGAAACACCCGACAATAATCTTAATATGTATTAAAAATTTACATACTTGCTTTATCTGGAAATACTATAATAACAGATTTTGTAGAGTGGCAACTCGGGTTGATAATTTATAATTTGTAAATATGCCAAGAATGAAACCATTTCCCTAGCCACTCTTTATTCCCTCATGATTTATCAAATTGCCAATTAAAAGACAATTCCAAGGAAGTATATATACCATCTTTGTTTTGTATTGTAGTAACAATAATAGGTATTTTCAGAAGGACTATATTATCCATACTTATAATGGCGGAAAGGGTGGGGGATGTATTGATTCTTTGATGGATAAATAGACCATTACCGAGATCTTTCTACACTAGTCGAAATCCAGCGACTCGTGGCCTAATAAGCAAAAGAAAGTCTGATAAAATCTGGTTGAAGATTGTGGCACGTGTGTGTGTATATATAGTAAGATAAACCATATGTCTGATATTAAAGGTCTGATGATAAGACCACGTTTATTACCATTACCAATAACAAACTTAGATTGATGAGTGCTGCACAAACAGTTGTATGTATGTAGTGTGTTCATAATGTTTAAACTGTAGAGATGTGATTTCACTAGCCCTTATGTTCATCATATATAAATCCTCATGGTACTTATTACATACGTATATTACTTATAGGTATTATAACTTATTTTCCACGTGTTCCGTATTTACTCAATAACCGTATTTATGATGGATTGCTACTACATTTTCAAGGGCACTTCAAAACCTATAAACTTCATCACACCTTAAGGATTCTCAATAACAATTTTTATATATCAATGGTTCTAAATAAAACCCGTTACTTATATTTATAGCCGGCAATACTGGGTTAGCAATAAATACATTAAAGAAGAATCCTGCTTATTTGGGACACTGGTTAAACATTTTAACACCAAAATCGTCCCTTTTCCATATGGTAAGGCACATCCAATTCGAAATCTTAATCAACTGCAGAAAAAAGAATGCAAAATATATGTTTGAAAACTCAACCAGGAACCGGATATGACGTCATCACAGCCACCCGAGAATTGTGCCGTTATGTTAAAAATCGAAGGACTGCAATTGATAGGCAATTTTCCAAAGAATACGCATGCAAATTTTCGCGTAGATCATACTGGTCAAGAACAAAGATAAGTTAAGGGTGGAAGGGTGGAGATGGAGGTCGGGGTTGGTAGGGGACCATTTTCGGTCAATGATCATCTTACAACCAGCATAGGTTTAAAATTATCAAATGCGGATTTCAATCTGTCGACCGTTTCTAAGTAAATGCAGGAGAACCCAACTACACACAAAAAGCTGTAAGACAAACCTGCGGACAAGACAAATTACACGGACATTTCCTAAAATAGTCTACAAATAAAGTCTACAAAAGATGTCGTGTCGCTGCTAAAAGAAAGAGAGAGATATGGGATTTAACGTCCACTCGACACAAAGCAGGTTGTTTCAGGACTAACATGTGGTTTTACTTTTATTTCAAAAATTCGCTTGCGCCTAGTTGTCTTTAGCTGGGTGGGGGGCGGAAGACCCGGATAAAACCCTTGAGGTTAGACAGACGATCCTACTCCTTGTGACGTACAACCGGGGAACCGACACCACGTCAGTTGACGTCAGAGGCGGATTCAATAGGGGCAAAATTTTCGGCAGTGCCCTTTTTTACTGCTGAAAGTGCCTTTTCTCAGACCCAAATAAAACTTATGTCCGTTCCGAACGTTTACGTAGACGAAAATATCAGCCAGATAGCTCTTGGAAAGGCTACAGATGCAAGGAAATGACGGATAATGATTTTGTGCCCCCCCCCCCCCGAAAACCCCCTCTCAGTGGTGTGTCTTGTCTCCACGGTCAGTGCCCTCACTTTGCGGTGCTCCCTCCCTTTTGAAAATTCCTAGATCCACCCCTGGACGTAATGGCAGACCTTATGATATGGTTAGCACGAGCTAACCCTTGATAGTCGATAACTCCGCTGCTTCTTATTTAAAGTTTTCATCGTATAATGTAATGCTTACAGCAAAAGTTTACTTAATTTAACTTGGCAGCATCATTTTCTGTTTAAAAAATGAAGGCAATGAGATAACTGTCCTTAACCTGGGTATTTTTCTTTAAAATTACCTTTTAACTTTTATACTGTATAAATACACAACGTCTGAATCATCTCTTACTTCTCACGGGACGATATTATCATTATTTATTTGAAATTCGAGAATTTGAGAGAGCCGAACTTGACAGAATATGAATTATTGGCTCTGAAATAATTAACTATGTTTACCGATTTATATAGTTCCAGTTGGATGAATCACGTGAGAATAATTACCCATTACACTGTACCGAATCCTATTCGGAGTTTTATTTCATGCTATATTACCGTACCTGGAGTAATGGGGTGTACAGCGATAATACTTAGATTAATGGTATTATAATGATATATTTATCGCGATTGTGGTAATTGAGCACAATGAAATTAAACTTACGAAAACATATTTATTAAAGCTATTACTCGTTCTTATTTTTCCATTAGTGATTATGACACCCATTCCACTTGTGAGCGTAATTGAGGGTTTTTGTGGAGTTATTAGCTCAGAATAAGATAAATCATTTTCTAAAAGCACGTCTTTCTACTTCTAAACATCCCTGCGCCCAAGTGAATTGACAATAATATACCCTATATAAGTTCTGAAATGATTTAGGTATAGCGTTGAGTAGACGTTAAACTCAATTTTTTCTTTATGAATATAACTTGTTGTAAAGCTATTATTTCCATTATGACTCAACCTCCGGCAATAACGCGAATTTAATGAAATGGGGTTTAACGTCTTACTTTTCTGTAACGATCGGTTTAATATAGACGACGATGTGTCAGAGACAATACTATGAGAAATCCTTTTCTCGCACACCAGCGATAGCCTACTCTTTTCAATCTCAGCAGTCAATGGATCTTTTACGGGCACTCAGACACAGACATAGTATCTCTTTTTTTATTCAATCCACATGAAATTCCAACAAAAGCACTGCTGCTATTGCAAAGCTCTTTTGGTATAATTGAAATAAATAGGGTTTCACGTCTTTGCAATATCTGACCCGTGGGTGTGCATTATTGAAACTCGAGGTACATATCGTTTACGTTTATGGTCATATTATAGTCAATCAATAAAAGCGCGTGCGCCGAATGGTTAGCGCGGATGCGTTGTATCGGAAGGTCTGTCATTTAGTCAATTGATGTGGTTTGGATTCCCCGTTTGTACGTGACAAGACATAGGGTTGCATGTCAAACCTCTTCCTACTACTAATATGTTAGTATCGAAATCACCTAGTTTTTATCGAGTGGGCACCCTCTCTCTCTCTCTCCCCCCCTCTCTCTCTCTCTCTCTCTCTCTCTCTCTCTCTCTCTTATTAAGATCATTTACGTGTGGCTGGAACAAATCAAAGATTTTTTTCTGGAAATTATACGACGTTCGTATATCCCGACCTGTCTGGGACTAGATGGACGTATTGAAGGCTTCAACACGTACATGGAGATTAAATTCACATAATCTTCAGGATGGTACGTACACACAGCCATTGTTTACAAACTCATTATGTTCTCAACAATGACTGCCTGTCTTTCTAGTTGCATTAACAAAATTACGTACATAATATCCTAAAACATAGTAAAATGTCATCTTACGTCCGGCGCTGTACTGTCTTCCCGGAAGTGTGTCAAGAAGTTGGACATTCTCCTTGGACCCCGCTATGTGTCATTGATGGATGAAGACATAATTTTATTAGGCTGATTATGACAGGGTCTTTTATTTTTAACTATGAACGTTTTGGATATAGTTCACAGATATTTTATCTCTAATGAGTTTACAGTTGTTTTGGGACAATGCCATTGCAAATAATCGGAAACATGCATTGGTCTTCGTTTGGAACCCCCAAAACAAACGCAAGCGCCAAAGTAAGCTTAATCACCCATCGATTGTTAATTTCTATCCATTTGTAAATGGTATCTGGTTGGTGACAGTGGTTGAAAGACGGTTTATCGGGGTGGCAATAATTATGAGATCAAATTTATATCCACTGTGATATACCCAGTTTTTTGGATAGATTACATATCTGAAACCTGTTTTGGAGATAACTTTGACGTGACTGATAACAAAGTAATTAGTAATAGAAATGCTTAAAGATACTTAAATATGTTCCGACATAATTAATTAAGTTTTAAAAACCATGGAGAAAAATCAAAGAGCGAATTGGATTTATATAGTAAGTCAGATTAGAAAAATGCAGTTAAAGATTCACAACTTTTGTATCTTTGGATTGAAGAGATGGAAACCTTAACGATATGGACTATTTATCATTATATTTCTTACAGTGTAGGCAAACCATATTTACGAAATACAAATTGTACGGGTTTTATTTCTACATTAGATGTTAATAATATCGTGCTATTATCCATGCCCCGACCTTTCGCTCCATTGAACCCAACATCGATCGTTATTGTTGATATAGTACTATGAAAGGACTGAGTATCGATTAATTGCAATGTACACCTGATTCTAACATTATTTATTAATAAAACCAATAATCTTCTATATACATAGCACAAATTTACCCTTAATTAAAATATACATATTGATTTACTTGTGTATTATTACTTGTTGTTCGCGTATACAAAATGAAATAAATTAGTCCACTCGAGATTAAATTCTTAATAAATAACATTCACCACATGGTCATAAATATGAACAAAAATAGAGAGAGAAAGGGGGATTAACCGTCCACTCGACACAAACTAGGTCATTTCGGGACTAACATATGGTTGAATTTTATTTCAATAATACCCTTGCACGTAGGGTTCTTTAGCAGTGCGAGAAAATCGGAGGACCCTGGGGAAACCCGCGAGGTTGGACAGGCGACCCTACTCCTTGTCACGAACAACTGGGGATTCGAAATCACGCCAGTTGACTCAACGACAGGCTGGCTTTTTGATACAGCTCGCACGTTCTAACCATTCGGAGCCCCCCCCCCCCCCGAAACAAAATAGCTATTTTTATTTTTATTTTTTTTTAAAAATATATTTCAATTGAGATGCAAATCCGAATATTTATACGTACTTTATATTTGATAGTTTCTTTTGTTTTCCTCGCTTATATAATTAGACGATTCCAGTAATACTGTAACAGGTGTCCAGATACGTTATCCCATATTTATCAGCCATAGATTACTTAACACCAATATAATTCTTATTTTGACGTTATCAAACACCGAGAATCTTTGGAAGCGACGCCATTCTTTGTAACACGTCGAGGGATGTGTCATAATCAGCAAAGTTACATTGACACGACCTTAATGAATAAATTGTTGACAATGTGAACGGGAGAAATAGGTCAACTCTGTAAACTATTGTATGTAATACTATCATGAATGGAGAGAGAGAGAGAGAGAGAGAGAGAGAGAGAGAGAGAAGAGAGAGAGAGAGAGGGGGAGAAATGCGGTTTAACGTCCACTCGACACAAATTAGGCCATTTTGGGACTAACATATTGTTCAATTTTATTTCAATAATTCGCTTGCGCGTAGGGGTCTTTAGCAGTGGGAGGAAACCGGAGTACCTGGAGAAAACCCACGCGGTTGGACAGGCGATCCTATTCCTTGCCACATACAACCGGGGATTCGAAACCACGCCAGTTGACTCAATGGCAGGCCGTATGATACAGCGCGCGAACGCTAACCATTCGGCCACCCAACCCACCTATCATGAATGTTTAAAACTTGTACGTTCGAATATAAGGTCTGTCATGATGTCAAGTGCTTTTGATTACACGCTTAGGGTCGCCTGTCCAAGCTCGTGGATGTTCTCCGTGTCTTCCGTTTCCTCTTTCAAACACGAATATAGTTTGAATCTTCTAAACAGGGGAATAAATCGCATCGTTATCCTAAATGCAAGATGGCATACTGAGATTGGTCCCAATTGATAACGTTAGTTCAGCAGCAGCATTGGATTGGACATCTTATATATAAAACGCTTAAATCAATTTCAAAACGTTAACCCAAATCGACCTGGCTTTTTGTTTTGCTCTTTAAGTTATTAAAACTCGTTCCCTTTTCTAATCGTTTCATTGTAAATCAGTACTTTTGTTTCGATTTACATCAGTTGATGAATAGTTAAAATGGTTAATCAATAATTCTACACGACAGAACATTTTGTTCGACATACACATACTTCACGGTATGGAATGACGTATAATATAACTTAATTAAAGTATCGTCCCCATAAACTGTCGGGTCATCTTAAAACTAACATATTCTTTAATTTTGTTAGGTGCACGATGCGAGGGAGTAGGCCAATTTTGCCCAAACAGCATCGCTTCCATCTATTCGGCAATTTCCGATTGTCAGTTGCTCGTTAAGTAAAGATGCCTTCCCCGTGTACATACCGGGTGATTTGATGATTTGGACTCGCCCCAAAGAAATAATACCCCAAGATATATCATACATATTTTTAGAAGCCATGTTTGAGAAATAACTTGATTGAGAGGGGGCCTCATTTTAGAATGTATTTGCCGTTACTTACTGACCATCATATTGAGGTCTAAACAATTTCTTGGATTATCTTCTGCCAACTTCCTTTTTAGCTACTTAAAAACAGCGTCTGTACGTGTAATCCCTTTCCATATATATGAAACTTGCCATGCTGTTATGGAAAAAACTACCCTATAAATACTTTTGTGGGAATGTATCTTTAACCTATTCGTCAATATGTACAATGGTCAACTTCAGCTAAACTTGGTACACGTTCTGTGCCAGCCCTACAGACACCACATGGATTACCGTCACGCCAACACTTTCTTGTTACAAGGGTGTTTGTGTGGCTGAATGGGTAACGCGTGTGCTTTAGATCAGACGGTCGGTCAGTGAGTCAACTAACAAGAGTAGGGTCCCATGTCCAACTTCGTTTGTTTTCTCCGAGTCCTAAGATTAAGACCACAACTCGCAAGGGAATTATTGAAATAAAATTGAAAGACATGTTAGTCCCGAAATGACCTAGTTTTTATCTCTCTCTCTCTCTCACACACCCCTTCTCTCTCTCTCCGTCTCTCTCTCTCTCTCTCTCGTCGTCTTTTCAATATGAGACAATCATGTAGTTCCCTTCAATGCAGAACGTGGTCGTGGGCTTATACAACCAAAGCTTGTTATCTCCAACAGCTCGATTCCCAAGTTTGGTCTACCAGTATATGAGTTCGTGGTTCAGTCACGTTTTGGTTTTGTAAGATTGCGCTATGGCTATTTATATCTTTATTGAGAAACAAGCAAGAACTTCCAATTAAATATGTACTGTTATTGAGGTTTGTAGACCATGCCAGTCATCTTGATATAGACTATATAGCTTCAAACTGTACGCAGTGTTTTAAGGTGCGTCTAGTACTATTGGGTTCATTCCAGGTATGATGATTTGATATCATAATTTATCCATGTAAGTCGAAGATTGTTTGTTGATATGTTGTAAGACTGACGTCACTGATGTTTGATTATCAATTGAAATAAAAAATGATTTTCCCCAAGATTTATAAGTTAGCCACGGATACGGAACAATCCAACACTAATAAATGGACAGACCTTTACGAAGGTTGACATTGTTGTTGAATATCAAACACTTGTATCAAACAGGCTGTGGCCTTTCGGGGATATACGAATACTCAATACCCTAAAGGCGAAATGATATCAAACCTTCCAGAAAACAAGTATACTGTGTTTCGCAAATGACCCTCGCCAATACTATTATATTAATTTCAATGATTTAAATTACGTGTAGGTCTATATATTTGAATTCGATAGTCAGCTACAAAGGATTAAAATTTCTGTCGAGCAAAACGATTATTTTTTATTTCCCTGGCCATTGTATGACCATATCTACTAAATAACGTATTGACCCTAATCACCCGACCATAAAAATCCAATTGGAATATTCAGTCATTCAAATAAAATTCATAAAATACCAAAGCTTCGCTATAAAATGAAAACAAGGGAAGTGGCTTTAAATAACATCTACATCTGATGAGACATAAAGCTTGTTCTTTTATCTTTAATCTCCAGTGGTCAGTTGGTCAGCGAGAGATTATAGTTAATACGTCTTATTAAAACCAATAAAGGCCCTACATCAAACATGTGGTCGTGTGTATGAACATTCTTTCGTCTGTATATAATAGCCCAGACCCGCTCTTACAACTATTAAAATTCCGCAGGCACACCATACGCTCACCTTATAAACTAGATCTCGGACATTTGCTATAGCCAGCCGCGAGATAGAAACATTAGAAAGATATTTGGTGAAACCCTATCGCATGTTTTAAATACGATACTTTACGGCTGTTACCGGCAGCTTTCCATAGTTATAGTTTATGATTATATATTCGACACATGTTCATTGATTTATTGAGGAACACTTTCATAAATAACCGGTAGCACAGTTCTGAAATGGAAGCATGGTCCAGAACTACTTACTTATCAACGCTACTGAACTATATATACACCTGCTGTACCAATGCAATAAGTAGCCAATCCTGTTTTTATTTTAAAAACCTGGACCCTGTTTCACGAAATTTTAACTAAAGATAAAATCCAAATTTTAGCAGATACTTCAATTTTGATTGGCTAAGAACTAAAATCAAATAACTAAAATTCAGATCTTAGTTAAAAATTTTGTGAAATAGGTCCCAGATATAGACTGAAATAAAATAATGAATTCAGATTTAACTTCCTACATTTCTGAACCGACTGAGTCACAAAAGGCAGCCATGTGCTATGTCATGCTATGAGGGCAATTTAACGGCACGGCGGCCTACTTTTATATCGAATTCCAATTGTCAAGGGTTCTCTTACGCGCAAGCCAATGTTCACACGAGACTTTGGTTTTGCGCTCCACCCGAACGCCTAGACACAGTCCTTATCCGTCTCCCCGTTCTGCTCCACTGACGAGTAGACTAGAAGCAACGAAGGAAAATCCCGAGGAATGTTTTCGACCAACCCCTTGAACCAACGTCTTGCTCACTGAGCCACCACGGCTCTCCTAAAATCTATAGAAATAGACTGGTTGTGAGTATCATCATATAACTATTTATAGCATGGTGAATTGACACATAGGTAGAAACCATAACAACACAGATTAACCATCATATTTGGTTTTCAAAATAAAAGCCGAATGCAGACCCAATCGACTATACGAGGATATCGGCATTTCCATCCAAGTTAATTATGTTTTCATTCCTTTACTTAATCTATGAACAAGTCGAAAGTCAGCTTACAGTAAATCAAATTACGAATGAATTCTCTGGGAGAGAGAGAGAGAGAGAGAGAGAGAGTTTAACGTCCACTCGGGACTAACATATGGTTTAATTTTATTTCAATAATTCGCTTGCGCCTGGGGCTCTTTAGCAGTGGGAGGAAACCGGGGGACCCCGAGAAAAAAAACACGAGTTTGGACAGGCGATCTGAATAGAAGTTACAAATTATACTTAAATGTGTATAGTGTAGGAGTAGGTTACCGCTCTAGAACCGTCATTTTTCTGAAATGAAAAGAACATGAAATGAAATATGCCAATGGTTCTTTTACGTACACCTAATTGCATATGGAACTTTGATTTTCGGTCCCACTCATTGAGCCACCGCGGATCCAAAATTATCTTTCCTGTATCGAGTTCACAATCGTTGAAAGAATGATGGTAAATACGAAAATTATCAGACCGAAACTTGTGATCTTATAACCACTAGCATAAACTATTCATTGAATCGGATAATTAACAAAGAACCAACAATTAACAGTTCCATGAATAATTGAATCATCGACAATACACTTTGATAAATTTATGAGATAACATATTATATTAACACAAAGTTTATTTACAGAGAGAGAGAAATGGGGTTTAACGTCCACTCAACACAAACTAGGTCATTTCAGGACTAACATATGGTTTAATTTTATTTCAATAATTTGCTTGCGCAT
Source organism: Patella depressa (assembly GCA_948474765.1). Classification (NCBI taxonomy): domain Eukaryota; kingdom Metazoa; phylum Mollusca; class Gastropoda; family Patellidae; genus Patella; species Patella depressa. Next base: position 60,382,253 of record OX419717.1, read on the forward strand.
AGGGTGTCTTTAGCAGTGGAGTGCCCGGGGAACCCATGAAGTTGAGAAGGCGCCCCTATCTCGATGCCACATACGCGTTTATTTACAACCTATGTTTTAAGTTCTTGAAGGCCCGTAACATCAGCCATTATCGTACAGCGAATAGCTTTTTTTCGTTAATTTTTCACCATGGTATGTAATAATGGCTTTCAAAAAGGTTTACACGCCAATAAAATAGCAGTTACAACCTCCAAATATTATTCAGAGAATCGGGGGTTTTTAGGAACGATAGGTTGCTCATGAGTATGAAATGTTTGCTGAAAAGGCCCCTCGAAGTATGCTGGTTTAGTTTCCGTTGATGTGCATGTAAAAGAACCAAACAACTGGAATTCGACGGAGATTACGAGGAAACATCACTATCCTGACAAATAATTTCTCTACGGCACATTGCATGGGGCTTGTCTTTTTTACGTTAATCCTCACTTCATTTCATATGAGACGAAAAGACAAACTCTTTTACATTAACAATGAACCTAAATTCCTCATAGGATGCTCTTTGGTCTAACCCAAGTATCGTTTATCGTTTTATTTTATACGAGCCCATATTGTGAATAAAGTACATTATAGGCCTACCAAGCAGCACAACACTAAATCGCAACGACATAAAATGAAAAATTTTCTGACGAAGTCTATATAGAAAGAACAGCATTTTCCGGAAAAAGTGGGCATACCATGCCTCCTTCATCATTATTGGCATTTTCATCGCATATTTAATAATTTATATCGTTTAGATTTGTTTTAAACTTCGACATTTTTCTTGTTTTGAATAATTATTATCTTTTCACTTTCCCATGATGAACGGATCGCCATATTTCTAGTGCAATATTATAATAAACCGACTCATTAAACTCCATTTATTTATTTGTTTATTTTTCTATAAGACCGCATGTTATCTGTGGGATTTATGAAGCTGTTATAAACGAAATAAAATCGATTTTCAACAAATATAAATGGCGCATATATATTCACAGGCATTAAAAAGACATTAAAACAGCTGTTGGTAGAAGTTTTATTATAGTTTTTATGAAATATCTAGAATTTACTCCGTATAATGGAAACAGTATATCATGTTAAAATGATATATAAAACCAATTGGAGCGGAAGGAATTTGACAATAACAAATCCTTTTTTTTTCATATTAAAACAATTACTATCAAATAAAATGCAATGGAGTTTAACGTCTTACATTTCTACATCAACCCGGGGATCACGGTGGCTAAGTGGGTTAGACGCTGGCTCGCTAGCCTGGAGTTCGGGTGTTCGATCCCTCATTGGCCGAGAAAGTTCATCCAGATTTTCCGGCGTGGTTACCCTTGTCAGTGATACAGAACGGAGGGCCTGCCAAGGGCAGATGTCTATTCGTTCGGATGGTACCAAAAACCGAGACCACGTGGGCACATCAGCGTGCAGGTAAAAGGTCCCTTGGCAGTTGGAATTCTCTATGAGAGTAGGGCGTAGCACCGCTGCTTGGGCAAAATTTTCCCCATAGCACACCGTATGGCATATGCTCGTCTTTATTAGCCCAGTTTAGGAACAGAACAGTAGGACGTTGAACTCACTTCCATTTATATCAACCCGGCTTTATGAAGACGGGCTATGACTATCATTTATTATTATTTCCAACTGTTGCCAATAAATAAGTAACAATGACATCATAATTTTACAGATGTAGCATTTGGCAAATACATATTTGATATATATTTCATTTCGATGGTCTAACTTTATGATTTGAATTGAAATAGTTTATTTTTCGTTCCGGTTTTTTTTTCGATTGTTTACTCCACTACTTTGCAACCAGAAAACGAGTACACGGATTTGATTATTCGACCCCAAATCAACTTAGCCGTTAATTTGGAAAATGCCGAGATATGTTTTTAAAGGAGTTGATCATCAATAAATTTACTTTGCTATGTCTTATTACGGTCAGTGGTACATTATGCTGCAGTACAGGCCATGGCGCACTTTTCCTGAAATTATCTTTTGATGAGATGTTACTGGAACGGCCAGTCCAATAAAACGAACCGAAATTTAGTTAGATTAACAGTTCCGAACATATCGTGACTTCTTGTTCAGGTATACATCACACAGCATCACTTAGAACAATAATACGATATCACACAGAACTCAATACATTATAATAGAATGACATCATTTCATGCAAAACTCAACATGCACATAATTACATCGCAACAAAGTCAATGATATCCACACCAAACTCCCAGACGTCTATAAACTTGGCTATCACGAAAGGACGTTTTCACCAAGGATATGCATCTGGGTTTGTACGTCATGTGACAGTTTCTGTTGTCATGAATATTTTATCTGATGTAACACGTTTTTGTTCATATATTGTCCCAGGGCCATATCTAGCGGGGATGCAGGGGGTACATGGCACCCCCCTCCCCCAAATCTTATGGCACTGACCAGTCGGTCGGTTTTAAGGGCGCCAACACTCCAATGAGTTCGTTTGTCCTATTCCAAACATCCTTATATCACTTACGTGGAGGCTATGGCACCCCAGCACTCTGCTGTACCCCGACTTTAAAAACCCTACATACGGCCCTGTATTGTCCCGAATCAGTTGATCTGCTGTCTGAAATACGTTTGTTCAGATATTGTCATGAATAAGTGGATCTGCTGTCTGAAACATGACAGGTCTACGTATATGACTCGTCTGCTGATGGTATGGTACGAATTATTTTGATTTATGGTATGGTATCAGGCGCGGATCCAGAGGGGGGGTTTGGGGGGTCCAACCCGCCCCCTCTTCTCAGCTACATAAAAATGAAATTACATCACAAAGTGATCCTACATCAGTATAAAAATGATTTCCCTGTTTAAAAAGCTCAATTTGTATGTATGCCTATGTAATTTAGAGACGATGATGGCAGATTTCCGTAACAGAAACCTGGCAAACCCCCTCCTGCAAAAATTCCTGGATCCGCCCCTGGGTATGGAACGTTTGAAATATGAAGGGCAGGGTTTTATGTACGGTTTAAAATATTGGATATACATGTATGGTATGAAACGTTTGATATGTGTATGGAATATCTGATATATATGGTATATTATATTTGATATACATATATATGAAATGGTTTGGAATAATTAATATTTGGTAAAAAACGTTTGGTATATAGTATAACACACGTTTAATATATTGTACATAAAACGTGTGATATTATAATCCTGAAATATCCTTTTTTTTAAATTAAAAACAACATAAACAATACAAACAGTTGAAATAATCTAATTTGTGTTGATTGGAAATTTAAAAAAAACTGAACTATTGAAAGGTAAGTTGTATTTTTTATACACAAATTTCAGTGTGAACATATTATGCTGTAACCCTGTTGGCTTATCATTCCGTCCGTCCGTCAGCCTGTCAACGATTGACTCGTGAACGTGACCGAGAACGTTGTTTTAAACAGATTTTTCAAATTTGGGGTACCCCCGCCCTACACACAACCCCTCTCCCACCGGATGATTTTTCTAACTTGAGAAAAGCTAGATATCAGATTTCTTGAAGGCATGATAATTATCAAATTTCGTCAACATTAAACTTTGCCTTTCGGATATGACTTGCTTTTTTCGAGACAAGGCTGCTGAGCTGCGTAGGAGAATTTTACGTTGGTTTCGTAATATGTATGAAATACGAACTAATTATTCAACATAATTCTGACTGATATACGCAACAGTTCATGGCCTAAATATAAATACATTGATCATAGAAAGCTAAGTCACACGTTTGAGAAGGGGTCATATCCCCCACAACTTTGTGAGACAACTGACGACAAAGATTAAATGACTATAACCAAATAGCCTATTTTTCAGTCATTTTTCGAGCATTCTTTCTAACGGTAAGTCTTTATATCTTCATGCAGAAGTCAAATATTATCTACTCCGTCATGTAACATTTTATGATAACAAATCAGGTCATACATACTTGTCTTCTTTATTCGTGTGACGCCCTAGTCAACATCCATGGGCTGTCGTATATTGTGAGCCATAACGTACAGACCGAGTTTATGTAGGTACTATTTTTGTATTAACTATTTTAAATATTATGAATGTTCAATTTTTAAATAAGATTAGATTTGGAAGGTCATATATCAAACGATGAGGTTCAGAAATGAAGATTTCCAAATATCAAAAACGATGCTTTTATAACAGTTTGATTATCAACATAGCCGCGAGTTTGTGTGGTTTGTTGTCGTGAGTTTGTGTCGTGTGTCGTTGACTAGTATCCTTCCATTAACCAGGCTTATTAATAAAAATACGCTTTAAAAATATAACATAAGTTATTGTAACATCGTGACTGAAGGATGATTGTATGGAGTCGATACGACACGTGTGATATGGATGAGATCTATTTCTTAATGCTACCTCCAGAATCGGTCAAAGGTCACAAGATGTAAACGGGGCTAGCGCTAACCCCAACTCTAACTCCAACCCTGGACATAACCCTAAACCTAATCCGCAATCTCGTCAACAATCATGTTTCCTAACCGTATTTACATCTCAGTGACCTTGGCGAAATCTGGTGTCGGCCTTAAGAAATAGATTTAGCTGTGTGATATGGGAGTGAGGCTGGTCAGAGGTTAACATTACGGTCAAGAAGGTTTATCTGTTTTAATTAATGTAAAATAGAAAGTGGTTTAACATCCTACTGTTCTGCTCCGACTGGGCTAATGAAGACATTGAATTTATGTAAATACATATAGTTTAACTGATAAACAATAAATACAATGAAATGAAATGGGGTTTAACGTCCTACTTTTGATAAACAATAGCCAATATCAACCTACATACAGAAATGAAATCAACGACCCATGACATCAATTCAATTAAATACGTCATATATTCTTACTCATTGTACCAAACTGCGCTGTGATGTCATATTTCATGCTTCTTTTTTCAATGTAATTTCCGACACACTGAACAGTAACAAAAGAGACGCAAAAAAGAAAAACCCCACCTTGCAGCTATCTCATCTTTCGAAAATTTTTCGTAGAATATCGACTATTACTGACTATTTCTAAATGTGTTTGAACACAGTATTCAAATTTAACGTAATTTTACCGGATGGTCGTAAACAGGTAAACATTTTGTTAAAGATACATTGTGGTAGATTAGATAACGACATCCCAATTCGCACTATAATAGTTACAAACTAAATAATATTTCAGTCAAATTGATCCACTGTGAACCGAAAAGTAAGTAAGTGAAATTCCCGCCTAGTCTCGATCATCATAACTAAAGTTGGTACGGTAAAACGTATAGTCTAGATTGTCAAATAAATAATTAAATCGTGAAGGAAAGTGATGCAGTAAATCGGTTCATAATCCACCAAAGATCGCAGGCTAGCCAGTTGATTATGGCCTGGATATGTTAATTAATGTCTAATTAATAAGTAAGATATCATTTCGGCCCTAAAGAAAGATCTGCAATAGGCAGGTTTAGCTCTTGCATAATGTATGTTTAAGTAAATTTGTTTTTCATTTAGCAATTTGAAATAGCTCTAATTGTGTCATTCGTCGTACAGTTAATGTTGTACTTGTTTATTTTAAATTATTTCCCATCTCTATCCTGCAGGTCATCTATCTATCGCACCATACGGATGATGATGTCTGCAAGATTATCTTCGTTTTTGGTTGTTGTTTGGGTTATTAGTCAGAAATCAGCATGCGGTACAGAACCATTCAAACTTAACGTATGTCCAATTGAATGCACATGCAATGGAAATAAGGCAATTCAAATTCAATGTAAACTTAACATCAGCCAATTTGATATTACTAGCAAAATTGGGGCATTCATTGCGTCACTTCCTGATGAAGAACTTGTTAACAGCTCGATAGATATTCGCTGTCAAGACAATATAGTTGTTACCTGGAACAATAGTTCAAGTTTCCAAAACGTTCGTTCATTAAGAATTGAAAATTGTGCTATAGATACACAAGGCAGTGTGCTTGTTTTCCTTTCTACTTTCAAGATCAATGACATTTTATTCAAAAAGATCAACAGTGGATTCATCAACCAAATAAATTTAAGAAATTTAAGGACATTAACATCACTCTCAATCGAGTACTGTAATCTCACCACTGTTCCAGGACCAGTTATACCGAAAGACACTTCAAAATTAAGTCAGTTAAGTTTCAGCCATAACAATTTACATACACTAGCCTGTTCGTTATTTAAAGGCTACCGGTGTATTGTTGAGCCATGTGTTCTTGACTTTAGTTTTAATCAGCTGGAAAGTATACCACTCTGTGCATGTGAGACCCCGACTGTGTTCTATGCCCTTCGAATATTGAGCAACCAGCTATCGAACATAAGTGGCCTTTATTGTTTAAAACAACATCACATAGTCTTAGATTATAATTCTTTAGAGGAGCTTCCCGCTTTTGAATATGGTGGTACTATAACTGTTGATGCCGACTTTAACCGTATCAAGACCATAAGGCGGGAAACATTTAAAAACTTAAGAATGTGTGGCGTGGTTGATTTATCTTATAACCTTATTGAGTGGATTGAGCGACATGCATTTCGAGGAATGACTCAACTTAGGAATCTAATTTTAAGTAATAATAAGTTAAAGGAGTTTGAAGTTATACATGCGCCAGTTGGTTCCATGTTTAATCTGCGCATTTCATTAGAAAAGAATCAGTTAGAATACCCACCTTACAGAAAGAGTAATTATGAACCGCCACAACTTTTTGAAACCATTGCGGGCAGAAATCCTTTTATATGTGACTGTACCGTAAAAACGTTAAATGATCGTTTAAAAGAAGAGGCGGATATCCCCACACCGGCGACTGGCCCTTTAACAACCACCTATAGTAAACTATCGCAGATATATATTGATGCTTGGTCCTATAAGTGCGACTCCCCTAAAGCCCTGATCTATCGGCGGTTAACAAAAGTGAACATGAGCTCCGAGTGTCCAATCGTAAAGAATTGTCCCTTTGATTGTGTTTGTACCAAATATTTGTCTACGGCTATAACGTTAGTGGATTGTTCTTCACGGACCTTAACGCAATTACCACAACATATGCCATATAATTCAATAGCCATTGATCTGAGTAATAATTCTCTAGCCTCACTGGATGTACGAAACTATCTGATTAGAACTACAGGTCTTAATGTTAGCCATAACCAAATATCCGCTTTGGATCCAGGAATCGTGCCACTTCTGGTAAACGTGAACTATCTAGATTTGAGAAATAATCAGTTATCGAACTTACCTAGTTCCTTCGAGGACACTTTGTTTGACAACTTGACATCGATATTCCTCTCTGGCAATGTCTGGAAGTGTTCCTGTGAGAACGTTTGGATGAGCCAATGGCTAAATGAGAATAACTATTCCGTATACGACGGTAGTTTGCTCCAGTGTTTGAATGACGCTAATGAGACGTTTACATTTCACGAATTGAACCCCGATATACTTCAGTGTAGTTCCAAAACAACAAGTCTAGCTATTCTGGCCATAACATTGGGAATTGTCGCAATCATTGTTCTAGCCATTTCCTTGGTCGTCTACAAATTTCGATATGAAACTCGAGTTCTGTTCTACACACGGCTTAAAGTTCATTTCATTTCAGAAGATGTGGCAAATAAACAATTCGACGCTTTTATTTCGTATAGTGAACAGGACAGAGAATTTGTAAAAACGGTTGTCAATAAACTAGAAAATGAACTACCCTTGAAATACAAGATCTGCATACATGATCGGGATTTTACAGTCGGTACACCAATAGCCGAAAATATTTCTTCGGCCATAAACAAAAGCAGCATCGTTATCTTCGTAGTATCTAATCATTTCAGTGAGAGTGATTGGTGTTCTTTTGAATTCCAAACATCTTACCAGACGATGCTTGTGCTCAAAAGTCCCAAATTAGTCATAATTAAAGTGGACGATTTAGACGAGGATAAGCTAGATAATGATTTGAGGGCATATTTTCGTACCAAATGTTTCATTGATAAAAATGAGGGTATCTTTTGGGACAAGCTAATATATTCTCTGCCACCGTATTAACGCCGCTCAGAATATTTTATGTTCAAAGGTATGGCTATCTTTTTAATATTATTGTAGATTTAAATCGACCTTTTCTACTAGAAAACCATACTAAGCTAATATCCGGAGGTGAAAAGACAAGGAATGACCAATAGTCAAATTGATCAGTGGACTGCATTGGCCTTAGACGTGCGATAACTAAGCATTTTACTTATATACCATGAATATAAAACATACAACTATGCCATCAGTGCTATCTTGTGGACGTGCTCTGTTCCGATCCGGAGAGAGTACAAAACTTCTTACAAAGCCAAGGAGGTCAACGAAAACGATACTTCCATGGCGCTTCAACATTAAAATTTTCAACGTGAACTATTCGATCGAGTGAAGTCACTTCAATTTGCACCACCCCCTTCCCGCCACCAGATTACTGGTGGTGGTAGTATTATTAGTTCTCGATTAAACTTATACACAGCGTTTAAGGTCATGATTCAAAGAATCCTATTGATTTTTAGGCGATTTCGAATAATTACTGAGTTATGGCCCTTGATCAATTTGCACTTGTGCACGCCCTACAGGCTGAAATTATCACCCGATTGCTTTGAAATTGATGCACATATTGTTCATCAGACGAAGAATCCTATTAAAGCGATTCCCGATAAATTTAAAGACACTTTACAGAGAAGAACTACGTGCCAATCTATGGTGGCTGAGATTGTTCTTCGGCGATCTGGGCATTTTATTGTATAATGAGTATTTTAATAATGGAGTCTAGAGGGTAAACACAAGTGCAACCCAAGATAGGCGGCTAGCATCACTCACATAATGTCCCATCGTGGATGCTTACTAGTTTATTAAAAGTAATTTGAATTGCAGTCTGGGCAAGGATGAATGAAATAATTATGCACTAACCAACTCACCGTTACAGTCCCAGTGAGAGAATATAATATAACAATAACAAATATAAATGCACGTGGAAATAATTAAGACTGTATGTGTTATTTTGTCAAATACATTACAAACTCATTTCTTTCTTTAATTCAGGTAATCGGCTTTGCCATGTCCAGAAAATGGAACAACCCAGCAACAGACATCAACTTGTGGTGGATGTGTCTCGTTATCTCCGTAGTTTTTACAACGACATTTGCATTTTGTCCACCAGATTGCGAGTGTGGCAAGGGAAGTGATCTTCCGGCGTTAATACAACCATTTTTCTATCCAAAACGCCACATCCTGTGTAATTTTACGGATGTGAACTTTGACCTGACCAAAAATCTGAATTTGGCAATACAAACTATTAACGATTCGGCATTGCTGGACATTCAAGTTTTATGTCACGGCGATTCCTCGATAAACTGGACGGATACAACGTTTCTGAAACACGCATTCGCCTTGCGGATGTTTAACTGTGTCATAGCCAATAATGACCCCATACGGTTCCCACTGGAAACCCCACTTCGACTTTTATTGTTTAAACAAATGAGATCTGAAGACATCGATCAGATAATCTTTAGAGGGTTAACATCATTGAATTTGTTTTCTATTGTCAACAGTGATGTGAACAAAGTGCCTGCTCTTCCCTTCACGCCAAGGCTTTACAGTATTATTTTGACAGACAACGAAATAGACAATTTGGAATGTGATTGGTTAGGGAAGAGACATTGTCTATCTTGCGTCATAGATCTAAGTGGTAACGAGATTCAGTCTTTACCTCGCTGTCCAACTTCAAACAGCACAACGTCGAATGGATTATGGACCTTAATGCTTTCGCGAAATAATATTACAGACATAGGCAACATTGGTGACAGGCATATCAGTAACCTAGACCTGTCTCGGAATGAAATAACCGAACTTTCGTCCTTTACTTATCAACAGCTTATTGTATTAAATATTAGTTATAACAAACTCCAAATAATTAAACAAATTTATTTCGATGGCATGTATTTGACGACACTTGATCTTAGTTTTAACCAGATACAAACCATAGAAACATCAAGCTTCTCCAATCTCAAGAATCTGAAGCTGCTACTTCTCAACGGTAATCGGTTATTGCAGTTTGAGGAAGTTCTCACTCCGTTCGCAGTAGCATACACTGAGATAAATCTTAAGGAAAACCGACTACGATATCCGCCATTGGACCAAAGTGGTTTCCAAGGCAGTCCTAAGTTGAAAATATCTGCATCTAATAATCCTTTTTTTTGTGATTGTAATATGAAAGAGTTTCAGAACATAAGCAAAACCCCAGGGGGAGTAATGTTTGTGGACAAAGATAAGATGAGATGCGGCCAACCAGAAAGATTAAACGGTCAGCTTCTTCTAGATGTTGATTTGTCAGATAGCTGTCCTGTTATTGAATCGTGTCCATCACATTGTGAATGTGATTACCAAACATCATCGGCTATCACTACCATCGACTGTTCACAACAAAATCTCTCCACATTACCAAAGAACATGCCAAATGGTCAACTATCTCTAAACCTTTCAGGCAATAGTATCGAGGTATTAGAAGAACGTGGGTATTTCCGCAGATTAGTGTTATTAGATCTTCGTTCTAATCAGATCCACCGTATCACCGGCACCGGATTAACTCTCTTATCAGATGTGAAGAGTTTGTTGCTTCAGGAAAATTATATTTCTCAGCTGCCTAGAACTATAGTCGATGTTCCCTTTAAATATGACACCACCATATACCTGTCTGACAATCCATGGCGATGCACGTGCGATTTGCTATGGTTTCCCGAATGGCTTAAAAAATTGAACTCTTCTGTAAGTGATAAGGCGAATCTCACATGCATTCTGCATTCTCCGGTGCAGTATGTCATTGATGTAACAGGCGAGCAGTTAAACTGCGATGTCCGTTCTCTACCGGCGTACCTCAGCTACGTCATTTCCTTCAGTGTTATTATCCTTGTAGTCATTATAGTCGTTGTCATTGTAGTTAAATATAGGTTGACTGTTAAAGTTTTACTCTATACGAGACTCAACATTCAAGTGTTTGGTCCGGGGCCACTTCCTGGAAGTGTCGAAAATGTTCAAAAAGACTACGACGTCTGTATATCGTACAGTGAAGATGCTCTAAAATGGACAAAAGAAACGTTACTCCATCGTTTAGAAAAAATAGAAAGTCCCCCGTACAGAGTTTTGGTACCTGATCGAGACTTCCTTGCTGGAGAGTCAATCCTTGATAACGTGGCTATGGCTGTTGAAAAAAGTTCCAGCGCGCTTTTCGTTTTTACTCAGGCATTCGCCAACTCGGAAATGGGACTGTTTCATTTCCATCAAGCCTATGCTCATATGCTGAAAGAGAAGAACATTCGCATTATAATCATAATGAAAGATAAATTGAACACGGAGGAGCTTAGTGATGATCTGAGAGCATATTTTAAAACTCATACTTACATTGACATCAATGATAGGTTGTTTTGGGATAAACTGCTCTATGTTCTACCCAAACCACAGCCAACAGACATGAAAAATCAAACCGAACCTGTCGATTTGACGGACAAAGCCAATTTAGTTTGATTGCGTTGACAAACAATATTGTACCAATACTATTGTAATGTTTATTATAAAGGACATTACCACCGAGGTTAAAATTTCCTATGAACACACAGGAGATGGGACCAAAGTTATCACCACCTCTGCTTGAGAAACCTATTTTGTCTCTTACTTATTCTTCGATCTCCTTAAAGGTCACATACATTGCATTTCACTAGTTCAGCTTGTAATATTGTGTTGATCTGCCTTATATTACAACAATTTATTTTAATCACTTCTAGACTTATGGCCCTTGTTCGCTCCGCTCTAATGACAGTGGTTTATTATTGTATATATTGTTTATGCCATGCAATCTCATCAACCCTGCAAGGTTATTATATAGCCCCATTTAGTATTTTTGGACTTTGTACTTGATTCACATATAGTATGAATAGACTTTGTACTTGATTTGCATTAAGTATTTATAAACTCTGTATTTGATTCACATTTAGTATTTGATGTACTTGATTTACATTTAGTATTTAGGGACCTTAATTATACGTGATTCACATTTAATATTTGGGGACATTGTACTTAATTCGTATTTAATATTTATGGACTCTGCACTTGATTTACGTTTAACATGTATGGACTTTGTACTTGATTCACATTTTTGTACTTGATCCACATTTGGGAACCCCACGTTTATAGATTGATGTTGTTCAGTCTGGAACAGTATTCCATAAAGCTGTGCCCGGTTTTAAAACTAAAATCAACGTACCATTTATTACCATATAACATATTTTACACTTTATAATTATTATGTACTTGTCATTGATTTTAACACATTAAGTCCCTTTTTAATAAAAATGGCAGTCGTTTGACAGTTTTATTGCATTAAAACTTATTTTAATATCTATGCATCACCTGATTATTATTTTGTACTGTTTGTATATTTTGATAACATACATTTTATAAGTTAATGTAGTTTTTGTTAATTATTATTATGCATTTCTTCATAGTTCCAGAATAAAATACATTCTTCTTTATGTGCAGCTGTGATGTTATTGAATACGATTTTCGACTTATGTTGTATGGAGCGCGATTTGGTTCATAAGGCCTGTCACTGAATGAAGTGGCGTTGTTTCGGTTTCACACTTGTGCGTGACAAAGAGCTGCGTCGTCTGCCTAAACTCGTACTCGTTGATTTTCTCCGGGTAACCGGATTTCTTCCCACTACTTAAAACCCCTACGCAATTGTATCACAGGTTAGTCCCGAATAGACCAGGCCCCGAGTTCACAAAGCATTGTCAGACTTAACTCAAGAATTTATTCAGAATTGTCTGCCTTATTGTAACTAAAAATACAACCCTTTATAAAACTTTTGTTGTTTTAATGTATCAAATACCCTAATCCTAATAAGAAACTATATGCAAAATTTTGTGTTTCTGGATCAAAGATATTTCTCATAAACAGTGATTGGAAGTTGAGTAAATTCTTAACTTAAAGATACATTATGGGAGATAAGACAAAGAGTTGGCAGTTCTCACTATAATAGTAAGGAAACGTAAATGTAATTTGCTGAAAATTTCAGTCAAATTGATCCACTATTAGCCGAGAACGAAGCAAGTGAAATATTCACATAGCCTCGGTCATCATTATTAAAATCATTTATATAAACATCATAGTCTCGATTATCCACTTTATTGATTTTATTACCAATGGCCGCTGAGCGGCATATAGGAATTTAATCCGCCAACATCGAAGGCTAGCCTTGACATCAAGAGTTTATTATGGTCTGGATAAGTTAATTAATGTCTAATTGATTATTTAGATAACATTCCAGGCCTAAAGAAAGACCTGTAATAAGCAGATTTTGCTCTTGCATAATGATATTTTAACTGAAATGCTTTGTGAACTTGGGGTCTGGTTTGTGATTCTCCGTAATCTTGACATTTTTAAACCAACATTAATGCAAAATACAATTTGGGTTCAGCCTAATTCGATATATTATGTTTGTCTATAATCTACAGCAAGCACAAAGACGTCTAGATGTTGTATTGGAGATAGCGATTTTAATTGGGTTTTTTTTTTTTTTCTTTAGCACACTGTATCGTTTATAAGGCCTATTGGTAATTTTGCTTCAATTGTACCTGAAATTGAGCTATAATGCATTGAATGAGAACAATTTTCTAACAAATTAATTTGATATAGATATAATGCTTGCCAGTGCATGTAACAGCTGACTTTCACGGTAGTCAGGGTTTTAGACAAACTGTCATTACACGTAAACGATTAATTGACAGTGGGAATTCCAAGTCGAGTTGGCGAATTGAACGTCGCTGTTCAGGTAAAGATCTCGTATAGCATTTGCCTAGTGGTCAGGCTCGGGGAGTGGGGGGGGGTAGCTAACGCGTGCGCTTTAGATCTCAATGTCTGTCATAGAGCCAAGTGGCTTGGTTTTGATTCCATTTGTACGTGACTAGGAGTAGTGGAGTCGCCTGCTTAACCCTGTGGGTTTTCTCCAGTTGACTCCCAATGCTCAAGACCCCTACAAGCAATTGAGCAGAGCAAGCAAATTATTAAAATTATATAAACACTATTTCTCTCCCCAATGATATTCAATAAAGAGGTATCTCCATTTCATGTGAATATCATACTTTCATTCATTTAAAGGAGCTAAGTCTCCAATCAATATCATCCAAACTCTTCAACATTGAAAACACGAATTATTTGTCAATTTAAATCAACATTGATGCTGTGATCTTACCGGAAAAAGATGGGCTTCTGATATCCAATATTTAAGACAAAATAAACATTTTACCATTGGTGCACGAATCGTGTATCAAACCCGTTTCAGTCCCAGTTTTAGCAAGAGACTTGGTGGACGACGCTAAACACATTGCACCAAATCAAAGGCGTGTGTAGACTGGAATAACCAGACACTAGAATTTTGCGCTCGATTTAAACTGCTGGCTGATTTGAAAATTAGAGTAAAAACGGAAACCATTGAATGTAAATCAGTTTATATACATTCATATTACAGTATTATATGCGTTGAGACCCACTTGTGTCAATTTCTAGGACCCGAATGTTAGCGATTTAGCTCCTTTAAGTATACATAAAGTTGACTTATTAATTCGCTGACCTCTTCACATCTAACGGTGACTTGTGGCTGTGTCACATACAATGCCGTATTAATAGTAATACTCAAGGAAAGACACAAAGTCCAATCGGAAACAACAGACAGGATAAGCCGGGAAAATAACCAGAGTACATGAATAGCCTGGAGTGAGAATATAGCATCATTGTTCTTTTATATATAGTCACACTCACGTGGCGCTTAGAACAAAAGTAGGTGGCATATGATATAGGACACGTTTAAAGGGCGTACTTTTAAACCACAAAACCAAGAAACAGAAACAGTCATGAGGGGTTTATAAGTACATAAATCGGTGTAACGTGTTGTTTTCAATAACTCTTCATAAAGCCATATAATTGTATGAAAAATGACGACAATAAGTCAACCAGTGTAGCCGTATGACCTAAATAGTAAAATGGTCGACCTATACGTGTTTTTTCTAGCACACGGTTTATGATGACGTCATTTCCCACCATTTTGCAGGTTTTAAATAATGTAACGGGCTGATCAAAGGCAAGGTGTGTACTTTCCTCCATCTAAATGTATGACGTACATTGATTATGGGTGGTTCTCAATTTTGCTTTAAAAAGGTCGCTTATTCAATTAATCATCCACATTTAACCCATAATTGTTATTTGCGCCATCTTTCATTCGTTGCTATGCATATTAGTCTTTAATAGTAACATAATTTATTGAGGTAATGTGGATAGACCGAACTATGACTAATTGAATAATGTTCGGGCATAGACGAAGGAAATGCAAAACGGGCAAGCTCCACAAAGCCTTAATGTAGTCATGCAGGCAGACAGTATTGGTGGTAAATAAACATATAAAAACATGAAAAATGTTCCTAAACAGGATCAACATCTTCTATGTCGTAATTCGGATCTACACCAAATAATTTAGCTGTGTGTAATATATAGTTTTATTGATAATATGTAAAACATCCGACTATTGTTTAATTAGTCTATCTTTTTTTTCAAACCAGGAACATTTTGCATACACTTGGTAATCTAGGTTTTCTTGTTAAACTTAATCTGTCTTGGAACATCTTTTCATTTCGCTGCAAGTTATTAACTATCTGGAATATCCTTCCATTTCGCCGAAAGTTATAAACATACCGGTCTCCATTACAAGATGAAGACTGATGGATTTAAGTTGTTTGAAAACGTATCACGTATACTGAGTTAGTTTCTCAGGTAAAAGATTTTAACGGCTTAACGGCTTTCAACACAAAATTAAGCAATTTTATTCTCCAAAATACAATCGGGATTGGCCCTTCAACTTATTTACCATAAAGATGCAAAATATCATTTCGAACTCTTTTTTAAGGAACCAAGATTTCTTTCAGGTAATCAAAGTTTATTTCGATAACCATTCTTTGTCATAGTAACAGAATCCTAAATTATTAAGAGTGAAAAGCTGTGATTTTGCCATTTATCTTTCCATTTTATAGGTAATTATTGCCTCGAACACATGCGAATTAATCCACAATGTTGGGATATATATTCTCCTCGGTGGTTAATTTCGAGAATCTGTCAATTTCAGCTAACTGGTTCATTAATCTAACAACTTGCCGTGATAAGATGACAGATATTCATGAAAAAGTGAGATAATTGCCTCGTTGTTGATAGAATTACCTATATAGTTACACTATTTATTACTACAATGGTGTGACCTATCTCATTATTTATGATGGACACACAATCAATTAGGGTTATCCTTTCCGTATCAAATGACCGTCCATCCACAAACTGTATGTTATAATGTTCATTTTCTAGAATGACCAGTCACATAGCCAGGACATGTAACCCGTCACACAAACACACAAAAAGTACCATTTCATCAATCAGAAGAAGCAAGAAATGTGATTCGATATGCTACAAGTTGTATTGTCTGACATACATACGAGCAACAACAAATTAATCTTTGTGGGCTTTTCAATTGTTTGAGAAGTGGTGTCAAATGTTCTACAAAAAGGACCATTTACGATCCATGGAAATTGAACTGCTACATCTGTAACAACTTTAATGCATACTATTCCTGAATACAAGGCAAAGTAAACTTTCTGTCAATCACTTAAAGAAGATATCCTACCTTTTTTTAAAAATATAGATCTAGATTGCTATCAAAAGATCACGTTTCAATCCTTAATATTTTGTTTATTTTTAAATCAGGAAAAAGATGGGGGTTAAGCTTTCTGCCACATTGACAATTTTTTCGAAAGTGAAGATTTAGGCGCTGTCTTGGGTAAGGCGGCCATCTTGATACATCTGCAGGTTTTACTCGTTAAAAGAAAATTGGAGCAAAGAAAATCAACAATATTCACATAAACTACGAGAATATCAGATAAAGATTTAGTTTAGTAACATCTCTTCCGGAGATTTCAAACCGAGGTGTAGTAGTTGAGAAAATAAACGTTATCTCAGAGGTACGCCCAGTCCGGATTTTTTTGTTTACATATCAAATCGTTATCCTTATTATAAGCCTTTACTAACAGCTGATACTGACAACATATCGAGGTATTAACACGATACTCCAAATTGTCACCGGACAAGGTTTGTTTTTCGACAGATGTGTTTAACACCAAACAATGTGTGAAACGCGATCTTTATACATTTATTACTTCCATCAAGCACGAACAATAGTACTATCATTGTTTAATTTTAAAAATAATTTATTTTCACTTATCGTATTATTAAGTTAAAGGCAAGTACAATGGCTTGGTGTTTTCATTATAATAATATTATAATAATGCTCTGAATTAGAATTCGAAGATTGCAATGTGGCAAAGCGTCTCGTCAACACCATAAAGAAATTCCGACTATTTTTTGGCAATTATTATTTCTATGACTATGCGTGGCATGCAGGGAGAAATGTTCCTAGGCAGCGATTTTTCGGCTTCAAATTAAATGTGGTTTACTGTTTTGCTCCGACTGGGATAATGAAGACCGGCATACGCCACACAGTGGCGACACTACAGCCTACTCTTATCCAACTATCAAGAGTTATCTCACATGCACGAGTTTACTTGCGGGTGTGTTGCATGCTTCTCCGGAATTTTTAATTATGAAGGGACAGCAGTAGTTGTTCGTGCACCGACCTCTCCAAATGGACTATTCCGGGTTGAATCTCGATGTGGATCGATAAGAATCGTTGGTTGTTTTTTTTTTAAGCCCGGTTCTCACTTTTCAGGGACCTATGGGGCGACAAGGAAAGTCTGTCTTGTTGTTGGTTCGAGTTCGAGTAGTGTACACATTGGCATCCAAGTAAAACATACATTATGCAAGAGCTAAATTGAGCTATTGCAGGTCTTTCTTTTGGCCTTAAATGATATAATGTTTCAATATTAATGAGACTATACCACTGCATGGCAGCGATATTAAGTAGATTTAAATACGTTTTGTGATTGATGAGCTTACTGTAAAATGGATAATCGAGACTTTATTAATTTTGATAACGACGGTAGCAATCAATATTCCCTTTCCATTATCTATGTTGAACTACTTTAGCGAGACCTGTCAGCTCTTTATCTAATCTTGACTAATGCCGCCTTAAAGAATCCTTGGTATGTAGAATTTGAAGAGGTGGAGTTAGAAACGAAACTTTTAAGGCAAAGATTCAATTAATACGATTTTAATTAATGACTTAACCCTTTCTTCTGCTTTTCATTATATTAGGGAATTTGAGACAATAATTTGCATATCGTAAAACAGTTTGTTTATTAGGTAGAGTTTCATCATTTAACCTAATTTTACAAATATATGGTATCTTAAACGTGATAAATCAGTATAATCCCCGGACGCCATATTATCTTTTGAGGGGATGTAGATAAGGATAGAATTGATTAATTTATGCGTTATAATTAACATAAAGTTTTCATCATGCTGATGTTTTATTATCTTGTTGAAGGATGATAATGTAGTGAATATACTAAATGGTCAATTTATAGAATAAATTACAATATAAATGTTGATAAGGAAGGAAACACGCATCCTGATTTCTGATGTTAAGCAGTCAGGTGTCGTGTCATTGCTATGTTCACATCTGCTCTCGTGTTACTGTAAGGGGAGTCCGGTGGTCAAGTGACATAACGCGTGAGCTTTAGATCATAGGGTCTGACATTGAGTCAAGTGATGCGGTTTCGATCCCAAACTTGACAAGCGAGTATTTTTTTATTTTTTTTGTAAACAATATTTTATTTCAGAAATACATGAAACGGGACCAGGGAACCGGCAAAGCCTATATCACCCCTCTCCTTATTGTAAGCGAGTATGTTGCTTTCCCAACCCAAAGTGTTGATCCACGGGTTTTCCTCCCACTGGCAAATAAAATAGTAGGCAAAATAAAATAGTAGGCTACCATAATGCAAGACCCGAAATGACGTGGACTTACGATATACTACTTACTGGATTTAAAACGTTACCTGCAGACAATTCGTACTGTGGCCCGTTTCTTTAAAGACTGTGGCCATGACCCCAAGATTGTAAATTAAAATTTTTAAAGTATTAGATCGCATATAGACTTCCCAATTAGCTGTGTATATAACATATACCGACATTTGATCAATGAGTAGAGGAAGGAAATATTGCTGCACAAAGTTTCCACAAAAACAACACTCATAACATAATACTTAACATAACTTGTCAACTTGTTATTGACTTTAGTGATACATGCTTTATGACTTACAAATGAAATTTAATGGCTATTGATTTAATTAAGGTAAAAATGTGGATAATCGAGACTTTCTTTATTTTGTAGCAATGGTACTTGACAATCGAGAATATTTAAGTTTTATATAGTTAAAATTTCGAACACACATAACTTCGCTCCAAATAAATATGTTGACTGAATTTTTAAACATATTCTAGCCGCTGCTAGACTAATCTGAAATTTGTTTACAACTGTTTAAGCTTCTTTTTAGTTGTGAAACTCACAAGATAAGTAAACTAGAAAGATATGAAATAGTCTCTATAATCCAAACAAATATTCTACGAATATTAGTCTGGATGGGTCCTCAAAATTTGACAGAAAGTCGGTCATTGTCTGGATTGTCCAGTCTTTGGCGTTACCACGTACTGAATCTATCAAAACATTTCGCTTGTCAACAATGACACTCTCTAAAATTTTGTTTGTAAAGGTGTTAATTGAGATAGTAATTTTCTCTCGTCATGAATCAGACGTATGGCTTCTCACAATCTTCTTAATTCTTCATCGCAAGTTTGTTTTTTTATGTGGTTGATTATCCAGTAATTTTCGTCAATAATTGAGAACCGACCCAGACCCTCCGTGCGTTGAACACTAGGGGGTTCTGGGTGACAGAGACTAGATATGAAATGGATCATAGCATAATCATAGCGGAAACGTGAAAAAGTCCCAGCAAGCTTGACATTGAACGAGACTTGAACTTTGCAACTCGGTTATAACAGCTAGACATATCAGTCGGAAAGCGCGGGACTTTGTAATTTCTATCAAGGAATTTGAGAGGTCTTGATCGAGCTAGGTCCAAAATTAATCGAAATTAGTGACCAAAAATGTAGGATATTACATTCAAAGCGAGATCAAGTCTACTATTGAAGATGTCAACTGTACAGCACAGTGGATGCTTACAGCTACAACCAGGATCCATTCACATGATTTTATATTTGTCTTGTCCACAGGTACACGATAAGGAGTAGGGTCGCAACCTCGTGGGCTTTTCTCTTCACCTCCAATTTCCCCCCACTGCTAAAGACCCATCCGCGCAAGCGAATTATTGACATAAAATTAAACTATATGTTAGTCCCGAAATGACCTACTCCCCCTCCATCTCTCTCTTCCCACTCTCTATCTCTCTCGATAGGTTTATTTTATTGGTTTTCTTTGCTTACTATTACATAGTTCATCTTTAAGTGGATAAATCGATTATTCATATCATACATAATTTAAAGTTATTCTAAACTGTGTTGTTATTATGATCAAAAAGTTATTATGCCTTGTTGAAAGGATATCTAGTTTACTTTGCACTGGTATATTTATTATAATATTATTAATAATAAAATTTGAAGTAGGTAAAGCGCTGAAACTAAATCTCTGAAGCATATCACTTAGAGATGTCATTTGAGTTCAAGAACAGTTTAAATATTTTCACTTAGTGAATTTTAGCAGGGTTCAGTCAACTTGAAGAATATTAATCGCCTATTAATATTGATATGCATTATATTAAAATGACATCCCGTACTGTGTTGTGTGTATGTTTATAAATTTTAATTTAAATTTATAGCTTATTTTAATAATCTGATAGGAAATGAAATGAAATGGAATTTTACTTCTGATTTTCTGCACTAATCGGTATAATGAAAACTGTCATCATACGACATACGTGTGCTCTGAGGGAAATTTCTCCCGTAACATGGTAAAACCTAGCAAGTCAAATCTTGTTGAAAATTGAGTTAGACCTGTATTTGGACTTAGTACACATGTATATAATAATAATAGGTTTTTTTCTCCTTCACCGAAAGGGCTTCTAATTATCTTCATCTAAAAAGACAAAATAAAATTGGTTATATATTCAGTAGCTTAACAAAACAGTTTTCCTTTATTTACTCGCTGTTGAGCGAGACTTGGTCACCCAGTTCCTATGCACATATCGAATAATGATAGGTTTATAAAGGGACTGGGTGATACAGACTTCTTTTGACCTTTTTCGGGTTACTTCCGGTCTCGGGAAGTTGATCGTCGATAAATGATAGCGGTTCAAGTTTGGTTTGTTATCAATAACAGTGTTAAATGACCAATTTAATTACATCGGAAGGTGAATAATAATCAAATAAGTCTCGTTAGCAATAAAAATGACATGAAGTGTTAGAACTAGTGAGTATTGTGAGATGATATCAGACGATACATGGTAAATCCGTCAAAACAAAGATGGCGTCTGACTTACTTTGTATTCTTGTATTAAGCAGTGGTAAGAAGTTTTATTTTAATTTATTTTAATCCCTTCAAGTGCCTGTGTTTTTTTCAGATTACGGGAGATTTTGACAGGACACGCGCGCTATGGCGCGTCTGAATGCATGATTCTGTTAACGTTTTCACATGAAAACATCGCCGGAAATCCCAAGGAACTTTCGTGACCAAGCCAACACCGAGATAGAACCTGGTATCCCCTTACTTATCGAGTCTCTGTGGCTACCTAATCGGAAGGTTGTTTTTATTAAGCTCAATGGAATTATCTGTTCATAATTGGAACCATTGGGACTAACACACGGTTCAATTTTATTTCAATAATTCGCATGCGTATTGGGGTTTTTCTTTTAGCAGTGGGACGAAACATTCGAAGGATCCGGAGAATCCTCACAAGCTTAGGCAAACGATCCTAATCCTGGACACATAGGCTTACAAGTATGAACTAGAGAGCACGCCGTTTGACTCAATGAGATAAACTATAATCGTAAATGTACGGGTTCGACAATTCGACCACCAGCTAAGGGGGGTTGGATGGCTGAACGGTTTGCACGTGCGTGCTGTATCATAAAGCTTGTCATTGAGTCAACTGGTGTGGTTTCGAATCCTCGGTTGTACGTGACAAGGAGTGGGGTAGTCTGTTCAACCACGTGGGTTTTCTCCCACTGATAAAGACCCTACGCGCAAGCGAATTACAGAAATAAAATTAAACCATATGTTAGTCCCGAAATGGCCTAGTTTGTGTCGAGTAGACTTTAAACCTCATTTCTCCCTCTCTCTCTCACACACCACCAACTAAACCCTGAACCACAACATTGACGGTGTTGAGGGGTAGATGAAGAAACTACTAATTTCAAACATTCTATGCATTATATTGTACAACCATAAAATTATAGGTGAAAGATAGTTGCAGAGTATGTAAATTTGTTTGCCATGCTAAAAAGTCAAATGTAGGCATAATGGCGCAAAGTAAACCTTTATCCCCTCTAAAATGTCAAAGAATTGAGTTTTTAACCTATATATTATGTATGATGCATTATAGGCCATATAGTCATGCATTTTTGCATAACACGGTTTGTTTATAGGAGACCTGCCAACATATTGTCTAGATTCATAAATCGTGTGAAACACGTTGTTGCGAGTGTTATTATTATTCCTGCAGAAAAATAGCACGCATGCGCTTGTGCAGCTATTTATGCCACGTGATGGCGTGATGTAAATTATTAATAGATTGAAATAGGTCAAAGTTGGTATAATTACGATAGTGATAGACTACTTGTTTCTAAAACGATCGAATAAAATACGCCAATTCCCGATATCATGTTTGAGTAAAATGTAGTCATATTGTCTTCTAACCACGGTAAAAAGGTTCGAAATATAACCCCGAGTGTTCATGCGTGAATAAATAAGTATTTTTGTACGCTTCGTATCCGTAATAATTTCAAACGTCCTTTGCATTGCCACTTGAATGAATTCCTGTATTAAGATTTCAGATCCTTAACTTAAGAATTGACTCATCGTAAACGTGTCAAGACTCAAGAAAATATGTTCGTTAAAATTTGATATTGTTTTAAGATCTAAATTACGACATTTACTGCTCCAAAACAATAACAATAACAAGCGTATGACCTTGAACTACTTTTACAAATTTAAAACCCTGGCTGAATCGAGGTGGTGTTGAGTAACCTGCCTTATGTTACCTACTTTGTGCAGTGGGTTTTACTTACGTCTAAATCAAGCCACGTTCACCAGTTATATAGTTCAGCTATTGCAGCCTCCATATGTTCTGCATTGAAATGAACTGAAGTAGGCCTATACTATAATTTATCTCTGCAATGATATATGGATCGTTTAATAATTTAGTCATTGTAACATATAAATATTATATTGGGCCTATATTATAGTAAAAGTGAAGGGACGGGGGTAGGGGGCACCACGCATATACAATTAAACCACGACAAACTTCGGGGCAGGAAAGAATATCCGCATACACCTCAAACAACAATATTAACGCAGCAGATCAACTGAATGTATCTGGGAGCTAGTCGTATGCGCCCACTTCGATATACAGTCCGGGGCTATAGTGATACAAACGTCACTCAAAACGAAAAAAAAACCCCAAGCCGACAACAAGGAAAGGAGAATAGCTACAGGTTCCGTGTGGCAAAAAGCTAAGGGGGCTTTCCTTTTTTTAAATTTAACAAAATAAATAAAACTGAAAAGGGTTCTTCGAATTTAGACAGAAAAACAGCTTGTAGTTTCAATTTCATGTTGGCACCGATGTTCGTAGGTAGATATCTATTACCCATCAGAGGTCGATATACATTGGGGTTTTTTCAGAAACTGAATATAAAGTAGCCAAGTCTCCAACTCATTATCACCCAAAGTCCTCTACAATGAAAACACAAATTATTTGTAAATTTAAAGCAACATTGAAGTCTGATGTTTTGTTAATCTTACTAGGAAAAAATGGGGTTCTGATATCAAACATTTAAGACAAAATGCGTTTCATTGCCATTTGTAACAAGGGATTCGTCGAACGAGGCTAGACACATTCCACGAGTTTTGTTAAACGATGACACATATTCTTATCAGTGTAGACTGGAATAACCAGACGCTACAGATTGTTATTCGATTGAAACTTCTGGCGTATTTCGCCGAACATAACTGATTTGAGATTAGAGTAAAAACGGAGACCGTCAATGTAAATCAGTTTATATACATTGATATTTTATGTGCTGCAACCTATTTGTGTCAATTTCTAGATCCCAACTGTTAGCGATTTAGCCCCTTTAATAAAGATATCGATGGTGTCTCGTGACTAAGCTTTGAGTATCTATAGGTTTCATAAAGTTGACCTGACATTAACATCATACATTGTTATGCAATATGAAAAGATGACCTAAATCGAACTATTGTTTACAATAGTGTTACTCTAAACCCGGATCTTTTTCTCTGGCAATTGTTTAGTTGACTTATAGATTTTATCCATATATATGAATATTGCAATCAATCTATCATCCATGTTTCATCGCTTTAGTCATTAGTCGAGTTGTTGCATGAAAAAAGTAGGACGTTACACTCCATTCCATTTTATCCATAATTTATATCATAAAGTTAAACATACTCTCCACTGCTTTCACCCCGTCATGTTTACTGTCTTATCGTCTATCAACGGATGAATGATAATTCATTTATATGCATGGCAATATTAGGTCAACATGGTATGTTATCTAGCTGACATTTGTGTTCTTGGTTTTTTTATTTGGGTTCTTCTAGCAAAAACACTTTTTGTAAGGTTTCATTTAAAGGATGCACCAAATGAATTTGTAACATGTTGGATGCCACGCATATTCCTGAAGTAATGGCCCGAGAAATCCCTTTTCAAATGTTTTGAGGATGTGGGAATTTTCACACAGTTTATGTCCCTGACTTTATCCACACGATACATAAATGAGCTAGCTTGACATCTTTATTTAGTTCGTCCTCATTTTTTCGATCAGAGGACGGACGAGCACTGTACTATTGAATATTCGTTTCGAAAATCGGTTTGACAAATTATATGATAGTCTTATAATTTTGACTGCTCCATAGTCATCGATCACAAGGTCAAGGAAAGTGTCCGACAGTTTGGATATGTCAAGCGAAATTTAAAACACTCATATTTTTAAAATGATTTTAAAAGTGTGCATGTCACGCGTACAGCAGTATGTTTTGAATAGTTTACTAATCACGTGATATAAATATTATTAAATATACATATCCTGGTTGTGAATATAAAAATCCATATTTATATAATACGCCGTAACAACTGTATCCATATCCAGATAGTGTCACAACTATAAACTATACTCTGATTCAAATTAGTTGCACAACTTGTTAGACTTTTAAGATTGGGTAGGATATCCGGACACCGGTGTTGTAGATGAAGCGGAACCCTGGAAGTTTGTGTATATATAGACGGTATACTAAAAGATTCCATGACATCTGCAATTCAAACAATATGCCAAGTCTTCTTCGCAAATTCCCAACTAAATACAAGAAAAACGCCACATATGATCAGTCTATCTCCACGTATTGTCGTTGAGGACATATTCTGGGATTTCGTACTAAACCAGTCTGGGCAGAACAGAAGGACGTTAAACCCCATTCCATTGGAACTAAACTATAGTAGCCCCCCCCCCATCCCCCGACACACACAACCACCACCACTATCATTGGGCTCTATCTGTTGAAACCGCGAGTGGACAGGATAGAGATGAAATTGAGAGTGAAATAATAGTGCATTGTGAGTAATATTAACTTTTGTGTTCAAGGGCGGCTATTCTGTGTTGGAAAATAATATGTCCAGTCTTGTTAATGTTGGTGTCGCTTTGTCCTATCCTTAATTTAGCACACAGTTATTTTTAGTATTTGATGGTATCAGTTTACTTATTAGAGAATTATTGAATCCTGAAAGTGTGTCATGTAGTGAAAATATAAATGTTTAGGTGTCAATGTCACAAAACAATAATGACATACCCTGCCTCAATAATAATATATTTACAACATATGTGTTACTCGGTAAATAAAAAATTAAAATAGGTTAATAGATTAATTTTACTGCACTGCACTATCTGTTGAAACCGCGAGTGGACAGGATAGAGATGAAATTGAGAGTGAAATAATAGTGCATTGTGAGTAATATTAACTTTTGTGTTCAAGGGCGGCTATTCTGTGTTGGAAAATAATATGTCCAGTCTTGTTAATGTTGGTGTCGCTTTGTCCTATCCTTAATTTAGCACACAGTTATTTTTAGTATTTGATGGTATCAGTTTACTTATTAGAGAATTATTGAATCCTGAAAGTGTGTCATGTAGTGAAAATATAAATGTTTAGGTGTCAATGTCACAAAACAATAATGACATACCCTGCCTCAATAATAATATATTTACAACATATGTGTTACTCGGTAAATAAAAAATTAAAATAGGTTAATAGATTAATTTTACTGCACTGCAACACAACGAATTATACATGCTCACTTTGTTTTGGTATTCATATAGAGAAATAGGATTACTTTAGGCGTTTGGTGCATTCTGTCGCTATAAAGTCTTTAATCAAAATCAACTAAAATAGACACCGTAATGACATAAATTTAGGCTGTATGCAGACGGGGGAAAGGTGGCTCAATGAGATGTTAAAATGAACGTTCAGGATTCGATCCCCGGATTGCTGGGCGTGATTTACCCTGTCAGTAATACAGGATAAGTAACGTGGCAAGGAACGGCGTGTCGTTGTTCTGATGTAAAAACATTGGAATTCAAAGAAAACCACACAGCAGTGCCGCTGTCCGGGCTAAACTGCCCCTGTAGCACCCTGCATGGTATGTGTCCGTCTTCATTAGCCTCGAAGGAAAAGAAACGTATAGGACGTTAAACCCCATTTCAACAGACCGCATGTTGGATCATTGTGTTAGTAGCTGGTAAATCAACGGCTATCGTTGTATGCTCTTGTACTGGGTGGAATAGGGGTTACTAAAAGAACCCCCTTGTTTTGTTTATGTGCATCTAGTAGGGAAATGAAATGAAATGGGGTTTAAAGTCCTACTATTCTGCTCCTAACCTGGGCTAATGAAGACGGGTATACACCATACAGTGTGCTATGAGGGAAATTTTGCCCGGGCAGCGGCGCTGCGGCCTACTCTTAAATCGAATTCCAACTGCCAAGGGATCTTTTAAGTGCACGCCAATGTGTACATGGGACCTCGGTTTCGTTCCATCCGAACGACTCGACCTCTGTCCCTGTAAGGCCCTCCTCCGTCCTGCATCAACACGCCAGAAAATCTGGATGAACCTTCTCGGCCAAAGCAGGGATAGAACACCCAACCTCCAGACTAGCGAGCCAGCGTCTTACCCACTTAGCCACCTGCTCCCTGCATTTAGTAGGGTATACGCTACATCTATACTCCCTTTAGTAACACCGACAGCTGTGTCATATATACGTTATATTATTGTCAGGAACAACAGCGTTTTCACAGAAAATCAATGACTAGAACGATCTAACTAATCAGAAAATTACATATTCTTACAAATTTATGTAAATGAGAACATTTGAATTAATTCAATTTAGATTACTTCTTCCAGCTGGCCCTTAAATATAAATATTAAATTAATTAATAAAAAATGTTGTTTTTTTCTCTTTTGGAACTTCTGTCATAAACCCGAAACTGATTGCAAGACCAGGTATATCGTTATTTAGAACTCGCCAAAAGTAACAAAGGAAAAGTGTGTACAGTATATGCCATACGAATGTTTCAAACGAAAAACGCAGGGTAGCTTGTACACCACTGTTACAAGCGATATTTTATATTAAAAAAAACACACACACACACACACACAAAAAAAACATGCTTTGATGCGATGTCTCTCTCAAAGAGATAGATACCCGGGGTTATCGCCCCTTTCTTCCCGTCTCCGTACGCCACCATCTCTATTTATGTAAATGTAGCGAATGTTTACGGCTGTATCAATATATGTACTGGTTTCAGCGCTATTTCCTTGTCTTATACAATCAGACAGAAGTTCTAGATTGCAGGTTAATACACACAGAGAGGAAGCAAAGGCGGATTTCTGGATTTCTGACTGAAAACCTACCATTATAATTCATTATTTTGGAACATTATTCTTGTTTCGGATCCCAGGAAATGGTATTTCCGAGCTTCTATAGTTTTCGTAATTTTCTCCGGGGTAAACATACCGGGCCACATCCATGGTCTCTGTAACCACCCTTAGGAAGTGTCTATCCCCCTCACCCCTTTTGACATTGGTTGGTTACACTTTATGGATATTATTTTTTTTTCTTTTGTTCAAAGATACAATTTAATTATTGAGTTGCAAAGATACAATTTAATTATTGAGTTGCAAAGATACAATTTAATTATTGAGTTGCAAAGATTGAGTGATTACAGTTTTAACTGCTGAATATAATCATCAAGCATATACTTTAAATTTTGCACATTGTAACATAGGGGCTGTCACCGAGTCAACTGACGTGGTTTCGATTCCCTGGTTGTTGTATCTCTATCTCTCTCTCTCTCTCTTTAAATGTACAGTTGATTTTGTTTTTTACAGTGTTCTAATAGCTATCATCATTAACAACGAGACAAAAACACATAGTGTAATGAGATAAGAGGCTGTTCAGTTTTAAACTGTTGCAGATAACTCTTCTGCTCCGATTGACTGGTTGTATTCATCTATCTTTGCTGGATCTAGAACATCGATCGCTTCAACCACTGGCAGATAATAGTTGTTAGATTGCTTTCTACGAGCGATACTATTTGAAATGAATGGACTTTCTCAAGCGAAGATTAAGTCTATTAATATGAATAATGCAAACGAGGTTTACCACTGGGTTATGTACGAATAAATTCGATCATCTCAGTAACATAATTCAACATTTTCTATTCTATTGCTGCACATTATATTTCTAGAATATGATATTGGTATCGTTAATGTTTTATACAAACTATACTAAGCCTGCAGCTAAAAAATATCTACTGTAAATCATTATCCCGTGAATACTATCAGTAATTTCAATTAAAAACCATAGTCTACATTGATGCAGTGTACAGATAATATGGGCGTATTATTAAAGATGCATTATGCGAGATTTAGATAAAGAGCTGTTCATTTTGCTACAATATTTCAAAAAAAAGATAACGAACAATGAATTTATTGAAAATATCACTTAAATTATTTTTATTCTGACCGAAGTTAGGAGTTTATGAAGTTTTGACAAGATGTGGAGTAGATTGTTTATTATCGTAGCCACCGGCATTTGGCAATTGTTATTATTCTTATTTGGCAGGGGGGTTGGCATGGCCTAGTGGTCTAGAGTGCCGCGCTTCGACCTCTAGCTTGCCGGTCACCTCTGGCTTGCGGCTGTGGTTTTGAGCCCTGGTGTGAGCGTATGTGGCATGGAGATAGGGGCGCCTTCTCAACCTCGTGGGTTTCTTCCGGGCACTCCGGTTTCCTCCCACTGCTAGAGACCCCTACGCGCAAGCGAATTATTGAAATAAAATGAAACCACGTTAGTCCCAAAATGACCTAGTTTGTGTCGAGTGGACGTTAAGCCCCAATTCTCTCTCTCTCTCTCTCTCTCTCTCTCTCTCTCTCTCTTATTTGGCAGGTATTCTAATCAATTTAAATCTTGGCCACCCGAGGGTCTAGAGTGTTCATTATTGTGTCTAAATAATAGTTTAAATAACAGTTAAAGCCAAAATACAGACCTGTAATAGACAGATTTAGCTCTTGCATAATGTATCGTTAAGTCTTTAATATCGATGAGGGCAATTCATTATACAGTCTAATTGTTGGAAGTGAACACTATATATTTTAAATGGAAATATATGATTGCACTAGCTGTAAATAAAAGACATATTGATATATTAAAGGTAATTTAAGTATTATTGTGAATAAACTGCATGGAAGTACGAAAACGTGAATAAATTGAGTGACAAAATATTGTATACTACGTGTAAAAATTATATGCTAATATAAATAAAATGTAGTACCATCGATCCTACAGGGAAATCTAAAAAGTCCATGAACACAAAAAGACAAATTGATATAATAGTACGTCGACTTTACCCAGGGGAACGTTCAAATTTAAAAATAGTGCGAGATATTCCATCACTGCGCGCTAAAATCACATAGAAACACGAGTGTTCTGGGGCCTATTTCACGAAATTTTAACTAAGATAAGATCCCATGAAGATAGGGGCACCTTCCCAACCTCCTGGGTTTCCTCCGGGCACTCTGGTTTCTAGTCTCAGGAAAGATCCCTTAAGATGATAAAACTGAAAAATAAGACTTGTCTGCGATATCACCTTCTGTGGAAGCGGACGGTAAACGCTAAGAAGAAGAACAACAACAACATCCCTATATTACAACATTAACAGAAAAAATAACATCGTCTTTGTTTCTGGTACTTTTTTGTCAGATCGTTTACGAATTTCTACAAATAAGAATAAAATGAAACGGAGTTTAACGTCATACTGTTCTGCTCCGGAAGTAAGAATAAAGGAATAGATTTGCAAGTAATAGGACATTGTTATACCTATTGAGATATTTCACATCGGTATTGGGTATCAAACATTTTTTGTTTGATATCGCAGTGATATTGACGATATAAGTAAATTTAATTGGGCTCGATAGCTAAAAACTGATTTCGTTCTTTGTGTGGGTTTTGAGAAGATTTCTACAAATCAGCATCTTTATCTCCCGAACTAATTCTATAAAATGTAAAAACTTATCTATCATTGATTCAGATTTCTTATTGAGTTAAAATAGTCTTTTTATGTATATTATTATACCAAATGCCACAGCTGTAAAAGTAGGTCTCACAATGTTTTAGAAGCCCTTTCAGTAGGAACAGTGACATATTTATTTCGTCGTAACTCTCCAACATTTTGACATCTAAATAAAGAAATAAATTTTATGTGGATAATAAATTTAAAGGACAATACCAACCGTCATTGATTTTAAAAATATTATATAGATTGGTTGAACAGATTCCATGACTCAGATATCTGTTCTATGGTTCATACGTAAACATGGTTTGGAGATTGCGGGGGGGGGGGGGGGGGGGGTACATGGGGAATCAGTGGTTGTGATTGTCTTCTATGGAAAAAAAACGAAGTCATACCATTTCATAAATAACCATACCTGCCACTGCTAACACCATATGGATTATAATAATGCGTGTTCGGTAATTTCAAGGACAGTCTTGCTTATTCAAATCCTTGTGTACCATGCCTCCATTTTATTTATATACCCGAAATAAAGCTATTCATTTTAAAAGAAATAATAAAACTATAGGTAATGCACTGACGTGTTTTCAATTATTTCGAAAGCTTTTTATGTTCTCGTTTTGGACGCTGAATTAATTCTTTAAAGATGGGGGGTTGGGATGGCCTAGTGGTCTAGAGTGCCGCGCTTCGACCTCTAGCTGGCCGGTCACCTCTGGCTTGCGGCTGTGGTTTCGAGCCCTGGTGTGAGCGTATGTGGCATGGAGATTGGGGCGCCTTCTCAACCTCGTGGGTTTCCTCCGGGCACTCCGGTTTCCTCCCACTGCTAAAGACCCCTACGCGCAAGCGAATTATTGAAATAAAATTAAACCATAT
The DNA here is from genome assembly GCA_948474765.1 of Patella depressa. NCBI lineage: Eukaryota > Metazoa > Mollusca > Gastropoda > Patellidae > Patella > Patella depressa. The sequence goes on from OX419717.1 coordinate 60,414,032, forward strand.
GTAAGTCCCAAAATGACCTAGTTGTGTTGAGTGGACGTTAAACCCCATTTCTCTCTCTCTCTCTCTCTCTTTAAAGATGCATTATACTATATTCAGATTATTATGGCGACCCCATCACCAATATTGGATGGCTTAGATATTGAGTTGATTAGACAACTCGCCATATCTATCTTAAACGTTAATATCACGATAGTCAGGCGGGGGGAGGGGTCGAGGTAATGTGGAAGGGAAGTGTAAATTCGAGAATGTGAACTGTCAATCAGCAATTATGGCTAATTCTTTGTAATTTGCCTGAAATTTTTAATAATTTAGTATTATATCTTTTGACCTTTTACAGCCAACTTGACCTTTATCTACATCTTAGATAATACATTTTCAACGGTCAATAATGAGGCTGAATCTTGAACACGTGAATAGAACTCACCTGTCCCATGTTGCACGTAAACATGTGATTGACATAATACGTAGCACACATGAATCTGGCACAGCACGATATATAAAAACTTGTATAGCAAATCATTCATATGTCAATGCACTGATAGAACACCTGATGGTAGGTAATATGAAAATCTACTTAGTATTATTTTAAGAACAAAACATCTTAATTCTTATTGAATGGTTTTCGAAACTAGTCGAGAATTACACATTAAAGGTGAATATCAAACTCCTTTGTTTTACGAAAACTGTATATTACGTCAAAATAATGCATATAAGACTAGACGGTGTTAATATGGAATCAAAAACAGGTGGTTGAAATGATTTATTTTCTAGACACATTATAATTATAGATTTTCTGAATATTTAGAAAAGTCGATGATATGTTGTAACGTATTATATAGTATGCCATTTTTGGGGCGGCTAATATTCTTCTTTTAAAACACATTGAGGTTTAGATCTCTTATTTCCAAGTAAAAAAATATAGTATCTAGAGGCAAGCCGGATACTCAATGAAACCGCCTGCACGATAACACTCTTCTTCCCCGCATTGCACCCACCTAAAAAGAAACCAAATCGCCAACCCGTTAACATTCTGCTACCCCGCAATGTACCCGCCTAAAGAAAAATCACAATGTTGGTGGCAAAATTATGCTATAACGACGTTTGCCCGCAGTTCGTTTCGTTTTTATTGTTGAAAATTTCGTTTTAACTTGTCTTTACTATACTAGGATCTGGAAGATTTATCATTGGCGTGTTCTGAATGATGTGAGGCATTAGCCAATGAAACGGTATTTAACGGCAAGCTTTAAGCGTGATTTACACGGAACTGTGGATAATCCACCAGTAACATCAATGCTGATTGGTTAATCAAAATGTCTAACGTCATACGGCCAAAAGGCGCTCGTGTGACCTCTGGTGTGAACTCCCACTATAACTTCTCAGATCTTCATGTAGGGGAGAACGCTAGATCGGAGACGGTCCTACGCATTTTAGCACATATGACGTCATATATAGATTGTGGGTTAGGGTTAGGGTAAGGGCTAGGACCTGTAGATTTGGTCAAAGTCCCGAGATGTAAACAGGGCTAGCCCTAACCCTAACCCATGATCAAGCCTAACCATTACCCTAATCCACAATTCACATATGACGTCACAATTTGCGTAGGACCGTCTCCGATCTAGCGTTCTCCTCATGTAGGCCATCAAAAGTATAAAAAACGAAACGAAATATAGATCTGTATTTTAATCAGATTGGCATTTCTCCAATTTATATATATTTTGTGTTCTCGTTATTGACACATTAATAGAAATAAGCGACAATCACACTAACATCAGTAACAAATACGATGACTAATTTCCATAACATCAGTCCTCGTGTCATTATAATCACAATAAATATTTAATTACCTATGTCCATAAACAAACACAACATGATTGATTGATGGTTGAAATTAACAACCTGGTCACCGTGCATAATTAACATATTCAATTTTTATTACAATGCTATGTAGCAGGTATGAATATGGTTTGAAACCCATAACCTGTACTCGGTTATTTGTACAGGAATATTATCTCAATGTTTAGTCTTTATCTTTTATTATTTTACAGATAGGCTACAGAAATAAACAAAGCAACTTTTTATAAACACAACACTGGATAATGGCGATCTTTATATGTCACATCGCTTGGTAATTAACAGTCACTGGATAATCTCGGTATTACTTCCTGTGAGCAGTTGTTTTTGCTAATGAATTCGTTTCGCCTTGGGTTCAATTATGTCTTGAAGAATAATAATACTAGCCCTATGGATATTTGTGTATATTCATGTATATTTATTTACATAAAAAAAAAACAATAAGTTTATCTAATTAATCAACCACTACTACTTCTTCATCCAAATATACATCAAATCATAAGACAGCTGGTTGCTATTAGTTGGGCGTCTACAGATGTTATAATAAATAATTAAACACCAACCATGCTGTTTTGTACATACGTAGAATAATTGATTACCTTGACAACATAATATTATAGATAATATCGGATACAACAAAATGTTTTAGCCACATAATACCTAGTACGACATTTCTCACCTCGTATTATGAGTATAATTAGACAAACATACAATACCAATTTACATGTATATGTACACAATGTGAGATGATAGGTATAATTATGAATATATACATATAAAACTGACAGCATACATCACTCCTGTAGATCGCTGGTCTACCGGGAAGAAAGATCTTTAGCCTACAAAGGATCGATTCATTTGAAATGAAGAGGGGTATTGCGATCACTTAAGCCGCGTTTACACTATATGCGCATTCAATGTGAATTCCGGAGATCAGCCTCTGGAATTCGGTTTGGTTTGTCTCGGATTAAAAGCGGTGTGTCACATTACAGCTTATTCGGATTGAATTCACTCTGAAACGCGCCACACTGATGGGCATAACTAGCAGAATGGGCGCGCCCGTTATTCGTAATCTTCAGTTGCTAATGTTTAATTTCTTGAAGCGAGCGAAGAGGCTAAATCTTGCATCTTAGACATGCGGCATCTTGCCATTGAGTGACGGGCAAAATTTCCTCTGCACCAGAATCGAAGGCGAATGGGGATGATTATTCTTCTGGTCGCGTTTGTTATGCATCAAAAAATATGTACTAAACTCCTAACGAGGATAGGTGGCCGAATGATTAACGAGCGCGCTTTGCATTATAAGGTCTGTCATGGAGTCAACTGGCGTGGTGTCGATTCGACAGATGTCCGTGACAAGGAGTAGATTCGCCTGTCCATGTCACAAACTCTGGCTAATGCCCCTTTTATTTCGTCTGTTCCCCTGTCCTAAGCCGAAATCTACCTCCCACGAAATAAATGTCTGTAGCTGAGATTTTTAAGGGTTTCAACTTGAGGATAGATGACTTCTATAATAAAGGCTATGTTTATAGTAAAAATAAACTGATTGTAATATACAAAGTTGGTGGAAACAGATGGTGGTGTCTATCATCTATTCTAGTTGATGGTCACTCTGTGTTTATAATAAGTATACACACCAATAAAACATGATATATTTATCTACTGATATACGCTACAGATAATTACACTTTCCTTCAGTATACACTGTAAACCTTGGGTGTTCAGATGATACCGGTCTCTCAGTGGATAAGACGTTGGTTCGCAAACCAGAGTTCTTGGATTCACTACTAGTGCTGGTCAAAAAATTTCCACCGGATTTTCCGACGACGCTTCTCCTTTACTGTGATGCAGGACGGGAGCATAGCAAGGAACCAAAAACCGTGGACGGCTGGAATTCGAAATAAAACTAGGTCGTAGCAAAATCTACCTCGAAACACATGCCCATCGTATGACGTATGCCCATCGTCATTAGCCAAGTCCGAGCAGCAACATTGGATGTTAAACCCCATTACATTTACATCCCGGCAACATTATATACCAAAGATGTTCCATCTGTTGGATCTTAGACCCATGGGTATTACCAGAGTTCCCTAAAACAAAAAACTCATCTCAAATACCGTTCAAAAGAACTAGTTAAGTCATATAACCTCTGACCGCTACTTTCTGAAAAACATTTAATATTATACATGAGGGTGGTCACATTTAGACCATAATTCAATGCAATGGACGGGTTTTTTTCCTGACAATTCAGACCTAACCGGCTACATTTTCTGGATATGTAGAATTCAATCTGTTCACTTTATCCAAGAAAAGCATCATTATTGAAACACGCACTTTCGCAATATTGTAGCAAAATATTTTTTCTCATGTTGACTTTCGGGTTACTATGGTAACTAATAAAGCAACTTCGCTTTCAATACAATAAATAGCCAAAGATTTATTCATATAGCTGAAGCAATTTTCGCTGGAATTATTGTCTAATTAACCATTGCTACACTTACTCTGATTATTCATTCTCCCTCGGGTCCTGGTCGACTTTATTGTAACCACGAGAGAAGGATTATCCCCGCTGTGTAGTATGTTAAGACCTGATAAGATCGCCCCGACATTTCAACTCGCTTAATTTTAAGTATGAAGCAAAAATATTGAAGTGCTTTGATTAGTTTAGTTGTCAAGCGAACTGGGCGAAAGGAGAAATGGCATAATATTGACTATCTGATGTAGCTATTGTTTATGAGCTGATAATGTTCGTTACCACTGCTTTAAAAGGGGACATGATTCTCTAACTTCCCATAACAGTACATTGATATGCAGACGTCGATATGTTAAGTTGAGATGTTAGATTCCGAGCAATTGGCATTATGACTTTCTGTTTGAAACGAGATGACCAAACAAACATATAGCTCCACTGATGAAATGTCTGTCTATAATTTTAGATAGCCATCCTGAAACATACAATCGGTCGCACACACCAGTTTATATACAAGAATGTCAGTAAATGATTCCAAAAAAGGTTCTCTATCCACATTTCACAGGACAATCGAAATAATACAGACGTTTTTTTCAAGGGGTAATTAGAATAGATTGACAATAATGAGAAGAAAAATACGACACCCAAATTAAATCCGTTTGTTCCTCGATATTCTTTCGCTCAGCGTCACCACTGTGCCCAAACCCTTCCTCGTCATCAACGGACGTCTTTGCATTACTCATTACAACCAGTAGGTGTTGTATTTTACACAAATGTTTTAACAGTATAGGATGATAGTAATCTGTTATAATTTAGTGGCTGTATATAGATATCTACCGGTATAAACGTACGGAAATAACCTGAAGTTTTAAGCTATCGCCCATCTGTTACAAACGACCAGTGTCTGTTTATCACAATTATTAGTGAACCTATTAGTCTATCAACATAGCTTTTATACATATCATACCTGTTTATTTTAAAACCCTACAACATATATTTATTTCTATACTCGCTTCACAACAAACTCCATAACATTTGCTACCATTTTCTCACTGCTTGGTCGAATTAATAACGGTATAACGAAGTAAGTATAATGAAGACATATTATCAATACGTTCACAGAAATCAGTCGGTGTTACTCCTGGGTTCAAATCTGCTAACTTTTCTAGATATTTTTGGAATCGATAAAAATATTCAACAAAAAACACATTTTTGAACTACTGTTCGAAAATCCAAAAGATATGTTGTTTTAAGTGCTAGAGATTTTTTTTTTCATTCTCACAACTAAGGGATCATTCCATCCGCTGAGTTTAATTGTTCCAAATGAACCTTCGGCAATTAGATCTATAATATGATAGAACCTGTCGAGTGCTTCTTATCTCCTTTGTACATCATTTGTGGAGGTCACAGTGGCTAAGCGGGTAAGGCGCTTTTTCGCTATCCTGGGGGTCGGGTGTTCGACCCCTGCCTTGGCCGAGAAAGTTAATCCAGATTTTCCGGCGTGGTTCTTCTTGTCATTGATGCAGGACGGTAGGACAGCTATCTAGTCGTTCCGATGCGACGGAAATCCGAGGTCTCGTGTAAACATTGGGGTGCACGTAAATGATCCCTAGACAATTGGAAATCGATATAAGAGTAGGCACACTGTATTGCCCTGTTCGGGGCAGAACAATAGGACGTTAAACCCTATTCATTTCATTTCTGCATCATTTCTGTGTAAATCGGTATTCTTGTGTGTAAACGATAAAAGTCTTTTACTTTTCAGTTATAATGTAATATTAGAATTTACAATGTTCTCTTTTGTGGGCACTTACCTTATTTTGCAAATAATTGAAATTCAGTCGGGAAAAAGGAATCAATTTGAACTCGTAAAGGTTTGTTAATGATTAAGATGATCAGACTTTTCTTTACCTTTAATACTGGCTATTAAATATGACGCCAAATAACAAATTAGCAGTTTGTGACGTAATAGAGTTGACACTACTTTCTTTGCCTTATAAGAATTGAGTTAATTATTTGCGATGAAGTCTTATTATATATTGCTACATTTAGAAATGGCGGAAAACGTCAGTTCGATAACTGATATTAAAGTTAATATGTTTCCTTATTTATGACATGTAAATCATGACTTTGATATGGCTTTAAAACAAAAATAAACCAATATTAAGTTTCAGTTTGACGTAGAATGACATACTTAGATGCAGATGTTCTGGCTTGTCTAATGATTGGTGCTGACGTGCCATAAAACCACATTTCATTCTATTTCATTTCTTTGTCTAATGATGAGGTAAAGTGCAGAATAATTTCTTTGAGGACAATGGCTTATAGGGAGTTGACAAGACCTTAAACTCCGTTTCTTTCCAGGTAAAGCTACAGGACCATGTGATTCAACTAACACTTATTTCGGATGAAACAATGGTACCACAAATTTTGGAAGGCATACATCCAAAATAGAAACTGATATTATGGTTTATTTGAATTTGTTTATGCCAACATTTTCATTTGGACGTATTATGCCGTTGCCCCTGTCCGTCCGTTCGCAATTTGTTTGTGGACACTTACGGGTCATAATTTTTATCCGATATTGACGAAACTTGAAATATAGGTTTATATCCCAAAGATCTCGGTTCCTTTAGATATTGGCATGTGTTGGATTGTGGCCCCTTATTGTTCTAAAAATCACGTTTTTAATTTGTAGACACACGTAGAGGTCATAGTTTTTAATTATCCAATTAAAAAAACATTTGAATATATCACCATTCTTCCGATATTGATGAAACTTAAATTTATGTTTATATCACAACATATCCGAATGTAACTTCTTCGATTATGACCCCTGATTGTTCGAAAAATTGTATTTTTAGCTTGTAGACCCGCAAAAAGTCGCAATTTTTGCTTAAAATAACGTATGAATATATATCACCGTTACACATCATTGAAAGTTTGACTTTCATAACAACCGGGTAAAATGGCCGCTCCTTGTCCTTGTACGCAAATAGCGTTAAAGTATGTAATACCATGGTTGTGGACCTTCTTGAAGTCACAATTTTTATCCGATTTGATGAAACTTGAATTTATGTTTATATCCCAAATATTTCAGTCCCTTTCGATAATAGCGCTTTTCAGACTAAAACTTCCGAAAAATCGCTTTTTTGTAGCTTATACTTTATCCATCTGTTGTAAAGTGTGGGCGTATCCTGCCTGGAAACCACTGGTTCTCTCATTTTGTGAGTGTCAACAATATTAATGGAGAAACTGAAATCGTCACATTATGAAAAAGTAAACCAGTCTTACATATCGATGAACAGAAATGGCTAGATTTGAGACCCCGTGTGTGTAGTGTGTGTGTGTGTGTGTGTGTGTGTGTGTGTGAAATATTTAACGTCCGTTTCCACCGAAGTGATATATTTAGGAAAGGTGTTGATCAGTTATACTACATTATTTACAATTGGGCTACTTATGAGGCACGATAAAAGTTTAGGATACACATCTATCATGATTAAAGATCTATCATGATTAAAGATTAGGATACACATCTATCATGATTAAAGATCAGGATACACATCTATCATGATTAAAGATTAGGATACACATCTATCATGATTAATGTTTAGGACACATCTACTATGTGTTCATGTGTCTTTAATAATGGTACATCATGATTCATAACGTATATAACAGGCATATCGATAAAACAACGCTTTGATATACTTTATCTTCACAGCCTCTTTTAATTAAGACGGGTGCCAATGTTTCTGACCGTTCTGGCTGCGGCCAGGAATTCTCTTTGATTAATTACGAGTATGGTGAAAAATGACATACATGATGTTTTTATGGCACCAGTAAAGAAGGTTTACTTTAACTGATAAGCGCAAACTCCTCACATAAAGGTTTTAGATCTGCTCGATCCGTGAAAACAAACAAGAAAATTGCCAATTTCTAGCGCCATGATGGTCGTGTAAATGATTTATCGAGGCTTCAATCAATATAAACAAATAGAAGGGGGTGAAATTAAGATTTTTGGCACGTGTAAGTTGATGGACATTCCGGTGGGTTTTTATTTTAACTTCTGTGCACTTACAATATGTCCAAGTGGTATTTGTTATGGTCTTTGCAGTAGCCGTTCTTTCATACACGATCGCTGACAGTTACGGTTGCTATGTTTACCATTGATTTTCAGTAATCTCTGCCAAAGGGAGAGAGTTGCGAGAAGATAAATGGCTGATTGACGATATAAAAGACAATCCGTGCCCAACACTCTTCTAATGAAATCGGGTTCTCGACCAATAAGTCCTCATTCTTTTACAGTTTATTAACGTCCGATTGGAAAATAGTCACAGTTGTCCAGTCACTAATATACATCGGCATAATGTTAGTGACTTTCTCGATGAGTGCAACTTCACTGACACGAGTGTGTCCCATTATAACAAGACATAAGATTGTTACGCTTTACAGACACTGTCACATATAATAAATCTTTTATATAAAGATGTGGAGAAAAAACACACTATGCTGGACAGGTCACTCCACTTGACCCAATGGCAGACATTACGATCTAAAAGGCACGCGTTAGGTCACTCGATCACACAATAACTGAGATGGGGGAGAGCGAGAGAAATGGGGTTTAACGTCCACTCGACACAAATTAGGTCATTTCGGGACTAACATATGGTTTAATTTTATTTCAATTATTCGCTTGCGCGTAGGGGTCTTTAGCATTGGGAGGAAACCAGAGTGCCCGGAGGAAACCCACAAGGTTGAGAAGGCGCCCCTATCTCCATGCCACATACGCTCACACAAGGGATCGAAACCACAGCCGCAAGCCAGAGGTGACCGGCCAGCTAGAGGTCGAAGCGCGGCCCTCAAGACCACTAGCCCCCCTCCCTTCCTGAGATGGAGGTAGTTTAAACTTCTGTAATATGCAGGTTTCTATGTGCTAGGTTCCCACTATCACGATTCGTGCTGCGATTGAAATCGTGGTTTCAACCGTGGAGTAATCGTGGCGATCCTATCAGATCTTAAGCCAGGCTGACACTTGCACGACTTTTGGCCACGATTTTGTCGTGCCCATTAGTGTCCACATTGACACGAACTGACACGACGAAATCACGCATAGTTTGCGCATTATTTACGCACTTTGCGCATTGTTTACGCACTTCCCACATTGGCACGACGAGTTTGCGCAAATCGGACGGAGTCGTGCCAATGCGTGCCACGAAATCGTGCAAGTGTCAGCCTTGCTTTAGTATACATTGAGGTCATTCGTAATAATCGTGTTGATCGTATTGAAACGTGTCAACTCAGTAGGGATAATCCTATTTCAGCGCATCGCACTACAGTGAGAACATAGCAATATTACCATTGCAGTCGTTTTAATTTTTCTTCGCGTAAAAAACGTTTCGTAGCCAGATTTTTAATATAAAAAACACATACTTAAAGCAACGAAATAGATTGTTACAATAAAGTTATTTAAGCATGTATCGGTGCTATATACATCTGGAAACATCATTAAAAAAATCTTCCATAAACCATATTAGCATGTTGGGATGAAATTCCTTGTCACGTTGGAGACAGGAATTCTTAATCTTTCAATTACATTTTATAACAGAATTATATAAGTGGTTGTGATAGTGGCTAAATCACGGTTTACTTAATGTGCCATGTGGTTTAAATACTATATGAATTTTTTGTTTCTTCAGCAGCAATAACTAGAAAATATTTAAAAATGTCCTATGAAATGAAATATAATTGGTTATAACGTCCTACTGTTCTACTCCTAAACTGGGCTGATGAAGACGGACATACGCCATACAATGTGCTACGAGGGAAATTTTGCCTGGGTAGCGGCGCTTTGGCCTACTCTACTGCCAAGGGATCTTTTACGTGCACGTCAATGTGTATTTGAAACCTCGGTTTTCCGTGTCTCCCAAACGACTAGACAACAGTCCTGCATCACTGACAAGAGGAAACAACGTCGGAAAATCTGGATGAACTTTATCTGACAATGCAGGGATCGAACACACGACCTCCAGGCTAACGAGCCATCGCCCTACCCACTTAGCCATCGTGATCCCCAAAATGTCCTATACCCCCAAGTCTGCAAGTGTCATCAACTGTCACAAAGATTTCGAATTTTTAATATATATTTGTAACATGTAGCTTACATGGTCGGTTTCCCTGATTCAATTTCAGAAGTCGGTGATTGTTCATAATTTTAAACCAATATGTTCCTTAGCACAACCCCAGTCATTTCCTAAGTTACCATTATATCAACATTGAACCAGTATTTAAATAACAGATGTAATCGAACCGTTTAAATAATTTATCATGACCGCCATTAAACAGCCACCAGTTGTTTTCATGGAGGATATTAGATTGATACCTGTGTATATGTGGCAATACTTAGTAAACAGTGAAATCAATCAACCAAAAACCTTGAAGCTAGCATTCAGAAATAGAACATATGTATATATCTGTTTGAGATAATTAGCCATCTACACGTTTGAAAATAATGTCATATTGTTTTTCTCCTTTCTTTGACGTTAAGTGAACAAATACGTTTGTAGATTGTTAGATGGGAAAACACAAGCAAATAACTAAGTAAAGAATTTGTTTTGGAATTGGACAGTTGCGGGGACGGACAATTGAAATGAAATGAAATCTGGTTTAACAACCTACTTTTTCTGCAACAACTTGACAAATGCGGAGCCAAACAGGAATACTGTTGACGTTTATATCTGTATAATAAACCGATCGATACCGTTTTTCCCCGACCTCGGAATCAAGGAAATAACCAAATCGAGCAATCATAACAAACTACGATTGTCCAGTCTTGTTAATTAAAGTGGGGGTTTTTTTCTTCTTTTTTTGTGTTGGGACTTGAAAATCTGACAAATTCTGATAACATGAAGTGGAGAATCAATAATAACGCCACCTGTCGGTGAACAATATAGTTGACTTTCAAAATGGCTGGCAATACCAGCTAACCGTCGACATTAATTTTCCTAGTTCAATATTTACTCAATTTGGCAGGGTGGCATCAAATGGCCTTGAGTGGTTTCCGGACAAAAAGGACCTAATTTAGGCAGATGGTGCAAGCAGATGAGCGACCACAAAGCAAATAATGGCGACGAAAGAGAAAGTCCATACATGTATTTATGAACACTGCTGTATGAACATTATAATATCAACACCACCACACAAATAACTTTGTTTAAATATAAGGCCGCCATTTTATTTTATAATGGTGGCCTTAACACGTGATATCGACTGTACCATTCCCATTTGTATATTGGGGATCACGGTGGGTATAGTGGGTAAGACGCTGTCTCGCTTGCCTGGAACTCGGATGTTCGATCCCTGCATTGGCCGAGAAAGTTCATCAAGATTTCCCAAACGGTTTCGCCTTGTCAGTGATGTAGGACGGGGTGCCTGACAAGGTCAGCTATCTTGTGTAGATGTAAAAGATCCTTTGGCAGTTGGAATTCGATATAAGAGTAGGCCGTAGCGTCGCTGTCCTGGCAAAATATCCCTCATAGCACAATGTATGGCGTACGCATGTCTTCATTAGCTTAGGAGCAGAACAGTAGGAAGTTAAACTGTAATTCATTTCATTTGTATATTATTACGCCTTCCCGATTAATTCAGTTTTATTTGTAAGATCATTTTGTCCCTTCCTTATTTTGACTGAAGTTTACTTCAAAGGATGCTTATTTATCCACTCTTATAGATAAATGAGTGATAAAATATTGGATTGTTTAGCTGAGTGAATTACTCAAACGAGAAGTGGTATCTGATGTTCTGCTACTTGAGTCATCTCGACAAATGCAACAATCAACATAAGTTCTGATGCCCTTAACACTATAGACTTTGTTTTATACCCGGCTCCTTAAAATCGATTTTACGATATAAAATATTCCCACAAATAAGAAACCGTATCTTTTGAAACATCCATGATTTTCTTTACAAATATATTTAAGTGAAATTTAAACAACGATCGTTTGTGAATTCAGTCCTTTGCAAATTGTTACTGATATACCAATCAAGCTTTTCAGGGTAGATCTTTCAAAAGCATTCCGTGATAATGCTTCTTTTTTAAAAAAAGAATCTGGTAGAAAAAAATGTAGGAGATATGTGTTTGCGTTGATATGGGTGATAAATGAAAAATATTATATCATGATTTGATTATATGTGATGTCCTAGATAACAAGTTTTACATTACTAGATGAGGTTTAAATTAAGTTTACCATCTTCCCTTTAAAAGTAGAGGCAATCCCCGGTTGTACGTGGCAAGGAGTAGGGTCGCCTGTCCAACCCCCCACTGCTAAAGACCCCTTCGCGCAAGCGAATTATTTAAATTAAACCATATGTTAGTCCCGAATGCTGTAGTTTCTGTCGAGTGGACGTTAAACCCATTTCCCCCTCTCTCTCTAAACTAGAGGCGTGTTTAAAAGTAGAAAACCCCAAAACAAGAATGGTATTGAACACATCTACAAACGTTTTCTCTGACGAAATGAAACTTTAAACACATACGTGGTAAGAAGTAGGGTCATCTGGGCTACTTCGTAGGTTTTCGCCTGGCCTTCCTGGAGAATATGTTAGTGGTGAATTGGTTATCAACATTTGAGAATAACTAGGTCATTGGCTATATTACCAGGTCTTTCTACAGTAGGCTATCATGAACAAAATCTAAGGGAGGTACCTATAGCCCTAAAAGAAGATGTCGACGCCCGTAAAATTAATATACGAATCGTCATTTGAAAAATTATACTTTCATTGCCCGTTTCATATCCAACACTCTCTTTAAAGACCATATTCATGATTTTTTATTGATCCTAATTCGTCGTCACCATGACTTTAGCGAAAAACTTTCATTGGCCATGCGTAACCGAGAGATTTGTTTTTATGTGGTTGATTATCCAGTTAATTTCGCCAAATGTTGACAACCGACCGAGACTATTGACGTGCTGAAATGTCCTGCTTTGCGTTGAGTGGCCGTTAAATTAACGGCACTCTTACATATGGAGCAGCATAGAATGAGTTAATTTCCGATTCGCCATATCTGTGTAAATACTGAACATCGACTCTCTCTCTCTCCCTCTCTCTCTCTCTCTCTTAACTGTGGTAAGACTTAAATGAAACGGGCGCAACATCTTTGTAATTTGTTTTTATATTTTTTTTTATAGAATTGATTTGTTTGTTATGAAAGCATTAAATATAAATTGTTATGATAATTGAAGTTTTTTGTCTTATTATTTTGACATACGGTTGAGTCTAGATGAAAGAATTGTTTTGATCTTTAGTTGGAAGCATGTGTTAATATTATTGATTTTAAATAATTTTCAGTTCGGTGCTCCTACTTTGATCTAAGAAAAGCATTGATCATGTGACAATACATGTCATAATGGTAGATCGAAGCTTTTGTTGACTTCATGTATTTTAAAGTAGGCTACGTGGAATTAATTGCCTTAAAGTTAACTATTTCTATAAATATTTCGCAGTTGAGTGAACGTCTAATATAAATGTTAAAGGATTAAAATTCAATGTAATATGTTTCCAAGTGTATGAATCATGAATATGTATATAGATAGATCGATAAGAATGTCTTATTTTATTTTATATTAATACAAACAGAAATTGGAAAATATCTTTAAAAACAACCATTGAGCTTTACATAATTTCAAACAACAAACGTATATACATGTAGATTAGATACAATCTCGGCCTCGATGTTAATGGATGGAGGGGAGTTATCATACAAATGTCGAAAGACGATTACAACAAATAAAAGTTGGTGGCAGGAACTCGATATAATATGAACTTTAGATAGGTACAACATACTTTAAGATTTTATAATGGATTGGGGTAAAATATTCCTTGTCAAGGCTGAATTCGTTACCTTATTTATTTTCTACTTATAAAAACATGACGTCGGCCTTTACATTTTTGTACGTAAAATGATAAGCATGCATCATACATAATATACATTACAGTTCTCAATAGACCTAAGCAAGTTGAAGGTTGAACCCCATTTCATTTCATTTCAATAGAGAATAATTTGTAAATATATAAGAAATATACGCAAACGGCTGGGCTGATGAAAGCGATTCATCAAAACTGTGGAAAAAAAAGCAACACGGTACTGATAAATTAGTTATTGGCACTTATGAAGTAGGTTTCATTTGATAACCCACATTGATTAGCAGTGCAGGGGGGTGACATTCGTGTTGGTTAATTAGCTCGCAATATTGACTTTTTTCCTTCTGCAAATTAAATTCCTGAACATATTTTTAAGTATTTGGAAAATAGATAAAAGTGTTCGAAGTATATTATGTGGATTTTTTCCTATTTAGTGTAAATGGGTATAGAAAGTGAGTAAACTGCACCATTTACGCTACGACGTCCTATATGTAAACAGGGCATCGAATGATTGACGATGTGTGATGTGAGTATTGTGAGTCTTTGTATAATATTTTTGAACTTACAAATAAAGGCCAGCCATCTTATACAGAGTTATTAGAAGACTTTCGCAATACAATACGTCTGTGAAACGGATAGATGAGGACCTGAAAACTAATAAATAAGTAATTTACGCAGTTTATTTGGTATGTATTGAACAGGACAAAACCGGGTACGCCAACCCGAGTTACTACGGCTGTATTGTCGTTGGTGTACTATTTTGTTTACATATATGGACTTTTAAACCACCACAGCGAAAGCCCAAATCGTCAACAGCCACTAAAGTGGGCCATACTGATATTAAAGAATATTTGTTATTGTTTCTGGTTATGTCCGGGGGCGGGGGTGTTTTATTGTATAACCGAATGGTTAGCACGTGCGCGCTGAATCATAAAGCCCGTCATTGAGTTATCTAGCGTGGTTTCGAATCCACGAGTGTACGTGACAAAGAGTAGAGTCCCCTGGTCCTCCGGCTCCTCCCACTGCTAAAGACACCTACGCGCAAGCTAATTATTGAAATAAAAATAAACCATTATGTTAGTCCCGAAATGACCTACTTTGTGTTGAGTAGATGTTTAACTCAATTTCTCCCCCCCCCCTCCCCGGTTACGTCCACAAATGGAATTATTTTATGCATTCTTTTATCGTCATATTATTATTTTCCTTATGTAGCCTTAAGGCCCCCGCACACGAGCCGAAAACTGCGTACGCAAATGGCGCAGCGTCATTTTCGGCTCGTGTGCGGGGGTACTTTTGAGCGCATTTTGACGTTCGCCAAATATCTGTCATGTTTGATATTTTTTGACGCAGCGTCAACTGCGCTCTCGTGTGCGGGCAACTCAGCGCTATTTGCGTTTCATTCGTCGTCAATGCGCATGCGTCATAACTACTGCAAAATGGCGGCACCCAGTGAGTTCGTCAGTGACGCAATTTTAGAGGATAAAATCGTCGATTTATGGCAGAAGTAACACTGCAAGGGCTGTTTCTTCATCTTCCGATGACGATGACGACGACGACGATTCACTCACGGCTGCCATTTTGGAATGAGTGGTGGTCACGTGAACGACACACTTGCCGCAGTAGCTTTCGCGCAGCGTCGTTTTCGGCTCGTATGCGGGCGCCGTATTTCTGCGCCAAATGCGTACGCATTTAGCGCGGCGCTAAATGCGTACGCAAAATTCGCTCGTGTGCGGGGGCCTTAAAGGCCCCCGCACACGAGCCGAAAACTGCGTACGCAAATGGCGCAGCGTCATTTTCGGCTCGTGTGCGGGGGTATTTTCGAGCGCATTTTGACGTTCGCCAAATGTCTGTCATGTTTGATATTTTTTGACGCAGCGCCAACTGCGCTCTCGTGTGCGGGCGACTCCGCGCTATTTGCGTTTCATTTGTCGTCAATGCGCATGCGTCGTCACTACTTCAAAATGGCGGCACCCAGTGAGTTCGTCAGTGACGCAATTTTAGAGGACAAAATCCTCGATTTATGGCAAGAATATCCTTGCCTATATGATACAAAATGCATAGAAATTCGAGACCGCTGCCATTTTCGGATGAGTGGTGGTCACGTGAACGACACACTTGCCGCAGTAGCTTTCGCGCAGCGTCGTTTTCGGCTCGTGTGCGGACGCCGTATTTCTGCGTCAAATGCGTACGCATTTAGCGAGGCGCTAAATGCGTACGCAAAATGCGCTCGTGTGCGGCGGCCTTTAGAAATACACGACACACTGTGTCATTTAAAAATAAAATAAGATGTCAATGACGATGTATTGTATATAAGATACTTTGTTACGTGAATTTCTTTGTTGAATTTGTTCAGATCACGTATTACTCTATAACATTGTCTGGATTGCTATACAAGACTTGGTTTTTGTCCTGAATTATGGGAATTTGAAATAGGAAAGCGTGGGTCTGATGAGTGTTGGGATGATTGGGTCACCGATATACCACTGGCAGGATATAGTTGTTATAAAATAAGTCAGATTAAAGTAAAGTGTTGTAAAACAAAAAACACCACCAAGCGAAATTTAGAAATATACACATAGAGAACTTAGTTGAAACAGACAAACCCTCGTCTTTATAAGCCCGGTTGGTGCTCAACAGTATTACGTTAAAGTAGCTAAGTCTCTAAGTCAATATCACTCATTGTACATTGCATACACGATTTATTGGTCAATTTAATTCTTAACCAGGCCAAAATGTTTTCGGACGTCAATTGTAATGAAGTAAGTGGATGAGCGAGACTAAACATATCCCGCTAGGGAAGACTTCCGGAGTACACTCAGTAAAAACAGAGACTAGTAGATATGCATTTTGATCCAAAGGTGCGGTTACTAAGTGGACAAGACTCTAGATCGCTAGCCTTGAGGTCGGATGTTCATCGGGAGTTTCCAGTGTGGTTTCAGTTGTGCAGGATGGAGGGCGTGGCAAAGACAGTTGTCTAATTGTTCGGGTGGGATGAAACGAAAAACCGAGGATCCGTGTACACATTGGCATGCACGTAAAAGATTCCTTGGCAGCTGGAATTCGATATACAAGAGTAGGCCATAGTGCCGCTGCCCGGGCCAAATTTACCTCGAAGTACATTGTATGGCGTATGCCTGTCTCCATTATCCCAGTCGGAGCAGAAGAGTAGGAAGTTAAACCCCATTTCTTTTCCTTTAAACCCCGTTTTATTTCATTTCGGAAGAAGAGAAGTGAATACTATAAAGAAAAATTGAATTATATTTTAAATGTAGAATTTTGTCAACATTGTGTAATTAGACAGAGCGACATATTAACAGTACATTGCCACGGACGGATAATGAAACTACTGAATCAATTCATTTTAGAATTCAACAGATAAAATCGAAATAACCTAGAAACTGAAAGCATTGTTTGTGTCACTTGAAAATAAACGTTGACATGGAAGTAAACACGCCACGTGAATCATTAATTGTATGATCAATAGTTTGTATTTAATTACATATGGGTTTGATATAAATATACAATGTATATACTGGTATACGAATCATATTACTAATTATATTGTCATACCAGTGTCAGATATAATTATTCACGTGAATAATAATAACGGTACTTTTAGATCTTGTAACATGGTGGTTTATATACTAAAATGTGGTTGTTCTGGTAAACGGGACAAAAAACCAACACCTTCATGTCACTGTATAATCAAACAGCCAAATGTAACTTACGGGTATCGTCTGGCTAGACATCGATTGTCCAATGTGTGTATGTGTCTGGAGGGTTAACGTCCACTTTCATCAAGGATGATATCGTAGACAAGATTGACACTTTCTTCTAAAACTACTTTATACAAAGAAATGAAATTAAATGAAATAGGGTTTAACGTCCCACTGTTCTGCTCCGAACTGGGGCCCATGAAGGCGGACATACGTCATACAGTGTTTCAGGCCATCCGTTCTACATCACTGACAAGTGGGAACCACGCCGGAAAATCCAGCGTCCTACCCACTAAGCCAACGTGACACCCCCTCTCCCTTTATACAAAGACTGAGGTCGTGTAAACGTCTTACTTGGTGAGTCACTTTAATAATTTATTATAAAAAAAAGCAGAGATTGTTCAGCTTATCGTAAACAACTTTTTATTGTAGATTCTTAAATGTATGTTTTTATTTTTATATCGGGTTTTTCATATATAAATTTATTTTTTGTTATTATGTATCCTACAGCACATTTAAACACATTCGTGTGAAAGTGCGCGCTATATAAATATAATGATTTTATAATAATATTATAATAAACAGGGACACTACGCTGTTGAATTACATAATGCTGTGACCCTTTCGTTTAAATCCTTACGATACGATACGTCATTTTAGCGCCTTATGAATCTCCAGGAGGAATATCTGCCCAACAATGGTTTAATTTACAAAGATATCTGGACTTATATTTTATTCATCTATTTTGGTCTCTATACGCAATAAGCCCGCCGCCACTTTCTTGTCCGCGAAAATTTATTGATAGGCCTTTTTAAAACCCGAGTGAATACAAGCCGGATCATTATCTAGCGTCGCTATTTTAATTTTGTTTTCTTAATTAAATGTTAAATAATCAATATGGGTACATACTAGTGTCGACTAAGCTTGAGAAATTTAGTATTTTAAGGGAAAATGCCAATGGCGTAGTGGGACTTGGTGTATGTTATTAATAAAGAGATGTTTTAAATACTAATACATTGTATTTATCTTAGGCACTTCATCTCCCTTTAGAAAACTTTTTTATTATAAATTCCTGATTTTCAATTTCTGAAGTAAACGGCTATACGGCTATAAAAAAACGATAATTGGCTAAATTCGCGAAATAGGAGATATCAGTAACGATATCATGTACGGACATGGTTGCCTTTTCTTAAAAATCGTCGTTAATTATCGATAAAAATCGGTTTAAGATAACTCCTTTAAAAAAAAATGAATGCCCAGAGGTACTTGAAAAGCTGGAGTGACGCAAGTGAGGTTCGTTATAGATTTGACTCCGGGGAGAAACCATTAAAAGATTCCAGAAAGCTTATAAGAAACTAAGCACCAAAGATGATTATTTAATGAATCTGGCTGCATTTATATATAATGATTTCCATTACTTTTGGGGTGGTTTTTTTTTTACATGCGGATAATTTATAGAATCGCTTATTTAGATCAGAACAATTTTGATATCTAAAAACGACAATGAAATGAGGTTTAACGTCCTTGGTTTTTTTCAGGGCCATCCAAGTCAATGAAAAAAGGCTGTTTGCATATTTTTATGCTGTTTTATTTGTTGTATTGAATCTTTGTTCAACACAGTGGGTCGCATTAATTAAAATTTTTGGACGCATTAATTTTGACTTGACCCCAGTTGAGGTCGCATTTCTTGTTTTACAGTAAACTTCTATTGTGAACACTATTTTACGCGAATAAAACGGATTTCAGGACCCACCTTGATCTGGCTGAATTTCTTTGCCACCGGTCACACATAAACTGTTCATATTATATATATGTCTTACTCAAGCTCAAAGAAGGGATTTATTGTCCGCCAGTTGCCTCAACATACCTGCAATTTGTTGTGATTATCATTCATTGCACGGAATCGGGTATACCCAGGGGCGTGGTGAAAAACAAGATTCTGTGGGGTCACAAAACCCAAGATTAATGTCGTTAGCAGCACCCCGCCCCCCACTCAGCGAGTAATTTGAGAGTGTGTTGTACTAGAAGATGTTGGTAAGAGTATATATTTAACACAAGATGGTCAATGTGATTATGATTATAACGTTGATAACTGCATTCAAACAATCTGATTTCAAGCATTTGGAGCCGAGACTCAAGTCCATTGCGCGTCATTGCGTTACCATTATTCAGCGCTTGAGTACTCTTCCTTTGTTAGTAGACTATATAAATATATTTCATACAAACTCAACACCACCTACGACTAAGTCTATAAATATAGCTTACCTGAGCTGTATTCGGATCTATATACGTAAACAGGGGTGCGGTATTATTATGATGCATCGAATTTCCATGAAATGATTGAATGCTTTATTCAATATCAAACAGAGTAATTATTAGTCGCATTGAATTCCAGGATTAAGGCATTTAAAGGGCGTATCACTTTACTCTTTGCAATCTTAAAATAGGTCCAAAGGTACACTTAATGTAACTTGAATGTATATAATGGGATTTATATTCAAAGTTTTCAATGAATAATCGATTTTATAATCGGTAAATGCGCTAACATTTCAAATTGAACGACAGTTATTTACGTCTGCTTAGACAACCTCTCATGGTTTTTTTTATTATTATTTTGTCCTTTGTGAATCAGCTATTAGTAATTACTTCCACATTGTGTCGAAACCATAGAATGTACGACTCGTGTACTAATTATGAAATAGTAATATCTTAAATATTTGATATTATTATCCTCATGTTCTTGGTAATATGTTCAGTATTTATTGACATAGAATAACTGCGTATTGTAATTCACGATTCTTATTTTAGATATTATGGAAAAATATTGAGTTGGAGGTTTTATTCCTTTAATATTCCTTATTTAAGAGAAATATTGACAAAGTGCTTAAAAACAGATTCTCATTTAGGTTTTTGAATCGTTCAGAAATAATAGCTTTTATATTTCTGTCAAACATCACAGTAAGTTAATGTCACTAATTTGAAGTGTCAGAATAACATCTTTTCACAACATTTGCTGTAATTCCGAATCAATTTTGTCCGGTGAAACACGTGATATTAGATTCCAATATTTTCATGTCAAGATAACAACATTAATATTGATTGAAATGGACCAATATTGAGTTCTAATTCGTGTTGTTAATTCGGAATGTTATGGGAAATATTGAGTTAGAGGTTTGGCTTCTTTAAATACTGAATTCAGTTCGCCACTTTATTAAAACCATGAAATTAAATGATAAAAACAAAACATTATCTTTAGAATGACACAAGGAAACTCTGCCTCCTGTACAGTTACAGTTATTAATACAGAGTCAGAGGTAACGTACACCTACCCGTAGCTAAGTCGTATGCGCAGTGATGTGCTATACGACAATTCCAATCGGAAAGCATTAAAATTTAAAAAAAAACAGGGGAATAATTCTATAGAAGTTATTATCAAAAATAGCACTTCAACTATCAGCGAGGACGGCTGATAAATATTTCAAAATGAAACATAATATATGCAAGAGCTAAATCTGCCTATTGCTGGTCTTTCTTTAGAACTAAAATATTATCTAAATATTAATTAAACATTTTTTAACAAGGCGAGACCATATTTAATTCTCGATGGCATCGGATACTCGAGATTTTTAACAGGTTAGAACGGTTCGCCATTTAAAAATTTAATTTAAAAATGTGAAAGCAAGGCTAATTCTCTATATACCAGAACCCTGGTTACCACTATGCACATACCTTGTCAAACAAAGACGTTTTATAGCTGAGGCGCTGGGAGGCACTAGCCTCCTCTCGAAAAAAAAATCAAAGAAATTGGAAAAATAAAACTGGAGAAAAATGCTAAAACCGGTGAGAAAAATGAAAATATGCCCTAGTTAGGGGGCCCTAAAGGCAGACAAAAGGGCCCCACTTCTGACAATCTGACAACAATGCCCCTCTGACCAAGGGAAAGGGCCCCTGAGTCCGAGTCAATCGTTTTCTATACACTGTTACTGTCGAATCCATTACTTAATGAGAATACAGTCATGGCATTGGCATAAAAATCATCAATCAAGACCCCCCTCCCCCGCGAAAGAGGGCCCTCTAAATTGTATAGCCTCCGCCATGATAAACCTTAAAACGCCCCTGTTGTCAAAACTACAAACAGTGATAATTTGGCCGAAGATGAAGCATTTTAATAAAGTATATATAGCAAGAATGACCAACTCTTTATTAAACTCATGTATTTTTAATAATTGCAACCGATGTAGTCGTGACACGACTTCGTAACAAAGGAGCATATCCCAGGAGACGATTTTTGAAAAACGTAGAAAACAAATGCGAGAGAGAGAGAGAGAGAGAGAGAGAGAGAGAGAGAGAGAGAGAGAGAAATGGGGCTTAACGTCCACTCGACACAAACTAGGCCATTTCGGGACTAACATATAGTTTAATTTTATTTCAATAATTCGCTTGCGCGTAGGGATCTTTCTCAGTGGGAGGAAACCTGAGTGCCCGGGGGAAACCCACGAGGTTGAGAAGGCGCTCCAATCTCCATGCCACATACGCTCACACCAGTAATCGAAACCACAGCCGCAAGCCAGAGGTGACCGGCCAGCTAGAGTAGAGGTCGAAGAGCGCCACTGTAGACCACTAGGCCATCCCAAACCCCCGAACACAAATGTGATTCTTTGTTTCATTGAGATGTAATTAAACTTATGGATTAATTATAGTTAATAATTCCTTAATTCCCATAGTTGGATTAATAAATGAATAACTTGTCTCAACAAATTTAGGGCTGCTATCTGTTAAAACAAAAATAACAAAGCCATCTATCAATTCGACTTTTTGTCGCCAGATCAATCATACAAGAGGCGACGACACGATTCCATTCCAATTATTTTTTTCTATTTCTAAAGAAGATTTAAGCTGCTTTGAGTTTTAGCTTTATCACTACTTGCCACAAATTTTAAAGGGATGGTTTTAGTAGCTTCAGCAGAATTTCAAAAAAATATAATAACATTGTATAAAGGGTTTAGAGACGAGGTTTTAGTGTTAAATACTAGAATGTAATTACTCTAGGGGGGATATATGTAAGTCTATGGCGTTTCTGGTAAATATATAACACCAATGGATGATCTGGTATCAACCAACAGTACATATAGGATCTTAACCTATACAATGCACTCATTCTAAACTAACCGTCTCATTCAAGCTTTAATCATATTTAGTACAGAATCTTGATACACATTTATAAATTCAGGAACTAATACATCCGTTTTGGGATATTTATTACGTTTAGTTACTTCGCATTACATATAATTATAAAGATATGCGTATAAGTTGTAACGGAGACGTCTGAATGAAACTATAAACATACGTTCATACTCGAGTCAAAATATACTGCTTCCCTTCCATAATTGACATTAGTTCCGGTTTTGAATCTCGGTTGTTTTGCGTGTTCTCTTCACGATTTTCTTGTATTATCGTCAATGAAAAATCGACAGTCGGTATATACATATGGAGAGACAGAGAGAGAGAGGGATGGACAAAATGAGATCCGATTTATATCAAGCGAACTCGAGACTGTATCTTTAAATATAAAAAAAGGCGTGAGATTGAAAGCGTTTTGATAAATAAAGCTGGTATAGTCTCTCTATATATTCTACACTAATATCAATACGCATCCCGCGCCTGACACCAGATTAAACTGTACCCAGAAGGGCTATAATTTATACTATTGATCTTATTGACTCGACTGGGATATAAGACAACTTTCTAAAAATAAATCTTGTCTCACCCTACACTACAAAAATCGATGAGGAAGCTGAGCATGAAGCTATTGCGATAGACAGAAAAGGAACCAGGCCACGTTGAGAATCTAAATATTGTATACGTTGTTTTGTACACAATGTGGCTAAAACTTTTCCAGACGGTTTTCCTGGTTTTCAGGAAATAGATGCATGTGTATGTTCATGTGAAACAGCATCATTTCCCCCCATAATATTTTAAGTAGACCAATCCTATTTTGGGAAAAACCAACCACCCACGTTACTTCTATTAGTATATGTCTTACGTAACATTTTAAATAAACCAATCCCATTTAGGGAAAAACCAACCATACATTCGTTATTTCTATTATTATATCTTACGTAATCGCATATGCAGACCACTGTGACCGTTTTGAAATCAATCAAAGGGGTTTAACCACGAATTTCTGAGAGAATTTAAATGCAAAAGTCAATCCACTTAAATATGGCGTTGAATCGAATATTGCTAAACTAAATATTTTTGAAAGATCGTCGGATTAAAGCTACAATAGAGTACCAGACTCCTTGCATCCCCCCCCCCTCAAACCACCACTGGAACCACATCGGTATAAAATACAGACCACCAGTAAAGATTGCTTTAGCCATATTGAAAACGAAATGATGACGGTTATTATGAAATAATTCCCGCTGGTAATTAAACGATGATTTTTCAATCGAAATGGCTCCTGTAAATTCTATTAAATAGAGATAAACGTTATTATTTTTTTTTTCTCTAACCAACCATTTTGTATTTAGCTACTTCACTGAAATGTACTATTATTGAAGTAAATAAGCTATATATGGGTACGAAGACAGTGGATGTTAACAACTGAACTTGATTCAATACGATTAAGTTTTGATAAATCTATGTTATCATGTTTTTTTCGTTACGGGTCTCCATTGATAAAAACAACAGGTGGACGTAATGGTTTGTACAATAGAAATATGATTGCCTTGTTTTTATACACAATCAAGAGAAAGTGAGGGTTGGGGTGAAATTAGCGAGACTGTTGATTTTTGAGAATAGACAGAAGCCTATACACCCCTCTCCATAAAAGTACAAACATAAATATACATTGAAAAGATGTTAAATAAAGAAAATTATGTAGAGGAAGGATTGAATTGGCTATATACTATATTATATACACTATATACACGATATGTACAAACCATAATCACAAGATTTTTATCTCATATATTTTCATAGGGAGTTTTCAAAATCTTTGCGTGATGTCGAGGGAGTCATGTACCACTAAAAACAATTTCCTTAGAATTGTTTCTGTCTTCAATTCCGAAAAGTACATTTTGAGAATTTTGATAAAGATGTGCGAGTTTTGATATTGTCGCAAATCGTGCATCTGAATGTAAGAGACAAATTAAAAGATAATGTTCAGACGGATAATTTGAGTGGAAGACAATGGTATTGCGATAAGGGATGAACTTGGTGGAGAATGATAAGTATAAACTAAAAACGATTCACGTTGTCAATTCATAATTAATCATACGGTATAAATATGCTTCCCCGGGACCAGCATCACCGCTCCGTCCCAAATATTTAAGCTTTACTAAGTACGATTGGCATTAGAAATTTCATTCTCATTGTCAACTTCAAAAACGTATTCGCGCTTCTGATCCACGACGACTGATGACCAATGTCACTCATGTTCTACTTAACTATACCGACTGAAACGCCTCTGGTTACTCGAGACTAGTTCATTCCGTGACTAACAAATAGCACAACCAAGCACAAGACGCAGGCACTATAGTGGGTTAGTGCGTGATTGTGTGGGATATTTTTTTGTCAAAACGCACTGTCACAGCCAGTTCCATATATATCTTACAAAGCAGTTTGAAAATGGATCATTTCCTGTCGTGTCTTTGATACACCAAATTCAATAACGTACCCAGTCTAATATTTTTATTACGTTTTTAGAAGAAGTTAGCCAAATCAAACACAAAACATAGAAATATATTAGAAATCAATAAAACAGAGTCTACAATAATAACCCATTTCATACAAACACACGTTCTAAATCTGTAACTTTGTCGAGATTATAAGTCGGGCGCTGGTCCTAACTCAACCATCATGTTACCTTAAGAATATTTAAAGGGCTGATAATAAAATGATTAATATTATGGTTTCAATGTGCTTCCATACCTTGCAGATATATCAATGTCTTTGTTCAATATATTACACCTGAAAGATATAATAATCTCAATTATTATCAGAGAAAATAGATATTCGTATCTATCACTATAGTTACGCTTTTTAGGAAACAATAAAACAAATGTAGCATCTTTCGTTACCAAGACTACGAGAACACATTTTAACATAAGAGGTTTCATTAATATCCGTTTACGTAGACAAAAATGAATAAAAAGGGGTTCCTGATTGCTTGATAGGAAAAAAAGACCGGTCATCGATTAGGTTGTGATTGACAGATAAAAACTTTAGTGGTGTTAGTTTCGCCTGACAAGCGCCATACAATTACACGCAGCAGAATTTCTATTCTATCGCAAACACTCGATCAAAAATTACAGTTCTTCAGCTAGTGAAGGGATTATGAAAGTACGTCATAGTTGATCTCATTAAACAGTTGAATGACAATTTGATATTGAAATGAATGTAAGACAAACCATCCATCGGTTGATTAAATATATGGTCATTATTATATGGGGGATTTATTTTAAAGGTAGGGAAGTGAAATGACGTGGAGTTTAACGTTCTACTGTTCTGCTCCTGACTGAGCTAATGAACACGGGAAAGGTGGGGAACACAAATATATTTCTAGTTCGTTTTATCTTCAGGCGCGGATCCGGGGGGGGGGGGGCGAACAATTTTTAGCTCCATATATTCTCGCGGGAAAGGAGAACAAAAAATCGTTTAGGTTGGAAATCGTAATTTACAGTACTAGCATAAAAATAGTCCATGTGGGCATTTTTCCACTCAAAAATCACGGGCCGGGCTTCGTACTCCCAAATGGGTGCGGCACGCCCCGCCCCTACCCACTATCTGAAAATCCTGGATCCGTGTCTTATCTGTATGGTTCTAATTAGCTACATTAGCGAAGACCTAGCCGTATTCAGAAAACATGTCGTTCAGATCGCTGAATTAGCAAGCCTTGTGCAGTGAGATTACAAATACATAAACGGGCGATATTTAGAAGCGACTATAAAAGCTCCTTTTTCATTGGCTGTTTGCTATTTGCAACATACACGTTAGAACATGACATAAGAATAAAACCTGTCAGATATTAAACTAAACAGCGTCCATTAAAATAAAAAATACACAATTCAGGTTAAATCTGTAGAGAACGTCATGTAAAATGTAGTATTTCGTCATGCATAACTGAAACACATAATCAAGAACATGCGAATAGGAATTATAATTTTAATTTATGACCATCGAAGGTAGTAGAAGGAAGACATTTGTTTTGGCTGGTATGGGTCGCCATACATATACCAAAATACGTAATACTCTAGAGGTGGATCCAGTGGGGGCACGCCCCCCCCCCCCTAATTTTCGATAGTTTTTACTGCTGAAAGTGCCTTCTTCACTGCTGAAAGTGCCTTTTTTACAGCTGAAAGTGCCTTTTTCAGACCCAAATATGTCCTCTCTAAACGTTTACTTAGACGAAAATATGAGCCAAATAGCTCTTGGAATGTCTACAGATGCAAGGAAATGACGGATAATTGTCCCCCCCCCCCCTTCAACCCCCTCGCAGCGGCGTGCCCCGTCTCCGCAGTAAGTGCCCTCATTTTGCGGAGGTCTTGTGCTTTTCGTGATTGTTTCTGAAATACACCCTATTTTCATCTGTCAAACAGTGCCAAAAGGACGTCCTTGTCATTGTCACACTGATTTTTATTTTTCTACAGTATGGGGCGATTTTTTTTTCAGCAGTATGGAATTTGTCCAACACAAAATGCGACACAATAACAAAAGTTCACAAGTGCCTTTAATAAGTGTTTACGCGGACTCTAAGTAAACAAATGACAAAATTATTCCACATTTACCGAAGCATTGTCACATTAATGGAATTTTCCCCTCAATCGACAAAGACACTGCCAGTTTCTATAAGAAGATATATATGTTATGATGTTATCTGTTATGATCAAGATAAAAGTTAAAAGAATTCTCTTTATATATTGACTGTGTTGTTTATTGAAGTAGATGAAGCATTACAGATTTATAAATATTGTATCAAGTTCTACTGTAGTCATATTTCAACAAAACAAACATGTCGTTAAAGGTACATTAAGCCATTTTAACGATCGATATTGTTAATGCTGAATATATTTGTGCATCAAATGAGGATCCGTCATGAATGTTTAGGAAGTGACTGGAATTCTGCATCGCTCTTACACTTTCTTGAGCACCCGGTTTCACTTCTTATTTATCTCAGATGTTTGCTTAGCTATCGGTTTGTGTTCTATCATTACATCTTAATCACTAGTCTGATGGCAACATAGTTTGGAGGAAGACGGATAGGGGAAGATTGCTTATGTATTAATGCAGCCAACACAATCAGTTTTACCTCTATAGAGAGATAATGTGTATTATTCTTAATTATGCAAGAGCTAAATCTGTCTATTGTAGGTCTATCTTTAGGCCTGAAATGTTATGTAAATTATTAATGAGACATTAGCGTGCGATATTTAACGGATTTGAATGCATTTTTCGATGGATGATTTAACGCATAGGCGTACGGGCTCGATGACAGTCAGGGAGGGGGGGGGCTAAAATTCGTTTTTTATTAGATTTCGGGCACTTCATTTTGTCATATAGATAAAATATTTTTTTTCAAATTACCTGTGTGCCCGAAAAGTAAGATTGCCCGAAAGTTAGTCTGTGTGTGGCGGGGGCAACTGGCTTGTGGGCCTATGATTTAACGTGGAAATGGTTAATCGAGACTATGTTATTTTTGAGACTATGTTTAATATCGTACCGACTGTAGTAATGATGATCGAGGCTAAACCTATGATGCAATCGTTAATATCTCCGTTGGAAGTGGGGCTATTAGGCTGATATTTTCAGCATATATTATTTACGTTATTTACTTTGAATTGTTATGGCAAAAACTCTTAACTCTTTGTCTGATCTACCACAATAGACCTATAATCAATTTTACTGAATTCCCAACACCTGAGACCAAATGCAAATAAACAATAGTTTTCAATATTGATGCATATAAGCTGTTAAAGCATGTTCTTCAAGGTGCATTCTGCTATAGCTAAAATTGCCAGGCGATTTTCTGACCTCAATTATTGTTATTTTTATTCGCCTGACAAACTCATAATACCAACGGGTATCTTTGGTGTTGACTGGATTAGGCAATGACCGCCATCTGACCGGTGAGTGATGATAAAACGACTGACAATCGAGGCTTCGTTTATTATTATAACAATCGAGAAAATGATTGCCAATTATACCAGTTATCAAACACTCGAGCATTCATAAGTTCTCTCAAAATAAAGTAATTTGACTGAATTTCCAATATATTCATAAACCAATTATGAATTATTATAGCAAGAACGGACCGGTCAACCCTTTCTTTAAATTTAACAAAATGCATCTATAATTTCTTTTTTTATTTCAATAACGCTTAAGGCTATTGTTTTACGTCGATAATTGGTACTACATTGTACGTGGAACCCTTGACAAACAAATTCAAGATTTCAAGTGTAGAATTTGTGGTACGTGAACAATACATAGTTGTGCTTTTAAGTCGATCCGTGCAACAATGCTTTATGATAACGATTTTAACCATGACATTTTGATTGCCAATTAGAGAAATTTAGGGATACAATTAATTTGGATTTTATCTCTTAACAGTAAATAAATGATTGATTGCAGCCCCAAATAAAAAAAAATCTTTTTTCCTAGCTAGTAAGACTGTTTTAATACCCTTCAGTGAGTACTTAAGCGGATTTGTGTGTTCAATGAATAACGGCTTAAAGTTGGTTTATGAATGCGTATTTAAAAAATAAAACGTATTGGTGAAATTAATTCTTAAAGCATACAGAACAAAATATGTGTATGGTGTGACTTCATTGTACGCTACAATAATATTTTCTTTCTTTTATTGATTGTAAAACGATCATATTTTCAATTGACCACATTATATTGTTGCTGATTGTTATATACGGACACCAAAGACAACAACAAACTTCATAGTGTATACTTCTGTTGAGCATTTTGAAATAACTGACATTCATTACAGAAAATGCGAAACCTTTGAATATTTTACCTAGATTTCGGCCTGTCGTATGGTCCATGGAGAGGGGGAAGAGAAAGAGGGAGAAAGGGGGGTCTCTAGGAGTTCGTAGGGGGGGGGGGTGGCGGAAAAACCCAGGCGACTCTACTCTTGACTACCTAATGCCTATTATTCCCTACATGGAGTGCCACTTTAAGTCTAATACGCGTTGTATTGCATTGTGGTCGCTTTTGTTCTTTTTTTCTGATTTGTTTTTTTCTAATGAAAAACTTGGCTGGAGGCCAAAAAAACCCAATAAGGTAAATCTTGAATTGATTTTTTGCAATGAGTATATGATCACAATTGTATCGATTTGTCAAACACAGTGACTCCAATTTAGGTTATAAAAATACTTGTTAAGTGTTTGTATATCCTAGCTCAAGTCCAATTACAAGATTGCTTAGACCAGAGAGAATAATTCTATTCTCTAGGCTTAGTAGTACCATTGCTTGTCGATTATTTTATCGACTGTATGACATTACTCTTCATACTACGTTATATACTCTCGTGGCAGTGAGCTGCAGTCTAAATAATACTAAACTTTCGTTTCGTTTTATTTTTCGGGACAAAGCCAAGAAACGGAACGAAAATATCACTTGATTTCAACCCGAATTGATTCTGAAATGAAATGTAGTTTAACGTCCTACTGTTCTACTCCAAACTGGGTTAGTGAAGACGGGCATACGTCTAAAAGTGTGCTAAGAGGGAAGCTTTGCCCGGACAGCGGCACTACGGCCTACTCTTATATTGAATTCCTACTGTCTTTTATGTGAGCGCCAATGTGTACACGGGATCTGTTTCGTTGATTATTACATGTTGTATGTTTATTTCTGATACATTTAAATGGAATATCACTTTAATTGAATACTACATGAAGCTGATTAAAAAGGTGATTTCCCTGTTTCCCAGTCCTCATATAGGCTTAAACCTATTCGACTTAAAGTGACGCGTGGATTTACCAAAACGTAACATTCTCATTTCGGCGTGACGGTAATAAATCCTCTAGTAGTTGAAATTCGACGAAGAGACAGAGTAGTGGGACGTTAAAATCCCTTGCAGTTCCTGTTCCCACATAATATTAAAGCGCTTAGATCCATTAGAGAGCGGCTAAAATCTCGATAACAAACTGAATAATTTCCCCTTGTCAGTGATGCAGATGGAGGGTGTGACAAGGACAGCTGCCAAGTCCTTCGGGTGGGACGAAAAACCGAGGTCCCGTGTACACATTGGAGTGCACGTAAAAGATCCCTTGACAGTTGGAATTCGATATAAGAGTAGGCAGTAGCGCCGCTGCCCGGGCAAAATTTCCCTCATAGCACACTGTATGGCGTATGCCCGTCTTCCATTAGCCAAGGTTAGGTGCAAAAGAGTAGGACGTTAAACCCCATTTCATTTCATTCCATTTAAACAACCCTTTTGAATACCAATAACACTGCTATTAGTAGTTCATAAAAAATAATATTATTGATTTTCTAAACTTCAAAGAACAAACAAACAAAAAAACGCGTTGACGCGGTAGGTTTTCAGCTTTGAAATGTCCCTTTAATTCTTATTTTCTTGATAATAATTGACTTAATTAGTACCAAATTAAATGCCTAAAGTACTTGAATTAAATACTCGAATTACTATTATTCTATTTAATAGATTAGTGGAAAGTGGATACCGTTGTTGTTTTTTCTTTCTGTGCCAGATGAGACCTGTCATTTAGTCCTATTTCTTTTGTATAATAATGAGAACAGAAAGGCTTTACGACTCTTCGTTTGTTTCAGCAAAAATCACTCGACTCATTAACTAAGAAAAAGTTACTGTCATGGACAACTGCGCACTTTGGACATCAGATAATTATGACGGGGGATTTGACTCAAAAGTCAGTGCTATGTTGTTAGTTCTATTACATGTCTAGTGTTGCAAATGTTTAATGTTGGGTGTAAATTAGACAAAGTCAAATGTAAAAAAATCTTACATCGTGTAACTTGACATCTAATTTTTGTCATTTAACATTTCACATTAGACATTTCACAACAAACCTAAGTCCATCTACCCAGAACTCTGACATCTTCTCATTTGACACTCGCGCTATGTATTGTAATCTTCAACATATGTCTTTTGCATCGCAACACAGAACAAGTAATGGAATCAGATATGCAAATTAGTTCACACGGCACCAAATTTTAATCACGTGAGATCTCGCGCGAAGAAATAACGGTCAAGCGTGAAACTAATGACGTATGCACTGATGTTTATTATACTGTCTTATCGTTCCTACTAGTCTGTAATATAGGTCATCAAGACTATATATTATGTACGCTTATACATTGTATTGTATACATGATGTTTATATAATAAACAGTAGGCTATGTACGTTCCATGTATCTGAAAACAGCCATATACAGAATATTTGTCTGATTAGATAAATCCACTGTGACCCTCATACTCTAATAATCAAATAGAAATTAGTTAAAAGAAAACATTGTTAATTAACTGAATTCAGTAATTTTAATTTCTTAGACTGAATCTTCCAAGACATTCATTCATGTACCATTAATGAAATTCTATTTTGAAAAATGCTTATAAATACGGCAAAGAACGGAATTGAATAAATGCTGATACAGACAAACTTTAAATAACGTTTATTTGATATTCATAAGGCCAAAACTGGAATACGCATGTGAAGTGTGGGATGGGTGTAACGCTTCCAATACCGAAAAACTCGAAAAGGTACAGCTAGAAGCTGCCAGGATTGTCACTGGACTAACTAAAACTTGTTCTCGTGAAGCGCTCTATTTTGAAACCGGATGGAATAAATTATCAGACAGACGTACACAAAAGCGACTAACTACATTTTTTCAAATTAGAAATCAGAAAAACCCATCATATTTATATGACATTTTAGAATATTACCAACAAACACCTCAACAATACAATTTAAGAAAAATCAGCGAATATAGAAATCCTTATTGTAGAACAACATTACACCAAACTTCGTACTTCCCTACAACAATTCGTGATTGGGAATTATTAGAGGACCCCTTAAAGCAATCAACCAACATTAAATCCTTCAAATATCTATACAAACAAAAATTGCGTTCCTTAATACATAAAGCGCCAATCTACTTCTGTAAAGGTAATAGACATGAAAATATTATTCACACTAGAATACGGCATGGGTGTAGTTCGTTGCAAAATGATTTGTATAAAATAAACGTTGTAAATGATCCCACATGCTCTTGTGGCAAATCTATAGAAAATGCTGAACACTATTTTCTGAAATGTCACTTATATGATGTAATTCGTGCCGAGCTATTAAATACATTGTCAAATTATTCTGTAATAAATATAGATACCCTATTGTTCGGCAATTCAGAATTGTCAATTGAGATGAATACAAACCTTTTCCTTGGAGTTCACAAATATATCAAACTTTCAAATCGATTTAAATAAAACTTAATAATATTAATTACTTCTTAGTATATATTGTTAGCATTTTTTTTGGTGGATAACTGTTCCCCTGCACTTTTTACAAAATTTCGTTCGTAAGGGTAATAAGAGAGCATAATTTAACCGACTGTTTAGAATTATTTAGCAAATCATTTTATAAATGAATCAGTTCAATTATATCCCATTTATTAAACTTTATTTTTCATTGTTTCAAATATAATGAAAAAAATGTATAACAGTGATATTGGGATACAATTTTAAATATAATTATATATTCTCTTCATCACCTCTTCACTTATTTTTTTATATAAAGCTTTATGATATAATTCATCTGATATTACATATATTAATTATAAATTATTTATTATTGTATATACTATTTCGCAATATTGTTTATATTAAATTTTGACTATTATTTGTATGTATGGAAAGGGCTTTTCTAAGTTTTTGAAACTTGTGCTCAATCCTTTTGATACTTGTCAATAAAATATGTTTAATTAATTAACAGAGGTATATATCAAAAACTGATTAATACGGGAAAGTCGTTTTTTTCTTCTACTTTTCGGTAAAACACCTTGTCCAAACGTACAACTCGGAACTGTTAAAGTGATGCAATGAAAACAAAATTAAATACCGTAATGATTACATTTAAGTCTCCAAATGAGTTGAAAAAATCGAACTGCCGACAGCCAAGTCCCGAGTCTATCAAATACAGTTTGAAGAAGAGTAGGCGAGACCTATGTGATATACTATAAAAATGTGATTTAATTTATTAATCTTCCATCAAAAGCCCCCAATTTTCGTCAAGAGAGATAGAGAGAAATGTGGTTTACGTCCATTCGACACTAGGTCATTTTGGGACAAACATATGGTACAATTTAATTTCAATAATTGGCTTGTCCGTAGGATTCTTTAGAAATGGGACGAAACCAGAGGACACGGAGAAGAACCACGACGTTAAGCTGGCAACCCCACTCCTTGTCACTCGACCCAATGACAAACCTTATGATCTAAAGTACACACGTTAGACCAATCGACAACCCAACCTCCAAAAAATATTAACAGATAAAAATAAATCCGAGTTTTCATTTTTACTCTATGCAAAAAACGAAAACCAGAGTTTTCCTGTGCCGAAAACTTTTTTTCCAAGATTTAGGTAAAATGTCGAGTCGAAATCTAGAACTCAGAACTGTTAAAACTCGTAAAATCCTTTCCGGGTTTTCGGTATGGCCGATTTGGACTGTGTAGGAAGTTGTCTGCGGGATTTAAATAGGAGAGAGAGAGAGAGAGAGAGAGATGGGTTTAACGTCCACTCAACGCAACTAAATTCTTCGTAAGAAATTCTGTGAATTCTACGAAAAATATCTTGGGTTATATGTGGAAGCCGAGACATTTTACTTTCCTTTTTTACTTTCACTTTATGCTAAAAACAAATCCTAAAATCAGCATCTGGTTGAAGGTCTCATGTTGGGGAATTCCCTGCTTGAAAATTAACATATCACGTGATGAACTAATTTGCATATTGGCCGATTTCATTACTTGTTCTGTGTTGGGATGTAAAAGTGAAATGTTGATGGTTACAATACATAGTGCGCGTGTCATATGAGAAGATGTAAGAGTTGAAAGTTTAAAGTTCTGGGTAGATGGAGTTAGGCTTGTTGTGATATGTCTAGTGTGAAATGTTTAATGATAAAAAGTAGATGTCAATTTACACGATGTATTTGTCAGTATCACAGGATGTTTTACTCGTGACTTTGTTCATTTTACACCTAACATAAAACATTTGCAACATTGGACATGTAATAGCACTAACAACATAGCATTGACTTTTGAGTCAAATCCCCCGTCATAGATAATGGGCTTTGTTTATTTTGCATTTGCGCAGTTATTCTTATTTTCCCAAACTCACGAAATGAAAATTGAAATCACTTGTCAAGAATAAAATAAGACGAAAGAAATAAAATGTCTGATTAATGTACAATTGTAACTATATAAAGATGCAATCTCGTTCCCAGAGGCAGCCGCGGAGCCGAAGGCCTCTGGCACATTAGACCGTCCATTTTTTCCATTTTTTTTCAAACCTAAGCCCCGCCCATTCTGACCTCTGATTGGTCAATGTTTTTGGGTCGATTTCTCGAAAACTAGAGGTCGGATCGTCGTTTCGTTTGTTGTAAAATGATCCTTGAGTCAAAGTCAACTCGCTGACATAAAAAATTGGATCATAAACGAACAAATTCAAGTTTTTGTAAAGATCTATTTTTCTACGCGTGGGTATATTTTTAAGTGATTCGGTCATCCAGGCACGTAAAATCAGGGGCGTACGACGCAAATAAACGAGAACTTTCGCGCGAAGGAATTACATATCATTTTCCGGGAAAATGGCTACTCCGATTCACCAGAGAAATTTCTTCAAAAATTTTTCTGGTTTCGAGATTGATAAAGATGGTGAAAGAAATTTGTCGTGAAGAAACTAGCTAAGAATACACGGAACAAAACGCAAAATAATAGAAAAGGGGAAAACAGACGCAGTATATTTGATTTGAACATGATAATAAATGTTATTATCAAACTTTCTTCAGGAAATGAATAGGCTAATGGAGAGACAGCGTAGAGAGAGAGAGCGGGGGGGGGGGGGGTATATCAACTTGACACAAGTTAAGAGTGGAGCGATTTGACTGCAATTTTCAACATATTCTATTTACGTTGCCTATTTTTAGACTATTATATCTAGAACAGCCAACTTATCCAATCTTCCATAATGTTTCTTTAACAAGACGCATGAAAATGGCGATCGGAAATCAATAGAAACCACATGAAGCTTTAATTAGCCATGTATAGACTGAACTACTTTTTGGAACACTATGTCGTTTAGTCAACTATTCAATGCCTGTAATCCTAAACTCTACATTTAACTTTTATTCTGGCATGTTTTGGGCTGGCGTTAAGGTACCGACTGGAAAACAGACAATGGGGAATTATCTTAAGCGGCTCTTTACAAAAAAATGGTAATAAAAGATACATTATGGGAGATTACAAAATAGTTGGCAGTTCTCACTCCTAATAGTTAAAAACAAGATAATGTAAAGGCAGTTTCTGAAAATTTCAGTCAAATTGATCCCCTATGAACAGAAAATTAAGCAAGTGAAATTTTCGCCTAGCCTCGGTCATCATAACTAAAGTCGGCACGGTAAAAAAAAAATATCCTCGATTATCCTTTTAATAAATCGGATCACAATCCACCAAAGATCGTCGACAAGCGATGCGATCGAGAGCTGATTATGCTCATGATTATTATGTTAATTAATGTCTAATTAATGATTTAGATAACATTTCAGGCCTAATGGAAGTCCTGCTCGTGCATAATGTATGTTTAGTGCGTAATATATAATGTGTCGACAATGCAAACGTATTATCAACAATTAATTAGGATTGACGTAATGTAGGCTAATGGACGATAACCTGCCTTATAATGGTATATGAATATAGACAATGTACGATGAATAGGTTATATATAAATAATTAATATTTAATGAGTACTGTCACCTTATGGTGTATAGTTGTCCAGAATCCAGGTATATAGTCGATATTGTATTATATTAATAAGTAATATTTACTTGTAAACAACCAGTATAAATATGATATTAGTTTAACTATGGGTCATTGTATCGTTTACCGCCAAATGCTCCCACAATTATCATATAAAGTGACCACAGTTCCATTTAAAGTATTCGTTTTAGTATTAGCCTATATTCCAATTTATCCCAAATTCAGATAATTAAATGAAACGAAAATCCGTCTTTATAAACAATATTTATCAGAAAATTTTGGTACGCGTCACTAATCATTGGTGCAACAATTTCAATTTTTTCCGTGACACAAATGTTAAAGATACATTATGGTAGATTCGATAAAGAGTTGGCAGTTCTCGCTATAATAGTTAAAAACTAAATAGTGTAAAGGTAATTTTCAGACAAATTGATCCACTATGCACCGATAACTAATATAAGTGCTTGAAATTTCCCCCTAGCCTCGATCATCATTACTAAAGTCAGAAAACCAAAATCAATCTTTATAAACAATATTCATCAGATAAACAGTATCCATTTCTTAATTTAATTACCAATAAGCGTTAAGCAGCATAATTATAGGAATCTAATGCAGCCAACATCGAAGGCTAGCCTAGACACTGAGAGTTTATTATGGTTTGGACAAGTTTATTAATGTTTGATTTATAATTTAGAGAACATTTCAGGCCTAAAGAAACACTTGTAATAGGCAGATTTAGCTCTTGCATAGTGTGTGTGTTAATGTGTTACTACAACCCTCTCTTGTTGTATGTGCATTGTAGAATGAGTTTAAGACATCCTTCATGGATGATTTACTGGTTCCCCATCTCCCCACTGACACATGGGAAAACCCCGCCATTCATTCCGCTTTATACTGCTCTATAATCACTGACAGTATAATATGGCTAATTAATGGTGTGGAGTGAGGTTTTTTTGCGCAGAATCCAACAAATTGTCGCTTACAGAAGATAACTTTGTCATTCTAGTAATTCTTTTTTTAGATTTATTCTTTATTTGTGTAGCCTTCGGGAGATAACTGCACCCCCCACCCCCCACCCCGATCCAACTCACCAGTGATAAATTTCCGAAGCAGTGATTATCTAGTGAATAACACCATGTGTATGGATGGTGGGGGTGGGGGTATGACTAAACATACAGTTAACTAATTTAAAAATCCGAGTTTCCAACTAACAGAGTAGACATTTTCTTTTATTCTAAAATAAAAATGTATTTCATAAAAAAAACACTTGTCATGTCCTGTTTTTTTTTATTTCCCTCCGTTTTGTGATTGTAATAGAGTGTTCACTGTCCCCAGGCGTGTACGTATCGATTTCTTTTTTTAGAGTATTCTTTCAATTAAAACTTTGATCAAATGGTAGTCAGAGCAAAAAAAAAGCTAATGGGGCTTTTTATAAGGCTTCAATAAATCATGCTAAATGAGACCTTAGACAAGTGATTTGATACACATCTATATTAAATGTTGTAAGTCGATAACCTTCACATGGACGCTTGTCCTTTGAGGTCTGTCTTGGTCAAGCTCATTACCGAGGCAGATAAAATTAATTATTTAGATAGTCAACAAGCGTACTACATTCCACCCTACGGAACATAATATAAAGGATGTTTGCTTTTCGTCTAATTATCTTACAACTGCAGGCTACCAATATATAAAACTATCTACTATATAGAATTCCTCTCCATTTCCTGGTTATATGTCGATACCACTGTACTTTAAAGGAGCTTTGAACTAAATATTCTTAACATGCTAACGTTCATATTGCATATAATCTCGGCAGCAAATTAAAGTAGCCCTCAAGGGCCAATTATTGGGTCATAAGTTACGTGGCTGAAATGTTCTAGAAGCAAACGTATTCATAGCTGGAGTAAATATTTCACATAAATATCCCCAAGTGAGACCACGCCCAATATCTCCCCACGGGCCTAATAATATGGCCACCAGTTACATGGCTAAAGATCCATACTTGGAAAATATAATTTTCAAAAATCTAACCAAAAGTCTGGGGACTTTACCCAAGGCAGATCGCTATAAAGTCTACCAGACCACGCCCTAAAAATGGGGCTAACAAGGGTCAGTATTATCCAGTCGCCGAGTGTCTTACACGAAGCATACTATTCCTATCATAGATGTCAAGTGTATATGTATCTGTGAGCGGGGCGCACATGGATGATTCATTTTTAAATTTTAGTTTAAAGTTTGAAGTTTGTATATTATGTCATGTACCTGTCTGTTTGTTCTGAAATGTATCTGTGTACACATTATTCTTTAAAACAGAAATATTGTAAATAAATCACGCATAATCTGTGCGAAAAACAAAAACATCCACAGTTTACTGTAGACTACCATATTTCTCATATACAGAGGTTGAAAACAAACTCATTTTATTAAATTAATTGGCAATGAAGCGGAATCAAGTGAAGAATAATGGTAAATTTGAAACAGGAGCTGGGCGCTGTTTCTTGAAATTTTAACTTAAGATAAAATCCAAATTTTAGTAGATACTTCAATTTTGATTGGCTAAGCACTAAAATCAATCTAATATTATCCAATCAAATTACATAATTTGGATTTTATCTTAGTTACGATTTCGTGAAACAGGCCCCTGTATATCAATATTGGAGCCCAATGGTTTTTATCAGTTTTACGATACTCTTGCACATCACCATTTGATTTTGAGTGATTTAAAAACCTCTAAATGCCTTAGTAAATCTTGGCAAACAAACCCACCTAATTTACACTGTTCGACGAAATGACATATTAATGGGTTCAACGTCCTACTTTTCTGCGTCCACTAGGTTAATGGAAAACTTCAAAGTGTACATGGGGACTTGGTCCGGAAAATCTCGAGTTACC
Organism: Patella depressa; assembly: GCA_948474765.1. Classification (NCBI taxonomy): domain Eukaryota; kingdom Metazoa; phylum Mollusca; class Gastropoda; family Patellidae; genus Patella; species Patella depressa. The sequence goes on from OX419717.1 coordinate 60,453,894, forward strand.
TACTCACGGAGCCACGGCGTCTCCCTTTTTTCGACCAGAACAGAGCTAATCAATTATGCGTTCAATAAAAGGTGGATAAAATTGAAATGCACTTAAAGAAGAGCTAGGGAAGTAGTAAAGACATGATCCCAGAGAGCTGTCTCTTTAATCCCTAAGACTAAACAAGACTAAACATGTATAATATATGATATGACCATTGAAGGTTTGTCTCTATAGATTAAAGCCACATCGCAATAGAAGGATGTTTTCCATAATCTCTATTGACATCCATTAAAGCAAGGACCATGAATACTAGTGCATCATGAATTTTATAGAAACTGTGATTCCTTTGGTTAGATGCGAAGAAGGCAGCCATTATATATGGAAACTTATCTTCACCAGACAAGATTATAGTTACTTGGAAAAACAAGAGAATATTGTCACTGATATTACTAAATAAACTAATACTAAAGGGAGCAAAATAAAGAAACGCCATTAATCGAAAGTTTTACAGATGATATAACAACTCGTTACGCACCTCGAAATTTAATTTGTTTCAATTCCCAAAGGAACCATGTGTCTTTCATTGAGCTTTTGTTTTTCGTCATCAGAATAATAGCATATAACAAGGATATTATCTCTTAATTATAAAAACTCAAATATTTCATTATTCACGGACTGATGGCACATTAAAGATGGTGATAACGCAATAACCACCACACAGCTAAGAACCGAATATTGTAAAACTATATACGACACCCAAGCTAAATTCCGGGGAATCGTCGAAAATCAATTCGTCTGGTATTCTGAAGATGGGTAAAATATAATTCATTTTACTTGTAATACCAGGGTACAGATATTTGTCAAGGTTTATTGTCTCACTCGCGATTTCAATTCGTTTATTCTTACAAAATTATGTGCTGCCATGGCGATCTTTCGCATCAGTGAGTTCAATAATAATGACATCCAGTATTGTAGTAGACTGCATGTTGAATTAGGTTACACGCTTAAAGGCATTCTAATTCTAATTTTATTGAGTACTGTAGTAACTTATTACATTTATCGAGTACAGTTTGGAAGTCTTGATAAATAAACTAACATCAAAAAACTGACCGAGCGTGTAATGGCGAACTCTGTCAGTGATAAACTCGCGTGGATACCTCATTGTAGCACCATTACGGTGATCTGACAACATAGGATACAACTGATGTTGCTGGATATGTGCAAATCTGGCCGAGATGTTGCCTTTTACGGATTTCTAGTTGACACAGTCCCGTGATGGCAGTGTACGTGGTAGAATCCGAACCTTTGGGCAATGAATCTACTCATGCCCTCTTGAATTAACGCATTACCGTAGGAATTGTTATGACTCTAGCTTTTTAAAAGCCGGTCTTCGTTAGCCCAGGTTAGGAGCAGAACAGTAGGACGTTAAACCAAGTTTCATTTCATTTCTTTTTAAATGCCAAATTTTATATTCCATGTCTGCAGTAGCAAGCAGAAACACACAATTTTCAGATTCCCATTCAGTCGAAAAAAAAGTTATTTGTGTTTAATTAAGAGAATTGATCTGTTGGGAGTTTACTCGACCGTAAAACATCCAGTAATTTGATGTTGTTTACATTCCAAATTACAAGATTAAAGTGTATCTCTCAAATGGTATTTACAATTCATATATCTACAAAAGTTCCACGTTTTATATCTTCTCAGTATAAATTTATATACTTCCATCGTAATTAGCTTTGGAAGTTCTGCATTCATTTTTTTTTTTAAAAAAAAACCCCAACATATTATTATTATGGTGGTAAATCGTCCACAACGCTACGGGAATAAGATGAGTCTGCAAATATTAACACGGCGGATGGTTTATAGTTCGTATTTATCCTTGAAACCAAATACTGTCCATTCAAAACAGAAATTGATTTTCTTGTATTAAACATAATATCTAATATAGGTTTTTTTCTGTACTATCATGTAAATGTGAGAAAGTTATTGTGTTACTAGTTTTAACCTGTTTCATTAACTAGTGAAGCGTTATCGTCTTGGCGCCTTGCTTTAATCATCTTAACTACGGCGGTAAATTGCATTAAGGGGCTAAAGCAATTGCCAGCATTGCTTGCTTTAATTGACCAGAAAGCCACAAGCACACGCTTGTTTTGAAATAATTACCATATTAGTAACGACAGTCAAACAATCTCATTTAAATAAAGCCTGTAGCTAGACCAAACGATAATGGTTTAAAGGGACGATGCTCTACAGAAAATTAATCCTTTATATGGAATACAAATTAAATCTGTATAATTCAAAATATTCTATCTTAGTTTCTAGGATTAGCTGTGTGCGTTTCATTTTCGTGTTTTTGTGAAATTTGATTTAACCAAACCAGCTTGTTTTCGTAGATGCAGTCAGAACAATGTCAAGAGTTCATATCCTCCAAAGGTAGCTATCTATCCGCCATAACAATGCCATTCTCTGCGGAAAGAAATACAAAAAGCTACATCTACGTTAGCATAGCGATAGCTATTATATAATAACTTCCGAATATAGAACAAATTATACAATTGTTAATAGTATTTTTATTTTTGCTAGAACAATGACACTAATGGAAATGGAAGTGGTATGTTAGCTCTTAATAGAACAAAGGGTCGATAATATATGATAACTGTTGCTAGAAGAGATGATAACGATTGAAATTGTATGTTTACTCTCGCTTGAACAACAGATCATAATGGAACTGACATGATTAACCTCGCTAGAAGAACAGATGATAAGGGTGGATATGGCAGGTATGTTCACCCTTGCTAGATGATAAGGATGGAAATGGTTTGTTTACATGTACTCTTGCTAGAACAAATGATCGAAAATATGTTATTACAATTGCTAGAACAGTTGTTAAGGATGGACATTGTTTACTTACCTTTTATAAAATGGTTGATAAGGATGGAAATAGTATGTTTACTCTTGATAAAGATAGGGATGGCATTGTTTACTAAAACGGTTGATAAGGGTGGAAATGATATGTTTACTCTAGCTAACACTATGGTTAAATATGTTAAGTGTATGTGTACTCTAGCTAAAACGATTGATAAGGATAGGAATGATATGTTTACTTCAGCTAGAAGACATGATAAGGGTTGATATCCTAAGTTTACTAGAAGGGGTACCGTTACTTTTGCTAGTTCAGCTGATAATGCTTCTTATTTGAGTTCATACAGCCAACAAGAGGGAATCGTGCGCCTTGGCCGCTGCTCTATATACGTGCGTCAAAACTAACATAAATATAGCAAAAGATATATAGGGTAATAAATAGTTCAAGGGTGATCAGTGTTTTTAACGTAAATTAATTCAATGCATAATACATCAGAGATCAAACAACTTTCAAGTTGATGACTATTAAAAATATTTTTTCCGTTTCATTTCTCTTCAAAGGAAAAGAAGATAGTAGAATTGACACGCGTGCGTTTAAATGACAGTAGACGGTAATTGATGGTGAAGTCAGAGCTATAAATATCCAATACTGGAATACAAAGAATGCTATCCTGCATTTCATTGATTTGGAAAACTGACCGATTTTATAATCTGAGTAAAGTTGGTCTGAATTTGAGCAATTTGATGCTATTATTAGATTTGCACTTAAAGATAGTGTCGAAACAAGAATTTCTTGTATGGATAATTGGGAAATAAATACGCCGCCATTATCTACTCTATTTACGATAAGCTCCGACTTGCATAACCAGGCATGATAGTTTGTTGTCAAAAGAGTTTTTGTTCGGATTTCTCTTCTCAGAGAAATGATCCGCTTGTCAAGCTACAGAAAAGGAATTGCCAAGACGTATTACCGGTTTTAATAAGCTTCTCAAACCGTAGGGAATCCCTACATAATGCGCATAATTCAATTTTTCATGGTGGTAAGCCTAATGGGCTTGCCAGCTCACGAACAGGGTTGAAATATTATATGATCTAGGGTATTGTTAATGTGCTGATCGTTATCCAATAATAACTCAATACGGCATGTCTTGACAGATCTAAATCGTGTTCTATAAGAACTATTGGACGTTGTAAAAGAAACGCCTTAGAAACCCTACACCTTCCGATACTAATATAATCAGACTTCAGAGGTGACATTGATTTTCGCTTTATTATTTTTTATATGACAAGAGAATATTGTATTCATCATAATGTTTTAATAACGTCATTATCACGTCTTTATTATCATAGAAAACTAATCATTTGAATAAGAAAACCAATCAATTATACGCTGAAACACCCTCTTGTTTTTATTTACATAAATGTATAGACTCTATCAATTGGGTTTTCTTTTTAATTAGATAAGCCAAATTGACTTATTTTCCCTTTCAGCACTGTTGGAAATATGTATTCGGCTGTCGGTGGTCTGTATATTAGTCTAGTTGAAGGAGGTAACAATTTCATACCCAGTCATTGTAGGTTATTTAAACATATACTAGATTCCATATATAAACGTATTCCTAAAATTCTTATATAGAGCACTTGAAAACTCGAATTATCAAATCGAAATAACATTTATTACAATATGTAACATTGTTTAGGAGATAAATACTTCCAGTTCCGAATTATCGGGTTATTCTGCCAATATAACCGGTGCTTAAATTAATGAGGGGTAAATAATGGGCCGAATTCAAGAATATTGCAAATATATCGAAGCTTAAAAGGTTATAATTCTGAATAAATATGCATATTTAGACTGATTAATGACGATAAATTATTGTGGTTTGTATAGACATATTGCAACTTTAAACTTTTCACATGTAAAACATTTCTAATAAGTATATATTGTACCGCCAACAAGTTCAAGCAAGATCTGAGAACAGAATTCCCCGATCTTTTAAGTCGTCCTTCCAGGTGGGCTACACAAATCAAACAGGTATACTCTCCGACTTAATTTGGTATGGGACTTTGATGTTGCTTCTTCCACACTTGGAATAAAATGATTATTATGTAGATAATGTTACATTTATCAGGTATGTAAATCCCAGGTTAATCATTCACTTTCATCTTTCCGTCTTCTTCTTTATTCTGTATCAAATCCCCGATCTCTGGTCGTTAACTCGAGTCGTAAAACTTCTGGTACAAGAATCAAAGAAAATCTTGATAAACATACATCATGGCATAAACATGGTAGCATCACTTTAATCAAAACTATGGCACTTTGATTTATTGCTTAATCAACATAACCACAACCGTAAAGAACTAAATCGGGTCACGAGGATCAGATTAACCCCTTATGACCCACACTATAGTAGCGGTTCTATGATTGTCTTAAGTGGGATGCCTAACTATTCAATAGAGGCAGATTTATTCTTATTGGGTGAAGGTGTAGAGTGTACGAACTCACGACCTCCTGCTATAAAACTTTGGAGGGGGCGTTTTGGGGAAATTGGCTTCAGTGGAGGTTATTTACCTAATTTTAACGTTCGTCGATCAATAGAAATGGATTTTTTACGGCTTTTGATCTCTAACCTCTATTTTCGTAGATTTATGGTCATTTTAATCGATGGTTGGGGGCTATCATATTCGAGTGTGTACTTGTAATTATATATGGAAAAAGAGGATTGTTACGGGAGTCGAGTAGCTGTAATTGTAATTCAAGGTTCTTCTTTCACAAGAACTGATGATTGCAAACAATTGCCATGAGACAACATAAAGCGACACGAGTGACGTATTTAAACAAAACTATGAGATATTCCATGGGAAAACACAAGAGAATGTTGTAAATGAACGTTAATTAGATTTTAAAATGGGCGTGTCCGTTTAAAACAACTGGGTTTAAGAGAAGCGCGGGGCAATATATACTGAGTGAAGAAAGCAGCTGGGAAGAACCTTAAAAAAAATTAACGGCTGCTTTTCACACGTCAAGCATATGAGATTGACAATATCGCAATGTTTAGTTGTTTGGATGGGACGAAAGATCGAGTACACAATGGCTTCTACGTGAACAAAAATCATAGGCAGTTACAATGCGATAAAGTGTAGGTAAATCCCGGTGTTCAGGCATTTCATCCCCTGCATGTTGACAGGAAGATAATCCTCATATTTCATTCTTTAAAATGTAACATTTCCTTCATAATCTATACTGTAAACACTAACAGGAAAATACACGTGCTTTATGTAAAGCTTCATATTTCGGGGGTTTTCTGTGAATGTTGAACATATGTTTACCAGAAGAATGTTGAAGTCCATTAACAAACTATCAGTATTTGACATTGCAATGTATTTTTCTTGTTGTATAAATGACATTTTTATATAAAATAACACAACGTTAGGCGGACATGATGTATAGTTGGTACCACGTACATACTTCTGTTTTACTTCTGAGATACTTACATATATAATCGCAACTCTTGACGACGATCAGCTCTCGGGGGTTGCACTTTATTATTTCAACAATTCTTTAGGATATATGAACTTTAGGTGTGTCTATGCCAGAGCTAGCCAAGTGGTGTAACTTGTGCTTTTTTTTTTAAATCACACCCTACCATCAATGTAAGTGGGCATATAGAGGTTTCGAGGTTCTGGAGTCCTCTCTCTATTAAGATTCCTAACCCAACGTTTGTGTTGAGTGGACGTTAAATCTCATTTAGCCCCCCCCCCCCACACCAACAGTTTCGTATATGATATGATATATTATATCGGCCATCACAAGCAGTAAAACTGGACACTGCAGCCATATCGTATACGAACCCTTGAGAAATGGCTGTGTTATTCTTCTTAATAGCAACTGAAGATATTTTTGTGTCTTGGTGGAATATCTAATGTCACTTTAAACCCCAGAGTAAGATCTTCTCACTTTCTTTAATTATACAATGTCTTTGGTAGCGATGGCAAGAGAGGAAACGAAAGCCTCGAGAGGATGAATGAATGGTTTGAAGTGTTCACAACATTTAGCTGTTATTGGCTTTACGCCTGAGTTTTATGTAGTGTTAACGTGTAATGATGGGACTTCTTCGCCTAAACGCAGGCGATTTTATGATTGAAGCATGCCTTCATTTTAAGGTTATCATTTTTATTGATGTAGAAACCAAGCATGCTGAGTCATTATAAGACAGATGCGAATTGAGGGACAAGCTGTAAACACCTCCAGCTCCACTCGTTTATCCATTTTCTTAAATTATTAGAATGCTTCCCTGGTGGCTAAAAGAAATATAGAGCTGCTTTATGATACTGTAGACCACCCGTAAACTCAATTCTCATATGATCACCAATGTCGTGTTTCTCTTTTCTGTTAGAGTTATTGATTGCATTTCAAGAATTTGCAGGATTCTTTATGACTGTTATTGTGTCGACGTCCCAAACAGTCGTTAATTTCATCGTCCTGTGTTTTACAGGCTATATATGCTCCGATGAAATAAGCAGGAATGACTGGCATCGTCTATCGAGTACATAGAATTGTCAATTAACAAACAAAACACAATCGTTAATTTCAGCCTCAAACGTCGGAATTGATTTGTCCTTCAACATCTTATTTTTTTTATATATATTATTGTCGTAATGGCAGGTTCAGTTAATAGTTTCACGTTTGGGTCGATACTGTCGTTTTCTTTAAAATCAACGAGAGTATAGCACATTATAGCCACATCATTAATTGTTTTCTATCAAATATTATTATTGTAGCTTTATAACGCATTTTTGAAAAATCTTCGCTATACGTACCAGGTTAGATCTATTTCGTAAGGTCACCTCCAGATTTGGTCACAGGTCAAGAGATGTAAACAGGGCTAGCGCCAACTCCGACCCTAACCCTAGCCCTAGCCCTAAACCCTACCTTAAACCAATAATCTGGTCATCAATAACGTGCCCTAACCTCATTTACATCTCAGCGACCTTGCCGAAATCTGGAGGTGGCCTTAAGAAATAGATTGATGACCACGCTTTCGTACAATCGCAAACTTCCGGGTGAATGATTTTATTTCTGTGAGGAATTGTAAACGATAGATTACAGCCACTCGTAATTAATTTAGAGATTTATTTTTTTTTTCTGTCGAACTTCTATTTCATTAATTTCAGCGAGCTTCACTAAAATTGATCACAAGAAAGTACCAGTCTTATATTTCTATTAAACTCGAAGCAATACACTTCTGCTAGAATGCCGACTGTTAATACATCTCTCTCTCAGTTACTAATAAGCTACAAGTAATGGAAAGCTACAGAAATAGTCACTAGTAAAGTCAGTATATCGATCAGTTAGTTAATAAGATTAATCAAGATTAGTTTAAAAGAAAGTAAAATGCGGTTAATCATCTTACAGAATCCATAATTGATAGACACTATTCAGATGACCTTTAACTTTAAATATCATAAAAATGGATTTAATTGAAGGCTATGTTTTCACACTTGCGTGGTAATTGTTTTGTGTTAAAAATTCATAATTTTAGTTTTATGTATGTCCTCGGGGGATTCCCGCTGATCATTATACGAATGATAAATGGACTGGATCTTGTACTGAGAAATGTCATCTATTATGGATCTCATCTCGCTAAACATATGGTTATTGTGCCGTTTGCCTTGTTATGCAAAATGATGTTTAAGGAGATGTTGCACATAAATTTTATTGAACATAACTGATTAATATTGTGTGCAAGACTCATATAAATCGTCAGCCTAAAGAACTGTCTGAAACTCTGTGGTGCTTTACGAAATCCCCCAAATGACTATCCCAGACTTTAATAAAAAGAATAATTCCATTGTTTTGTGGTAACATACCGGCTTTAGTGAAGCGTTCTATTGTATCTCAGTCTTTCGGGACTAGGGCAACAACTTTAGATCACGAGGGCTATTATCTACGCAAGTTTCTGGGGTTGTCCGGGGCGAAAAAGGTTTTCTCCGGGTATTCCGGTTTCCTCCCTGCACTTCAAGAGACCTCTCAGATGAATCCAATCTCATGTTATGTTCACCAATAATCAAGCAGTATTAACCGGTATAAACCAGTTGTGATTCTTCCTGGCAGTTCAAGAAATCAAAGACTGATAAATACTCGAGTAAACAGGTAACTAGTCTTATACTGATGAGTGTTAATGAACGAATATGAACTAGTAATTTCTAATTGAAACAACTGTGGAGGAAGAATTATTGTACGTACGCCTACGCATTAGATCTTACTGCTGAAAGCATGATGACTTTAATGACATCTACACGTTGACAAAGACAGCAAAGTACATTGTCCACCTATGATCGATAGATGACCATGGACACAGCTTGACTTATATCGCAGATCGAAATTTTCTCGTAAAGGTCAAGGAGAAACCGCGTTATAGCCTGAACTGGTCAGCGTTATATCATGCTCATTACATATAGGTAGTTTGCTTTTAATTATGTATAATACGTTGACTGACCGACCACTCACCTTGAATTCTATTAGTGTCACTAACGGTCAACGCCCTCTTTATCGACACTAATGAATGTTTGCGAGGAAGTATAACATATAAACCATTTAAAAGAAAGCACTCAAAAAACTATTTTTGTGGTTAGCGGGTTATGTGCGATCTGAACATCCATGAGTTCATTATTATTATTACACTAATTACTATACATATAGAGCCAGACTAGTAATTCTCTCCCCACTGAGGTCGATATGTTAAATCTTTGATATTTAACATGCCAATGATCTTAATCTTTTACATGTCCATCTTGTTGATTGAGAATATCATATTCTCATGTATACTGATAGACCACTTCCGAGCCCCTTATAACAGACATATCCTCATATGTTAAATAATTTTTTGAAGAAAATTATGAATGTTCAAACATGAAATGTTTTCAGGTAAGGTAATACCTGATTTTCGTAACGCTATCTCAGCAACCGTATCAAGTTTAAGATTATCGCAGTTTTCTTCTTCTGCTGAATAACACAACGAACGCACCTCATGATTAATTGGAATAGACAGAAAAAAAGCCATTTATATACCAAATAATATTCCACTTTATGAACTTAGAACATTTATACACAACCAGGTCAATTATATATAATCATGTTCCTGGTTTATAGCTTAACAGATATTGTACACAAATGTATTTTTATAATGTAGATGATTAGATGAATATAAAGAAAAATATGTAGATTAGCTACCATCATGGTCTCGATGTTTGGGGCTAGAAATAATTTATCGGTCAACACGTCCACTGATGATAGTTATTAAGATAGATAATGGATGCAGATGACCACGTGAAATCAAAAAGTAATTTCACTTCGACATTAATAATCTTTGGAGCAATATACTTTTTGGTAAGTTACGATGTGTGAGGTCTGAAATAGTCTATATCTGACTTTTGAAGAATCTAAATCGACTCTCTATATTATTCGAGAAACTCATTAAAAGAAAAACAATTCTGTCAACATACATCTTGACCATATTCCTAGTACTTGATTAAATGAAGGGCAGCTAGTTGGAAATTGGAATCCATTATAAATACTGATATCGGGATTTTGTATTTGTTAGGAAATTGTACCAGATACTCAATACTAGCATACTAATACTGGTCATCAAACGCCCTTCTATTCAATCATGGAACGCTTTAGTAATATTAATTTCCAGTTTTCGAGAATTTAGAAATACTTCCGTTGTATTAGTGAGTATTTTATTTAGTTTCCGTTGGTTTCCCTAAGAGCAATGGCTTGTCCATAATTGCTTCATTAATATTGAAGCAAACTAAAGACAACACCTTGGAATTGCAAGAGTTTATCTAGTCCATGGTATGGCGTGTGTTGGGGGAATATCGTCCCGTGTAGCGTGATGTTATTACTCTGTTGTTTGACAAGGTTAGTGGTAATTGACCTGGGTAATGGTGTCGTTGATACTTGATCAATCAGCTTGGTCATTTAATGTTCAGCGTATCACGTGCGCTCACTTCCGGTTTAAGAGAAACCGTGAAACTTTGCCCATTTTGATCGATAGTTTTTAAGATCTTTGTTAGTACAAGGATATTGGTTCATGTATTGTTTTCGGTAGTTTTTAACCAACCAGCATCACGTTTACACGAGAGACGCACACGTGTATTTTCTTCCGGTTAGCTAGGAAGCAAGAAAATACTTCCATTTTGATTAATTGGTTCACGTTAAGCTGACGTCGTCTAGTTAAGACCATTGTTAGATCCCAACCGTGGTTAATGCGACGAATACTAATAATTATCGTCTTGTTCCACCGTGTATAGTTAGTTCGTTTCAACTTAGCCCCGGGCAAAGTCTTGGTGCGTCTTTGTCATTGTCTCATAAACTGTTCTGTCCTTGAATCTGTTGCCTCCAGGATATTCTGCAATGGCAGCGTAGGTCTAATGTCTGTGAAAGTCATCCCACCAATAATCTTCCTGTCAGGAAAAGGTTATACTAGTCTTTCCACTCAAGCAATCATAGTTTTGCTTTGGGGTATCCTTGGATTTTTGTTGTTTTTTATACTTTTTTTATTGCGTGGTTGGGTTTTGGCGTTTGTGCGTGTGTGTCATTGTCGTTATTTTGAATATGCATTTGTTTTAAAAAAAAGAATGATTGACCCATTTATAAATAAACAGTTATTAGTAGACTATTAAACTATCAGGAACTCCAAAATATTGTTGTCAGTCATTGATGTACACAGTTTTCGTTATTTTAATTTCTAAACTACGGGTTGAGAATGGTATTCTAAACCCCGAGATGCAAACTCCATGACAGTGAATCCAACCACCGGAGATATTTATAGATTCTCCCATCTGTATAAGATTAAAGATGTATTATGCAAGATTTAGACAATGAGCTGGTCAGTTTTACAATAGAAAATAACAATGACTATACTAATAGGTTCTGTCAACATTTTAACTGTATTAACGTGTAACGAAGATATGGCAGGAATTGCGGTGACTAAGTGGGTAAGACCCTGACTCGATAGCCTGGCGGTCGGATGTCCGATCCCCGCATTGGCCGAGATGGAGGGCCTGGTAAGGACAGCTATCTAGTCGTGCGGATAGGACGAATAACTGAGTTCCCATGTACACATTGGCGTGAACGTAAAAGTCTCCTTTGACAGTTGGAATTCGACATAAGTGTAGTCCGTAGTGCCGCTGTCCGGGAAACATTTCCCTCAAAGCACACAGTATGGTGTAAGCCCGTCTTCATCAGCCCAGGTCGGAGCAGAAGAGTAGGAAGTTGAACCACATTTCATTTCATTTCTGCAGACATTGTTTAATCCATTCCATATACCCGCTACACGATGGTCTAAAGAGTTGTTTATGGGCTAGCCTTGTGAATAAATGATTAAATAGTAAATTATATACAATTTGGACTCAAACAAAAGATCTGCAATAGGACGATTTAACTCATGCATAATGCATCTTTAAGTTTAGAGGTTGAATAAATGACCTAATTATATCATCGATGGAATATATATTAATAAGCTGCCAGAATTTAGATCATATTTCAGCTGGTAGATTGTTGTTGATCAGATATTAAAATACCAACTGACATATCGTTTAGATTCACCCGTGATTATAGAAGTTAGAAAAACAAACGGTTATATTATAATATAGGTTATCGCTTTATTAGACATTTCTATACTGACTTTCCTACAGATGAATGTGATACCGACTCAACTTACCATCAACCCTAATTATAAATACCATCTTTATTTTCCACGCCATCAGCTAACAAAAATATTGTAGAGTTTGTTATTTGTGTACTTCGTGCTATCTAATAAAGTTATCATAACAATGGCGTTATCATTGTTATTGTAAGTATGTGGTTAATTTACACATCGTAAATATCTAGTGTTGAGGGGCCCTTTTTATCCCATATCTTGGCACACTGGAAAAACATAAATGTAATTTGACTCCAGAAAACACCACGGAAACGTTTCTGAAATCTGAAGATGGAGAGCCCTCTAGCAAATTTTGTTTTATTATAAGGAATTTTTCCTCACTGCCTGTGGACCAGGCGGTCTGGCGATAGAATTACAGTCAAGTCGAGATAAGTGTGTCTTTTTCGGTAGGGGTTCCACTAACTATTGATATCCATGTGCTTGAGATTTATCACCAAATAACACATTCTACACTCGATATCGCTTGTGTGATAACTTTCATATTCTACTGAGCGATATCTTCTATATGTCACTTTAAATAATATAAGATTTATACTAAACAATTAAGAATAATATTCATTTTATGCGTGTTAGAAAGGGGTTTGCCTGATAAATAAAAAATCCCGGCTTCGTTTCGACGTAAAATAGACCCTTCTTGAGAGTTTGAATTCAATATAAGAGCTGGCCTTAGCGCCACTGTCCGGGCAAAGGTATCCTCAGAGCATACTGCATGACATGTCTTCGTTAATGGTAATGGAGTAGAAAGAACGTTAAACCCCATTTTATTTCTGGTACCAGGAATCATTTTTACTGTATAATTGCGTGGGTTTAGATCTTATAACATTCAACAAGTCAATCTATAATATATTATTTCACTCAACTTCCTGGTACGATGTTGACTACATGATTACTATATTTATTTCTATATCTTCATCGTTTGGGGCCACGGTGGTCAAGTGAGTGAGAAGTTGGCCCGCTAACCTGGAGGTCTCGTGTTCGATTCCGGTATTGTCAGCAAAGTCACATGGATTTTCCGGAGTTCCCCCCACCCGGCCGTCCCCTGTCAGTGATGCTGGTTTGAAGGAAAAACCGAGGTCCCGTATACACATTGGAGTGCACGTAAAAGATCCCTCACAGTAGAGCTTTAAACGCTATTTCATTCCTGTTATCGTTTGAAAGTGCTTGTGTTGGTTTCTCGCCACATGGCCTAAACTCAAACATGCACCATCGTCAATGCTTTGTAAATGTTTCAAACTTGTCAAGTTTTACCCAGCTCCGTTCACAAAGGACCGAGGAACAAGAATGCAAATGAGCTATCAACACGAGAAGAAGCAATAAAAAAAGAAACGTAAATATTTGATCGTTTGAATGATGTTGTCAAAGGAATGCCAAGAATTGCGTACTATTTCATTTAAGATCATGCATAATGTATCACTATACTGAATATAAAATTCTATTATTAGCAATTCATGGAGGCGGGTGTCGTGAGTGTAATAGCTTATGCTGCTTTACGTATATTTGGTGGGGGTTCACGTGGCTAGCAGGTGTGTTTTGTATTGACATATCTTTAGAATTTAACATCATTAAAATTTAACAAATTGGCTAAATGAATTAAAGAATTCATATTGCTATTTTGGCACATAATTAAATTTTATCTCTCAGTCTAGAGGGATGCTCAGCGACGAATTAAGCTAAGTGGCGTTATACAAGTTTTCAAATCGCTTAATTCCGATTTTCTATTAAAATCCATACGTTTTATTTCTTCAACATGTGAAAGACATCCAATCTGTAGGTAGAACAAAAATGAACAGCAGGAGGTATACAGGAACTAAGAAGATTTCGTCAATATTTAAATACCCTTAAATACGTCTACTAGTAAAATGAATTACAGCTTAAGTGAAAGCAGCTTGCTATGTAATCATTATCAATTTTCTTTAGAATCTGGATATTCTCAGTAACAAAACATGCCAAGTAGTCGGTAGCACGCATATTTAAAAATAGCTGTTATAATTCCATCTTCTTTGAAAAATAATATTCCAGATTAATCGTTATTCTATATACATGTATATTTCTATTTCACTGAAGATGAATAAGAATTCTCAAGATATTTGTTTACTAGAAGAAAACCCAAGCTGTATAATAACCCAGTTTATTTTACGAATCTATTGACAAGCCTAAAATAGAAAACCAGAATAACAAAATAAGTTGTATTCTATAGTTAGTAGATTACTCTATTCGGGCCTGAATACTGGAATGTTTATTTTTAAATTTGGAAAATGCACAACATTCCAAGCCTTACGACATGATCTTTCTCAAATTCCATTCCCGTAGTTTGGGTTTGCCCGATTTATAACCCCTCATACACGTGCACTGCAGTACAACATTACGTTGATCCATATTATGTTAAGAGTTTTAGTCTGCATGCAGTTATGACTCAAGTATATTAAGTGACCTACATCCACGTTGTATATAATTAATGTTTGTAACACTTACTATGTACATAAGTAAATATATGTACGTAGTGTTTATCGTGCTGGTGTACGAAGTCACTCCATTTAAACTGTAATTATTAACAAAATAGGTCGATGTAAAAATAGATTAAAATGTGATGAAAATACTAAGAGTTTTTTTCTTTATAATATAGATGCGTGTCAGATTCGCATATGCATATAAATGATAGAGGTTATTTTAGACATACTTTGGCGATATATTATGCAAATTGTTTTGTAATGATACTGTATTTTGACATATCTATTTTGTTAGCTTTGTTTTAAAGATTAAGAACCATGCCAAGGCATTTGACTGAGATAATTCGTATGTATGAGCGTACTGTGAACCAGGAACCGTGCATCTTGGAATTGTGGCGTCATCATGTAAAAATCTAAGAAGCCTTTAGAACAATGCGCGATAGCCCTAGGAACATGCAATTCGATCGTACTTGAATTGGCGCAGAGAGTGTCGCCCCGAAAGAAAAAGAAAAATTGCAACGAAGTAAGTAGCGATTGTGGCCAAATTCCTGGTCCAATGCAACCACCAATTATTTGTACAATTGCAATAGAAATAAATTAGTAATAAAGACCATTCCAATTTTTATCATCAAATGTAAATTCTTCTCTAAAAGCTTGGTACATACATGTTTTATAAGAATATGGAATTGAGATGCTGTAGAATTTATAAGTAGAATCCCAGTAGATGATGTATCTTCTTCTTAACACAACAATTCGTTATTCATTTCTACTTCCTCCAATAACTTAAAGGGACTATCCCGATAAGAACAGAGTCTCAAAAATTAAAATCCGGGTATTTATGAAATTTATGAACCAAAATATAGCGGCATGGTGTATTTACCTTGCCTTAAAATTTCAGCTCAAAATATTGTGTCGTTTGGCCGTGGACGTCAACACAGCTTATCCGGACACGTAACTCTTTTAAGATTTCGGGTTAATTTTTCAATGGTTGACCTGATAATCGATTCCCATTTCTTGAGAGGTCTATACAATAAATGACCCAAAGGTAAATTTCACCTACATATTGATTTTATAGGAAAAAGTCTGGTTTTATCCAGATACTATATAATACAACGGTTTCCATTTCCAGATGAAGACTGTCAGGTTTAAGTTGTTTACAAGCATATCACAAATATCGGGTTAGTTGGTCTGCCTTAGGTAATGGGGTTTAAGTTATTTTAACACAAAATTAAGCAGTTTTATTTCCCAAAAAGTTATCTGAATTGGCCCTTTAAAATGGCAAACTCACAACACATAAAACCTTGGTTTTAATTCTTACAATAATTATAGGTTGTCATGCAAAGAGACATACGCCCACAGTCGCCGATAATCATAATACTCAAAAACTGTTGGTACCATGTATGTCTATGTCAACTGGATGATAACCTTAGTCTCTAGGGTGTTCACAAGTTTTTTTTTATATATTGATCAAGGGTCATGAATCCACGCCGTTAATTGTTAATGTGGAAATTGTATTGTTGTAAATTGTAATGGCCCTATAGAACAGGCAAGCACAAATGTGTTGACCGAAATGTGTTGATATTGGAGTGAATTAAAGGGAAGGGTGGGGGTGTTTGTAATAAATTTCTACGGATTGAGAAGCAATTTCAGACAGTTTGATTTTCTCGCTTTTGTGAATATGGGCGTTATATAGAGCCCAGGCACAATACTTAGCCCCAGCATATCTTTGACAGTGCCTGTAGTAAACATTTAAACTTCATCATAACCTTAAAACAATTTTAAGTCAATTTAAAGTGCCAAATGATTGTGAAGGTATTATTAACTGGGCTATACAGCTTGTCCCAATAGGTTGGGCAACATCAATGCATTTTGAGTTTTTTTCTCTGGCTTTTTTGTGTGTATTGTTGTTAGTACATGTGGCTCTAATGATAAAAAGATATCGTCCCGTAGACTACGTTCGCGTAGCTGATCAAGTAATGTTTATTTTGACATCGGGATTAATTTTGGCATGATTTCTATGGCATTGAATGTGTTTTGCCATTTTGAATTGTCTATTAAACACTAAACCTGTACAATTTCGAAGAAGTGATTGATATAAAGAAGAATCTAAAAGTTTGAATTTCCCTTTTAGTTGCCAATTATTTCAAGTATTAAAAAAATCGGCCAAACACATACGGGTAATCTAATCAGAACAACCGGTATGATTATCCAATTAAATGACTGCTTTAATAGGACGAAATTGGTGAGCAGGGACTGTTGCAAACATAACTTACTGGTAGGCTTATCATTTTAGCAAAGTACTCGCCAGGGGGCACATCGATTTTCGGTTCATCAGCGTAGTAAACGTAGGGTCAAGGCTAACGACAGATTTTTAATATTAAATAGGTTATTTTTTTCACCGAGTATTTATCACACGCGAGAGAAAGGTCGGTGTGACAATAAATTATGAGAATCTTTGTTGTTTTGTGTTAACGAGTACGGTAGTGCAGTCTTACAATGAATCGTGCAGTATTCCAGTTGTAACCTTGTAAATGTAACGTCATACGTTGATAAAGCTAGTGGGGAAATGAAATGGGGTTTAACGTCCTACTGTTCTGCTCCGAATTGGGCTCCGAACACCCGACCTCCGGGCTAGCGAGCCAGCGTATTACCCACTTAGCCACCGTGACCACCTATTTTTAGTGGATTTTAGTAGGATGATTGGATATATTATTATTATAATTGTACGTTTAAGAACTTATTTTTGAAGTTTTTTTTTTAATATACTCTATCTATACTTTTCTTAGCATCCTCCAATTTTCTAACCATGCAAAACTGGTAATGATATGTATATATTTCAACAGCTGACTTCCATGCAGCCCTCCTTCACCCCACGTGTGGTAATTACACAAAATAGCAAATTTGACCTAAAATGTAATAAACATAAAGGGTTAGCACATGTGAGAATGCAGCCGGTTCGGTTATAAATATAGCTTCCATGGGAATATAGTACTAATATACCTACCTACCCACACAAACACACATCAACTATATATATATGTATATATATAGAAATAGAAACTTTATTGCATAAAAAACCTTACAAGGTTATGTGCATATACAGAGGAAATTAATAAAATATAAATGAGACAACGAAGGATACATATTACATACATGTACATAATTATATGAACATAAATACTTTACAGAGACATGAACGAATTGTATATAAAAGCTCCTAAACATTTATATATATATATACACTATCCTACTACATCAATATAAAAATACTTATACCATATTTATCTTTTATATCAACTGTTATTGGGTACAGAATTAACTTGCGGAGAAAATTAGCTCTCGAAACGTCATAGTTCGATTGAGTACACTTCATTTTCCAGAAATCTCATCAATGAGCGTTCGTGTACCATGTAGATCTATACATGAATAATACATAGCAAATTATATTATATGATGTTATTAGGTACACTATTTGTTGAGAAATCACGTATATGAACTCAATTATTGAAACATATACGACATTATATGGACCCATTCTTGCCCATAACAGCTGGGTCATTACTACAAACAACTCCTTTTGGGACAAAAAGCACTATACAATTACATGTTATGTTTTGTTTTGTGTTTAGCAAATTTACGGATGTCTTTTTGTCTTTCACCCTAGTCATCGGAATCAATTATTTAATTAACTCTAGGGTTTTCTAGCAAAGGTGTGTGGGTGGAGGTGTCGATTGGTGCGCTTTAGATCATAAGGAATGTTATTGAGTCAAGTGGCATGGTTTGGATATCCAAGATTGTGACAGGGAGTAGGGTCACCTTCCCATTCTTATGGGGTTTCTCCCTTTTCCCCACTCTGCTAAAGTAACATTGCAGTGGTGCCACTGGTTAGTCCGGAAATGACCTAGTAGGCCTATATGTCGAGTGGACGTACCCCCCACTCTCTCTCTCTCTCTCTCTTATAGAAAATGTAATCTAATTATGAAAAACAGGCGACATTTACCCAACGGGAATGATGTTGATTTGCAACTAATGCTGTCGTATAATCGACTATCCTGATTGCTAGTTTATTGTTGTTTTAACAAATAAAACCTGGGGTACAAATAATTTATAAGACAAAAAGCGTGCGCGAAGAAGAAAACAACATTTATACATCATATAAACATGGTGGTTTTTTTTTTACGTTTTATTGCCTTGTATCTTGAAACAGTGATAAATCACGACAGGCAGTGCTGGCTGTTAAATTTTAACATGTTTAACGGGTAATAATATGTTTAACCCTTAGTGAATTCTGGATGGTTTAAAGCAGTTGATATTGCATGTTTCAAGTAGCAACGCGGAATTTCAAAAATCTTAATTTTTATATAGAGCCACCAACCAGTCGAAATATGCAACAAGATTTTTTTTTTCAAATTTGTTATATATGCTAAAGGGGTCTCTTTAAACTAATTCAACAACAATTGTTGGATTTTGTGTTTCTGATTACATTATTTAGCTTTGAATGTCTCATTTTTGATTTCGATCCCATTACTAATTTTCCAGTTTCGAATTGAACCGTGGAAATAGTAGGACGTTAAACACCATTTCATTTCAAACCGTGAAATGCTGAAAACAAAATGAATTCTGATGTATTTCAAGATTCGTGATTGCAAAAAAAAATCACACATTAGATTTACATGGCTGAAATCAAGCTATCACACTATAATATGTTTAATGGGTTCAAAGAGACCGTACTTTTCCATTAACTATTTTGTGAATGCTGTTAGTGACTGTGCTGCCTTCTCCTGTAGACCTATTGGTTGGCTAATTATTTGTGTTTTTCACAAATTGACGTTAACATTATTATTGCTTTCCTCCCTCTATATTTTTTTAATGTTAATAGATTTTTGAAATATCAAAGTATGCACCACACGTGTCGAACAATTTTAGGGAAATGGTGAATTAAAATCATGTTATTACAGTTAAAAATAGACTAGTTTCCCTTTAATATACATATGGGCGTTTGGTTATGTAGGAATTTGTGGTTTACACGTAGCAAATACCATAGTAGTGTAATTCTAACCTAATACTTACACGTGTATATATACAAAAATATATACAGTTATTATTGGTTAACAGGTGCTATAATAAAATTGTTTACACATGACTTTGGTCAGTGAGAATATTAGGTAGGTAGTATTCTTGAGATTGACCGAGATAACATCCAATGAAATGATTCGTTACTAACTTCTTGGTCACTTTAGTTGACCTTGATTCTCCTACAATCGATTTATAGATTGGTTCGTCTGTTCATTCATTACATTGCCTGATGGAAATCATCTCCTATTTACATGATAGAATCCGTATTCATTACGAAAGCTAAAAATATACACGTAGAATCTATGGTAAAGGTCTCTGAGTTTTCAACGTCAATAATTTATATGGTGTGGTGTAAATGCTATAATAATAGGTAGGCCTGGTGTATCATGCATGGCTTAATCAGATTGAATAAGTAAGTGTAACCGTAGGCCTATTGTCCAACTCTTCCACTCTTCAAGTCTAACGTATGGCCATTTCAATTTGAAGCTGAATTTACACCACGTTTTTATAGTGTATTAGACAAAGAAAGTGATAATAATTAGATAGATAGATCTCTTACATACAAACTAGCCCATTCTCGTTATTTTTTTTTTTTTTAAAGTGTTTCAATAGCAAGTCTTTACATTATTAAAACAGAACAAGTTATATTTGACTTTCGAGATGCTTGAACGATCAAACTTGTAATGTATGAGGCTACAACTTGATATCTTTAACTTTAGGAGCTAATAATAGAAATGTATTTTTTAAAAATTCCATACGCCTAAAACCTACCGCTAATATATAGGCCTATACCCCACCCACCACCACCCAAAAAGCACGTATATGTTATCTTTTTCCCTTTCTTTATTGAGGATTGATCAAATCAGGAATATAAATCTAAGTTGAATTGAAGTCAACACAGACCTAATCACCGTTTTCGAACTGATTAGCAGTGGATATTCGCTAGAAATAGACCGCTACAATCACTGATTGGCCTAAAGGATGACGTCCGATGCGATTTAATGAGCCAAACATATTAACTTTTTTCCTCCGACAAATTAAATTCTAAAACTGTTTTTATGTATTAGAAAATTAAATAAAAACGTGTGAAGTATTTGTAGGTAAAAATTATTACCTATTTAGTGTAAATGGTTAATACAATGAGTAAACGGCAGCATTCTGCCGGATTCAGTAACGTCTTATGACGTTATGTAAACCCTGCTCGCGCCATTGAGTATTGAGTCCATAGAAATATTTCTATGATTGAGTCAATGATCGACGTTGCGTAATGTGACGTCACGTTGTGTAAGCAGTCATCTTTAATAATAATAATAACTTTCTTTTACAGAGATATTAAAATACTTTCGTAATTCTCTATGAAACAGATTACATCGTTTTCTCCATTATAATTTATAGATGGACTTTAAAGAAAAATGTGAGGTGAGAACGCGAGTAAAGGTAGGTAACTCTTGTTTGTAGCCACATAAATTCGTGAATAGAAAACGTCTGGATAATCCCATGTGCAATTGATAGACGGAAGTAAACATTGGCTGATGTTGAAGAAACATGAAAAACTATCTGTATGGTATGTTTTTAGAAGCGTTTTGTGGGTTTAAACACTGGTATCTATTTTATTAACTTATGAATTTCTCGTTTTATTTGCCCGAACTGTTAACCATGGACCGAGTATGGAGACAATTTGTCATTGACATTATGTGTGACATCATCTTGTTGACTGGTTTTGTTAGTGATACGCCATACGATGAACAAATTATAACAATGTTTCTGCGTTAGTGTAGTGTTAGTTTTTAGTGATTACGTTCGAAACACGATTTAAGTATCACAGACAACGAACGATCAAGTCACGGGGGTAAACAAAATTAAACATTGAGCGTTTTGAGTCTTAAAAGACTTACGCGTTGGCACTAACTAATTACAGTCACACAGTGTGCTGACGGGTTGGCTATGAGTATGACTTTGACATATGGCCAGAACAGACACTATTAGTTCTTAAAAGATCCCTTGGCAGTTGGAATTCGATATAAGAGTAGGCTGTAGCACCCAGGTTAGGGGGTGGGATGGCCTAGTGGTCTAGAGTGCCGCGCTTCGACCTCTAGCTGGCCGGTCACCTCTGGCTTGCGGCTGTGGTTTCTATCCCTACTAGTGTGAGCGTATGTGGCCTTTTCAACCTCGTGGGTTTATTCGGGGCACTCCGGCTTCCTCCCACTGCTAAAGACCCCTATGCGCAAGCGAATTATTGAAATAAAATTAAACCATGTTAGTCCCAAAATGACCTAGTTTGTGTCGAGTGGACGTTAATCCCCAGTTCTCTCTCTCTCTCTCCCAGGTTAGGTGCAAAAGAGTAGGACGTTAAACCCCATTTCATTTCATTTCAGATGATTCAGGTCGACTCATGTACAGTTAAGTAGTGTTATGACAATGTCTGTGTAACTGCATGTCATTGGAAATTTATGAAAACAATATGATGTATAGACCAGGCTAATAATACTATAGTTAATTACTGAAACATGTCACTAAACAGGTGACTCAGAGAAAACCCACAAGGTTGGAGTAGGCCTACAGGCCACCCTACTCCTTGTCAAGCAGAGAATTGAAAGCGCATCACTTGACTCAATCAATGACAGATCTTGTGATTTTCCAGCGCATATGTTCAACCTCCAGACCATCCCTGATACTTGAAATACTTAAAAGCTACCCAATGACAGACTTAGTAATTTCAGGCACACTTGTTAAACCTCTAGGACAATCCTTCCCACCCCCACGCGATGCTAGAAATACTTTGAAGCTGGCTTTCGTCCTCAGTACATGTACATGCAGACATTACTTTATTAAACTACAAGGACATCTTACTACCTAGTCTTGTACCATAGGATGTAACCTAATCTCCACAGGCCTGGATCCAAGATTTTGTCGAGGGATGGGGGCATACATTGGAGCAAAGGGTAATATGTTACAACCTTGGATTGTTTGGGTGGAGACTATGTGACAATCATCAATTAAAGAGCAGATATGTGAACTACAACAGCAACAAAGCAAACGAAAAAGAAAATCAATTATGTCACTGGGGCTGAGGGGGGTGGGGGACATGGCCCCCTGCCCCCACTCCCCCTGGATCCGCACCTGCTGCACTTTCCTGTTTAAACGGAAGCCATTTTCTTGGGTTAATGTACTGACAACATAGAAATTATTTATTAATTAATGTATAAAGTTTTATCTTTCAGATACATAAGAAGTGACAACCAAAAACAAATCCAACGAAGATGGCACGTCCATGGAAAATATCTCGTAAAACAGCAGAAATGGGAGTTGGCATTATTCTGCGAACGCCTGCTTTGTTCATTCTAGAAGTCTGGTATAAAACTGATCCATTAAAAACATTTGAAGTTACAAGTGATACAGAAATAATAGTACCTGTTATATATCATTTAGGTATGGTAGACTCCAATATAATGTATTCTTACCTTCATTGGGGCGTTATCACTATACCACATTTTTAACAATCAAGGACAAGTTCTGCATGGTTTACATAAAAGTGTAAATAGTCGATCCAATGCCCGATTTAGATGAAGAGGCCCTGGACTATTCTTCTGACTTATGACACTCCTACCAAATCCCCTACTGGCAATATGACAGTGTGGAGTAAAGTCTGGGATGTTTATGACTCTCAAAAACATTAAACTCCAAGGCCGAGGGCCTCCTGGATCTTGAGTGCCTAGGCTTCCGCCTACCAAGCACTGAGTCAATTAAATTAGACCCGACCCCAAAATGCATACTCCACGCAGCGTTTCGTTTGATTAGAGGTAATCCCACTACACACTGCTATTATGAGTGGATATTGTTGTTTTAGATTTTGATTGGTCAGTAGTCGTCTACCAACCAATCAATAGCTGCCCTACAAAAGCTTTACATTTCAAACGAGTGCCAATATTGGACCATATATGTTTACATAACGTTACGTCATGGCTCACGATTTTATTAATTGCGTGACAAACAAGGCTTTCAAGTCGAATGAAATGTAAACAATACTGTTAGGAAATGAACATACTTTCACCGTTTTTAATACCTTAAATCACTGTCCAAAGTTTTAGGGAAGACCCAGATTAAACGAAGGACTATCATGTTGCTGTACGTAAGTGGTAGCTTTCATTGAACGGAAAGAATAGACACATTCCCGCATAAGTTCAAGAAACAGACGCTATTCCAGCAATGGCCAGAGAAGGATTTCTCGTGCCATTGCTTCAGGAATATGCCAAAATGATGCTCAGAAAACACTTTCCCATAGCATTTGGAATTTTTTGGTGAGTAGATGACAATCATTTGCTGCCCTGATAAATTTGTCTGAACTTTGCATGACAATAGCAATTGATACCAGTATCAATTACCATTTAATGGCTGTCTCAAAATAAGCCAAATTTTTGTATTAATAAAGACAACCATTTAACTTTTTATGATCCCGTCCCTACCTTTATTACAGAACTAAGAATGTGTGTCATTTATTTATTAGCTGTGTTTATAAATTTGATATTCTTTTATTTTCAGTGTTTGTTCTTGCTATAGCTATAGCCACTCTGCCATTAAAACAGTTAGTGACGTTTTATATGTATCTAGTAAGTTGTATCATGTTACTAGGCTCGTATCTTCTCTCTTCATTATTTGTTGAAAATGAAAGCCAAGAAGAGGAAGCCTTGAGTCTGACAACTTTATTCGAGAACAGACAGACTCTAGAAAGAATGGTACTACATCTGTTAGCTCAGTGCTTTATTTCAGCATTAATTGCTTATCTTGTAGACATGAATAACTGGGCTAAATTTCTTTTGCTCATCTTTACGACACCCGTATTTGCTCGTTTGACCGGTTTCCCAACAGATTTACTCTATGTCGTACATAACTTTGCCTCCGTGTTTACTTCTTTGATGGTTTTATTTTATTTATTCAACAACTTGGGAAACATTATAGACATCTGTAAAGATGGCATCAATCAAGTATATTTTGCTGTGAAAACATTTGGGCCTATTCCTGTGGCCGTGACATTTTGGCACTCGGTGGCCCTACCAATTCAGTTGTTGTTGTTCTGGACATTAATGTTTGCTAGTCAGTTATATACATATTTTACTGCAGATAAAGGACGCTTCTATGATGATGGGTGGCTTGTATTAATATTAGCTGGACTCGGAGAATGTTGTGCCACTCCCGTCAGTTTGTTTGCATTTTGTGTGACCATATCATATACCTCGTACGGCATATTGACTCTAACGAAATTTTATTTACAAGGATGGGAAGCACACCCTCTGGAAAACGATGCCGCACGAGGTTGGACGGAAGGGTTTACAATGTTGTTGATTGCTGTACAGACGGATCTGTTAGATTTAACACCGATGCAGAGAGCTTTTTTGATGAGTATTTTACTTTTTATTGTGTTATCTTCCCTGATTCAGTCAATGTACGAGATAGCTGATCCAGTTCTTTTATCATTAAGTGCCTCCCATAATCCACGATATTTCAGACACATCCGCGCCGTAGCATTGTGTACATTTTTGTGGATATTTCCACTGTTTATGAGTTATATGATTTGTCAGTATTTTGATTTAGACTTTTGGTTAATGGTAATTATATCCAGTTGTTTGTTAACTTCCGTTCAAGTCATAGGATCTCTGGTTGTCTATTCGTTGTTCATATACGACTCGTTACGCAGCGAACCGTGGGAATCACTAGATGATGTCATTTATTGGGCACGCTCTTGTACACGTGTTTTGGAATTCCTTGTAGCAGTGTTTGTAGTGTGCTATGGTTTAAAAGAATCGTTGCTGGGGGAGTGGAGTTGGGTAAATTCTTCAATTCTCTTAATTCATTGTTATTTCAACGTTTGGCAGAGACTCCAAAGTGGATGGAAAAGTTTCCTTTTGCGGTGGGAGGCCGTGAAAAAAGTGGAATCATTACCGCTAGCCACCCAAGAACAACTGGAGCTATTCAATGACGTGTGTTCTATATGTTTCCAAGAAATGAAATCAGCTAGAATAACATATTGTAAGCATTATTTCCATGGTGTGTGTTTGAGAAAATGGTTGTATGTAAAAGAATCCTGCCCTATGTGTCATCAGCATATTACTGGACCAACACCGACTACAGATACAAATCCACATCAACAAGACCCAAACGACAATGTACAAAATAATGATATTGATGACGGTGATGGTCTAAATCAAGGCCTCCAGCTAATAAATGACAGCGAATCCGATGAATCAAACTCGGACAGTGACATCTAATTTATTAAAGATAAGCAGAACGGAAAGGAAAGCACCTCCATTGTAAAAAGGAGAGGCAGAACTTGGATGTCTTTTAGCACCTAACATTTGAATATAAAATAACCGGAAGTGCAGTGTTATCATTCTGGATAGTGAACATAGTATACATAAATAATAACAATTACTGATTTATTAACCTGGAGCATTTTGACGATGTTACTCTCTGAAAATACCATGGTCGAAACATGGTGTTTTTATAAACCAATGAGTGTTGTTCCATCGATATGTTTCAGTCTGTACATTCTCTTCTACAGATATATGTTAAAAAAACTGGGCTTACTTGTGTGGCATTTTTCTGCTGGTGATTAAATCATACAAACGAAAACGGACAAAAGGTCTAAGAATGGCATGACATCTTTGACTTTAAATTACTACATAAAAAATTAAACTAAGATACTCAGTGAATATTATTGCATACTAAGATACTCAGTGAATTTTATTGCATGTTGAGGGGCCCCAGCCTATTCCACATATGAAATACATACTAACAATCAAAAACACACAAACAATATCGTTTTGTCTGGGTACATATTCAAACTGGAATAAATAACCAACTATATTGTGGAAGGCTGGGGGCTGTTTCACTAAATTTTATCAAAGAAAAAATCTAATTTTAGTAATTTGATTGGATAATATTTGAAAGATTTTAGTGCTTAGCCAATCAAAATTGAAGTATCTACTAAAATTTGGATTTTATCTTAAGTTAAGATTTCCAGAAACAGGAACTAGATTTCGTTTATATGCCCTTTATTGGCAGTCAATACCGATAATTGATTGGTGATTGCTTGTTAATCTTTCGTGGCTTCACACCCATTGAGTTTTAATCTCGGTAATTGCTTGCTTCACACCCATCGATTGAAAGCCCGATTATACTGTGTCGATTCAATGGAAATCATGTGACGGGACGGCCGATTGATGTCGTAATCCGGAACATACAGAGTCCGGATTAACCAGCGATTTTTTGGCTGAAATAATAGGGAAATAAATCGGGACGATGAAAATCATGCCGGATGTGACAGAGTGCTGGAGTGATCAGAGTTTGGATGTGACAGAGTCCACTGTAATTAAACCTTCAAAATATAGAAGTCTAAATCTCATTAGTGTGATTTTAACAGCGAATCCAAACTGGAAAACAACGATAATATTTCTGAACGAAAGATTTAACCAGTGCTTGCAGCCTCTATACCGCTTTGATCAATCAAACATTTTTGTGCTATCAACCGCTGTCTGTATAAATGCTTTTTTTACAGAATAAAAAGCAACTACTTGATTTTTGACATTGTTATATTTATTAAAATAAACAAAGAAATATCTAGTCTTTAAAATATTACTTTCAGTAATCAAATTATTTCGGCGTTTCTTCGTGCTATCCCCCGAAGTAAACATTTTCAAAATTGCATCTATGTGGATTCGACATGGTTGAACTGATGGCTGGTTATCAAAGCAGGAATTACAAATTTGAGTATTGTAATTCTCCAAAATTAAAAGAAAAATCACTTGCTATAAAAAAGATCCAATTATCTCCGATATATATGTCTTTTAAACTTGAACCAAAGTTCCAATACGCCTCGACGATATTGGCATTTATATCCACTTCTATAGGACTTGTCCCATTCTTTATCCAATATTTTAAATGCTATGTCTTCATAAGGTGGGCCGGCTGAAAACCTTAGAACTAGAAATCCAGGATCGTCAGGAATCGGGGTTAAACTGTAGGTTGGGATTATAGTATTATATAGAAGATTAGGATAATATATATTAAACTGATAACCATGTATTGTTTTAGGAGGAGGGTTGTCACTGTCATAATGTGTTCTGTTATAACGGTTCCAAGAAAATCCTGTAAATAACTTATTGGCATATTTAGGTTTTTGAGGCTTGTATTTTGTATGTAGAGTATCAATGAACTCCCTGTCATAGTCTGTTTTGTTTTCCGAATGACTCCGTTCCAATAATACCGAGTTGGTTTTGTCCTCGATGTGGTGAATATTCAAAAGTTTATTTTTGGGCACACAACAGAGACTTTCCTGTAAGTCTTCCAATTTACGCTTCGGGGAATGTTTTGGTAACACAGATTCACGTCCCTGTTTTTCCATGTCACAGATAATTAAACACTCCTCATGACCATTGATAAGGCAAACGCAAAGAGAACATATTCCATAATATTCCTGAAACTACAACGTCGATGGTTGAAATAACTCGACGAGACTTCTTCACATACACTGAAACCAAACTCATGAATTTTCATTATATATAGCTGACCGTATAAACGTTAAAGGAACGTGTTGAAATGCGCCATGAACGATTTTGAACGTTTCTCTATTTCACCTTTAAATTTTATCGCCGTATCTAAACGTTTAGCCAACGAGAAACTTTTATTGAAAAGGGGACATAACTCCTTTATGTCTCCGAAACGTACCACGGATTTTGAGTGCGAAATCCGTGGTACGTTTCGGAGACATAAAGGAGTTTTGTTTTATGGAGTGTTATAATAGGTACCGCTGGCACTGACTGGTGCACCCACTTGGAAGAAGGAAGTAGGTTCTCTGCAAATTTATGAATGGATGTCATATAGACGCGAATATTCTAGGAAACAGTGCGAATTTATCAGGTAATTTTCAATTGACGCCCACATGGTTCAGCATCTCCAATCACTCAGCCGTAATAAGCGGTCAGGTCTCGTTACAGGTCAACGAAATTCAAGAAATTTAACCGTTTACTTTGCTACCAATAACAATCCCCGGAATTGTTCCTTGTGGGCTTAAATTTGTAATGTAAACGGTGTTGATGCTTCGAACCAAAGTTGACATAGAGTTCATCCTAATACTTTACGCTTAATTCACACAAGGTGTCTGGAAAAGTGGACAACCTCCGGAAGGGAAGGTCGCGGGACACCGAACCAGGACAGGTTACGTCCTCTCATGACCCCAATGCTTCACACCAAATCCATTGAAAACAATATCGCGTTTTAAAGCACGCCAAATG
The DNA here is from genome assembly GCA_948474765.1 of Patella depressa. Taxonomy (NCBI): domain Eukaryota; kingdom Metazoa; phylum Mollusca; class Gastropoda; family Patellidae; genus Patella; species Patella depressa. The sequence goes on from OX419717.1 coordinate 60,483,276, forward strand.
CTTGCTGACGGTCAAAGGCCAGCTTAACAGGAGCGGGGCCCTGGGCCTGATTAGAATCGCGGGACCCCCAACGCGACGAGAAGATTATTTCTATACCCCTTTGAATGGCACGCATAAAACACAATTGCACGGTCTGTAATACAAGAAAAATACATAATGTCAGTTCCAAATGGCAATGCACGGAAATGACATAACGGCGTGGAATTGTTATAACATGTAATATCGCTGCTAGACGCCTAGATCGATCATCGAGTTGAACTTCACAGAGAAGGATTAAGGGATACCCTTAGTCTCCGCCCTAGATCTATTACCATGAAGCTTTCATCTGGAATTTGATTTTTTTTTTTCTCTCTTTGTCATAAACCGCGGCGTCCCCTAAACCGCGGGACCCTAGGCCTCGGCCTGGGCCCCTCGGGCCCATGCCTAAGCTGGGCCCTGCTGACGGTGCGAACAACATGGGTGACGACTCAATACGTACACACCGAAATGTATAGCGTTTAAAACTTAACGGTAGGTGGATGTGAATAGTTTTAGTCTCAGAATCAGTGCCGGACAGGGCCAACCTGTCCACCTGTCCGTGACAGGTAGGCCTAAGCTCATTTTAAAAATTCTGTTATCTAAATTTATGATCAGGAAATAAAAAATCTGCCTTCTTCTGCTTTGTTCTACAATGCTTGGAAAAGGGGTTTGCGGTTGTCAATTTTCAAAATTTTCCAGACCCACTCGGACGTTCGCGCGCCTCCAACGCGTCCTTGTGTTGGCCTTGGTGAATGACCTGACACTGTACTGCTCAGAATTGCCCACATAATGTAGTTGACAGATGTTTCAAAAGATATTTTTATTTTAAGAGGCTATCGACGAAAGGGATAAATTCACAATTACCATAAATTTAATTTTGAAAGATTTATGAGGTATTAACAGTCTCTATAATAAAAAAAACCTTGACAGTTGGAATTCGATTTAAGCTTAAGCCGCTGTCCGATCAAAATTCCCTCATAGCACACAGTATGACGTATGCATATGCACGTCTTCGTTTGCCCAGTTCGGTGCAGAACAGTAGGACGTTAAACCCCATTTCATTTCATATCAATTCAAGTTCAATACAACGATTAATGTGAAAATTTTGGGGCATGCGCTGAGAAATTTGAAGGAAAAAAGTAAATGCAAATGTGCCGGTCATAGGCGTACGGGCTCGATGACAGTTAGGGGTGGGGGCAGAACCCGAAATGCCCGAAATATTTCGGGTTTCCAGAGAACGGTGCCGGTCTTCATCGAGAGGCGAAAAAGCGGAGCTTAGCCTACTCTGTATACCCCCCCCCCCGAAAGTTGGAATTCGATATATGCGTAGGCCATAGTGCCGCTGTCCGAGCAAAATTTCCTTTATAGCACACTGTATGGCATATGCCCGTCTTCATTAGCCCAGTTCGGACCACCATGCATACACTGACAATGACATTTAAAACAGCAGAGGCGGATCGAAGGGGCGAGGGGCGATGGTGTCCTTTTTTACTTCTGAAAGTGCCTTTTCTCAGACCCAAATATGTCCGTTCCGAACAGTGGCAGCGCCCCCATAAATCCGGTCGGCCCTCTGTTTGCCCCCCCCCCCAAATAATTTTAGAAACAAAAAAAAAGGTTTTGTAATACGTTTCGGTAATCAAAACCGTCTACGGTGATTAAATCCCACATCCCCACTCAGTCACAGACTTGCACGTTGAGTGATTTCTTATCAAGCTCATCGTGCTGTAAACCTGCTTGAGAAGTGCTTTTTACGATCCCCAAAGTCTTTTTAGGTATAGGTTCAACGCGACGGGGAAGGGCTACTATGTGGCCGTGTTAGCCCCACTTAAAAAAAAATGGCAGGGTAAAAAGTAACGGTCCCCGCACTTCGCTCGTTTCGTTTCGATGCGCAATGTTCATGTAAGCCCCTATCGTACAGCGATCCGATGCACGCATCCAGCCCGTATGCATGTAGCCTTCATGTAGCATAGTGGGAAGCATGTGTATTCGTGGTCAGGTGAATAGTTTTATTTAGTCTTTGTGTGTGTGCCAGATGTGAAATGGGGTAGAAGCGCAGTAGAAAACAATAATAGGCTATAACTAATTTTTGTGTATGGCGGCCATTTAGGGCAGAGATTCTCTCAAAGTATGAAGCAGATAGATCTATGTGTGCAGACGCATCAACTTACTTCCAGAAATTGATGGTGGCAGGAACTGTCAGTGAGTTAGTCTAAGAATGTTGAATCTAGTCAGCACTATTTGCACATCATGCTGACATGCATGTAAACATACATTCATCCCCCCCCCCCCCCCAAAAAAAAAATACTCCTTGTGTGTAATTGCGTCCGTATGACACGATGTGCACACGTTTGTATATTATTAGCACACCAATGTAAATTTTTGTGATGGATGCCTGCGAACAGGTTATAACTTTAACTTAAATCAGTGATTCTCAATCTGTGTGTCCCAAGCCCACTTTGATTTTTCTTTAAACATAAAACATGCAGCGCACAATTATCGGACAAATTAATATATTGCATATTATTTATTCTTTTCTTGAAAAAATCAAGAAACGTGTCGGCCACACAGTTAGGCGGAGGACTGGGAAGTTCTAACTAGCTTAGTTTTCAAAAGTCGTTGCAACTCACCGCTGGGAGAAATTTTAATATTTATTTTTCGAGAAATAACCCTAATGTGTTGTAAACAGAACTGCCACACTCCAATTTATGTGCCAGAAACGTTTTCAACAAATAATCTAAACGACAGCATTTTTTGTCCTCGCAATAATAAAGTAGTGAAACGGCGAGCTCTCAGCCAATGAAAATATAGTAAATAGCGAATAACAGTAAATACACGTGAACTTAAGAAGAATTTAATAGATCACTGTCGTTGTTTTGCTAGGACGATTTTTTCTAGCCAAACTCGTTGTAAATCATATTTCTAATGAAAAGAAAATGCGCGCTATTAATACCGATGTCGGCTAACATGTAATAAGTGCATAAATGTGAAAGATTTAGATCAGCGATGACTCATTCAGTCAATGGGTAGAGTGTCCAACTGACAGCTGCTTACAACTTGGCGATTATGTGCCGTGTTTTCGGACCCGCCATCCCATCAGACGGTCAGTTTTCCCCGGTGCTAGACAAGCTTTACCCCCGTGAAGCCGCTGTCGATAATACCTGACGGGCTTGTCCTCTCTCAACAAATTTTAAGCTGTTTGTAGCCTGTGTAAATGTGCTGAATCAATTTATTATTCTTAAGAAAGTACACTGTGCAATTAATTTTTGCATGCATCGTGTTTAACGTGGCGCCACGGCTCCGAGTATTAAGATAATTTGAGAAGGGTTGGAAATGTTGTTTGATAGCAATGATATAGGCCTATATATAATTGAATATAGATAATTGCCAAATATCAAAATCAATCAAGGTGTGTGAAGCTATAATTTATTAGAGGCTCTCTTCCTACTGTATTTTTCTTTGGTGTGTAGTAGGCATACGTACTTTGCATTGTCGAGTTCACCCTAATATTAACTGGTTAGAATAGATCCCCTAAGCCCACCCTTCCTCATCTCTAATAAAGTCGACACTGTAGCATCCATATAATATAACTATGCATAAATCAAATGCAAGGCCCAGCCCCCCCCCCCATACACTGCTTAATCCCCCACCCTCCATATAAGGTTGGAAACACCTTTTGATATCAATAGGCCCAGCACCACCACCCCTCCCTCATACACTGCTTAATCCCCCACCCTTCATATATAAGGTTGGAAATACCTTTTAATATCAATATACCCACAAAACGGAAATTCCTAAAGCCCGACTACATCCATCTGACTATCTTGTAATTACAAGATAGCCTATCTTGTAGTTACAAGATAGCCTATCTTGTAGTTACAAGATAGCCTATCTTGTAATAATTACAAGATAGCCAAATTAGTTTTCTTGTATTTCAAGGTCCACTGATTTATCGGATAGTTATAAGCCAAAGTGTGTGTGTGTGGGAGAGAGAGAGAGAGAGAGAGAGAGAGATAGAGAGAGAGGGGGAGGGAGAGGGGGAATGGGGTTTAACGTCTACTCGACACAAACTAGGTCATTTCGGGACTAACATATGGTTTAATTTAATTCCAATAATTCGTGCGCACTGTATCGTAAAACCTGTCATTGAGTCAACTGGCGTGATTTCGAATCCCCCGTTGTACGCGACAAGGAGTAGTATCGCCTGTCCAACATCGTGGGGTTTCTCCGGGTCCTCTGCTTTCCTCCCACTGCTAAAGATCCATACGTGCAAGCGATTATTGAAATTAAACTATATGTTAGTCGCGAAATGACCTAGTTTGTGTCGAGTGGACGTTACACCTCCCCTCACCCTCTTTAGCAGTTGGAGGAAACCGGTGGACAGGCGAGGATGGACAGGCGATCCTACTCCTTGTCACGTACAAATGGGGATTCGAAATGACCTAGTTTGTGTCGAGTGGACGTTAAACCATATACCCCTCTCTGTTTAGCAGTTGGAGGAACCCGGAGGACTGACAACCTGATGATGCCGATTCCGTAACATACAATAATACTTCGTTGAGTTGGAGGGTTGGCAGGTCGATTTGTTAGCACGTGCGTGTTTTATCTTAAAAGCCTGTCATTGAGTCAACTGACGTGGTTTCGAATCCCCCTTTTGTATGTCACGGGATCGGCATCACCAGGTTGTGCTCTCATTAAATACTATTCATACTCTCATTAACTTCATTCCCTCATTAATAGCATTTATGATACATTGATTTCATGTTCTCCTTAAAGATACCTTCCGCGCGTACAAACTGTGTGATTTGATGATATATTTGGGCTAAAATATATTCAAGCTAATTAATCTATCAAACGTTTGCTTCAAATCCCTCTCAAAACATTGTATACATCAGGAGATACCGCAAGCTATAAATAATCTGCTTTTAAACGCTATGTCAGTCAGCTCATTTCATTGATGGAGGGTCCGTTTTTCAGAATATCCCTTTCCTTACTTACTTTTCAAAAATCAAAATTTAAAGAAGTTTGAAAAATAGAAATAGCGTTCTGTGGCTTCAAAGAGCGTATTAAAATTGATGAGTCATGATATAAATATGCAGTTGGTGGGTGTATGAAGGCAATGGTATTTATGGGAGCATGAAATCGGTGTATGGTGACCTTTAAATTGGCATCTCGGTATCTTGTAATTACAAGATAGCTATCTTGTAATAACAAGATAGTCTATCTTGTAATTACAAGATAGGTTATCTTAGGCTATCTTGTAATAACAAGATAGCTATCTTGTAATAGCCTATCTTGTAATTACAAGATAGTCAGAATTTTTTTTTTCATTTGATTGACCCTTATGGGCTTCCGTATGGATGTGTGGAGATCATGTTTTTTAAATTAGTACAAAGAGACGTGTAATTTAAAAAAATTAAAATCTCTCCCACAGGTTGTTGCAACGAACTTGAACGATAAATTTCTTCGGTCTTTCGCCTAAGTTAATTTCACTATAAATAGTCTCTGTTTGAGTGCCATGCCAAATTAAACTTTGAAAATAATCAAAACAAATTGTCAGGAGATGATAATAAAATCTGAAAAGTATGCGATCGAAATTAAAACACATTGTTTTGGTCTTTTGGGATTTTTCCTATATAAGTCCACACCCTATACCAACATATTGTCACGCCCCACGTTTGCACTCTTCTGTCTGCAGCTCTTAAAAAATAATCATATGAGAACCAGTTTACTTATTAAAATTTTCAAATAATAGGATTATTTGTGTGTTTTACATGTGGGGAGCCGTAGTGGATCGGCGAGTAAGGCGCTAGTTCGCTAACCAGGCGGTCATGATGTTGGCCAAGAAAGTTTATCGGGATTTTCCTGCGTGCTACCACCTTGACCGAGGGCCTATAGCAAGTCGTGATGGAAAACCAAGTTCCCGTGCACGCGTAAAAGTACCCATGACACGAAATAACTGAGCAGGGCGTAGTGTCACTGTCCGGGCACCACTTCTCTCGTTGCACACTGTGTGTTGTTTGCTTGTTTTCGTAACCCCAGAAAAACAGGTCGTTAAGCCCTATTTATTTCATAATACTTTTACCCATGAATCATGAAATATAAATGTAGGAATAAATGATATGTCACAGAGCTCAGCAGATTCAACCAAGTTCAGTTCACTTCTACAGGTATATCGATAATTAAATATAAAATTATGTGAAATATTTATATAAGGAGAATTTACATTAAATAATGTAAGTTAATCTTTGATTATTCCATACGAAGTATTTATTAAGAATTTACATTAATGTGAGTTAATCTTTCATTTTTTACGATGTAGGCCTATATATATCAGATGAAATTAATTTGTGATTTTTTTTAAAGGGTGTAAAGAGTCTCTAACTCTATATCGTCCACAGTCTTCGGCATTCAAAACACGAATTATTTGTCAATTTAAATCAACACTGATGTTGTCATTTCACCGGGAAAAGATGGGCTTTTGATACCCAATATTTAAAACAAAATAAATATTTTACCATTGGTACACGAATCGTGTACCTTAATGCGTTTCAGTCTCAGTTGTAGCAAGAGACTAGGGGAACGAAACTAGAAACATTGCACCAAATCAAACGGCGTATGTAGACTGGAATAACCAGACAATCGAAATAGCCACTCGATTGAAACTTCTGGCATATTTCGCCGAACATAACTAATTTGAAATTAAGAGTACAAACGAAAACGGTTGAATGTAAATCAGTTTGTATACATTCATATTACAAAATTATATGCGTTGCGACCAATTTGTGGCAATTTCTAGCGATTTAGCTCCTTTAAAATAGACGAAAATGGGTCTAAAAGCACACACTAATATAATATGAATGTGTATAGTGTGATTTACATTCAATTTCTGAGAAAAAAAATACTTTCTAATCAATTTTATGCGTTGAAATCCGTGAAGAGACCAATTTAAATGGCAGTGGTTTACGCCCGCTTAGTTCATTCTACACGTTTTGTTTAATTATTATTATGTCATTTGGGAATCATCCATTACTAACTACTTCATTTTTGTCTTATAGAATGTTTTTCACTGTTCATTACAAATGTCACCCGAAACCATAGACATACACGACTCGTGTACTGATTTTAAAATGTTCATTATGTCTTAGATATTGAATATAAGGGTTCTATATTTGAACGACCAAATAACAACATCAGTATTAGTTGCAATGGGCCGATTTGAGCTTTTGATTTCAAATTTCATTTTAAAAAAACTGAATTTGAGCTATAGCTTCTTTAACACGATGCATTGGTAAGTTAAAATTATATTTGATAATCACTAAAAAATTATTTCGGCACCAAAAAGCCTATTTTAACGTTATCATGTCGTCGTTTAACATTAGATGCACCGTTGAAGTAGTTTTAAGTTTTACAGATCCACCCAAAACACCATATGTCTTAATAATATCTACAATAAGGTACACCTACTAAAAGTTATGGTGTTCTATTTCGGCCAAGCCGTGCGTCGCGCGTCGCCTTTGAAAAAAAGCGACGCGTGATGCGCTTCGCCTTTTTCAATGTTAAGCTAGGGGGGGGTTGATAATTTTACTTTCGACCGAGGACCCCTTAAAAACATGAGGCCTTCTATACTGATTATTCAACAAACAAAAATTTGGGGATCGGAACCCTCTAACCCCCCTGTACATAACCTCTGAAGATTCCTACCCCTATTTTGACCCCAAAATAACGTTTTTTTCGCGTAATAGTCCACATTAATATGTCAAAGGTGGTTTGTATGTTGTTTGTAATGATGCTGAGTCTTATTATTGACTTTATAATTATTTTCGATATTTCAAAATGACGGAAATTCAAAATGGCGATCACAATGACCCCCATTTTGCTGGAGATCTTTGTTTATTTCTAATGTATGGCTTGTAATATGTCTTTTTATGAGTTTTCGCTGCTGCAAAGTCTGAATCGGATCTTGAAAAATAGTTTCGACCATCCAATATGGCGGATATTCAAGATGGTGGATACAAACATGGCCGCCATTTTGAACAAACACATACATAATCAGGTGACAACTTGAAAAAAAGCTCAAATTTAGTGTTTAAAGTGCTCATTATGATCTCCATGTAATAGTAATGTCTGTATGTCTGTGTCTCTAACTGTGTCTACCATGTAACTAGATTAGCTAAATGTATACTCTGCAATTGTCTCATTCCATGCACGATTTGCAGAGCATTGGCGCAATAGTTGTGTACTTTCAGATGTTGTTATCATAGTGTACTAGTGATGTCTTCCTATGTGTACCCTCCAACATGTACAGCTTATCAAAAACGCCATCTTGATCTTCAGCAAGGAAGGACCTGGCAGACAGAAAGTATAATATGGAAACTGCAGGCTTTTTAAGTGGAATATTGCCAACCAAATTGATGTTCATCAAGAAAATGATGTATCTACCTAGAGCGACATGAGCTAAACAAGATCAGCGAAGCAAGGACTCTGTCGAATCTATTCTATCAGAAATTTTACAAGAATTTTGTAAGGATGAAGATGTTAGAAAGCGTTTAGAAGTAGTGTATGGTGTCAAGATGATCGAAAACGAATGGGAATTCCTACAAGATCAGCACATTCAGCAAAAACAGTTTTGGAAAAACAACATCATGATATGCAGTCCTTTGAGTCGACATCATGATATGCAGTCCTTTGAGAAAATGAGAGCTAAAATAGAAGCAAAACAACAGTCTGAGTAAGCAATAGACTTTAGTACTCTTTGAGATGAAGATGATGCGAACCTATCTCAAAGTGATATCGATTATGGGCCACTATGGCATGATGAAAGTACATTTTTTGTTTCTATTTTAGCTCTCATTTTCTCAAAGGACTGCATATCATGATGTCGTCTTTCCATTGTCTTCGCCTATTGTTTGTCGACGAAACGTTCGCAAAACTGTTTTCCTGATTGTGCTGATCTTGTAGGAATTCCCACATCTTATTCCTCACAAAATGTTTTAAATAGACTTGTAAAATGTTCTTGTAAAATTTCAGATAGAATAGATTCGGCAGAGTCCTTACTTCGCTGATCTTGTCTAGCACTAGTCGGTCTAAGTAGGCACATCAAATTGATGATGACCATCAATTTGGTTGGCAATATTCCACTTAAAAAGCCTGCAGTTTCCATATACTTTCTGTCGGCCAGGTCATTCCTTGCTGAAGGCAAGTTGGCGTGTTTAATAAGCTGTACATGTTGGAGGTACACATAGGACAACATCACTAGTACATTACGATAACAAAATCTGAAAATTACACGAATGTTACGCCAATGTGCGAATCGTGCATGGGATGAGACAACTGCAGTGCATACGTGTACATCTAGTTAATCTAATTACATGATAGACACAGTTATAGACACAAATATACAGATATTACCATTACATGGACATCAGTTATAGACACAAATATACAGACATTACCATTACATGGACATCATGGCATTTTAAGCACTTAATTTGAGGCGTGGCGGGGGGGGGGGGGGTCGAGTTGTCACTAGATTATGTGCCAGTATGAGTTTTACAAAATGGCGGCCATGTTTGTATCCACTGTCTTGAATATCCGCCATTGGATGGTCCATTCTATTTTTCTAGGTCCAATTCAGACTTTGCAGCAATGAAAACCTACAAAAAGACATACATGTATTACAACCCATATATTCGAATTACTAAAAACTTTGTTCAAAATGGCGGCCATGTTTGTATCATCAGCTTGAATTTCGGGCATATTGGATGGTCAAAACTACATTTCAAGATCTGATTAAGACTTTGCAGCAGCGAAAACCCATAAAAAGACATATCACAAGCCACACATTAGAAATAAACAAAGATCTGGTCATTTTGATCGCCATTTTGAATTTCCGCCATTTTGGAATATCGAAAATAATTATAAAGTCAATAATCAGACTCAGCATCATTAAAAACGTATAAAAAGACAACATACAAACCATCTTTGACATATTTCTGTGGCTTATTACGCCAAAAACTGCTATTTTGGGGTCAAAATAGGGGTAAGAACCTTCAGGGGGTATGTACAGGGGGGTTAGAGGGGTCTGATCCCCAAAATTTTTTTCACACATAACGAGTACATCACACCACATAAATTGAGTAGGTCCTCGAGTAGCAGGTAGAAAATTTTTGATTTAACACCCACCCCTCCTACTATAGGGAGAAAAAAGCGACGCGAAGTTTTTAACAAGACGTCGTCCTTAAAAAGCCGACGCGACGCGTTCGCGTCGCGTCGCGGCGCCTTTTCTAAGATGATGAAATGCGCACGTAACAGGAGAATTCATTTACAGTTTATTTGCCGTTTGGTATTTTATCTTCAATACAATAGTTTATTTTGAACACAAGGAACTGCCATTACTATCCTTTTTTGCATTTCTATAAAACCCAGATTATGTGTTATATTTTAAATATCTGTTCTAAACTTAAATTTTTTAACTCTGTTGCGAAAGAGTGGCCTCGTATCCTCTACTGTGAAAGAGTGACCTGCTCTCTGCAGATAGAGTAATACACTATAGTTAAAGGAATAATCCCAGTTACATTTTGGGGCTTAAAATTGCTTAATTTTGTATGAAAGGCCTTTAATAACGTATAACTTAGCCCCTAGCAACTACCTCAAGCGTTGTGATACGTTTTCAAAAAATTTCCAATTGTCGGTATTGCTCTGTGTTTGAAGACCGGCGTCTTGGTTGCACCCTAAAAAGTGCCTGGATAATACGCGTCTACATGCTGAGTGTGCGCAGTGGCATTTCTCATGTTATGGCCACAGAACACTAATTATTGCCCCATTGACTTTAATGTTAATTCTCGCCTCTTAGACCGGCTGTAACTTTTTCCCAAATATTCGTTGGGAAAAACGCTTTCTGCCACAGATGGAGCAACATGTGGCAGACTCTTGCCCAAAAGCATGTATGAGGTTCTTCATGAAAAACTTGAGATAGACAAGCTGGAAGTAGAGACAGCTAACCTTGCAATTTTCGGCCCTCCCTTTCAACGTAACCAACCTCACAACTCTTGTATCCTTCCGCCTCAAAATCATGAATATTCACCAAAACCTGGCAGAAAATGTATTTTCAAACCCTTTTCTTCGATTCTACACCAAAAATTCAACAAAAATCGCCATGCAAAAGGGGGAAAAAGGGAAAGGGAGAGAAGGACTAAAAATAACTTTCGCCCTTGTTAGTGATCTGTGTCCTTATCGCTTACCGCAAGCTGTCTATTTATGAAGTGTACAATAGGTATCGCATGTAGTCGCATTTATCAAGTGGTTTTGGCCCGAACTATTTAAAAAGTCTAGTGTCCGGATATTTGATTGTGGTGCGATTTTGACGTTCACGTCCAAACGACTGAATATTTTGAACTGAACTTTTCAGACAAGGTAAATACACAATTCCTCTGTATTTTGGCGTTAAAATTTCATACGTATACGAACTTGTAATTTTCAGATTCTATGAAATTCGGGATTCGCACTTTAAACACACGGTGACTGGGTACTGATAACGATGTGGGTGTGGTTTCCGTTATTTACATCAATTGTTTTATAGGTTCTCAAGACAGGGGCCTATTTCCCGAAATTTTAACTAAGATAAGATCCCAATTTTAGTAATTTGATTGGTTAATATTAGATTGATTTTAGTGCTTAGCCAATCAAAATTGAAGTATCTTATCTTAGTTAAAATTTTGTGAAATAGGCCTCTGGGTATTATGGAAATGCATTGTTGTACGAAGGATAGTAATGGCAGTTCTTTGTGTCCAAAATAAATTACTGTATATAAGATAAAATACCAAACGGCAAATAAACTTCAAATGAATTGTCCTGGTACATGCGTATTTCATCACCTTAGAAAAGGCGACGCGCGACGCGACGCGTCGCCTTTTTAAGGGCGACGTCTTTTTAAAAACTTCGCGTCGCTTTTTTCTCCCTATAGCTTAACATTGAAAAAGGCGACGCGCGACGCACGACGTGGCCGAAATAGAACACCATAAAAAGTAGACATCTCCGATACAGTTATATCTTTTTAGGAATGTTTCCACTTACCACGCTCTAATAAAGTAGGTAAATGACGCTGACGGTAAATAGTGTCAGCTTAATAATAATGCGTTTTATAATATACTTATATAATTTTCAAAGGTCCCAGGAGGTGAGCTAGAATAGGGTAGTATTAAATGATAAGGAGTTAAAGGTAGCGCGTCAGATACATTATCACTATTTCTAGTATGAGGTTTGTTAAAATAAGAACAACTTCAGCAATGGCAGTTAACAGCACTTTGTCAGATACTATTCCATTCTTTCATAAGTGATTTCAAAATTTGTCGTACCGGCCGGATTGTTCTCTCCAATATGTCACTCATGTGACCAGCTGCAGTAGGATTAAAACGCCAAAAAATACTTTCCCGTGTACAAACATCAATAATTCTAGAGTCGTTAAAGTATAAAATAACTTCTTTGAATCCCTTGTCAGCTTTAATAAAACTCTCACGGTTGTTACTTCTATAGGTCTCAGGATAATCCCGAACACTAAGAAATCTATTCAATGCAATAATCACAATGTTCAAACTTATGAGCTATTTCAATATGAATAGCACGTGTTGTCATGCAGGTAAAGAAAACCAGAGGGTTAACCCCGCTTTTGATAAACTACCTTGACAATCAATGCATTTATTATGATGCAGGAGCTACAAGAAATTTCTATTACAACAGGTTTGGGGATGGGAACCTCCGAATGGCCATTTTAAAGCTTTCAATTGGCGCATTAATAAGGGGGTGCTGCTTGAAGTATCCCCCAAAGTCAATTTAAATTACATTCTTGAATACATTGATCAAACTTGATGCCAAAAGTTTCATTTTGCCACTGTGATTACAGAAAATGTGGTGCGAATCGCATTTAAGAACAGTCTAAAAGGGGGGGGGGGACTTTTCAATGTTTAAATCACATTTTGAGCACATTAATAAAATTTCGTTTGAATATCCTTTAGACATTCCTGATGACATCTTCATAATTGTCCAGTTAATACCTACAAACAATTGTGAAGTTGACTTAAAATTAAATATTTGCGAAAACACCCAGTGCCTTCATCCTCGGCAAAAGATGGTGTATTTGTTAAATTTTGATTTAATTCAAAATGCAGAAAACATAATGGACAAGGGAATATACGGCATTTCGGAAATCCATTAACGGTGAAAAGAAAGTTATCTCCATTCCTGTCAAATGTTTGTGTTAAAAGTATTTCGTGGTGAGTGGTGAATGCTGATGCTTTATGACGCACATGTCCAATATATATCGTTAGTGGGGTTCGAGTGCCATGCAAGGATTGATGGGCGGGTGTTTACCCAGAAATTATAATATGGACTGGCTGGCTAGAGTCTGATGAGCCAGAAGATATGTTTGACATTGATTGGGAAATATTTGTAATGAAGTAATGGACCCCACAGTAAGAAAGCCAGGCTCTTACTGAGTCACTGTGACTCCCTGCATGGATGACACTTGCATGTGAAGCAGCAATACTACCTGTACATGTATATGTATATTATTGCCCCCAACCTTCCAGGAACTATGGTTCATGGCGTAAGCTTATCTTCATTATACGTGTTGGTGCAGAACAGTTAGAAAACTAAATTTTGTTGAGGGGTGTCAATCAAGTAGAATCAATGTTCAAGATTACTCACAGCGTTCAGTTCAATTTTACTAGTTTTTGGGTGAAATTTCATGCTCTCGGTGCTTCTGCTTTGAAGTAGTAGTTTGTAGACGGTACTTTACAGATGTCTTCGCGTCGTTGGCGTGGTAATTCCATAAGTTGTCAGAATTACACAGTATCTTAATGATCCAAAGCTGACAGGATGACTAATCCCTGATCGGTATAATCCGACGTTATAGTAATAATCAGGGAAATTTCTTTCAAGTGATCAACTCTATGAATTCTCATCTCAAGTCTTGTGTCAAGTCAGATCAACTGACTCTGTCAGAGTACTTTGCTTGTAGTACTGGAACAAGGCAAGGCTGTATGATAAGCCCATTACTCTTTACATTATTCTTGAATGAATTACTAGAAATGTTGCAAAAAGATGACTGTTCAGGAATTTTTGTTAATAATAATATCCCAAATATTTCAGCCTTAATGTACGCTGATGACATAGCATCAGTCGCGGATACAGTCGGGAGGCTACAAAAGCAAATTCACTGTATATCTAAGTTTTGTAGATATTATGGTATGAAAGTTAACTTAAGTAAAACTAAGGCCCTCGAATTCAGAAGAGGCGGTGGGCTAAAAGGATACGAAAAATGGTATTATGAAGGGGAGACAATCGAGGCTGTCTCAGCATATAAATACTTAGGTGTTATGTTTACCCCTAAATTAGCGTGGTATAGCACATGCTCTCATCTTGCTCAACAAGGAGCAATAGCCATGAATATGCTTTATAAATTTAGCTGTAAGTTCAATTTAACAACAGAAAAGGCCCTCTTTTTGTTTGATAGGATGGTAACACCCATTCTTACATACGGTTCTGAAGTATGGGGCTATGTCGAGTATCCAAATATTGAATAAGTACTCCTTAAATTTTGTAAGAGACTTCTACATGTCAACTCAAATACCACCAGCATCACAGTCTATGGTGAACTAGGGAGGCATCCTATTCATGTCACTCATACGTATAAAATGATCAAATACTGGCTCAAAATAACCCGGATGTCTGCTGATAGATACCCTAACGCATGCTATAAACTTCTGTATAATTTGCATTGTATGGGCCGCACAACGTGGGCGACTCATATCGAAATGTTTCTATTTAGGTTAGGACTACAATACGCCTGGTTAGAACAAAGTGTTGGTAGTATTTCCTGGTTTTTAAGTTTAGTTAAGAGTCGTTTATTCTGTATTAGTGAAGAAACATGGACAGAAAATTTGATGGCATCTGAAAAACACTACTTATATAAGAAGTATAAGACTAGCTTAGTATTTGAAAATTATCTTAGTTGTATAAATACCCGATTCCACAAATCTCTAATTAGTCGATTTAGGTGCGGTAATCACCACCTTACAGTAGAAACTGGTCGATGGTCAGACACAGCAAGAGAAAATAGAATATGTCTTTATTGTTTTGAACAACATAACATGTGTATATTGGAAGATGAGATTCATGTTATCTGTCAATGTTCATTGTATGAGACTTTACGAAAAAACATTATACATGTACCAAAAGAATGTACACTTAATGATTTAAATATATTGTTTATTCAAGTTATGTCTGAACCTAGCCTAGCCTTAGCTGTCTTCATACATAAAGCTATGAAAATACGAGAACACTATGTTACAAACTTGACATGAATATGAATGTATTTTAGTACTTTATTAAGACATGCAATATTGTTTGATTGTTTGAAGATGTAATAGAAAATAGTTCCCTTTTAAGGATAATTGTCTGTAATTATATCACATGTACTATGGGCTGTAGGCCTTTTACTGATGTTTCAATAAAAAAAAAAGTAATAATCAACAACAATAATCCTAAACTTGGATTATAACAGAGAGATATTTTGTCTCAAAAAGGCACAATATGAAACAGAAAGATAACTTCTCTCAAAAGCGCGCAATAAGTGCAACGGCGCAAAATTGCAATAAAGGGCACGAACGACGTGGGTTCTGCCCTCGAATTGATCTGGTCCGGCTTTTATATAGTTTTAGGAAATTTTATAACTTTCTGGAACATTCTCAAATTTTCCACGACATTCCAGAACCTTTCCACTTTTTCTAGACCCGTCCAACTTTTTTCTAGAACCTTCCAGATATACAGTTTCCAGACATTTTCACGGTTACTAGAAGTTCCAAATGGAGGTTCTAGAAAGTGCGATTGCCTTAAATAGTAATAAACGATAGATTTCGATGAGTTATTGTGACCTCATCGCAGGGGCATGTGTCGACTTCTAGATTGTTCATGTTGCCAAAGTCTTTGCATATCATTAAATTGTTTTTTACATGGCCTGAAATGGAAGATTAGCGACGGTTGATAGGGTCACAGAAAATCAGGGACCGTTGTTACAACAGTAGAACTCGCAACCACTATTTTGTCGGAATGCCAAGACAGGCGACCCATACTTTAAATCATATTGTGAAATTAATTCGTTGCATGGCCATCTTTGTTCAGTTATCGACGTGGAAGTGGGCACGGTCGACATGCCCACTACGCTAGTACCGCAGTAAGCTGGGAGTAGCCACAGTCGTAGGTGAGAGAATCCAGTTAAAATTCAGATGTTAATATATTATCAATGTCATCGTATTAGGTCTAATCCCCAATCGGAAATCTAAATCCCTGATTGGATTACCTCCAATAATAACACAGGGGGGTGGGGTGTACGTAATAACTCAAATATGTATGAAAATGGATTCACACTAAACTTGGTCCTGATGTAAAATTCAAATTTCCCGCCCAAACCGATCGTCATCTTGCCCCCCCCCCCCCTATTGACTCAGTCATATCACTATTCACAAACAAAAATGTATGGACATGCATTTAGTTACCCCAAACAGACTGCCATCTTGACCCCCCCCTGTTTCCAATATCGCAATATTTACTCAGTGGCATCGCTAATCACAAAAATTTGCATGGACATGGATTCAGTTACCTTGCAAACGTATATTGTGATACCAAACTCGACAATTGGAATTTTCTGAACCCCAAACGAGTGGCGATTTTGGATATTAGCAAATATGACCTATATATTTGGATATGGGATTGCGGACGGGGGCTTTTTGGGGTGATAATATACGTCTAGGCCGATCATACACCGTGGTCCGCATATTTATTGCAGCAACTGACAGCACTAATATTATCCCGCTCGGACCACTAACTGGTTTTAAATAATTATATTATCGTTGTGCTGCAGATATCATGTCTGACATGTATGCGTGCGATGGTATTTAAAGGTATTCAAGCATAAATACAATATGTAAAATAATACGTGTAGCGTAAAACTACATGCATGAATAACAACTAATAAAATCATATATTTATAAATGAAATGATGTTAAACGTCCGAACTTCTAACTTTTACACCCATGTGGAAGTTGTCTTGAGACAATCGTGAAAAGATCGAGTTAAAGAGTCTGAGAAATGAAAAAAAAATAGTTTATAGGTTGGTGAACCGTGAACACAGATATTTTTATTTTGGTTTTATAATATTGTATTTGTTGACATTTAGACTTTGTAAAATAATTAAAGTAAAGGTTATATAAACATGACAACACTTCTATAAATTCTATGAGTTTTGCCTAATGTCCACAGGTAAAGCCAGCCCAGACGATGACTTTAGTTTTCGTGAATTGCAACCAGACCCAAACTACGATCTTATTTTTGTATGATTACAGCAATAACCACAACTTTTATGATGTCAAAGAAGCGTGTTTGTATCATCGGAGCAGGGGCCGCGGGGCTCGGAGCGGTAAGGCATTTTGTTGAAAATCCTGAGTCTTTTGAGGTTATTGCCTATGAACAAGCCCCGTGCATTGGAGGAAACTGGGTTTATACCGATGTAACTGGTACAGCTAAATCGGGGCAACCAATCCACAGCAGTCTATACAAATCGTTGAAGTGAGTAAAATTAATTGTAAAGTCAACATGCAATGCAGCTATGCCGGATTTCTTCGGTACCATTAACTTTAAATCCTTAATTGGCCAACCCCGATAAATTTTTTTCAAAATCCTCTACGAACGGGCCTAGCAACTAACTCAATATTCGGGATACGCCTTCAAACAACTTAAACCAGTCTGTCTTCATGGAGAACGGTGTCCCAAGCTGTAATATGTCGTATCTAGATAAAACTAATGTGTAAGTGAAATTTCCTTTCGTTATGAAGTACAGAACATGGGTCCTGCACTGTATGCACCTCTAAAGGAACGGGAATCGATTATCGGGTATCCCAACGAAAAAAGTTGGCCCGAAATCTTAAAAGGGTTACATGTCCGGATAAGCATTTTTGACGTTCACGTAGAAACGACTCAATATTTTTGAGTTGAAAATTTGAGACAAGGTAAATACACCATTCCTCTATATTTTGGCGCTTAAATTCCAAACGTATGTGGACTTATTTTATGAGACTCTGTTCAAATCGGGATAGTCTCTTTAAAAGATATAGGGCCTACCTTCTAGCAACAAATAGAACTTGTCAACAACAAAAATCTAGAAATGCCAGGTAATGTATAATGTCGGGATATTTTAAACAGATTCTTGCAGCTTGGTAGGTGACAATGAAAGGATAAAGGGTCTTAAATACCGTCTACACCATGTTCACTGCATCATGGGAAGATGGCGTCTTCTAAGGTGAAGACGTCTGAACCTTAAAACCCATAGCATCCTTTCGGGAATGTCAGTATGATATGATAAAACATTTGGTTGATGTTGTTTTTATTTATGATTGTAGGATTAATATCCCTAAAGAAATCATGGCCTATCCTGACTTTCCATTCGATTCAAATCTCCCAAGTTTTGTCGGCCATGAAGATGTATTGAAATATTTGAACAACTACACGGAACATTTTAATCTAAAGCCAAATATACAGGTATACACTCGTGTTTGATATATTCCATCTTATCTGTACATTCGACGGGGTTTGGTGAGTCCGGACTAAATTGGGCTAATTTCTTATTTCAATAATTCGCCTGTACTTAGGAGTCTTTAGCAGCGTGTGTGTATGGGGGGGGGGGGGGGCACTGAAGACCCGGGGATACACACGAGATGGAACAGGCAATCCTACGTCACATAATATAGCCAGCGGGAAATCGAAACCACTATCCTTAACTCATGACAGGTTCTATTATCTAAAGCACACGTGGTAAGCTATATCGCTACCAATCCCATTAAATCAAGGCTTGGGGAAATTTGATAATGCGGCTGAGAGTTCATAAATTACCACAGGGATAAACAAATCGACTGATGCTTTAGTCCAGTCATAACCATAGATAGCTAGCTCATCAGTCAAGGCCCCAGAAATTTCATCAATTATAAACATATCGAATGATACATAATTGCAGTCATCTCCATCTGGAGCTCATGACCCGTGAATAAATGTATCAAATGGTACAGTATTCTAGTCAGTCGGTCAGTAAAAACATTGAACAAAGATACATTATTTCACCAGTAACCCGAGAATATTTAGAGATACCGAATACCGGTTTGTATATTATATATTGACAATAGGTAAATAAAGAATTAATCAAATTCTGGAGCACGTTCTTATGAAAAAAAATACTGGCGGAAGAATTATTCCCAAAATAAACATACATAATGACTGACACAAGCACCATGCACCCATTGTCCTATAAATTATTAATTTTGAATTATACAGTTTAACACCAGAGTGGTAATGGTGAAACCTAAGCACGTCGGTCAAGGATTGATGGGGACCAAATGGGATGTCGAAGTTCAACAGCTAAACAACCCTAATACCACATCGAAGAGGGAGTTTGATGCTGTTATTGTCTGTAATGGGTGAGTCTTCATGTAAACTCAAATATTAGATATAAACAGGTACAGAGCTTTCATGAAAATTTTGTGAAATTTTTAAAAGATTTTAACGATATTTAGAAATTTTAAATGTATGCTCATCGCCATACCAAAAATTGAAGTAGGTTAATCAATACGCAATTTTCTCATCCCAAATCATTCTCGTTTCCTAAACTCTTATTTGTTCGAAGGAGTTCATCCCCGATAGTAAGAACAACAACATATCCACCCCAATTGTTTTCTAAACTTCTTCATTTTTAGTAACAACCTTCACAACTTCATACAAATAATTTGTTTGGGTTTTTTTTATCTCAGGCAATATGCAGTACCAAAACTACCTGATTATCCAGGCCTAAATATATTTCAAGGAACTACCATTCATGGACATTCATACCGCGAACCCTCGATATTTAAAGACAAGTGTGTTCTTACAGTCGGTGGTTCGTTCTCCGGATGGGATATCACAATTGAAACTGCTTCTACTGCAAAACAAGTGTATTTAAGCCATCGTGGGGAACAGAAAATGAAGGCTTTTCCAGATAATGTTACAATGGTAACCGGCATCAAATCATTCACCAAGAACAGCGTCATTCTTAATGATGATCGAGAACTGACGATTGATGCAATAATTTTTAATACGGGCTACAAGCATAGCTTCCCCTTTTTATCACCGGATTGTGGAGTTGAAGTCACCGAGGACAACACCGTGCGACCCTTATATAAGCATACGTTAAACATCACCAATCCAACAATGTCATTCATATGCTTGATGGAATGGATGTTGCCATTCCCATGTATATCTATACAAGCCAGATTTATTAAGGCTGTACTAGAAGAGAGACTAAAACTTCCTTCAGAAAAGGAGATGAGAAGGAGTGAGCAGGAAGAAATGCAAAAGCGAGAAGAGCGAAACTGGCCACCGAGATATCGACACAGGATGGAAGATCTGATGTTCGAGCTGTGTGACGATATGGCGCGTGATGCAGGCGTGCAACCACTTCCTCCATTCCTTCAGAAAATCTTCTGCTATCATTTCCCAAAGTTATACGAGAA
This sequence comes from Patella depressa, assembly GCA_948474765.1. Taxonomy (NCBI): domain Eukaryota; kingdom Metazoa; phylum Mollusca; class Gastropoda; family Patellidae; genus Patella; species Patella depressa. The sequence continues at coordinate 60,503,879 of OX419717.1, forward strand.
TATTCGAGAATGCAGGAAAATCAACTACAGATTAAAGGGATCTGATCAATTTGAAATATTATAGGTATTTAAGCATAAATACAATATGTAAAATAATACGTGTAGCTTAAAACTACATGCATGAATAACAACTAATAAAATCATATATTTATGAAATGAAATGATATTAAACGTCAGAACTTCTAACTTTAAAACCCAACCGGGCTTATGAAGACGGCTTTTCTCTTTTATAGCATTTTAAGATAAACACATATTATTATAGCAGTTTTATATCGAACTACTGTATATATTAAAAAAAAACACAGAAAAGCATGTTCGACAGATAAAGCCTATCAGAGGCGGATCCAGGATTTTCAGAAAGAGGGGGCGTGCCGCACCCACTTGGGAGTGCGAAGCCAGAAACAGTGATTTTTGAGTGGAAAAAATGCCCACAAGGACTAATTTCATGCTAATCCTGTAAATTAGGATTTCAAACCTAAACTATTTTTGTTCTCCTTTCTCGCGACAATATATGGAGGTAAAAATTGTTTGCCACCTCAAAAAATAGAGGGGGCGTGCGCCCGCCTCTGGATCCGCGCCTGCCTATATATAATCGCCAATGAATGTGCAATTCAATATTTAAAGGGCTAGTATTTAATGACTTAATTTAATTTGCACAATTAACAAAAGATGAAGCACGAAAATGGGCGTGGCTCTACTCTTTTATGGAAACGATTGATATGTTGAATTTAAAAAAAAATCTGTAAAGTATTTACAGACAAAAGTTAATATAAAAAATGGGTGTGTGATTGATCCTTGGGGTCGGGGCATGTGCCAAAATACATAGTTACTGGAATAAATATTCATTCAGAATACCATATATTGAACGTGGCTCTGTCCCTGGAGTTCTGCATATTGGGCGAGATCTCGATAAAGAAATAACCATTCTTGCCATAATAAGTGAAATATAGGTTGACAGGCAACAAAACATCCACCCACAGCAGCCAAATCGTCTGGCGGGGGGGGGGCTACAATGATGTAGGCAATGATGGACATTTACAATTTCATGCAGATCAGATTACAATTTTCCTTGTTTGAGGGTTGAAACAAGGGTCTTAACGTTGCAAGTAATTTACAGAAATTCGACAGGCTTTTCCGTTTTACTAATTTAAATAATGCATATAAATTTCATACGGATCGGGAGATAACTTTTGCCGTTCGTGTATTCACAAAATTCCACAAAGTAAATCAAGGGCATTAACTCTAATTGTAATTCAATAGACTTCTTGAATAATGCATATAAATTTTATACAGATCCGATGACAACTTTTATCGTTCTAACATTCACAACGTGAAATAGAAGAATTAATGGAAATTTAATTGAAATTAAATTGTCAACGACAGACGGACGGACGGGCGGGGGGTAGCAATATAAGACCACATTCCCATGTGGGGGTATAAAAATAGACAATTCAAAATGAATATATTCAAATCACTTTATTGTGAGAGAAGTATCAATGTTTATAGTTTTGACAAGATATCTGCATTTATTGTTTATTATCGTAACCACAGTCCTGGTTATTCAGGTCTTAGCCTTGCTTCTCCACTTTTAATTTAAATCATTACAGGGCCGAACCATTCTAATCTACATACAATCGGAGCCATGCACAGGCATCGGGATTTTATTATGGTCTTGTACTAATAGATTTAGCTCTTCAACAATGCCTCTATACGCTTATGCGATTAAAAATATTATTATATTGTACATTTCCATCCGAAAATTTGCATATTTAAGTACAAAAACCACTGTTCTAGTAATAATCGACGAAACATCGGAAACAGTATAGAATTGTTGGGTATTAATCACATTACTTAATGGTAGAGGCAAAGGGCAAGTACTAGGTTTGTTAATAAGTTTGTGACGTGTTTCTAAAGATTTGGAAACTCAAAGATATATAAAGTCCAGAAACAGTCAGTTCCTTATAGTTACATTTACCTATACATGTATAAACTTATTGGAAACCTGACCAGCTGTTCTCGTAATTAGGTATGTGTAAATATATTAGATTTAATATTAAGTCATTTTGTATATATATAAGTCTCTAAGAATAATTAATAATAACAATTGTTATTTTAATTCTATAACGTATCCATATTCAGTATAACTTTGTAATACTTAATGTATTTGTATCATACATACTTTGAGTTACGTTTACTAACTATAAACTTACTAGAAACCTGACTTGTTGTCGTATTTAGTTCCCCCCCCCCCTAAGTAATAACAGTAATATTACTATTACTGAGTCTGCTCTAATCACTAATCAAACAAGATCACCAGTTTCCGGTATAATTAGTATTGAAAGAAATCTGTCAAAATTATAATACGTTATTACAACAACATTGGATATTAAATGAAAGAATGACGGAATTAAATAAAAAGAGAATGAATAAATGCACGAATATCTCCATCACACTTATACGAATAGAATACTTGAATTTTGAAGAAATCCAACCTCCGGGTTCGTCCTCTAATGACCACATTGCTCCCAACCAAATTAGAAGCCACGGTGGCTTAGGAACGAAAGAATAAATCCACGAATATATCCCCATCACACTTATTCAACTAGAAAAATGGACGTTCATCCTCTTATTATCCAACCAAATTAGGAGTCACGTTGGCAAAGTGTGTAAGACGCTGGCTCGCACACTGTTAAAATTTTTATGTATTTTTACCTCGTTTTAACTGGCAGAAATATTGCCATCGTTCTAACTGTATTTTAACATTGCATGTTATTTCACAGTCTGTAATGTAATTTTACCTCTAGCTATTTTACATCCAAGGTAAAATTACATACTTGTAAATGGAGTACGTGTAAAGATTGCCATGATGTATGGCGGGGGAAAGCGGCAAAAACCTAATGCTATGTAGAAATGTCTAATTCAAAACACACACGTAACATAATGCCATACCAAATACCTAAAACGTCTAATGCAAAAAACAAAATACAAGAAACCTCTAATACAAAATACCTCATACGTCTATTGCAAAAGACAAAATACAAGAAACCTCTAATACAAAATACATATAACCTCTTATGCACAATTGATTTTACAATCTGAAACATCTACCATAAGCATTAGATGACATATCTCTCATGCATTACTTACGTTTCTCCACTGAATTATCTTTATTTAGGTCAATGTCAAGGTCACCGAACACAACTTGGCGACCTATTCGGCTAGCGAGCTATTCGACCGATCCAGCTGGCAACCTGTTCGTTGGCAACCTATTCAGAATTAAGACAACAGTCGCCCAAACTCATCTATTTTTAACAACCAATAAAATCCAACGTTACGTCTATCAAATGAAAGTAGAATAACATATTATTTTTATCAATTCCTTTAGCTCAGAATAGAGATGTAATTTCGCATTATCGTACAAAATTCTAGACATCCAACTAAATATATTCCGAAAGGTAATTAAATAGGCTTTCTAAGTATTATCAGTAAAAATTGGCACAATCATATTAAAGGGGTGCACTCTCTTCCTAAACATGACCAATTTTTTAAAAACTGTTAATATCCCGTGTCAAAATTCGGACCATCGTACAAAATTCTGATGATCCAACTAAATATATTCTGAAAGGTAATTGAATAAGCTTTCCAAATATTATTAGTAAAAGTTGGCACAATCATATTAAAGGGGTGCGCTCTCAACCTGAACATAGCCAATTTTTCAATATTTTAAAGTGAAAGAACGGTAATATTTCGAGTCGAAATTCGGACCATCGTACAAAATTCTTAGCAACCAGCTATATATATTCTGAAAGGTAATTGAAAAAGCTTTCTAAATATTATTAGTAAAAGTTGGCACAGTCATATGAAAGGGGCGCGCTCTCAACCTGAACATAGCCAATTTTTCAATATTTTAAAATGAAAGAACGGCAATATTCCGAGTCAAAATTCGGACCATCGTACAAAATTCTGAGCATCCAGCTATATATTTTCTGAATGGTAATTCAATAAGCTTTCTAAATATTATTAGTAAAAGTAGGCACAATCATATTAAAGGGGCGAGCTCTCAACCTGAACATAGCCAATTTTTCAATATTCTATAAAGATAGACCGGAATTTTTTTCGAAGTCCGAATTTGGACCATCGTACAAAATTCTGACCATCCAGCTACATATATTCTGAAAGGTAATTGGATAAGCCTTCCAAATATTAATAGTAAAAGTTGGCAGAAACATATTAAAGGGGCTTGCTCTCAACCTGAACATGGCCAATTTTTCAATATTTTAAAGTGAAACAACGGTAATATTCCGAGTCGAAATTCGGACCATCGTACAAAATTCTGAACATCCAGCTATATATATTCTGAAAGGTAATTGAATAAGCTTTCTAAATATTATTATTAAAAGTTGGCACAATCATATTAAAGGGGCGCGCTCTCAACCTGAACATCGCCAATTTTTCAATATTTTAAAGTGAAAGAACGGTAATATTCCGTGTCAAAGTTCGGACCATCGTGCCAACTTTTACTAATAATATTTGGAAAGCTTATTCAGATTACCTTTCAGAAAGCTTATTCAGAATTTTTTACGATGGTCCGAATTTTGACACGGGATATTAACAGTTTTTCCCTTTAAAATTTTTTAAAAGTTGGTCATGTTTAGGAAGAGAGTGCACCCCTTTAATATGAATGGGCCAATTTTTACTGATAATACTTAGAAAGCCTATTTGATTACCTTTCGGAATATATTTAGTTGGATGTCTAGAATTTTGTACGATAATGCGAAATTACATCTCTATTCTGAGCTAAAGGAATTGATAAAAATAATATATTGTTCTACTTTCATTTGATAGACGTAACGTCGGATTTTATTGGTTGTTAAAAATAGATGAGTTTGGGCGACTGTTGTCTTAATAGGTTGCCAACGAACAGGTTGCCAGCTGGATCGGTCGAATAGCTCGCTAGCCGAATAGGTCGCCAAGTTGTGTTCGGTGACCTTGACATTGACCTAAATAAAGATAATTCAATGGAGAAACGTAAGTAATGCATGAGAGATATGTCATCTAATGCTTATGGTAGATGTTTCAGATTGTAAAATCAATTGTGCATAAGAGGTTATATGTATTTTGTATTAGAGGTTTCTTGTATTTTGTCTTTTGCAATAGACGTATGAGGTATTTTGTATTAGAGGTTTCTTGTATTTTGTTTTTTGCATTAGGCGTTTTAGGTATTTGGTATGGCATTATGTGTCCATGTGTGTTTTGAATTAGACATTTCTACATAGCATTAGGTTTTTGCCGCTTTCCCCCGCCATAATGATGTTTATTTACATATATTTGTACAATAACATTTAAATAAAGAAATATTGAGTATTTTAACAGAATTTATGTAATAATACCTCATAAATGTTGTAGAATTACATATTATGTAATTTGCATAGGTAACATTATTCAAAGGAATGTGTTTGTCTCGGCTTGGCTAATTAGTCCTAGGTTCTATCCTGGCGAACACAGATAGTTTAGCGGAACTTGCAGCCGAGCATGTAAAACAACATTCAATAATGTAAAGAAAATAAGTGAAATGAGGTTTAATGTGCTACTGTTCTTCTCCTTGGGAAGAGTAGGTGATACAGTCCAAGCAAAATTCCGCACCCAACTCAATGTATGGCATATATGTCTGTCTTTATTAGCCAGTTCGATACATTCAGATTTTGAATAACCTTTTTCTCTAAAATAGACTAAACTGACTGACAGAAAAGTAAATATTTTGTTTAATATTCGATATGTGGTCAAAGGGGGAATAACTTATGTGACCACTATTTGAAGGTAAATTTACAAAATTCTGTAAAAATAATATTTACAGCGCAGGGGCGGATTGGGGCCGGGAACCGGAACCGGCCCGGGTTCCCGTGTCGGAGCGACCCCTTTTACTGAAAAATGAATCCCAAATATGCGATTTGGTGGCATATCTGATTATAATCTCTGTCAAAGTCGATTAGCTTTCAGAAGTCGATTAGCTTAGGCCAAAAACCCGACGTGCAAGTAATTTACAGCCATCAACCTGTGAAATTATCATATCGTCATATTATTAATTAACGTATTATCATTGTATCGTCAAGAGTCAAGAGAATTTAACTGGCTAAAAATGGGACCAGTTGAGAAAATTTTGACCATTTGATTAACCAGTTAGGAATATTGAATAAGTGAAAATATTTTCATTGAAAAGTATCCCATTTTTGTTGCCGGGAGCGCTAGTTGATTCCTCCTGTGATGGAAGGCCACAAGGACATTGGTACAGAGTGACGAAAGTGAAATTCATAAAAGCTGCTTTTTGAATTTTGGATTCTGGCGCATCCCTACAGCACACCCACGCCCAGCACACCCACGCCCAGAAAGTCTATTATAGCAGCCCATTCAAGACTCCAGTGATGGCGTGGCGGCCCGTTAAAGCCACCGGCCACATACAACATGATGATCATCGCTCCATGGCCGGTCCAATACCCCCCTCCCCATATAATGTTCAGCAGAAAAGGTGGGGTTTTTTAGACGATATGTAGAAATTTATTTTTTTCATTTTTTGTCCGACCGGCCCTTCGGTCGATTGTTCGACCGGCCCTTCGGGCGATCGCCCGTGTTACAGCGGCATTTCTGTTAATATACAGCTCACGTGATGTAAACTGACATGTGGTTGTATTACTACATTAAATTTGATGTAATTTTACATAAGCCTTGTATCCTTATGCGTCTACATCGTTTTAAATGTAAGTTAACAAACCATGTGATATTACAAATCATGTACTGTATTTTTACTATAATTATAGCTGTAAATATACATATAATTTTAACAGTGCATGTTTGATCCCTGCATTGGCCGAGAAGTTCATCGGGATTTTCAGGTGTGGTTTCCGCTCGTCAGTGGCACGGGTCGGAGAGTCTGACAAGGACAACTGTTTAGTCGTTCGGATCGGACGAAAACTCCGGAACCGAAAGTCGCAGAATTCTTAATATCGATTAGGTTTGTCATGTTGCTTCCCACCAAATTTGAAAGAAATCTGTTAAAATCTATAGCCATAAGTTTTTGGTAAAGGTGGGTAAGTCCCGAGAGGAAAGTCGTGGAACGCTGAATTTCGATAGGGTTCGTCATCTCGTGAACCCAACAGCCTCTTTCGCGTTCACACAAGTCAGGGACCAACAGACAGGGTTACAACATAATACGCCCATACTGCAATGTAAGGTTATAACAAATACAAATATAATATTTCGTATTTTATTCTGATTTATCATCATTTTATCTTAAGCGGTTCGGGTCCACTCGGGTCTTTAAAGACAACAATTTCTGAATATTAAAGATTTATTTTTTCTTTGCTGTACGAAATTAGTCAATGAGATGTCTTGCCTCTGAAGCAGGCCCGTGTCAAAACACAAATTTTTTTGCGGTCAGCGAACTAATGATGTAACCACGAGTAACTATCTGGACGTCAATACTTTTCCAAACAAATATCCACGTTCAGTTATTGTGAGTTTTTTCGACTGGAAATTATTAAAATTCCACAGAACGAGCCATTTTACATTGGAGGGTGTCACTATATAATCAGTAGGGTTTGGTGTTGTATAAGTTATGAGAAGTGAGTCTGAACTCTATCGTTTATGCTGGATCTACAAATAGGACACAGAGAAAGCGTTTTAGCACAATCGAAACAACACACCAGATGACCACATGGTAGAAACGTAATGGCCACCTCACTGTCCATACAGATCTTGCACAAATATTGATCATCACTAAAATTACTGTCTTTAGAACTGACGTTCATGGAAACTTTCTCCTTCGTTAGAGCACTAAAATCTTCATTCCTGTTTTCAGATTCATTTTCCCCTCGTTCCATTAGAAACGATAACAGTTCTTCAGATGATGCAAAAGCCGGTTCATTATTCCGACTTCGTTCCCGGCAGGCAGCCTCTATCTGCTGTGGTGTGAAACCCATATCTAGAACAGCCAGAGTCAACGGGGATTCTCCTGAGCACGTTACTGCTGGTGCGGGTGCTAAAGAAGTAGATGCACCATGGTTTATTTGACCACGAACTGGTTCTCTTGGGGAGGTAGAAGTTTCTGTACGCAATGTAGTTCTATATATAGTGTTCTGTCTTTGTGAAGATTGTGCGTCACCCAAAATATCTCTTCCTAAACACATCTGAAGGTATTGACAATCTGGGGACCACTTAGCGTGTTCAATCCACGGATCGTCCTCATTTTCCCAAAACTTAAGAATGCACCTACAAGCAAAACATTTTACCACATCTCCATAGCTCAGATAATAAAAACCAGCCCGTGCTAAAGATTCTGGGCTTTGTCGACTGTTCGGCCAGTTTACAAAGCTATTTAGTCTATTTTCTTCCTTTGTAAAATCTATATTCTTGGTCATTCCAGTTGGTTTGGGGAGATATCTCTCAACAAAATCAGCCTTGTGCTGAACAAACAGGCAGTGAGGAAACTTCACGTTATGTTCTGTCCAGGGGTCATCCGTACACTTCCAGTTCTTTAATACGCCATCACAAAAAGCACACCGAACTTCATCTGCGCTTCCTGAATAGTAAAACCCAGCTCGCGCTAAATCCAAAGGCAGCGGCCGCCTCAAGCGCCATCCTCTGAAAGTCTCCAGTCTATTCACCTCCGTTTGAAGCTGTTCACGTCTGTAAACTGCGGCCATTCTTCTCTGACCACACCGGTTATGTTTAAGATTAAAAGTCGGTAAAGGACAAGTTTCCTGAAATAAATATCGATAACAATGACATACAATTATTTCTCACAGGATATTGATATAACTAATTATACACATACTCACAGGAATGACTAACGGTCGATCCTGGTACCAACTCACCAGAGCTGGTCATGATTTTGTCTTGTGACTTTGCGTTGGATTCTTTTGCGGTATATAATTATTCTGTTGCAATAGATCCCTGCCTTACGAATATTCTTATCAATGATAAAATCTAGACTAGGATGTTGGGCATGATATAAATAGAACTTGCGTACATTCTGGCTTTAAGCCATCCTGCTGTCTGTACATAGTGGCTTATTAGTTATATTTCCCGATTTGAAAAAAAGCTGGTTGAATCTATGCAATTTTAAATTTGAAAATGGCTAACTGAACAACGTCGACAAATAAAATCAAGATCGCCTGATAGATTTGGTTGCTTATGACTACAAAAAAAACTCAGTTTATTTCAGTTCAAGGTCGTTTCATGTTAGTTTTGTCATAAAATCGATAAACACCACTGTTATTGACGATACATTGTCTTATATATAGTTTTACATAATAATATATTATACGTGTACTTACCATACACATTGTGGGTTTTACTTTTAACTACACGCTCGAGACACCTTAAAATCATAAATGATCCAGACATTGCAAATCCCTCCATTTTATAGACACCCATTTTGAATAGAATGAGTCATGGCTATTTATAGTAGGGTATTTCCATTTCGATAACACATTTGCGGGTTATTTCATTACCGAGACGAAATAGATGTAAGTATCACGGAAATGCACAAAAATAACAAAGTTATAACAGAAATAACAATAAAATTGTCTCATTTAAAACTTTTCCATAATGCAGTATTTCAGTTTCGACACAGTAGTCTTCTTTTCTTGATTTCTCGGAACCCATTCGGTTATTATAGTATTCCTTTTAATCTGATTTTTTAACGTTTCTGTTATTTTCTTCCTAAAAAAAGTAATTTGTGTAGGCCTACTTACCAGCATTTGAATTGTCTAAAATTATCCTAAGAAGGAGGCGGGGGGTCAAACTCAGAAACGACATAACATCGCATAGCTATTGTTTCCACCCCTTTCCTTCTTTTTTTAAATTAATAATTTCTAACATAAAATATTTTCTAATATGTATTTTAAAAATCTGTTATGATATAGTACGTTCATTTCATTCATTTTCGTTCGTTCCTCTCGTCAAATAAATGTGCAGATTCTTTTCTGGCACATCCGTATTTTCATACTTCGATTGCAGATGGGCGTTGACTGGTACTGACTATTTTTTCACGGTTTTTACAATCAACAATTACACGGGAAAGTGTAGTACATCGCATGATTCTAACTAGAGACGGATAAAGAAATGTGGAATAGGCCTAGCGATTGGTAGTTTATACTGGGTTAATTCCGAGTGGAGTTTTTTTATTGTAGAGAAAACAATCATATCATATCCCAAAATTACACTCGCTACTAGTCATAGGGTTCCAACCTCAGTTGATGGGGTGTGTGTGTGTGTGAGGGGGGGGGGGGGGCTGAGGTTATTTGCCCGAAAATTCCCTTTGACACCCGAATTTTTAGAATGGATCAATGGCATTAATTTAAACTTTAAACGAATTTTCCACAATAAGCTGTGATGGTTGTTAGTTTTTCAATACAACAATATAAATTTAGAAGCAAAACAGCTAAATGTTACCCATTCTCTAATGTTTGTGCTCCAAAAACGGAAATAAATTGCCCGAAAAATGGACAGTTCATCGTCCCCATAATTTCCACTTGGTTTGCTATTTATTCAAGATCAGGGCCGTGTTTCCCGAAATTTTAACTAAAGATAAAATCCAGATTTTAGTAGATACTTCAATTTTGATTGGCTAAGAACCAAAATCAATCTTATAAGGTCCAATCAAATTACTAAAATCTGGATTTTATCTTAGTTAAAATTTGGTGAAACAGGACCCAGTTCATTAGTGTTGCACGATTTACCCAAAACCCCAAATCTACCCAAATCCACCACTATTTCAACTCATACCACAATAATTTATATTGATATTTGATAATATACCGTTCTTTATGTGGAATTGACATTTTTAATTTAAAATCGCAGCTTTTTATTGTCAAAATGCCCCTCAAAATGCGATTTCCAAGCAAGTTTGGAAGTCGTAACCAAGGGAATAGCTCGTGTAATACACAAATCTACCCAAAACCACGTTATTTCCACATATATCACAATTATGTTTATCGTTTTTTAATATACTATCATTCATTTAGCTAAATATGCCATAATTACTTTAAAATCATGGTCTTCTTGTCTTAAAATCCATCAATTCATGCGTGTTTCGTCGTCGTATGTAAGGGACATAACTCGTGTCGTCACGACTTCCGGTTATGGCGGACAACGTGTTTTCTTAATTCTAACGAAATACTGCAAAACCTCGCGCTGAAAAGGATTGTAATCCCAGGGAAAACACTCATATCAACTGCACTAACATTGGTGCAACTTTTGAAACACACTTTTAATGAAACTGACCTGAAACCTTTGTTATAGGTCTACCTACAGTTATGGCGGACAGTCAGCGGTCAACGTCTAATTATAGTAGTACTAACACTAACAGTACTCAGAACTATGGAAAACACCCCGATACCTCGCACCATCTCAAATTGAAGAATTTAAAAATCAATCTTGACCTGACAAAAACGAAAGCTGATTATCCCCATAAATGCCTTCCAACTGCCTTGAAAAAGAGAACAGGGAAAGCGAAGAACTCGCTATTCGAGGCCATTGATCTGGAACTATATGAACCTGCAGCCCGTATGGTTGCACTTCACACTTCCTTGGACAGAATATTGCCCTGGATTAAAACTCTAGAGATTTTCTATTTTGCACTTCACACTTCCTTGGACAGAATATTGCCCTGGATTAAAACTCTAGAGATTTTCTATTTTGACAACTTAGGGCTAGATGATAATCTTAACATTGAATGGATAGATGACCCCTCATGCTGGGAAGACCGAGATAACATTGGTAACTCAATTGTAATTAAGCTAAATTCCACCGTAAGCAATAGTCTACTATATAGTCTAACATTTTTTCTCCCAACAGGAACCATTATGGTCCAAGGGTCAAGTTATAAACTTTTTCTGGATCACTTCCAGTCGTTGAAGGATATTCTCAATGTTGTTATACAAGTGAACGATACTAAAACAGATTTCATATTACAAGAGAAGAATATAACTGATGATGCGCTTCAGCTTAATGTCAATGATTCGAAAGAAGACTCAGAAAATTCCTGTGAAAATACTAATCGTGTGAAACGGCAGAATCAGACAGGGTTTGCTATTACAAGTCAGCCCAAAGATCAGTGCACTGATACTAGTGATATCTCAACAAATAGTACAGTATGTAGTACCACCTCACCTGATATTGAAGAAGTCCAACCTGGTTATACATGTATGCCGGAAATCATAAATCAAATAAATTTTGCACTCACATCACATCTCGTCAGTATTGGTGATAAACTCGAAAACTTTACTCGCTGTATTGAAAGCTCATTTGTCAAAGCGATACAGGATTTTACGAAAGTCCAAAATCAACACACAGCTCAGTGTTTTGATACGTTACATTATAATCTGTCCACATCATTAGCTCCCACTACGGCTTTAGCTGCTGAAATAAAGTCCAGTGTATCCCAAGCTATGCAACCATTAGAGAATAATATTATCATATTAAAACAACAGGCATCTGACTCTGCAAAACAAGAGAAACCTGATCTGCAAACTATTCAATCCTATATATCACAACAAACCAAATCGCTAGAGAATGATATTCTCACTTTAAAGCAATCCTCTGATCTTGACAGACAGAATAATCAAAATCTGGAAGTCATCATAAAATCCAGTGTCTCTCAAGCGATAAAACCCATGTCTGGTGCATTGGAGAAAGATATTCTCTTGTTAAAAAAGAACATTGATTCTCAGCGTGATATTTTGACATATCTTCAAAGTAAACTAGCGCCTGCTGAACAAGATTCCACGGTTCTTCCTAATAGTCCTTCTTCTTGTGGTGTTGTTAGAAATCTAATGTCTCAATCCAATGTGCATAAAAATTACAAAGTCCTGTTAATTGGGACCTCAAATATTAAAAACATTAAAGAGGACAAACTATGTCAAATGACTACTGTTGCCAAGAAAATTGCGTATACTTTGGCTGAAACCCAAAGTGTTATTGATGACTATTCGTGTACTTGTAATGATGAAATGCCTGATGCTGTTGTTTTACACTCTTTAACTAACGACATCAGAAATCTATCAGTAGATCAGTGTGTGCACTTACTAGGTGTTATTATTGACTCGATATGTCATAAATGGCCAAACTGTAATATAATAGTTTCCCTGGGTACTCCACGCTCTGATAGCGAAGATGTTTATTTAAACTTGCGAATCCTGAATTTAAATTTAATTAAGTTGTATGGTAATAATCCTCATGTTGTTTTGTCACACAACGATAATATGACTAACTCAAATAACAACTTGCCAAATAAAAAGTTCCTAGTTGAGGACGGATACCATCTATCAGAATTGGGGGTGTCCCGATTGGCTAGTAATATAAAGCATGCCTTATTGGATGTACTTAAGATTCCAAATCCCACACCTCCCCATAAACCGAAATCATCCACCCCTAAACCAAATTTTCCATTGGATAATGACAATTATAAACCGATGTGGTATAAGAATAATCATATTGTAAATAATGATCGATACAATGACATGTATTATCAAGATAGAGATAGTCAATATTATGCAGACAACTATAATAGGGGCAGCCGAGAAGGCAACAGGTCTCGATTTAGAAGGCCTCCACATTACCATTACCATTAATAGATCTGCCCCTAAACTGCAATCATCCTCCCCTAAACCGAAATCGCATCGGATAATGACGAATACAATGACATGTATTATCATGATAGTGTTCATTACATAGACAATTATATTAGGGGCAGCCGAGGTTGACGCAGTTTTCGATTTAGAAGTCCTCCTTGCTACCATTTCCGTTAGTTTACAGTTAGTATTGTACTTTAAGGTTGTATGTTAAGCTACTGATAAGTAATATTTTTTAAACAGATTGGTCTTCTGTTAAAAATTTTTATTTAGTAAAATTTTGTCTTCATTAAGGTATACCAATACTTTATAGTTATTGATACCATTTGAATTTCTATTTTTGCTGTTTGTTATTGTTTGTAAACTTAGTTATTGTTAAAACTTAATGACTTTGTTAAGACATCAGGCCTATGGTCATCAATCGGAGGTTAAGGTGTGTTTTTGGAATGTTGGTGTGATTTTTAGAAAAGGAGAAAGTAAACTTGATGATGATATTTTCATTTCGGAATTACTTCACAATGATATAATACTTTTAGCAGAAACGCATGTAGGGGTCGATGAAAACTTATATCTTCCCGATTTTAACTACTCTAATGTATGTAGATCCCTTTCAAAGAATGGGAGACATTTTGGCGGTCTAGGTATATTTATAAGACAGACAATTTCCTCACATGTCACAGTGTTACCGAACACTAATAGAGACTACCAATGGTTAAAACTTGACAAAAGTTTTTTTCATTTTAAAAAAGATTTATTTATATGTTTAGTGTACTTTCCTCCTTGTCGATCTGCATACACCCAAAATTTAGACAATGATATCTTACAATTACTAGAAGATGATATTAATAGCTATCAGTCCAACGCAGATGTATTGTTATGTGGTGATTTTAATGCAAGAACCAGTAACCTTAATGACTTCATATGTAATGATAATGGTTCTTATCTTCCTTTATATGATGACTATCGACTTGATGTTAACATCCAACAGAGATATAGTAGAGATGGTGTAATTGATACAAGGGGTAGAGAACTTATTGATACCTGCATTGGCAACCAACTACGGTTTCTCAATGGACGAGTTCTTGGAGACTTGTTTGGAAATTACACTTGTTACACCCCAAATGGGTGCTCTGTGGTCGATTATGCAATCGCATCAGATTGCATGTTAAACAAAATTTTATACTTCGCGGTTTCACCTTTTTTACCCACCCTTAGCGATTGTCATTGTAAGTTGTCGTTAAGTATATTAGCTGATTTTGATATTGACCATTCTGATGAAACCAAGCAAATTTCTTATGATATGCCCACTAAATTTAAGTGGAATGATAGGTCCTCAGATCTTTTTCAGTCAGTCCTAAAAGGAATGGAAAATCAGGAAAAAATTGAAAATTTTCTTAATTCTGCAGCTGCTGATGTTGATGCTGCTGCATTAGATCTAAATTCCATTATTATAGACTCGGCTTCAAAAGTCTTAACCAGACAAAACAAATTTCCGTCCAAAAAGCGAATGGTTCAAACGAAATCAAAAAAATGGTTTGACAAAGATCTGAGGTCCATGCGAAATAAATTGATGTATTATGGTAGAATTTATTCATTATATCCAAATGATAAAGCTGTTCATGATAAATACTATAAATTATATCGCGAATACACAAAATCCAGGAAAAAAAAGGCTAAACAGTTTAAATTAGATCTTTTAAAGAAAATAGAAGAGTTACATAACAGCAACCCAAAAGCGTATTGGAATTTACTTTCAGAATTAAGAGATACGACAAAAACCAACATTAACAACCAAATAAAACCACAGACATGGCTTGATCACTTTCGTGCTTTAAATACCCCCAACTGCTCATTTCATGATCGTATTAAAATACTTGGGCTTGAACTTTCTGAGATGGAGAAACAGAAATGTTTCAACCAATTAGACATGAATATTACCCTGGATGAAATTAATAAAGCCATTTCTGATTTAAAAAACAATAAGGCCACCGGTTTAGACCTAGTTTGTAATGAAATGTTGCAGAGTAGCAAGTTGATTTTAGGGAAATGTTTCCAGAAATTATTTAATATGTGTCTTTTGCAATCATCCTATCCATCATGTTGGGCAGTTGGCTATATTATGCCACTGCATAAAGGTGGTGAACAGGCAAATCCGTCCAACTATAGAGGAATTTCTATAACAAGTAATTTGGGAAAACTTTTTAATGCAGTGCTAAACAACAGATTGAATAAATTTCTATTTTCTAACAACATCATACATGAGTGTCAAATTGGCTTTTCTAAAAATCATCGAACTTCAGATCATATGTTCATTTTGAAAACTCTGACAGACAAATACTGTCAATCAAAGGGGGGGAAACTGTTTGCGTGTTTTATTGACTTCAGAAAAGCATTCGACACAGTAATTCATGTTGGACTTTATAAAAAACTTCTTCAAATCGGAGTTGGTTCAAATTTTTACTTTTTGATTAAAAATATGTATCAGAAAAGTAGGTCGTCTATCAAAATCAAGGACAAGCTCACAGAGTCTTTCTCCCTGGACCTCGGAGTCCGACAAGGCGATAATTTAAGCCCTAACCTTTTTAAAATTTTTATTAATGATTTGCCAGATTACTTCTCCAATTGCCCTGACCCAGTAACTCTTGGACCCAGCATTACCCATTGCTTACTTTATGCTGATGATGTGGTTATTTTATCCACTAGTAAAAGTGGATTACAATCAAAACTTGATAAATTAGACGACTTTTGCAAAGACTGGTGTCTTTCGGTAAATATTGATAAATCAAAAATTCTTATTTTTAACAAAGCTGGTCGCTTACTTAAACAAGACTTTGTATTTCAAGGTATCACACTTGAAAATGTCTCATCTTACCGATATCTTGGTGTAATATTTTCTGCATCAGGTTCTTTTTCACTAACCAAGAACAGCTTATATCAAAAAGGCTTAAAAGCATATTTTAAATTGTGTAAAAATGTACTGTCTTTAAATCCTCAAATTAAAACAAGTTTGCATATATTTGACCATACTATTAAACCCATAATATTGTATGGCAGTGAAATATGGGGAGCATTTAATACGTTTAGTCCAAAGTTCAATAATGGTTTCTCTTTAGAAAAAATATATAATGCAATAGAACCTGATAAGCTTCATATTAAGTTTTGTAAATTTCTTTTAGGGGTGCACAAAAAGAGTTCAAATTTTGCAGTTCTGGCCGAATTAGGTCGATCTCCAATGTATTTGGAGATTGTTAAGTCTCTCCTGTGTTTTTGGCATCACCTTGAGAACTCATCTCCAGATTCTTTATTAGCTCATGCCCTTGCAACTAGCAAAGAACTTTCCAAGGTTGGTCAGTCATGGTTTAGCACTGTAACTGAACTATGTCAGTTATTGAAAATGCCCTTAATAAACACTTCATGTCGTAAATTTTCGACATTTAAGACCCATCTGAAAAAGTTGCTGGTCAAATGTCATAAAGAAACTTGGCTCAAGCAAAGGGAATCATTGAAAACTGGTAAATTAGATTTATATGTCCAACTTAAAACTAACTTTGGATATGAGAATTATCTATCCTTGAAGAAATATGAATTCCGAAGGGATATCACTAAGCTCAAAATATCCTCACATAGGCTCAAAATAGAAACTGGCCGGTATATAGGAATAAATCGTGAATCACGCCTCTGTGAAAAATGCCTGTCTGGGAAAGTTGAGGACGAAGTGCATTTTTTAATTGATTGTGCATACCTGGCAGCAGACAGGAAAGGTTTATTTGAGGTTATTAAAAAATCCAATTCAAACTTTATTAACTTGAGTAATCTTGATAAATATATTTGGTTACTAACTTGTGAAAATATAGACATATTAAATGAACTTGGTCGCTTTTTGCACAAGAACTTGCCATAGAACTATTTTCTTTATCTTGGATAAGCACCATACAGTGAATAATAGGCCTACATAGGCTTAAGTAATTGCGGACTTAATTTTGTCCTGTAACATAATATATGGTTAAGTGGATTTATCTCCCTTTCATTAATAATGTAACATGCCAATTGTTTTTTTTTTATTTGGCATGGATCCTTGATGCATACAGGTACTTATATTTTATATCTCCCCCGTTGGGAGCCATGCTATGTTGTATCATGTTATATTTTATTATTAGTCTGTCATTTGGGTTTTCTCTCTTTGTTGATCTGTAACATGTCCCCTGTGGACCCTTGATTGGAAATAAAGTTATTATTATTATACACACATGAATGCAAACCACCATTAAATTTGTAGTTCTTCCAAAGTTACGTGGAAATCACATTCTGACACAAAAACGCTACGATTTTAAATTTAAAAAGACAATTTGACAGAAAGAACTGTATATGATCAATTATCGATATAAATTATTGTGATATCAGTTGAAATAATGGTGGATTTGGGTACATTTGGGTAAATCGTGCTACCGGTTAAAGTTCCAATTTCACTTTTTCTAAGAAAGTCAAAATATAATTATTTCTATGTTTTTTGCTCAAAAGGTTGTCAACTCGCTGTTATACGATCATGGACAAAATTTTGGGGGGGTTTGAAAGGGTGACAATGATTGATTGAGGAAATAGTTACTCAATTACCTCCCTTGTTTTCCCATTCTTCTCCATGGACGGCCATCTTCAAACGTTTGAATTTGAAGTTGAAAATGATATTTTTGCCAATTTCTCAACTGGCAATAGTGAATTTTAGGATTAATAGGATTATTCTTTAACAAGGTAGGACTGTTTATAGGTTCAATCTATTTTGGGGCTTTATTTTAATAAATTTTAAAAATATAACTTAAAAAAATGCTATTGGAACTTTAATTCAAATGTTGGCCTAGATAACTGATGGTTTGGTGAATAATCTGTAACAACTATTTAATCTTAAATCACTCTAAATTCCATTTTGAACAGATTAAACGTGTGTACCTTGATCATAACAATTAACTAAATACTAACTCTGACACAGCTCGCGAAACAATAAAGGCCAACGCTATAACATAATATTAGGCTATAAACGCTACAGTCTGGTGTCAACATGTCTTGTTTACAATCCGTGGAAGAAAATTTGTCGCACATGCGCAATATCCATTTGTGACATGGCGGGACTTGAATGTCTATTTTTCTGAAGACGAAAGGACTTTTTTATGTGGAATTAAAGAGCGGTCTACGACAATTATCAACATGGCAAGTGAAGAAACTGATCCAGCCTGTGACGATGAAATTGACATAATCGATGTTGAAGATAACATGAAGTATTTGAAGCCACTACAAGATGAAAAAGAACGTCGTGAAATTCGACACAAATACAGAACATTTATTGAAGATATGGAAAGTTAGTCAAAATAATTAAGAAAGGGAAGAAATTAGTTTCAAAGAATCATAACAATGAATGAGCTAAATCGCTAATATTTGGTACCAAGAAACTGATCCAAATGGGTCACAATGCATATAATAATGTAATCTGATTGTAAATGAACTGATTTAGGCCTACAATAATATTTGCATTCCAATTTCCATTCAATTGTTTCCATTTTTTTGACTCTGATTTCAAATCATTTATGTTTAGTGAAATACGTCTGAAGTCACAACCGAATGCCAATTTCTAGCATCCAGTTATTCCAGTCTATTGTGCACGCTCTCCAGATAAGATATGGCATGAGTTGTGGAATATGTCTGGCCTTGTTTTCTGGTCACTTATTCATTATTGTTACAAATTTAAAGTTCCAATTTCACATTTTCTAAGAAAGTCAAAACATAATTATTTCTATGTCTTTTGCTCAAAAGGTTGTCAACTCACTATTATACGGTCCTGGGCAAAATTTTTGGGGCATTATAAAGGGTGACACAGGGTGATTGAGGAAAAGGTTACCCAATTACCTCCCTTGTTTTCCCATTCCTCTCCATGGACGGCCATCTTCAAACGTTTGAATTTGAAGTTGAAAATGATATTTTTGCCAATTTCTCAACTGGCAGTACTGAATTATAGGATTAATAGGATTATTCTTTAACAAGCTAGGATTGTTTATAGGTTCAATCTATTTTTGGGCTTTATTTTAATACATTTTAAAAATATAACTTAAAAAAAATGCTATTGGAGCTTTAACAAATTGAAATGACGCTGAAACAGGGTACCGTACACAATTCGTGTACCAATGGTAAAATGTTTATTTTGTCATAAATATTGGAAATCAGAAGCCTACTCTTTCCCAGTAAGATCACAACATCAATGTTGATTTGAATTGACAAATAATTCCCGTTTTCAACTTGAAAAACTTTGGATGATTGAGTTAAGAGACTTAGCTTAGCTACTTTAAAAAAAAAAAGAAATAGATTTTAATTTGACCTTTTTTTTTTGTGTATAGGGTTTTCCATTTGACATGCATGTTAACTTTAAGATGAATAATTTCTCATCTGACATTTTTATACGCCCACATTTTCATGTGGACGTATTATGTCGTCGCCCCTGTCCGTCCGTCCGTCCGTCCGTCCGTCCGTCCGGACGTCCGTCCGTCCGTCCGGACGTCCGTCCGTCCACAATTTGTTTGTGGACTCTCTACAGGTCACAATTCTTATCCGATTTTGACGAAACTTGAAATATAGGTTTATCCCCCAAAGATCTCGGTTCCTTTCGATATTGGCATGTATCGGATCAAAACTTCATGGATTATGGCCCCTGATTGTACGAAAAATCACGTTTTTAGCTTGTGGACCCTATAGAGGTCACAATTTTGAACCGATTTTGATGAAACTTGACATGCATGTTTGTAACCCAAAGATCTTGGTTCCTTTCGATATTTGCGGCTATCGGAATGTAATTTCCTGAATTATGGCCCCTGATTGTCCGAAAAATCACCCTTTTTAGCTTGTGGTCCCTCTGGAGGTCACAATTATTATTCGATTTAAAAAACCGTTTGATTATATCACCGTTACACCCTAAGGAAGGTTGAGTTCGAATTTCGGGAAAATCGGACGAAAATTGCCATACAAAATGGCCGCCGTTAGTACGCGAATACTGTTAAAAAATGGTATATCAAGGTTGTGGACCCTGTGGAGGTCACAATTTTGATTCGATTTTGATGAAACTTGAAATTCATGGTTATAACCCAAAGATCTTGCTTCCTTTCGATATTTGCGCATATCGGATCGTAACTTCCTGAATTATGGCCCCTGATTATACGCAAAATCGCCTTTTTTTTAGCTTGGAGGTCACAATTATTATTCGATTTAAAAAAACGTTTGATTATATCACCGTTATACCCTAAGGAAGGTTGAGTTCGAATTTCGGGAAAATCGGACGAAAATTGCCATACAAAATGGCCGCCGTTTGTACGCGAATACTGTTAAAAAATGGTATATCAAGGTTGTGGACCCTGTGGAGGTCACATTTTGATTCGATTGTGATGAAACTTGAAATTCAAGGTTATGACCCAAAGATCTTGCTTCTTTTTCGATATTTGCGCATATCGGATCGTAACTTCCTGAATTATGGCCCCTGATTATACGCAAAATCGCCTTTTTTTTTAGCTTGGAGGTCACAATTATTATCCGATTTAAAAAAACGTTTGATTATATTACCGTTACACCGTAAGGAAGGTTGAGTTCGAATTTCGGGAAAATCAGACCAAAATTGCCATACAAAATGGCCACCGTTTGTACGTGAATACTGTTAAAAAATGGTATATCAAGGTTGTGGACCCTGTAAAGGTCACAATTTTAATTCGATTTTGATGAAACTTGAAATGCATGGTTATAACCCAAAGATCTTGGTTCCTTTCGGTATTTGCGCATATCGGATCGTAACTTCCTGAATTATTCGAATTTCGTGAAAATGGTACCAAAATTGCCGGACGAAATGGTCGCCGTTTATACGCGAATAGTGTAAAGATATGGTATATCATGGTTGTTGACTCTGTACAGGTCACAATTCTTATCCGATTTTGATGAAAAGTCACATTTCTAGGTTGTGTACCGTCACACCATAATCATTGTCGACTTCGAATTTCATGAATATCAGACTGGAACTGACCAACAAAATGGCTGCTCCCAATACAGTATGAAATACAAGACTTAATGATGTAGGAAAAATCACTTTCCGTATTGTTTGTTCTCTATCCATCTCTCGAAAATGTGGGCGTATCCTGCCTGGCAGTGCCAGCCTATCTTTTACTAGCTTGTCGAGTTGTCAATTCAATTGTGATTTGATATGAAATTATTATTAAGATCTTTAAAGCAAAACTCAAGACATTTTTATTTACAATACCAAAGCTTTTTATACGCCCACATTTTCATGTGGACGTATTATGTCGTCGCCCCTGTCCGTCCGGACGGCCGTCCGTCCGTCCACAATTTGTTTGTGGACTCTCTACAGGTCACAATTCTTATCCGATTTTGACGAAACTTGAAATATAGGTTTATCCCCAAAAGATCTCGGTTCCTTTCGATATTGGCATGTATCGGATCAAAACTTCATGGATTATGGCCCCTGATTGTACGAAAAATCACGTTTTTAGCTTGTGGACCCTATAGAGGTCACAATTTTGAACCGATTTTGATGAAACTTGACATGCATGTTTGTAACCCAAAGATCTTGGTTCCTTTCGATATTTGCGGCTATCGGAATGTAATTTCCTGAATTATGGCCCCTGATTGTCCGAAAAATCACCCTTTTTAGCTTGTGGTCCCTCTGGAGGTCACAATTATTATTCGATTTAAAAAACCGTTTGATTATATCACCGTTACACCCTAAGGAAGGTTGAGTTCGAATTTCGGGAAAATCGGACGAAAATTGCCATACAAAATGGCCGCCGTTAGTACGCGAATACTGTTAAAAAATGGTATATCAAGGTTGTGGACCCTGTGGAGGTCACAATTTTGATTCGATTTTGATGAAACTTGAAATTCATGGTTATAACCCAAAGATCTTGCTTCCTTTCGATATTTGCGCATATCGGATCGTAACTTCCTGAATTATGGCCCCTGATTATACGCAAAATCGCCTTTTTTTTAGCTTGGAGGTCACAATTATTATTCGATTTAAAAAAACGTTTGATTATATCACCGTTACACCCTAAGGAAGGTTGAGTTCGAATTTCGGGAAAATCGGACGAAAATTGCCATACAAAATGGCCGCCGTTTGTACGCGAATACTGTTAAAAAATGGTATATCAAGGTTGTGGACCCTGTGGAGGTCACAATTTTGATTCGATTGTGATGAAACTTGAAATTCAAGGTTATAACCCAAAGATCTTGCTTCTTTTCGATATTTGCGCATATCGGATCGTAACTTCCTGAATTATGGCCCCTGATTATACGCAAAATCGCCTTTTTTTTAGCTTGGAGGTCACAATTATTATCCGATTTAAAAAAACGTTTGATTATATTACCGTTACACCGTAAGGAAGGTTGAGTTCGAATTTCGGGAAAATCAGACCAAAATTGCCATACAAAATGGCCACCGTTTGTACGTGAATACTGTTAAAAAATGGTATATCAAGGTTGTGGACCCTGTAAAGGTCACAATTTTAATTCGATTTTGATGAAACTTGAAATGCATGGTTATAACCCAAAGATCTTGGTTCCTTTCGGTATTTGCGCATATCGGATCGTAACTTCCTGAATTATTCGAATTTCGTGAAAATGGTACCAAAATTGCCGGACGAAATGGTCGCCGTTTGTACGCGAATAGTGTAAAGATATGGTATATCATGGTTGTTGACTCTGTACAGGTCACAATTCTTATCCAATTTTGACGAAAAGTCACATTTCTAGGTTGTGTACCGTCACACCATAATCATTGTCGACTTCGAATTTCATGAATATCAGACTGGAACTGACCAAAATGGCTGCTCCCAATACAGTATGAAATACAGGACTTAATGATGTAGGAAAAATCACTTTCCGTATTGTTTGTTCTCTATCCATCTCTCGAAAATGTGGGCGTATCCTGCCTGGCAGTGCCAGCCTATCTTTTTTAAATGTGATATAGAGTTTTTATACGCCCACATTTTTATGTGGACGTATATTGTCGTCGCCCCTGTCCGTCAGTCCGGACGTCCGTCCGTCCACAATTTGTTTGTGGACTCTCTACAGGTCACAATTCTTATCCGATTTTGACGAAACTTGAAATATAGGTTTATCCCCAAAAGATCTCGGTTCCTTTCGATATTGGCATGTATTGGATGAAAACTTCATGGATTATGGCCCCTGATTGTACGAAAAATCACGTTTTTAGCTTGTGGACCCTATAGAGGTCACAATTTTGAACCGATTTTGATGAAACTTGACATGCATGTTTATAACCCAAAGATCTTGGTTCCTTTCGATATTTGCACCTATCA
Source organism: Patella depressa (assembly GCA_948474765.1). Taxonomy (NCBI): domain Eukaryota; kingdom Metazoa; phylum Mollusca; class Gastropoda; family Patellidae; genus Patella; species Patella depressa. The sequence goes on from OX419717.1 coordinate 60,527,859, forward strand.
GAATGTAATTTCCTGAATTATGGCCCCTGATTGTCCGAAAAATCACCCTGTTTAGCTTGTGGTCCCTCTGGAGGTCACAATTATTATCTGATTTAAAAAACCGTTTGATTATATCACCGTTACACCCTAAGGAAGGTTGAGTTCGAATTTCGGGAAAATCGGACGAAAATTGCCATACAAAATGGCCGCCGTTTGTACGCGAATACTGTTAAAAAATTGTATATCATGGTTTGTGGACCTTGTAAAAGTCACATTTTTAAATCGATTTTGATGAAACTTGAAATTCATGGTTATAACCCAAAGATCTTGGTTCCATTCGATATTTGCGCATATCGGAACGTAACTTCCTGAATTATGGCCCCTGATTATACGCAAAATCGCCTTATTTTAGCTTGTGGTCCCTCTGGTGGTCACAATTATTATCCGATTTAATAAAACGGTTGATTGTATTACCGTTACACCGTAAGGAAGGTTGAGTTCGAATTTCGGGAAAATCGGACCAAAATTGTCATACAAAATGGCCGCCATTTGTACGCGAATACTGTTAAAAAATTGTATATCATGGTTGTGGACCCTGTAGAGGTCACAATTTTAATTCGATTTTGACGAAACTTGAAATGCATGGTTATAACCCAAAAATCTTGGTTCCTTACGATATTTGCGCATATCGGATCGTAACTTCCTGAATTATGGCCCCTGATTGTCCGAAAAATCACCTATGGTCCCTCTGGAGGTCACAATTATTATCCGATTTGAAAAAACGTTTGACTCTATCACCGTTACACCCTACGGAAGGTTGAGTTAGAATTTCAAGAAAATTGGACCATAATTGCCAGAAAAAATGGCCGCCGTTTGTACGCGAACAGTGTAAAAATATGGTATGTCAAAGTTATGGACCCTGTAGAGGTGACAATTTTAATTCGATTTTGATGAAACCTGAAATGCTTGTTTATAACCTAAAGATCTTTATTCTTTTCGATATTTGCGCATATCAAATTGTAACTTAATGAATTATGGCCTTTGATTGTAGGAAAAATCACTTTCGGTATTGCTTGTTCTCTGTCTATCTCTCGAACAATTTTTATCTGATTTAAAAAAAAACTCTGATTATATTACTGTTGCACCGTAAGGAAGGTTGAGTTCGAATTTCGTGAAAATCGTACCAAAATTGCCGGACGAAATGGTCACCGTTTGTACGCGAATAGTGTAAAAATATGGTATATCATGGTTGTGGACTCTCTGCAGGTCACAATTCTTATCCGATTTTGACGAAAAGTAACATTTCTAGGTTGTGTACCGTCAAACCATAATCATTGTCGGCTTCGAATTTCATGAATATCAGACTGGAACTGACCACCAAAATGGCTGCTCCCAATACAGTATGAAATACAGGACTTAATGATGTATTGCTTGTTCTCTATCCATCTCTCAAAAATGTGGGCGTATCCTGCCTGGCAGTGCCAGCCTATCTTTATATTTTCATTTTTTGGTTTATTATTTTCATGTATTTTTATTATTAGTAGTATGTATTTTATCTTCCTTAAGTTTGTAAAGACCATCTGAGCAATCTATTTGTAGATATCCTGGTAACAATTTAATATGAATCCATGACAACTCAGACTAGGACAAGTCAGACCAACTGATAGTAATAGACCACTCACACCAAATGATAGACCTTTTGGGAGAGAGAGAGAGAGAAATGGGGTGCCCAGAGGAAACCCACGAGGTTGAGAAGGCACCCCTATCTCCATGCCACATACGCTCACACCAGGGATTGAAACCACAGTCGCAAGCTAGAGGTGACCGGCCAGCTAGAGGTCGAAGCGCGGCAGTCTAGACCACTAGGCCATCCGAACCCTCTAGACCTTTTGGACCTCACACCAAATTTTACCGACCTTTTAGCTTCTGCAGAGATAGAAGTTCATTCTATGAAGGCCATTTGTTTGTTGACTCTAATAACAAAACACTAAGACGGATTCCGACACACTGCACTTCCTGTCAAATGCTGCAGTTCATAATAATAATGAACGACTATAAACAGTTTTAATAGGAATTTGGTGTTTTTTTTGTTTCTTTAACATTATAATCATCCAATACATTGAATAAACCGAACAAAATTTGCTTTTTAGGAGATAAACATGATCTTATTAATCCAGAATCAGATTCCTTGAATGAAAGATTAAAACAAGCAGATGAATTATATAAACCAGGTTAGTTTCTCAATACAGTTCATTCTGTTCACCAACTCTGATCTTCACTACAGTACTCTAAGATTTAAAAAATATATATCTCAGACCAATCTGATTAATACATAGATCCCTTTTCGTTTCGTTTTTTATAGTTCAAAGTTTCGTTTTACTTGTCATTACTACATTAGGATCTGGAAGAGTTGTTATCATTGACATGTTCTGGATGATGTGAGGGATTAGCCAATGAAACAGTCTGTTATTGCGAGCTTCTGGCGTCAGATACACCAAATTGTGGGTAATCCACCTGAAGCATCAATGCTGATTGCTTAATCAAATGTCTGACATCATAGGGTCAAAAGTCGCTCATATGACCTCTGACACGACCTCCCATTACAACTGTTCAGATCTTCATGTATTGTAGGCTATCAAAAAGATTTTAAAAAAAAGAAATTAAAATTATTTGTAGTTAATCAATTTCTTCTTTTTTTCCAGTTAAGATGACAAGAGAGGCAGCTCTTGACTCACAGGCTTTGGTTCTCATTGCTAACATGGGTCGACAAAAGGCACAGGCGTTAAACACAGAATTTGTCAAGTTTCAACCTGTTGAATTTGTTGAAAAACTGGTAGCGGTTGGGTTATTTTATTATACATGCACAATAACATGCTGGCGTATATTGTTGTCAGACTTCTTGACCGTGCTGTTTCTACTTTCTTAGTTCTTTTATTGCATTTTAGAAATTTGTTTGTCCCGACTTGCTTTACTCAGTGTAATTGTTCATTTAAATAAACAAAACAAGTAAAATTTTTATTGACAGACAAGCTGGTATGTGGATTGTATGTTTTATTGGTGTGGGTTGATTTCACAAATATCTTAATTCTGTGCACCATAATATTTGTAATATACAGGAATAATCTGGGGTGTGTTCAGGATTTTTAGCAGCAGGGGTCAAAGGACTGGGAGATAAACCGAGAATTTTATAAAATCTTGCCCTGAGGAAAGATTTCTGCTTATTTTATCGAGATGAGGATGGGGAGCCAAAATGGGGGCAATGCTTAGTACATTTGTTTGTACATGGATTAGAAAAGAATTTACTGCTTGAGCAGGGAATGACCCCATCCCGCTCTGCACACACACCTGATAATTTTATAGAATACAAGCATGTATTAGTACAGAGTCGTAATTGTATTCTATAAAATTGTATCCCGTATATTTCCAGTTAATTAAATACAATCGCATTAATTAAATAATAACATAGTACATAGGGTTGGACGATATTGTGATAATAGTTTATCAAATATCATGATAAACGATTATTATCAGGATAATTTAGGCGCGTCTTGAGAAATTAAATTTTGTATTCATGTAGGAGATGATATAGCATATTTGGACACAATAATTACGATATCATTATAATGTAGGTTATTACGATTTATCGTTTTTTCGATGGTTATAATTTAGTCTGATATGAACTCGTTGATGATTTTATCACGATATGCCAAAAACCGGTATGTCGCCCAACCCTAATTGTACATAGGATTTAGGTCTTTAATATTTCCATAAAACAAAAACATGTTTCAACTTAAAGAGGATATATTTTGATTGTAACTTTTATAACTAAATTCCAGAGATCGTCATTATGACTTTATATAACTACATGTAATGAATTATTGTTAACTATTACAGATGTGTATTAATCAACCAATATAGTTTCAAATGGAAACGGTCTGTTCTAAATATTTTTTGGGCTAAGTTTTATAGATGACCAATGGTTGACGGGTGGGGGTAAAAATTAATCTCTGCACCTGCCTTATGCTATCCAAATAATTTTGATTGTTATTCAGTTTGCAATTATGTTAATATATCACCATCTTCATCATCAAGTTTTTGACTTATTAAATTAATTTTACAACACTTTTGCGACTGCACTTCACACAGTGTTTCATTTGTCTAAAACCACTGTTAAATAAAACTCAAAACTCATCCATACTGATAAATTTAAAAGAATTGAAAGTCGTATGATAATATTGTGACCAATATGATAAACGACACATCTTCTCTGCTTTATTAATATAATATAGACTATTGCCAGTTACACAGACTATACATGTATAATCTTGAACATTAAGAATAAGAATACATTTATTTTCTTAGAGTGATGAAAATTGAAATATGTATTAAAACTAGCTTTCAATTGTTTATAAGATAACGATATATTTTGTATTTTAGAAAACCTTTCTCTGTGGAAATGTGCTTGAAGATAGAACTATTTCAACAGAAAAATGGTGCAGCCTAGGGAAAGCCGTTCAGCCATCATTCAAGCGCTGTCCTCCATTTAGATTCATGTTAGTATGACCTTATCAAAACATTATTAATTTTGATCAGACTTGATTAGAAGTGTTATTTAATCGCAGGATTCTCCACTTGTGAATCCGTAAATGTTAGAGTTGAACAGTGATTAGTAGGCTAAATATTTTGTTTATAATTTTCTTATTGGCAATTATCGTAATATATTTGAAACACAGCTAAACAAAACTGTCCCATTTCTTGCAATCTCGAAACCAGAAAATTTTTGAAGAAATTTCTCTGGTGAATCGGGGTAGCCATTTTCCCCAGAGGTGACGAATCACATGACTGTCACATGTTAATTGAGGACTGTTCAGTTTGTCTGGGATCATTCTTTTGATTTCCTTTAGCCACTGTGGCTCATTGGCTTGCTAAGTAGCACATTGGCTTGCTAACCAGGAGTTCATGTCTTTGATATCTGCATTGGTTAAGAAAGTTTATCAGGATTTTCCAACATTTTTCATCTTGTCAGTGATGCAGGAAGGGGGACCTGGCCAGGGACAGTATGTTGTCGTTAAGATGGGAAGAATAACCAAGATATCGTGAACACATTGACTTGCAAGGAAAAAAAACCTTCACAGTTGGAATTCAACATAGACCATAGTGCTGCTATGTGGGCAAAAATTTCCCTCATGCCACATTGCATGGGGAATGTCTGTCTTCATTAGCCCGGTTGGAACAGGACAATTTCCTGCATTAAAAGAAGAAAAAACAGCTAATCTCATAGTCTATCAGTGATCTGTGTCAGACATGACAAAAATTGTTCTCTAAAATGAATAAGATTTGTTTATTACCAATTGTCCACTTATTGAAATATTATAGCAATGGGTCTTTTGAAAGAGGAGAGGTACAAGTTCGTAAAGAGAGAGTTAAGAAAATAAAAGAGAAAGATAATACAGTTGATAAAGCAACGGTTCCAGTACAGGTTCAAAGAGTTCAAGATACTGATAAAATGGAGGCAACTACAGCGGAAGTTGAACGTATATTTGCCAAGTTACAAGAATGTTACAAAATTTCTAAAAGTGAGTTACATGTAAATGATATGCCTAGCAAATTATATGAACATTTCATTGACAAATGTTTCTATGAAACAGACTCTTACACTCAAAATTATGTATTATCTTAATTATCTGCAAGCTTGCCAATCATTTTCTCAGCAATCTTCTACATGTAAGATTTTAGAAATTGTGTCCTGTTTTCTGTCTGCTGGAAACAGTCTAAGGGAGGTAATAATCTATGTATGCAAACATAGCTATTTGACTAGATCATGGTCATCAGTATTCACCTGCAGTTAAGTTCATCATTTTCAGTGCCCACTTTGTAAAGGTACAGACCCCTTATTGAGTTAGATGATCAAGTATAGTGGACTCAGTCTACAGAAAATATCAACAGTGTGATATTTTACTAATTCAGAATGTTTCTGTTATCTTTCAGATAATCCATTGTGCTATTTTGAATTTGTCACCAATCCATTTTCCTTTGGTCAAACCGTGGAGAATATTTTCTATGTTTCGTTTTTAGTCAGGGTAAGTGTTCTATAGTTTACTTACATTCATCGAATAACAGTATGTATATTTCATAGAAAAATTAGATCGACACTTAAAATAATGGTTTGCTTTCTAGACAGTGAGAGAGAGAAATGGGGTTTAACGTCCACTCGACACAAACTAGGTCATTTTGGGACTAACATATGGTTTAATTTTATTTCAATAATTCGCTTGCGCGTAGGGGTCTTTAGCAGTGGGAGGAAACCGGAGTGCTCGAAGGAAATCCATGAGGTTGAGAAGGCGCCCCTATCTCCATGTCACATACGCTCACACCAGGGCTCGAAACCACAGCCGCAAGCCAGAGGTGACCGACCAGCTAGAGGTCGAAGCACGGCACTCTAGACCACTAGGCCATCCCAACCCCCCGCTTACTAGAAAGCAACTATGTTCAGTAAATAATCATCAAAACAAAACACACAGTAGTAGACTCATACCCCAACATTACCTGTCTATTTTTTTAAAATTTTATGGCACGCCTACTCACATTGATTGTCAAACATTTGTATTTATGACCAAAACATATATATGTACATATTTTAAGAGGTTCATGCAACTAACAAAATTAAATGTTTGCTGTACTTTTTCAAAAAATTTGAAATCTATATGTTCTTGATGACTTGTATTTTAAGGATGGTTTAGTTAAAATATTTTTAGATGAAGATAAACTACCAGTGATAGGTAAGTTTTTGTCAAATTGTCTGACATATATTTCTTAAAGGTGCATATGTGAGAATTAGATAATGAGCTGACCCTTCTCGCTATAATAGTCTTGAAATAGAAAATGAAAATTGAATAAATTCACAAATTTAGTCAAATTACTTTATTCGATTTGATAATAACACAAGTCTCGACAGTCATTAGCCGTTTGTTTGATTAAATTATTTAACTCTTAAATGACCCAGAGGTTTGACGTCATAACGTCATAAAAACCCACGTCATAATGTTAAAATATAGGTATGCATTTTAAAATCATATAACAACTGAAAATAGACCCCTTCTGGGCCTTCATGTTTATGTAAATGGATGAAATATTCTAAATTGCCATTTTCATAAATATGAATTTTATACAAAAAAATAAAATAAATATTTAGACATTTCATGCTCAATTCATGTAGACTTCTAGGCCTACATAGATATAATGGTTATTTCTATTTTTTTGTTCGGCTTTTGTGAACTAAAAAACATTTAAAAGTACCGATATTTAAAATTTTTGTGGATTAGCCTAGTCTGTTTCTTCGTCTATCACGTTCTAACGCAAAACTATAAATATTTACACCACCGATAAAATCTGAATCACTGTCATTCAATAGGTATTGTAACCCGTCGTACGGAGAGCGTTGTCGTATAGGCCTAGACATATCACCGTTTTATTGTAATTTTTCAAGAAGAAACAATAAGATTTTTAACTGTCAAAATGTCAAACAGGAAGTAAACAAATGATAAAAGGCCGCCTGTTTATAAGGGGAGTAACTCTCATTGCGCTTGGAACGTTGCATTCGGTTAACTGGTTTTGTCGACAAAAGTCGCCGTGGGTACTTAACGGTAACATCATAGGTGTCGACCAACGTCGCCATGGGTCAGTTTCAAGCCATTGAAAATCGCAAGCATTTGATGTTCTAGTGAGTTGATGATGGTCTTGTTCTTTTAAAATAGCATTATGCAAGAGCAAAATCTGCTTATTACAGGTCTTTCTTTAGGCCTGAAATGTTATCTAAATAATCAATTAGACATTAATTAACATATCCAGACCATGATAAACTCTTGATGTCAAGGCTAGCCTTCGATGTTGGCGGATTAAATTCCTATATGGCGCTTTAAGGCCATTGATAATCAATCAAGTGGATAATCGAGACTTTGCTGTTTATATTAATAATTTTGGTAATGATGACCGAATCTATGTGATTTTTTCATTCGCTTCTTTTTCGGCTAATAGTGGATCAATTTGACTGAAATTTTCAGCAAATTACCTTTACACTGTCACAGTTTTTGGGACACAATAACTCTCTTTCTAATTGAGCTAGAATATTCAAACTTGGTATATGTCTTTATTAGGTGAAGAATGCCTTGATAGAGTTCAAAGATGAGCATTTTCTGCTTTAGGCCATGTAAAATTGATACCTGGTTTCGATGTTGGCGGATTAAATTCCTATATGGCGCTTTAAGGCCATTGATATTCAATCAAGTGGATAATCGAGACTTTGCTGTTTATATTAATAATTTTAGTAATGATTACCGAATCTATGTGATTATTTCACTCGCTTCTTTCTCGGCTAATAGTGGATCAATTTGACTGAAATTTTCAGCAAATTACCTTTACACTGTCACAGTTTTGGGGACACAATAACTCTCTTTCTAATTGAGCTAGAATATTCAAACTTGGTATATGTGTTTATTAGGTGAAGAATGCCTTGATAGAGTTCAAAGATGATCATTTTCTGCTTAAGGCCGTGTAAAATTGATACCTTGTTTCTTCTCCCTATGCTCTGGGTAAACCTAAGTGTGTGTGTGTGCGGGAAAAACACAACACATACTTTAATTTTCAACACAAACCTTTGCAAGGCCTTTATACACTATGAATTTGGTATCTGTTTCATTCATATGATATACACTTGAGTTTTTTTTCATGCAAACAACTTATAAAAGACTTAATATTTAATTTATATCTTTTATTTTGACTTACAATTTACATTTCCACTGACTACATTAATTTTAATGTACATGTAGTTTTATAAACTTAAAATCTCTGAAATCTGTTTTTAAAAAAAAATGCCTGTGAACTGTCCAACATTTTTAAATTGGATGCAATCTGAGTGATGTTTTGAATTTGATCTTCCTAATTGACATAGAATGTGTAAACTTATTAATTTATTTCCCATATCAGTGAAGAAATATTCACTGGGCAGCAATATATGTCATACATTTAAAAATATATCTCTTAAACACTATGTATGAATTTCAAATGAATCAGATAGTTACTGGATCCTCTAGCTGAAGACCAAAGATTTATTAAATTGATTAAGGGACATTACTCTGGCAGTAATTATTAAAAATTGTTAAAAATTGATGACAGGCCTCTACCTGTTCTTTTAAATTTCATAGAACCAATCGAGAATAAAGAAGCCGAAGGAAGTGATAAATCAGAGAAAAATAGACAGGTTATTGTTTCCCTGACACCTGCTGATTGGAAGGTAGGTTGTATTAATCTGTTAAAAAATTGTTAAATGAAATGGGGTTAACGTCCTGCTCTTATGAACCGACTAGGCCAATAAAGATGTGAAATGGCTGTCTTAGGCCATTAAACCCCATTTTATATCAAGTAAAGTGGTGTCATTGGTGAACCGGAATGTTTTATTTTTATACGCCCACATTGAAATGTGGTCGTATATTGTCGTCACCCCCGTCCGTCCGTCCGTCCGTCCGTCCGTCCGTCCGTCCGTCCGTCGGTCCGTCCGTCGGTCCGGCGTCCACAATTGCTTGTGGGCGCTCTACAGGCTAAAGTTAATATCCGATTGACTTTAAATTTATACACAGTGTTTAAGGTCATGAGACGAAGAAGCCTATTGTTTTTCAGCGATTTCCGATAATAACTACCAGAGTTATGGCCCTTGATCACTTCAAAAAATCTTGTGGACGCTCTAGAGGCCAAAGTTAATATCCGATTGACTTTAAATTTATACACAGTGTTTAAGGTCATAAGACAATGAAGCCTATTGATTTTCAGCGATTTCCGATAATTAGTGCCAGAGTTATGGCCCTTGATCTCTTTAAAATATCTTGTGGACGCTCTGAAGGTCAAAGTTAATATCCGATTGACTTTAAATTTATACACAGTGTTTAAGGTCATAAGACGAAGAAGCCTATTGATTTTCAGCGATTTCCGATAATTAGTGCCAGAGTTATGGCCCTTGATCACTTCAAAGAATCTTGTGGACGCTCTAGAGGCCAAAGTTAATATCCGATTGACTTTAAATTTATACACAGTGTTTAAGGTTATAAGACGAAGACGCCTATTGATTTTCAGCGATTTCCGATAGTTAGTGCCAGAGTTATGGCCCTTGATCACCTCAAAAAATCTTGTGGACGCTCTGGAGGCCAAAGTTAATATCCGATTGACTTTAGATTTATACACAGTGTTTAAGGTCATGAGACGAAGAAGCCTATTGATTTTCAGCGATTTCAAATAATTACTGCCAGAGTTATCTCCCTTGATAACTTCAAAAAATCTTGTGACGCTATAGAGGCCAAAGTTACCATCCGATTGACTTCAGATTGATACATAGAGTTTAAGGTGTTGAAACGAACAAGTATTTTGATTTTCAATGAATTTAGATAACTGAACAGCTAAATCCATGATATTAAATGTTTCATGTATATACTAATTGTTAGCTTGGGATAAAACTTTATAAAAAGCAATCAAATTCTAATGATTTTCTGATAATTACATAATGAGTTGTTACTCTTAATCAGTTTTTAGTGTATTACAAATGTTTCATTACCGAAAAAAGTAAAAATATGCGACAACCCTTGTTGACTGCCCGGACGATTTAGCTGCTGTGGGCGTATGTTTCGTTGCCTGGCAACCTATCTTTTATGTTCCTCATAACTTTACAAATTTTAAATGAAATGAGGGGTTTAACGTCATACAGTGTGGACAGTGTGCTATGAGGGAAATTGTGCCCAGGAAGCATCACTATGGCCAACTCTTATATTGAATTCAAGGGATTTTTTTAAGTGCACGCCAATATGTACACAGGACCTCGGTTTTTCGTAACCATCCAAACGACTGGGCAGCTTTCCTTGTCACACCGTTCGTGCTGCATCACTGACAAAGGGGAATCATGCCTGAAAATCAGGATGAACATTCTCGGCCAATGTAGGGATCGAACACCCGACCTCCAGGCTAGCAAGTCATAGTCTTAGCCACCATGACCCCCAAGAAGTTTGAAATGACAACTACATGCCACATATAATTAAGCTTTAGCTTCCTATATTTGATTGTTTTGAACCTATGTTTGGAAATTTTGAATAACTAATTTAAATTTTCATTCCAGGAAATTGTGAAAACTTTTGGTATCACAGATTGTGTTATTCCCAACAGGCCATCTGCAGGTGTGGCGAAAAAAAATAAAAAGTGATTTTTATTCGTGGAGGTGTTAATTATGATGACTGTTTTTGTGTTTGTGCCAAATTTTTCTATAGCTGTGATGGGAATCGAAATAAGAGCTGAATTGATCAAGTTAAAGATCAGCTAGATAAAGTAAAGGGAATTTGCTGGAAATTTCAATCAAATTGATCCACTCTGAACCAAGGTTTTAGCGATTGTATTTTGAGCCCAGTCTTGATCATCATTACTAAAGGCGCTACAATAAAAAAAACATAGTCTTGATTAAATCATGAATGAAAGTTGAGCAGCAAATGGGATCCTAATCCTGTAAATATCGCAGCCTAGGGTTGATTATGGTCTGCATAAGTTAATTTAGATAACATTTCGGGCTTAAAGAAAGACCTGCAGTAGACAGATTTACCTCATACATGAAGTATTTTTAATGTTGTTTTGAATAATGACCAAGAAAACTGTCCTCGTAAAGCCATAATTTTATAGATCGAGTGTCCAGTCATCATCATTTTACTAAAATGTGAACTCTTTCATGAATCGTTTCGGTTCACAGTCCTTTTATATCACTTCAAGTTACTTTTGTCTCTTCCATGAAGAAACAGGCTTACATGTATAAGAGCAGGCTTAACCTGTAACTGCATTTTAGAAAATTGTTTTTTCTACCCATCAGGCAGGAGATGGTGGAAAGGCAATCTTTCAAGGTGTATATATATTTATGTTGAAGATAGCATGTATATATTATTTACACTTTTTGTAATATTATATGCCATAACATGTATATTAATAAAATAATTACGTTTGTAAGTGGGATCTGCTATTTTGATTGTCGTTTTTTTTCCCCCTCCTGATTAAAGAATTTGTTGGATGTTGTTATCACTTCTGATTTGTTACAGAGTTATTACCATTTTCTTCCAAGTCATCCACTCATTGATTTGTTGAGCAAAGATATTTCAAGACCATTAGGTTCCCATATGTCTGTCCAACCTAATTTTTTGCTCTGGAGTATTGCACATGTTACTTTATCAAATAAGATAGGATGCCCGACAATGAAAAGGGGGACAATGAAAAGGGGGCCTCGGTTTTTCGCTCCATCCTCTGTCCCATATCACACCTGAACACTTTTCCTGCCCAACACCTGGATCAAACACATGACACACAATATTCCTAAAGCAGTCGTCGTTTTTATTTTAGAGGAGAGCTGAAAAAAGCTCCCCTTAATCAACTAATCAAAAAATCCCTCCCCTAAAAAAGCTCTCCCAGTTTCGATAAGAAGAGTGATTTAGAAAGGTGCACAGACAGGTGAAACACATAAAGGAATAGATACATTTACAGCCACTTAAAGGGGAGTTTAAAGTGCGAAAGATCCAGCAACATGGAACGAACATTGTATTTTACAACTTATACTTAAAGCTGAACTCTGATTATGAAACCACAGAAATAATTACATGTAGTGGGCGTGGTCTGCCTGTGTTTTTGTTACCCCTAATTGAAAAAAAAAATAAGATGGTTGTTACCTTTTTTAGCTTCAAGCTAAACATTTCAGTTTGAAACGACCAACATGGTATTCACAATATTTTTGTAACAAGGAATCTGAGAGGTTGGGAGCTGGGCAAGCAACCAATCAAAATTAGTGACGAAAAGTATTATGTGAAGGTTTTGACAAAATGCACAGAGTTAAAGCAAGATCAAGCTTTGTTTTCAGATGGGGACCCACAGGTTAGTCAGTCAGCGTCTAATTTAACCACTGTGGCATGTTTTTTACACCAAATAATCCAAAAGGTTGACAGTGATACATAGTCTTATTCTACCGGACATTGGGGGGGGGGGGGGAATCACAAATAGTTAAACACAAATTACTTGAATACTGTTTTAGAATACAATAGGTGTGGCATTAAAAAAAAAATCATGGCAACCAAATTATTTGTTCAATTTAAGAATTGTAGGTGTTTTACATAAAAGGTATAACAATTCTATTCTATAAGTCATTGCCCTTGTTCACAACACAAAAGATTTTTTTACTTCTGCGAGAAATAAGCTGATTAATTTTATTCTATAACATTTTTATCACAAGAAGTAAAATACAGAAGATACAAAATATTTTTACTGATTTTCATTTCACACATTTCTTCTTGTAATAAAGTAATTGAACAAAATTTACTAAAGTTCATATCGAGTCTGCACAGCTATCACATTCGAAAATCCTGGTATCTATTTTTTATCTGATTTCTTGGTTAATTTTTTATAAATATAAATTCCTAATAATGTTCCGTAAGTTGCTCCAACCCACTGAAATAAATAAGCAATACAATTATTGGCGACTATACCAGTTGACCTAGAATGTCTGCTAATACAGAAGCCCAATGCCCTAATGGGGTTCAATGTCCACATGACAAAATTAGGTTGTTTCGGGACTAACACATTAATATTTTAATTCAATAATTCACTTGCGCATGGGGGGGGGGGGTCTTTAGCAGTGTGAGAAGACCTGCGATCATGGAATTGAAATCACACTAGTTGACTCAATGACAGACCCTATGATACACACACGTTGACCATTTGACCCACCACCCTAATGCCCTAATAGTTTAAGAGGATGCAAAAGTCAAAGGGACTGGTTATTTGAATACAGATTCCTATAATCTTAAAATCTTTTAAAAAATGTAATCCCCTTACTGAAATATTCTCAAAATCTATGACTTACCCCCAATTTTCCTCTAACTGTGTAAGAATTAAAATGCTTTTGAATTCCAGTGAATTTATACATGGATTCATCTACCGGTCCACCAGCCATATTTGCAGAATTCTACCAACAAGTTTCACTGAAAGGAAAACCATTATATTTTTATTATGGCAGTGTTACAGATTGACCACAGTATTCTTTAGTTTTGTATCTTAAATACCAAATTATTAGCCCTTGAGAAATTGTTTTTTAAATTGTTTCACAGGACAAATATTTTGTACTTAGTTAACTATGAATTATTTCCCCCCAAGGCTTACTTACTTTTGTTTCATCCTATATGGTGGAGTTCATAAATTTGTGCGTTACCCTATGAAGTCGGTCAAATCAGTTAGAAGATTGGGACATATTTTTAACAGTAACAGCGTGTTGTGTTGTCATACAGCTGGTTCTAGCAAGGTAAGCAGTCTTATTTTAAGTTATTTTCTCACTAAGATGTTCATTTACGTTGGCCAGGCATTCACAGGGACTGACAAGCGACAGTTTAGCAGTAAAAAGTTGCCCAGTAAAATTGACAGGGAAGCGATTTCCTTTTTGCCAAGGAATGATTCAATAGTATTAGTACAGTCCCTGAACATGCTAGGCGAGTGCAATGAGAATGAGACCTACGTTCAGAGCTGAACTATGGGACGATCAGAATAATATACATACAGGTGGTCCAACCTTCTAGTCCTATCTAACTCGAGAAATAAGAATGCCAATATTCATTCTTGAACATAGCGGACTATAATTTACATTCGGGTGATATAGTCAACACTAGTAGTAGGCTACATGGTACATTTTGTCAGAATGGGGCCTATTTTATTTTGAAATCGATCTTAGAAACGTTATACAGAGGTAATGCAAGGGTTTGTGCAAAGAATTTTAGAATTGTTTATTAAACTCAGAGAGTAGATGGTATGGCCCAGGCAGTAGTTTCTGAATATTCCGAATAGAAATCATGTCAAATGAAATGACCTTCACAGAAAATAATCAAGTTTAGAAAAGTTGTTTTGTTGAATTAACTGCCATTCGTCTTCAATAAAATCGTACATTTAACATGAACTAAACTATGAATCGTCAATAAGAAAGCTAACAGATAATATATCCAAAATGAATATTAATAACAAAGGCCTAAATCTCACCAAAGTTCGGTCGGTCTGTTTTAGTTTAGGCAAATAGAAGAAATGTGAGGTAGTTGGGGAACAAAATTTAGGAACACATATCTTGGGAAACGAAATAAACATTTTTACGAAACGAAATAGGAATAGAATTAAGTTCACATTAATAATCTTTCGCACAAGACCATATTAAAACATGTGTTTTTACAACATTTATTAAATGGATTGATATTAAGGTATGTGTTGACCATTTGAAACCTAGATTAATTAGTCCCTACCTACTGATTTTACATTATGCCCGCAAGCAATAGAAATAGATATCCCATGTTAACATATCATTTTTGAGTTGATGGTTATGTTTGGAATCAGCGGATAAACCTATACTTGTAAGTTCCCCATTTAATCTACGTTTATAAGTATTTATATTATTAAATGAGAGAATCGGCTTAACGGGTACTCGGGTTGTGGAACACCCATGCCCACAGGAGGCTGCAACCCACCCCACCCCCATTTTCGGACAATCTGACTTTTTGGGCAGACGGGTATCAAGTGACCCCCCCCCCCAACCAACTGTTTTTATACGCCCACATAGAAATGTGGACGTATATTGCCGTCGCCCCCGTCCGTCCGTCTGTCGGTCCGTCCGTCCGTCCGTCGGTCCGTCCGTCCATCGTCCACAATTTCTTGTGAACGCACTAGAGGCCAGGGTTAATATCCGATTGACTTTAAATTTATACACAGTGTTTAAGGTCATGAGACGAAGAAGCCTATTGATTTTCAGCAATATCCGATAATTACTGCCAGAGTTATGACCCTTGATCACTTTGAAAAATCTTGTGAACACTCTAGAGGCTAAAGTTAATATCCGATTGACCTTAAATTTATACACAGTGTTTAAGGTCATGCGACGAAGAAGCCTATTGATTTTCAGCAATATCCGATAATTACTGCCAGAGTTATGACCCTTGATCACTTTGAAAAATCTTGTGAACGCTCTAGAGGCTAAAGTTAATATCCGATTGACCTTAAATTTATACACAGTGTTTAAGGTCATGAGACGAAGAAGCCTATTGATTTTCAGCGATATCCGATAATTACTGCCAGAGTTATGACCCTTGATCACTTTGAAAAATCTTGTGAACGCTCTAGAAGCTAAAGTTAATATTGGATTGACTTTAAATTTACACACAGTGTTCAAGGTCGTAATACGAAGAAGCCTATTGATTTTCAGCAATATCCGATAATTACTGCCAGAGTTATGACTCTTGATCACTTTGAAAAATCTTGTGAATGCTCGAGAGGCTAAAGTTAATATCCGATTGACTTTAAATTTATACACAGTGTTTAAGGTCATAAGACGAAGAAGCCTATTGATTTTCACGGATTTCCGATAATTAGTGCCAGAGTTATGGCCCTTGATCACTTCAAAAAATCTTGTGGATGCTCTAGAGGACAAAGATGATGTCCGATTGACTTCAAATTTATACACAGTGTTTATGGTCATGAGACGAAGAAGCCTATTGATTTTCAGCGATTTCTGATAATTAGTGCCAGAGTTGTGTCCCTTGATCACTTCAAAAATTCTTGTGGATGCTCTAGAGGCCACACTGTTTAAGGTCATGAGACAAAGAAGCCTACTGATTTTCGGCGATTTCAAATAATTACTTCCAGAGTTACCTCCCTTGATCACTTCAAAAAACCTTGTGATGCTATAGATGCCAAACTTATCATCCGATTGACTTCAGATTGATACACAGAGTTTAAGCTGTTGAAACGAACAAGTATTTTGATTTTCAATGAATTTTGATAACTGAACAGCTAAATCCTTGATGTTAAATGTTTCCTATACTAATTGTTAGCGTGGGGCAAAACTTTATAAAAAGCAAACAAATTCTAATGATTTTCAGATAATTACAAAATGAGTTGTTACTCTTAATCAGATTTTAGTGTATAACAAATGTTTCATTCCCAAAAAAGTAAAAATATGCGACAACCCTTGTTGACTGCCCGGACGATTTAGCTGCTGTGGGCGTATGTTTCGTTGCCTGGCAACCTATCTTTATATCATCTAGTTGGCAAAATCAAGTGCTCGAAATCTAATTAAACACTACTTTTACTTGTCTTTAATTGAATATCACGAGTTTGTACCGATATTGAATATGGATTAAAACAGGTTGTCTGGGATGACTTTACTTTGTTCGACATTTTTCTCGCATCGATTATGTTAATTCACCAACGACAGTCCGATTGGGTGGTTGGGATTTAGGTCGTAATAGGGTGGGATTTCGTTCACAAAATGATTGGAAACTTTGTAGTTGCTAAACTCATGGGCTAGATAGCAGGAACCGCATCTTTGGAAAGGTGAGGCTCCATACCCTGCAACATTATTGATTGGTTGATTTGGAAATCAGGTCACCCGCACCAAAGGTAGCCTAAATTGGATCACATAGAAGTGAATGGAAGAGCAGGAAAACGCATATGCGGCTTTTCTCCCAAAGATCCCGTCTCAGCGTGGACTGTATGAAAGCCATTGATTGATTGAAGTTGCTTTCAAATTTGTTGGCCTGGGGCTACACAGTAAGGTCAACCCGCGTCTTCGCCTCTCTCAGACGACCAGCGGCGTCGTCTGTAACACGAAATTATATCTGCCCCCTAACATTCTCCGAGCCTGTACGCCTATGCCCATGCCCGTCAGTTTAACGGATTAATTTTGAAGCATTGCGGGGTCAGAGTTATCCCCCTTTGTAGAAAACATTGTTAACACTACAGATTTGAAAAGATTTCGAAGAAAGCAGGGGATTATTTTAAAAATGGGTCTGTCCGCCTGTGAGTCGTCTGTTTTTGTCGCACTTTTTGGGACACGATAATGTTCCTTCTTTCTATTTGAACTTAGAAACCCAAACTTCGTGTAGTTGTTTATTCGGTAAATGTCCTGATGATGTTCGAAGATGGACATTTTTTGCCGTGGTACTTTTTTTTAAAGACAATCATGGCGGCAATTCGCCGATGTTGACTCTGAAATCTCCGTTGTAATGAATTCACGGCATAATTGAAAGTAGGAATTTATTGTTTTGTTTCTTTCCTGAGTTTTCGTGACTGCACCTTTCTATCGAGTTAGATCTCAACCACACAGCGAAATTGGATCGAACGGGTTGGAATTTTTATTGGATATGTATACACGGGACCTCGGTTTTTCGTCCCATCCGAACGACTAGATAGCTGTCAATCGTGGATCACTGACACTGAACCACCCCGAAAAATCTGGATGAACTTTCTCGGCCAACGCAGGGATCGAACACCCGACTTCCAGGTTAGCGAGCCAGCGTCTTACCCACTTGGCCCCCTCCCCGACACTTCAAAGGCGAAGTATTCATTTAAAACCACGATACTTGTATTTGGTGGAATTTCACGTGGATACAGATTATAGAGTTAGTTGCACGACCGCTACAACACCACTCAATAATGATTATATATAGGCCTACATTATGAGAGGTAAACTATTATTGTCATATCATGACAGTATTTGACAATTCGATTTTATTCTAAAATTATACTTTATTTAAACTTAGAACAATAGTCATAAAAAAAACCACCACCAAAGTTACAGTTTATCCGACCGTATTAATATACTAAGGAGAGATATCGCTTTACATGAATTTGATTGGTCAATCAAAAAGGGACTACTTTTTTTCTTTTATTTTAAAGAAACAACTTATTTGAGGGAGAGAGGGAGAAATGGGGTTTAACGTCCACTTTACACAAACTAGATCATCTCGAGACTAGCATCTGGTTTAATTTTATTTCAATAATTGGCTTGTGCGTTGGGGTCTTTAGCAGTGGGATGAAACCGGAGTACCCGGAGAAATCCCACGAGATTGGACAGGCGACCCTACTCCTTGCCACTAACATCCGGGTCCAAATCGATAGAAACACGTTACTAACTTATAAACAGTTGCTTCATTACGATTACGTAAATTTGTTAATACCCATGAACAATTAATACATAATTCTAATGACTATATTGTTTAATTGATTGTCACTAGCACAGTAGTTATAATACTTAAATATGCAAATTTCAATAAAGCTTTTTCTGTTGAAAATGTACAATATAATAGTATTCTTGTTTTATATAATATTTCAGTCTTTTTTCTTCTTTGGAGTTGTATTTTGTTTTCTACAGAATATACAAGTAAAACAACCTCGTATTAATCTATAAAATATATAAAGTATAATAAATGTAAGTAAAAATAATGTAAACCAAATATCTAACATAGTTTGAGCTATTAAAGACATTTTACTAGAAACTGGTTTTAAATGAACACCACCAAACTTTGATACATGTTCTATGGCATTAGCAGCTCTTTCTTGGGGAGTGAATGGTGCCGAATGAAAAATAGCAGAAGCTTTCTTCATATTCTTCTTAATACTTGCATCATTTAATGTGTCTTTTATAATCTTCAGTATTTGATCAGCATCATTATTAAGTATATCTGCCGAACTTCCAACTTTATGATATTTGACTTTAATCGCCGTAGAGAAAGTATCGGCATGAAGTGGCGTACAAATGATAGGCACGCCATGATAAAATCCTTCAAAGAACCCATTTTTACCACAATGTGAAATAAAGAGAACAGTATTTGGATGACCCAAGACATCATTTTGTGGCAGCCATTTTACAGTTTTCACATTACCATAGTTTTCATTTTTAATATGTGCCATTATTACATTTTGGTTTAGATTTTGGAAAACTTTTAGTAGTTTTTGGAAAATGTATGGCGGTGCATTTTTCATAATACTTCCAAAAGAGACGACTATCACGCCACTTTTTGACTGAGACATGAACTTGTCCAGATCTTTAGAGAGAGGTTTTGGAGGACGGGTTGTTATTCCACCAACACGGATAAAATTTGGATAAATAGCTTTAGGATATTCCAAGATAGTGTCCGAATTTTCTAAAAACAAAACTGATTCTCGAATCATTTCGTCTTTTTCAATATCAAAGACTTCTGCTGGAACATATTGTTTTAACATGGTAACATCAGTCGGGTTAGCAACATACAATAATTTCAAGGCCACATTAAAGGCTAAAGTACCTAACAGGTTCAATAATCTTTGTGGAAAAGTCATTTCACTAGTATAAGAACTCATTAAAAATGGATTCGTATTGAAAGCAAATGGCATTCCAGTGTTGCTTTCCGGTATAAAGCTACAAATACTGACAACGGGGGTCTTTAGAAAACGTGGTATGTAATAAAGACAGTTACACGCCATCATTGCATCAACAAGGGTTATGTCGATTTTAAGAGATTGGAGTCTCTTCAGTTCTGCAGAAGACGATAACGCCCCTTGACAATGGTATTCACACTCATAACTAATGCCAAATGCAAGACCAGAAGTTATCAAATTGGCACCGTTAAAAATTGCTTCAGCCGTTTTGTTTAAGAATTCATAGTGGTGATCCATCCCCTCTTTTGACATATTAAATCTAATTACCGTTACATTGCTGCCATCAAAACAAAGTGCTTTAGTTGCATATGATACGTAGGCATAAACGGAATGTCCTCGCTTTGTTAATTCGTTAGCGATGCCAACCATTTCCAGACAGTGGCTGTGGGCAGATAGTGGGAGAAGTAAAACATTTGCAGCGTTTGCAACAGCTAATGTCAGGAATAATGCCAAAATAACTCGAACAGACATCTGAAAGGAGAGTTTATAATATTAATAATATTTAACTGGACTGATAAAAACTAGTTAAATTTGGTGGGTCATTCCTTCTCTTGAAATAAAGAATGAAACAATAATCCACACCTGCCAACCCAAACCTTAAAATACGTCTTTCAGTTTTTCTAAAATCATTTGTTCAGTGTCTTTATACGTTTTCAAATGCTTGTTCTGTAAGGGTTGGTAATATTAAGCACATATTGATGCAAGTCTATAAAGATATATTACTCAAAGCTATTAAAAACGCAACTCCTAATTCGTAAAATATTTCTGGTAAACGTTTCTTGGGCTTTCCTATCTTATGGCACATAGGTGAAACCTGTGATGGGTCTCTTTTGTGGAGTTCTGGGTTTGAGCCCAATACCAGTTCTCGATAATGAACTATGCTTGTGCAAACGCAACACTTGTCTTTTTTCACGATTTTAAAGGAGCTAAATCGCTTATATTTGGGAACTAGAAATTGAATTAAATGGGTCGCAACGCATATAACAATGTTATCTGATTGTATATTAACTGATTAACATTCAATTGTTTCCGTTTTGACTGATTTACAGAAAAATACGGCATGTCTCTCAACCCAATATATATATCTTGTGTCCGGTTATTCCAGTCTATTGCGCATGCTCTCCAGATAAGTTATGGTGTCGCCGTGTAACATGAGTTGTGCAATATGTCTAGCCTCGTTCTTTCTGAAACGCACTATGATACACGATTCTTGTACCAATGGTAAAATGTTGATCTTGTCTTAAATAGTGGATATCAGAAGCCCACCTTTTCACGGTAAGATAACAACATCAATGTTGATTTGAATTGACAAATACTTCGTGTTTTCAACGTATAAAACTTTGGATGATATAGACTTGGCTAGTTTAAGCAGTCCCATGTCTCACGTTTTTCACGTGCATTCCCTGCACTCTGATCCTTTAAATACAAACCAAAATTTCAACATTCATCACTTCGGAAAAATACCACGCATCACACAAGAAAACAGGAATAAAGCTATTGGCATGCTGGGTCAGGGGGCTTCATAGCTCAAGATCGCCACATCCGAGTACAGCATCTGCGCAACAGGTTCCGGTCAGCTATTGCTACTGTGGGGGGAACTGTTGGAACACGGCAACGCTAAATCAGACCTTTACAGTCTGAAGGCGCCGGGCTACTCTTGGGTTACGCTGCCGTCGACTTGCCAGACAGCATGATTGGCCGCAAATCAGGGGTATCTGCACAACACACCTAAAGGACTTCACCGTGTCTACCAACGTCGAAATGAACGCCTTGCTCGTAACTGCTTGCTGGAAAGGGATCGTTTCGGGGAACTGGCATCATTGTTTGGGCATCTATCAACGTCAACTTCCGGTCCCAGTTGGTAGCGGGCCGGTGTTGCTTCCATTGCTGGCTCAACATGGCGTGCGTCGACAGATGGTTTTCCAGCATGGCAACGCCAGACCCCACACTGCCAGGTTGACAATAGACCATCTGAACAATCATCATGTCCGTGTTATGGATTGGCCCGCTATAAGACCCGACATGAACCCGATCGAACACCTTTGGGAACAGCTTGGACAACGGGTTCGAACCCAAATCGTGCCACCACCAACTGTTGCAGAGTTGGCACAGGCCTCGCAAAATCATTGTCAAACAATCACACGGCGTGTAGTGAGACATCTGTGCCAGTCCATGCCAAGGCGACTTCAGGCATGTGTAAGATAGATTACAAACCTCATCTCTCGTCCCTCCGTGTTTCGAGATGGTCCTATTTAGTTCCACGTAGCAAAGTCGAACGCGAACCACACTCGCAAAAATTAAGCAAAATTGATAATATTTTTCATCAAACCAACGATTGATTATTGTTATTCATAACATTTCTGCCACATTCAACTACAATTAAGCAGATAATCCTACCAGACACGGGTACAGATCCCCTCTTTTTAAATCATATAGCGATAGTAGTAGTAGATTGCTTTTTCCGCCATTTTAAATTTTACGTTATAAAAACAACGTTAGATTTACTTTATTGCTGATAGATGAATGTTGTTTCAGTAGATTAGGCTGTGTATGTGGAATAAGTACTAATAGTATAAAATTAACTTATTTTAATGATGGTACATGCATTAATAAAGAAATTGAGTTTGCTATATGGAACTAAAGGCCCGTGGACATACCTGATATTGATTTCAGTTGACCCCTGCTTTGTTTCATGGTTCTCTGACGTTTTGGTTTTGTACCTTTGTAGTGAATTTTTGTCATGAAATTATCCACAGATGCTTGTTATCTCGATCGCTTTGTCAATTTTTATGTACATTTAAAAGTTGTTACAGTAAATAAACTTTGAATTTGGCTTTGAGTTTTTAGTGGCTTTGAGTGTATATCGAGATGAAGATCTACAGAAAATAAAATTACTTACAGTAAAGGTGACTTTTCATATGTTTCATAAAAGAGCTCGTCTTCTGGACAGCTACATTCATACACAAATTTTACCTTACTTTGTGGCAATATCTGGTAAGTCAAGGGAACGGTGGGCGGGTCAAGTTGACGCAGTAAGATTGAGTGTAGCTTTGAGTTAAAAGAACGCGTTCTGTGTGTTGTTTAGAGAATAACAGTCCCATATATTGACCCACAATCACATAACATGTACATTGCATTCGCATTAAGTTCAATTGATTGGTCTGAGAGAGATAGAGAGAGAGAGATGGGGTTTAACGTCCACTCGTCACAAACTAGGTCATTTCGGGACTAACATATGGGTTAATTTTATTTCAATTATTCGTTTGCACGTAGGGGTCTTCATCACTCGGGGGGACACCAGACTACCCGGAGAAAACCCACGAGGTTGGACAGGCGACCCAACTCCTTGCCAACATGATATTCGCCCCACCCCACCACACACACGCCCATTGTAGACATTTGACCCCCCCCCCCCCACATATCTCGAAAATGCCCTCTCAAATGCCTGATCACCACATTAGGAATCTACACAAATTTGGTCCATAAATATACAGCTCGGGTGGCGACCCCCCCCCCCCCATCTTCAGCATTGATGACGTGAAAAGTGTAACGTCCTTACCAGGACTGTGTGGAAAGGTATCAGTCAACCTTGAATAGTTACTCACAAAAGAAATCTTGTTAATATGTTTTAGGGAATTGATCGGTGGTGTGTGACCTGATTTTGTTATATTCATCTCGTGTAACACTTATCTCAAAGTATAAGACCCACGTGTTGGGTTTTATTGCGTCTCGGTACTTTATGTGTCTTAGCAAAATTGGTGACGTGTAACGTTCATTTGGGTCATTTACTAGGACTATATAGAGCGGTATTGGATAGCCTTGAATAGGTTGTATTCGATCGTGTTTACACGTCTCTGTTCACAGTGTTATTGAAATCGTTGAGCTAGCTGAAGACATTCAGTATTATTGCATAGGTAATCAGTAAACGTGAGTATTTCGATAAAACAAAAATTGGTAAATATCTAGTGAGGTCATTCTCGAGCTCAGACCATTTATATTTGTTGTCCCCCGCCTTTCGAAGAAAGTTGGGGGACTATTAAAATGGGTTCGTCCGTCTGTCTGTCTGTCTGTCTGTCCGTCACACTTTTTGGGACACAATAACTCTCTTCCTAATTTAACTAGAATGTTCAAACTTGGTGTATATGTTTATTAGGTCAATGCCTTGGTGGAGTTCGAAGATGAGCATTTTCCGCTTAGGGTAAGCAGAGATAAGCAATTTGATTGGTTGATGCTGCGGGACACGATAACTTCAGTTCTAATTAAGTGAGAGTGACGAAACTTGGTGTATAGTTTCATTACAGTAATACCTCGACTAAGTTCGATAATGAGCATTTTCTGCTCAGGGTAAGCAGAGCGATACGCAATTTGATTGGTCGAGACTTTGGAACACAATAACTCTCCTTCTAATTGAGTTAAAATGTTCAAACTTGGTGTATATTATGCTTATTCATTACAGTAATACCTTGACTAAGTTCGATAATGAGCGTTTTCTGCTCAGGGTAAGCAGAGCGATATGCAATTTGATTGGTCGAGACTTTGGAACACAATAACTCTCCTTCTAATTGAGTTAAGATGTTCAAACTTGGTGTATATGCTTATTAGGTCAATGCCTTGGTGGAGTTCGAAGATGAGCATTTTCCGCTTAGGGTAAGCAGAGATAAAGCAATTTGATAGTTTGGTGCTTTGGGACACGATAACTCGATGCGTTTGAAAAAAATAAATGTGCGATTAATTAATATGTGTCGTCTATTTATTTTGGGATTTCGGCGGGGGACACCAGCCTCACTGTTGGCTTGTTTCCACTAGCTTTCGAAGAGAGTAAGGAACTGTTAAAATGGGTGGGTTTGTCGGAAAGTCAATCGGTTGGTCCGTCTGGCTATCAAATCGTTTGGAACATAATAACGGAGCTAGGATATTCCAACTTCGCGAAAGTTCGACAACGATCAGTCTGCTTGACGTTAAGCAGGATGATAAACAACTTGATTACTAAATACTTTATAAAAAAAGATAAATATTTAATGAATGTCATCTTTTTTATTTTTGGATTGAGGCGGGAGACATAAGCATTGCACTGCTGGTTTGTCATATCAAATGTTAACATTTATATTCATTGTGTGATACTAACTAAATAGTATAAGAGTATGTTTAAAGTGCCAATCCCGATAACTTTTAGGGGAATAAAACTGCTTAATTTTGTGTTAAAATCCTTTAAAATCCATAACCCAAGGCCCACCTACTAACCCGATATTTGTGATACGCTTGTAAATAACTTATATCTGACAGTCTTCATCTGGAAATGGAGAACGTTTTATTTTACAGTATCTGGATAAAACCAGACTTTTTTCTATAAAAATAATATGTAGGTGAAATTTACCTTTTGTTACCAAGTACAGGGCATGGGTCATTCACTGTATCGACATCTCAAGAAACATTAATCGATTAGCAGGTCACCCAATGAAAAAATTGACCCGAAATCTTAAAAGGGTTACGTGTCCGGATAAGCAGTGTTGACGTTCACGTCCAAACGACTCAATATTTTGAGCTAAAATTTTGAGACAAGGTAAATACACCATGCCACTATATTTTGGTCCATAAATTTCATAAATACTCAGACTTTAAATTTTGAGACTCTGTTTTTATCGGGATTGTCCCTTTAATTATATTGTAAAGAACTCAAGTCCAGTCTGGTTGAACAATTGGATTGATCGAAAAGGTTTGGAATCTTTGTGTGTTTTTAACATATATTTTACCCGTTACCTGTTGATAAACTCAATTATGAATATGAAGTATCACTCATCAATTAGATTAATTGTGTTCAAACAGTTCACTTAGTTCTATATCTTTGTTTCTCATCACAAGCGCCCGAAACCTTGGTGTCGTATTTGACTTACAATTTGATTTAGAAACATATATGAGTAATGTTTGCAAAATACATTAACTATTTACTTTCAAATATGGTATATCGGCCAAATTAGAAAATATATCGGTACGGAGTTCACGAAAAGTTTATGATATCTAGATTGGACTACTGTAATAGTCTCCTTTACATAGACGGATCCAGGAATTTTTGCAGGAGGGGGTTTGCCAGGTTTCTGTTACGGAAATCTGCCATCATCGTCTCTAAAGTACACAGGCATACATACAAATTGAGCTTTTAAAACAGAGAAATCATTTTATACTGATGTAGGATCCCTTTGGGATGTAATTTCATGGATGCAAGACATTATTTTATTTTATGTAGCTGAGCAGGGGGGGGGGGGCAAACCCCACCCCCCTATGGATCCGCCCATGCTTTACACTGTAAATTTCCAACTGCCGCCTAATTTACAACCTGCACAAAAATCCATGAACATATTACCCCCATATAAGAGCCTACGTTGGCTTTTGTTTTTTAAAGCAATCCACAATTTCGGCCCAGTTTACCTTCAAGATCTGTTCTACTTTTACCAACCATCTCGTACAGGATCAGCCCATCAACTACAGTTGGCTGTATCTTCCAAATCAAAACCAAGTATGGAAATCGTATAGATATTCGAAACACTGAACACTTTTTAGTCACAGTTAAAGACGTAAACATTATGGCAAGCGCTGTTGGCCAGTTTACTGGAAAGAGTGGCGCTGTACAAATTCATAATCTATTATTCTAAAACAAAGAGTATGCACGTTTCTAGAAGAAAAAAATCTTTAAAACCAAATTTCTTTGGTCTATCTTATTTACAAACTGTTTTAACCCTAAAGAAAAGTGTTGGTATCGTCGTTGACCCAGTCTTCCGGGTGGGACAAAAACCAACGTTCCTGTGTATACGTTGGTATGTTTAACGCGCTACTTTTCTACACCTTCTGGGCTAATGAAGATGGGCATGCGCCACATACAAGAAATTTAGACCCATGGCTTACAATTTTCATATCAAATTCCAGCTGTCGGGGTTTTTTTTATTTGCCCGCCTGTGTTCACGGGATCGGTTCTTCATCCTGTCCGGTTTACAGGACACTGTTCCTTACCAGGCCCCAGTTCTGCACAACTGACAAGGGTGGGGCGCTATGTACGTAAAACGACAAAGAGTAATTGGAAATACCACTCAGCGGGTAAAATAAATAATTGGCCTCATTATTGATTTAGATAAGTAGGGCATATCATCGGGGAAAATAAATAATTGGCCTCATTATTGATTTAGATAAGAAGGGCATATCATCTGTTTAATAATGGAAGCTAAGTTTAGAACAATTGGTCCATAAATCAATTAGCTGTAGTGAAAACTGTTGTTCTCGAGACTGTTATCTTCTTACAGTTTCAGCACATCTGATACCATAGCTAACTAAGTTTAGTGTACTTTTTAGGCTACATCAAATTAATTGTATTTTTTTTTATTTAGGGTATCAACCATGGTATATCAAGTATTCCTGCTATTTGTTTTGGCATTGAGTTCTACGCATGCTGCAAATGTTCTTTTGATTCCTCTGCCTGCCCACAGCCATTGTCTTGAAATGGTTGGTGTCGCTAATGAATTAACAAAACGGGGCCATTTTGTTTTTGCCTATGTACCAGTCAGTTTTAAAACGCATTGTTTTGATGATAGTGACGTAAACGTCATTCACTTTGATATGACTCGAGATCAAGAGAAGACTGCTGAAGATTTTCAAACCTCTACTGTGAAGGTTATATTTGAGGGCAGCAGTGTCATTGCTTCTGGTCTTCCGTTAAAGATACACAACTTCTGTCAAAGTCAGTGTTATGCCGCAATGAGCGCAGCTGAAGAATTGAAAAAGTTACAATCCCTACATATAGACATAACTTTGGTTGATCCCATGCCGATGTGTGGCTGTCTTTACTACATACCAAGATTTCTTAAAAGTCCGTTTGTCAGTGTGGCTAGTTACATATCCGAGAGTGACAGTGGTATGCCTTTTCAGACAAATACGCTTCCTTTTATCTTGGGAACATACACCAATAATATGACATTTCCACAAAGATTTTTGAATCATTTAACTACAGTAGGGGTTTCGGTAATGGTTAAAGTAATAGACGTGCTTTACCCAGTAGATATTAACAAATTTAAACAATATGTCCCAGCAGCAGACATATTTGACACGAAATTGGTTCAAGAATCTGTTTTATTTTTAGAAAATTCAGATAGTATTTTGGAATATCCAAAAGCTACGTATCCCAATTTTATCCGTGTTGGTGGACTGACAACCCGACCAACAAAACCTCTGTCTAATGATTTGGAACAATTCATGTCCCAGTCCAAAAATGGGGTGGTGGTCGTCTCTTTTGGAAGTATGCTGAAAAATGCGCCACCTGATCTTTTCCAAAAATTGTTGGAAGTTTTCGAAAATCTAAACCATAATGTAATAATGGCGTATGATAAAAATGAAAACTATGGTAATGTGAAAACTGTAAAATGGCTGCCACAAAATGACGTCTTGGGTCATCCCAACACTGTTCTCTTTATTTCACATTGTGGTAAAAATGGCTTCTTTGAAGGATTTTATCATGGTGTGCCTATCATTTGCACACCTCTCAATGGAGATGGTTATTCCACGGCCATTAAAGTCAAATATCATAAAGTTGGAAGTTCGGCAGATATACTTAATGGCGATGCCAATGAAATACTGAAGATTATAAAAGATACATTAAATGATCAAAATATTAGGAAGAATATGAAGAAAGCTTCTGCTATTTTTCATTCAGCACCATTCACTCCCCAAGAAAGAGCTGCTAATGCTATAGAACATGTATTAAAGTTTGGTGGTGATCATTTAAAACCAGTTTCTAGTAAAATGTCTTTAATAGCTCATACTATGTTAGATATTTGGTTTACATTATTTTTACTTACATCTATTATACTTTATATATTTTATAGATTAATACGAGGTTGTTTTACTTGTATATTCTGTAGAAAACAAAATACAACTAGAAAGAAGAAAATAGAATGATGTTTAGTATGGAAAACGGTATATTGATAAAACAAAAATAATAACTATACTGTCATAAACCATTAAAGATACATTATGGGAGATTAGATGACGAGTTGGTAAATCTCACTATAATACATGTAGTTAAAAACTATATAATCTAAAGGTTATTTGCTGAAAATTTCAGTCAAATTGATCCACTATATACCCAGAATTTTACGATTGAAAGTTCCGCCTAGCCTCGATCATTATTACTAAAGTCGGTACGACAAAAATCAGTCTCGATTATACATTTAGTAATTAAATGGCGAAGGAAATTTATGCAGCAAATCAGATCATAATCCAACAAATATCGCAGGCTAGCGTTGACATCGAGAGTTGATATTGGTCTGGATATGTTAATTAATGTCTTATGACCTACAGTTGACATATTTAGCTCTTGCAAAATGTATGTTTAAGCTTATATATTTATAGTGTATTATTGAAATAAAATTAAACCAAAAACCTGGTTTGTTTCGAGTCGACGTTCAACCACATCATTCTCTCTATCTGTATATATTTGGTATCGATATAGTTTGATACCGAGGGCCACTGTGGCTGAGTGAGTAAGACACTGGCTCGCTAGTTCGCTGGTTCGCTGGTTCGATCCCTTTGTTGCCCTATAGAAAGTTCATCGGGATTTTTCGGCAATGTTTCCCCGTGTCAGTGGGGCATGTCGAAGCGCTTGACGTCTGGGTTGGACGAAAACCGAGGTCACGCGTACACATTGGCGAGCACGAAAAAGATCCTTTGGCAGTTGGAAATTGATATAAGAGTAGACCGTTGCTGCCCGGCCAAAATTTATCCCCGTTGTAGACAGTATTGCGTATGTCCGTCTTAATTTTCCCAGTCGGAGCAAAACAATAGAAAGTTAAACCCCATTATATTTCAGTTTTTATACTTTTATACAGTTCTGTAGATAGCTATATTGTTATCCATAGAACTGTGTTGTGTTATATTAGTTTCAATCGCTATAGATTGTATATAATTTTTATACATGTACTTATATTTTTTATATATATATTGTTTTTATGCTTATGTTTTACATAATATGTATTGTTTTCTATGATTATATTTTATAGATTTATAGTTTTTATGCTTATGTTTTATAGATATATTGTTTTATGCTTATGTTTTGTAGATGTATTGTTTTATATGCTTATATTTTATAGATATATTTTTGTTTTTATGCTTATGTTTTATAGATATAATGTTTTTATGCTTATGTTTTATAGATACATGTATATTGTTTTTATGCTTATGTTTTATAGATTGTGTATAGTTTTTATAGTTATGATATATACACTATATATAGTTGTGTTTTATAGCGTAAGGGTTCTTAATAAACAACTCTTCACAGAGGGAAACCACTCAGAATAATCCCGAGGAACTTTATCGTCTAACACCGGGATCGAACCCTCTGGCTCGCTAGCTTTGAGGTCGGGTGGTCGATCCCTGCATTGGCCGGTGCAGCACGGGGGGGTGTCTAGTCGCTCGGATGGAACGGAAAACCGAGGTTGGAATTCGATATAAGAGTAGGCCGTTGCGACGCTGCCCGGACAAATTTCCCTCATCAGTGGCGAATCCAGGATTTTTTTTGAGGGGGGTGACAACCTCCTGTTTTGTCTCACCGACCGCAGAGCGATGGGTGCCGTAGGCAGGGGCGTAGCCGTGAAATATATTTTGGGGGGTCCGCAACGGGGTGTGGGGTACCCCCATAAATTTTGTTTAAAGTCTCAGTCTTCTGTTAACATCACACCAATACAATGTTTATCATGTTTACAGACATTGGCACCGGTCTTCCCCGAGAGGCGAAGAAGCGTGGCTTACGTACCCCCACCTAAGAAAATTTTGGAATATTTGACGGCTGCAAACACCTTTTCCTGCTATTTCAGTCCATGAACAAAGCAATTTCAAAGTGGCCTGATATAGCCTAATTAAGGTGGCTTGCTGACTCGAATTCCAATCACTCGTTTACACCCACGAAGACGGGACCGTTGGGAGAAAATTTTGAAAATTGACCTGCCACATACACGTTTTCCTGCTATTTCAGCCTGTAGTCTGTGAATACAACAACTTAAATTTGTTCCAATATAGCCTACCTGACTGCCCAGAACCAATCAATCGTCGCGGGCTATGGGAGACTCACTCAATTTAACCACCGCAAATGCGTTTTCTGCTTTTCTAGCCTGTGTGAGCAAGTCCAAAAGTATCCAATGGTTCTGTAACCGAAACCCCACTCTGAATTCCAACCATCCAATCACACTGTTGCAGTTGCATTCACAAAGTAGAGTGGCCCCAGACAAAATGTTTTAATCAATAGTCAACGCAGTACAAATTCGTGGTATTCAATTAAAAGAAAAGTGAAATAAGTGTTTTATTAGACTCGATGACAGTTAAGGTAGAAAAACTAGAAATGCCCGAAGCAGGTTTACAGGCTGCGGCCAGTTTTCTTCGAGCCTCAAGAAAATTTTGGAATATTTGATGGCCACAAACGCTTTTTACTGCTATTCCAGTCCTAATATTAGTGTTTTATTAGATTTCGGGCACTTTACTTTGCCAGATTTTGGGGGGGTCCAAGTATATTCAGACCCCCCCCCCTAGGAAAACAATTGGGGGGGGGGGGGGGGGGGGTTCCGACCCCCCCCCCCCCCCCCCCCGGATCCCCCGATGTGTGACGCCCATGGCCGTAGGCGCGATTTCCTTGCATATGAGCCATAACAAACAATGAATCCTGTCCGTGGACATTGCTTCGATGAATTTCCTGCAAATGATCCTAAGAGATCAGTCGCGGTTTACGGAGCTAATTTCTGCCGCTAGTAACATAGGTGCTGATTGTGTATCTGATAAGATGCGCACCATGTGCTATATAATATATATACGACAATGCGTGTGCATCCCCGGTGGAAGCTTGTATGACCAGGGATTCCTATACACCGGTGGGGATGGGGGTGACTAGTAACCCTAGTCAGCCCCCCCCCCCCCTGGATCCGCAACTGCTCATAACAAACTGTATGGCGTATGCCCGTCTTCATTAGCCCAGGTTAGGAGCAGAACAGTAGGACTTTAAACCCCATTTCATTTCTTTTCCCTCAAGATGCACTTTCTTATATTCAAAGACATCTACATGAATGAGTAGTGACCTACCCTTTAGAAAAATGAGATAAAGCACTGAGAAAATCCTACTGGAAAAAAAAAATCACAAGTAGTTTATTTATTGTTGGTTGAGATTGGCTGGTGCAACAATAAAAGGTCATTTAATAGGACTATGTATCGACAAACCACGACTAGTTCATGACGTGTGTAGGCTATTTAAACTTGATAACAATTTAAAACTCATTCTTCATGTACATATCTACTACACAAGTCACTGATACTGATAACTTATAACTGTAAGTACATGTATATAACGAAAAAAAAATTTGGTTAGGGCATGAATGAAATGAAGTTTAACATCCTACTTTTTGTACCAACTGGGCTAATGATTAAGACTTTTTAAAATGTTTTAAGTTCATGGTTGATAATATGTTGTTGAGCAGGTTATGCCACCCACAAAGTGGACGGGGAAATGCTACCTAGGTTCATATGGATATGAGGAATATAGTCAGACACCACAGCACAGGAGAGGGGGGGGGGGCGAATGGTTAACACGTGCGCGCTGTATCATAAAGCCTGTCATTGAGTCAACAGGCGTGGTTTCGAATTCCCGGTTGTATGTGACAAGGACTGGGGTCGCCTGACCAACCTCGTGGGTTTTCTCCGGGTCCTCCTACTGCTAAAGATCCCTACGCGCTACGCGCAAGCGAATTATTGAAATAAAATTAAACCATATGTAAGTCACGAAATGACCAAGTTTGTGTTGAGTGGACGTTAAACCCCATCTCCTTCTCTCTCTCTCAAAATACAGGGTGGACTGGGTGGATTTCACTTTTAATTTGTCTTTTTGCTTTCAGAATTCAATCATGGCGTTTAAAGTACTCTTGATGTTCGTAATGATAATATGTTCAACAAATGCAGCTAACATTTTAATGATTCCAATAACTTCACACAGCCATTGTCTGGAAATGGTTGGCATTGCTAATGAATTGGTAAAACGGGGCCATTTTGTTTTTGCGTATGTACCTGTTAAATTTAAAACGCACTGTTTTGATAGTAGCAATGTGACAGTCATTGGCTTTCGTATGACCGAAGAAGGATGGAGACATAAGGAGGAATTCAGTGACTTTGTTACTAAGACAGTATTCGGTGGACGAACGTTGATGAATTCTGAGTTCCCTTCAAAGATTAGCAACTTAGCTGAGAGTGTTTGTGAGGGGGCTCTAAGTTCAAGTGACGCATTGAAGAAGTTACAATCCTTACATATAGATATAACGTTGGTTGATGCAATGCCGATGTGCAACTGCCTTTACTACATACCAAGATTTCTTAAAAGCCCTGTTGTCAGTGTGGCTAGTGCAATATTCGAGGGTGACAGTGGCATGCCTTTTCAGACAAATACACACCCTTCTTTGCCCATCCCCTACACCAGTGATATGTCATATCCACAAAGATTTTTAAATCATTTAGCTACTGTGGGTCTTGCTTTATCGTTCAGCGTTATGAATGATTTTTATCAGACTGATATTGACAAACTCAAACAATATGTCCCAGCAGACGTCTTTAATAATAATAAGGCTCAGTTGATCAAAGATTCTGTTTTGTTTTTAGAAAATTCGGACACCATCTTGGAATATCCAAAAGCTACGTATCCCAATTTTCTACGTGTTGGTGGCCTTACAACTCGCCCATCAAAACCTCTACCCGAAGAGATTGAAAAATTTATGTCTCAATCAAAAAATGGCGTTGTGGTCGTCTCTTTTGGAAGTTTCCTGAAAAATGCACCACCTTACCTTTTCCAAAAATTGTTGAAAGTTTTTCAAAATCTAAACCAAAATGTAATAATGGCGTATGATAAAAATGAAAACTATGGTAATGTGAAAACTGTAAAATGGCTGCCACAAAATGATGTCTTGGGTCATCCCAATACCGTTCTCTTTATTTCACACTGTGGTAAAAATGGCTTCTTTGAAGGATTTTATCATGGCGTGCCTATCATTTGTACGCCGCTTCATGCCGATACTTTCTCTACGGCGATTAAAGTCAAATATCATAAAGTTGGAAGTTCGGCAGATATACGTAATAGTGATGCTGATGAAATACTGAAGATTATAAAAGACACATTAAATGATGCAAGTATTAGGAAGAATATGAAGAAAGCTTCTGCTATATTTCATTCAGCACCATTCACTCCCCAAGAAAGAGCTGCTAATGCTATAGAACATGTATTAAAGTTTGGTGGTGATCATTTAAAACCAGTTTCTAGTAAAATGTCTTTAATAGCTCATACTATGTTAGATATTTGGTTTACATTATTTTTACTTACATCTATTATACTTTATATATTTTATAGATTAATACGAGGTTGTTTTACTTGTATATTTTGTAGAAAACAAAATACAACTCCAAAGAAGAAAAAAGACTGAAATATTATATGTCGGAATTATTAATAGTTTTAAATATACCAAAACTTACAATCTTTTTAAAACACAGATCCTATTTCGTTTTGTTTTTTATAGTTCATAATTTTATTTTCTCTGTCTTCAATGAAAGTATTAAAGAAACGAAAAGAAATATATTTCTGTATTTTAATCAGATAGGGAAACCAATGCAGTAGTTAAGTTTCTAACTCAATAAAGTTTCTAACTCAATATCATCCAAAGTCTTCGACATTGAAAACACAAAATATTTGTCTGTTTAAATCATCATTGATGCTATGGTCTTATCGGGAAAAGATGGGCTTCTGGCACCAAACTTTGTCTTCTTGACCAATCTGGAAAATACCTTTCTAGGGGTAGGTTTACAATTTTCATGTCAAACATACAAATTGCAGCTGTAAAAACGTTGGGTTGTGGGTAAAACTATTCCAAAGGGTTAGGGTTAGAACAGTAGGTATAAACATGGAAAGATATTTTCCACATCGGCAAAGGTCCAGTATAGTGGTCTTTTTATATCCAATATATTTAAGACAATATAATCATTTTACCATTGGTACAAAAATCGTGTACAATAATGGATGTTAACGCCATTTGTAACAAGGGACTTGAAGAACGAGGCTAGACATATTCCACAAGTCGTGTCAAACGGTGACCTCATACCTTTATCTGGAGAGCAGGCACAATAAATACTATCGATGTAGACTGGAGTAAACAGATTGCCATTTGATTGAGACTGATAACTGATTTGAAATTATAGTAAAAACCTAAAAGTTAGATTGTAAATCAGTTTCAGTGACAAAGAATAGCGATTTAGCTCTTTTAATATCGGTAAATTCTGATGATTGTTTTGATCCAATTATGTTTGTATGTAATTTAAGTTGATTAATGCATCCATTCTTTTTATTTCATTTATACACATGTCCAGCTGCTATTGCGATACATTAATTAGTGTCAGTGACTATGTTGGATATTCCATATTTTCTAGCTATATTACCATGTGAGGTGGTACACAGAGTAAATATTATACATGCACAATTCTGAATAAAACCTGCCTTTACTGGACCACAAATTATTAGCAAGAACTGATAAACTGCACCATTTTGGATAAACAAAAAAGAAGCTTTTTGGGAGGCAATTTCACTAATCCCGAATTGTTAAAAAAAATTTTATTAAATCATTTATAAATTTTGGTATGTATTGAATTTTTTGGTATTTTGTAATAAATAACTATGTTCTAGAAATTGAAGTTTGATCATTAAACTTGCTAAAGTTAGCAAAAGGGTCATATTTCCAGGCAATAAGACAAGAATCGGGCAATGAGAAAAATAAAGCTAGTTTTTGAGAGTTATTATAACCTACCATTTTGGGACTAATGTTTTGCACCTGAGATACCTGAGAAATTAGACAAGACTGTGTTGGTGGCACTTCTCCTTCTCGAACATGTAACAGAATTCACCTTGAGATCTTGGCCACCTAAACCCCCTAATAATATGATTAAGCCAACAACCCATTTATATATGGTACTAAACTAAATCCACACCTCCCTCGTCTCTCTCCTCCTACACTAATAAAGAATAAAATGAAAACAACATCTGATTTTAATATTATCTTAATAAATATCACCATTTCTAAATTAACATAACATAAATAATATCAAATTTTCACAAATATAGAAATTATGAAAATTAATGGATGGAATTTTATAAGTGTAAAAATATATTTATGAACCAAGAAATAAAAAATTTATGAACAACTTGTAAAATAAAAATATTTTAAGTTGGTATTGTGTCCACTAATTAATTCATAAACTAACAACTAAATGGATGTTCTGCTTGAAGAAACTGTTAACATAATGTCAGAAATGCATTGTATATACATGTACAACCAATAAAATGGACAGATTAACAGATCTAAAACTGTATACCGGTAATATAATTATACAAAGTCAACATGCAACTAAAATGTTATGAATAAGTGAATACAATAACACAGTTCAAGGACTGGAAATATGCAATGTGATTCTGTCTCCATATAGCATGTCATAAAAAATAATATATGAAGCTTGGACCACAAGCGACTTGGTTCGGACTACTAATTCACCATTTTCAAATGAGTGACACTTGCAAATAAAAATATGTAATACTGTGTTCGAATTACACATAGGGCGTGGTCTCATCAATAAATAGTTTTCCTCTCTAACAAAATACGTTTAGAATAAACAGATGTGAGAGAAGTACATGCAAATAAAATAATCTAAAAAAATGATAAAATCAATCTGATCAAAACACAAATCCTATTTCGTTCTATTTTTTTATAGTTCAAAATTTTGGTTTACCTGTCTTCACTACAAAAGGATCTGGAAGATCTGTTAATAAAACCCACATTCTCAGCAATAAAAGATTTATATTTTAATCAGATTGCAATAAAAGTTGGAATGTATAAAAGGAATATTAAAATATTTTTATTTTAGAAATTAATTCCAACAATACTTACAGTGGAACTTTTCATACAGGTCTGTTAATGATCTTAATGATTAGATGTTATTATGAAACAAACTACAATTAACATATCATAAATATACGAAACATAACAAATTAAAAGAATTTATAAATGCCGTTGATTCAATGGTCAGAAATAATTCTTCTACTGATTTTTAGGGGACAAAGTTCCAAAACAGTGTTGGCTGGAAACTAAGATACTCCACCAGGACAAGTTGGAAAAAAAAACCTTACCTCTAGTATGTTGCATCACAAATCTGAATTCTGGTAGGGATGCTGATTAGGACTACTGTTGCCTATACAAGAATAGTGGACGGAAAAGGGATGACAAGAATCCTAATTGAACTAGGCGCATATGAAACAGAAGTATTTTTACACAGATTTTCACTAATTATACAAACTACATCTATTACAGAATCATTAAAGCCAGAATTTCATATTTTCTAAGAAAGTCACAACATAATTATTTCTTTTGCTCAACAGATTGTCAACTCACTATTATACAATCATGAGCATTATTTCCCACAGTTAAAAATCTTCCAAAATGGAAATAATAACACAATTACCTCCCTTGTTTTTCTATACACCCCCACCCCCCATGCAATAGCTACATTCAAATGTTTGAATTTGAAGTAAAAAATGATATTTTTGCCAATTTCTTAACTGGCTATAGTGAATTATAGGATTATTTTTTAACAAGATAGGACTGTTTATAGATATTTATTTTAAGGCTTTATTTTAATATATTTTAAAAAATATAACTTAAAAATATGAAATAGTAGCTTTAACCAGGAGATTGGGAGGATCATTGATTTCCCAGATGAGGTTGATATGCATGACTTACTCCTGGCTAAACTGTGTGAAATTTTTGTAAAATTCTCTATAATTTGGTAAGATAATTTATATATATACACTAATTGCCTGATATCAGCACTTTTTACAATTAAAATAAATACTATCTACATCAATATTGTTAGATCATTATCTATCGACCAAATGGTATTGTACGCTGAGCTGGACTCCATGGAGGACGGAATTCAGAGTCATCTGTAATATGTTTCCGTTGACGCATCAATCTCTCTTTTTCTTCTCTCTTTTCCTGAAAAAAACAAATGGACATGTAAATATTTTAAAACTGATTATCAAGTCTAGTTGAAAATACCTAAATGAAAACACTTCTGAAATTTCCTCATTAACACTATTTTCAATCAAAAAAGTTAAAATGAACCCAATGAAGAACAAAACTTACTTTATTTTCTAGCCATATTTCATATTTTTCTCTTGCTTCTTCTTCTTTCTGAGCTCGTAACTTTTCTTCTTCATAGAGATCAGGCTTTGTCTTTTTCATATCTTTTACTTTTTCCTTTAAAGATATCTCCTTTTTATGATTCCTGTATTGAAAACAATAAAATGTTATCGGTGTAGGTAGTGATTTGAATTTTATATGAACGAAAGAACAATGATTGGTTAAAATGCCTAAAGTAAATCACTAGTGAAACATAAAGAATATTAAGGGAAAGTACAAATATACAAGGATATGGTGTTGTATGGGCAACTTATGACAAGGACAAGTATGGGAATACCTTGAAAACACTTGTGTTCATAATATGCACTCAGCATAATAAACTTTCATATTACCGGTATATTACATCAGTTATGGCAATGTAAGGTTGTGTAAAAACAATTTATTCATACCAGGACCGAAAAGCTGATTCTGCAGACTTCGCTCTCATTTTCTTCTTTGCTTTTTCTTCTTCTTCCTTTTCCTTTTCAGTTCTCACCTTCTTACTATTTTCTTTTTTTATAACCACTCCTTTAGTTTTACTCCAAGATTCAAAACTCTTAAATAAAATAGCAAAATAAATGGAATGGATTTTATTACTTTTCAAATTTTGTTTTGAAATACAGACAAGTCTAATCTTTCTTTAGATGTTTCAGTATACAGATTTTTACAAGTCAAAAGATCATCATATAATGAACATGCTCTTGCATCTTACATCAGCTGCCAACAATAGCTTTGTG
Source organism: Patella depressa (assembly GCA_948474765.1). Taxonomy (NCBI): domain Eukaryota; kingdom Metazoa; phylum Mollusca; class Gastropoda; family Patellidae; genus Patella; species Patella depressa. The sequence continues at coordinate 60,567,127 of OX419717.1, forward strand.
ATCTTGTTCCAAAAACCCTCTTAGACTTCATGTTTACATTTTATCTTTCCCTTCTGTGTTATACTGTTAACATCATTAACTTTGTAACAAATAAAATTAATTTTTATCTATAAACTATACAACATTACATACAACTGAATGTGTAAAACTTATTTTATTGAAAGTGAAATTTATATCACTGTTACTCTTAGTATATGGTATATGTATGTGCTAACCTTGGCAGCATCTTTTTTCTTAGCTTCTTTTTCTTGTAATTCTTCATCTTTTTTTCTTTGTTCTGTTAATTTTTCTCTGGCTTTCTGTTTTAAGACATCTTTTTTCTTTTCTGCCCAGGCATTAAATGAAGACATTGCCTCAAGTTGCTTTTCTTTCTTTTCCTAGATGCAATTTTATTGACAAATAAAGATGTTTTTTTTTTAATGAAAAACCTTAAAACTGTTTAGCAAATGATCTGATCACGGACCTGATATTTTATAAAATTAAAATGTTAATATTTCCTGCATTTTAAAGCTACTCTTAAACAAAAATTTTCAGTTATATTAATATCAAAGACACCATCTACCTGATACTTAGTAAAACTTACTTGTCACTAAAAGACACTAAACTAGCTTTTTCAGACATTTTAAAGAAAAACTTTATTGTATTGAATGATAATATTTGGTTAAAACTGTCCTTTAGAAAGGGGTCATTCTTACCTGCTGCTCGAGTTCCATTTTTTGTTTTTCTGTTTTCTTTTTTTCTGTAATTGTTTCTTTTAATTTTTCTGTTTTTGTTCTATACCATTCATCAAATATAGCTTGTCTCATGGATTTCGTGTCATTTGGATCAAATTTAATAGGTTCTGATTCCTGTGTTTTATAGCGAGGTTTGGGTTTAATCTTTTGGGTGGTAATCTGTTTGGTTTGAGTCTTTTCTGTTCTGAAATATTAAAATAACATGGATCATGACTTCAGAGAAATTGAAATATTGTTGCCGGGTTTTTGGCAAATTATTCAGAAGAGTCAAAACATGTACAGCATTTCAGAACCACAATGAACCAAATTATTCAGTAGAGTTGAAACAAGTATAGCAATTCACAGAAACACCTTGCACCAAATTGCTCAAGAGAGCTTAAACAAGTAAAGAACCACCATCATATACCAAAATATCAGGTTAAACATTTTCTATACTGCGGGAGGGAAATTTTGCCCGGGCAGCAGTGCTACGGCCTACACTTATACTTATATCAAATTCCAACTGCCAAGGGATCTTTAACATCCAGCCCTCCGTCCTGCATCACTGACAACGGTAAACTACACGGCAAATCTGGATGAACTTTCTCTGCCAATGTAGGGGGCGAACACCCGAATCTCTAAGCTAGGGAGCTGGCATCTTAACAACCATGATCCGCTTGATCCTTTGTTGTTTAATAGATAGGATGCAGTCCATTCTCAATGTGAATTTCACAAAATATCCCAGATAGGACTTTTTGATAGAATTATGAAACTGCTATAATCGTACCAACGGTACTTGCCAAGTCTTGACTATTCATTTTATTGTTAAATTTAAAATCTTCTGGGTGTTCAAATCCTTTTAAATGGCAACCAACTGATGGTCTAGAGAGTTGATTATAGGCTTGTCATGTGAATAAATGTTTAAATAATAATTTATATAACATTTGAAGTCAAAAGAAAGATGTAGGCTACAATAGGTAGATTAAGATCTTACATAATGCATCTTTAACTCTTACATAATGCATCTTTAATTACTTAAATAATGTTACTTACTCTGTTTGTTTATCAGGATCGATATATGTCATACCATTTTGTGCGCCTGCTATTACATCAATAGCCACATCAGAATTCTTATGTTCTTCTGTTTGATTTTTATATCTAGTAAAATTGAAATATACTGATATTACTGATAAGTATTGTCAAGAACCAGCAATACAAAACACCTAAAACATGCAACTGTTCACAAAATCATCTACGGAGACAATACATCTGCTCATTTTATGTCATGATGCATGTTTCGGAACAGATAGTTGAAACAACTTTATTTTCCCAAGTTTAACCCTTTCAGTGCTAGTTCAATGCAGTTTGGTGTATAAAAACTTGTTCAAAAAAACACATATATACTGAAAATATACACCATTCTGTTAGCTAGTTCTCGTGGCTATTTAATCAGTGTACAAAAAAAATTAGTTTAAGTAGAATGATTTCCCCATTATTATTAGAGAAATGAAAGGCTCTCTGGTGTTTATTTGTGCTTGGAAAAAAAAAAACCCTGTGAATCAAGAATGGCGGATAGACCAGTACCTCCTAAGCATTTACCATTATATTAAATATTGAGAATTGTGAATGTAGCTGTGGTATACTACTACAATATGCAAATTTCACTTGACCACATTGCAATTTTTATGAAATTTGACTTAGGTTTTTTGGGGGACAAAATGACCCCCAGTTCAAATGACCAGAAGCATGTCATAATGTATTAGCAGATTAGGCCCTATTATCGCTGCAAGAACGTTTTTTCTAAGCACTGAAAGGGTTAATATTCATTTGCTGATTATTAAAGATGAACAATGTTGCACTGTAAACAATCTGATTAAAACTCAGATCCTATTTCGTTTTGTTTTTTATAGTTCAAAATTTCATTTGGTCTGTACCACACTAGGATCTGGAAGAGTTGTTATATTAACAGGCATTCTGGATGGCGTGAGGGATTGGCCAATGAAACCTTCCGATAAGGCGATGTCTTGCCGAGCAATGCATGAAACTGTGGGTAAACCACTAGAAACATCAACTCTGATTGATTACTCAATGTTTGGCGAGATAGGATCAAAAGTCACTCTTATGAACCCCAATGCTACCTTCCAGTACAACTGGTCAGATCTTCATGTAGTGTAGGCCATCGAATGTCTAAAGAAACAAAACGAAATAGAGATTTGATTTAATTAGATTGAAGTGTAACCCACAAATACGATTTTAGTCGAGAGGTGGGGGGGTGGGATGGCCTAGTGGTCTAGAGTGCTGCGCTTCGACCTCGAGCTGGCCGGTCACCTATGGCTTGTGGCTGTGGTTTCGAGCCCTGGTGTGAACATATGTGGCATGGAGATAGGGGCGCCTTCTCAACCTCGTGGGTTTCCTCCGGGCACTCCGGTCTCCTCCCACTGCTAAAGACCCCTATGCGCAAGCGAATTATTGAAATAAAATGAAAACATATCTTAGTCCCAAAATGACCTAGTTTGTGTTGAGTGGACATTAAACCCCATTTCTCTTTCTCTCACGATTTTAGTCCACATTCCTTTCAACATTTAATCAACTTACTTTCTGGGTTTAGGTTCTACAGAAGAATTAGTAATAACAGGAGGATTAGGATCAACTTCATATTCTTCACATATTGAACTCTGATCAGCTTCTACTTGACGTTTAGAACGTCGTCTTTCTATAGATGGTTGTCTGTCTAACGATGATCTATTCCGGGAATCGTATTCATTCAATTCATCGAAATTAGAATCATGGGATCTTTCTTTACGGAGACTAGATTTTCTTTCTCTAGGTGTAGGATGATCAACTTGATCTCCAACAAGCATATCCATCAATGATTTGTTTCTCTCCACAGGAGTTTTTCTGCCTTCAACAGGAGTTTTTCTGTCCTCGTCTGTTGGTGTCTTACGTCCTTTACTTCTCCTCTCATCTGTTAAACCATCTCTCTTATCTGTAGGTGTTTTTCGTCCACCGACTGGTGTTTTTCGTCCATCTACACCTACGGGTGTTCTCCTACCATTTACACCTACTGGTGTTTTTCGACCATCCGTTGGAGTTTTTCGACCATCCGTTGGTGTTTTTCGCCCATCAACTGAAGTCCTGCGACCAGAAGCAGTTATTTTGTTCAGTTCTTTATCTTTCGAAAGTCTTCGCTTAGCTCTTGGTGATGGATCATTTATCTCTGTTTCATCTTCTTCATCAAAAAAACTACGACGACTGCCAAAAAGATCCATATTTGGTGGTCGTTTCTTCTTTGGTTCTTCGACTTTTTCACCTTTTCTTGGCCGTGGAGAAGGTTTATTTGTTGGGCTATCTAATGGTTCTAATCTATTAATAACAGGTTATAGTTATAATTAGGATTCAGAAAATTTATAACACACCAGATGACAGAATTTCAAATTTTTTAATGAAATTCATAAAATATTAGATTTTTATCAATAAAATGACAGAATATCAGACTTTTTGATAAAATGATAGAATATAAGATTTTCTGATAAAGTGATTGAATAACAGAATTTTGCTAAGATGGTAGAATTTCAAATATTTTTTAAAGAAAATGCATTTCTTTACTTGCATTCAAATTCTAAAATTAGATCATCAATTCTTAAATTTAATCTTCAAATTCTTAAATTCAATCTTCAAATTCTTAAATTTAACCTTCAGATTCTTAAATCTAACCTTCAAATGCCTAAATTAAACCTTTAAATTTCAAATCTTTCAATTAAATCGCATTGAATTTATTAAATCATTGAATTTCTACATTTCAAGTTTTTAAAATCAAATCACTAAATTTCAAATTTTTAAAATTACCTTGGGGACCTTTCTAATTGTTTTCTTCTACGAGCAGAATCAAGAGTACCACTACTATCTACTAATGGATCTAATGATGATTCCGGTGATCTACCTATAAACAAATATCGTAATAACAACAGTTAATACTAAAACAACATTCCTAACAATAGGCTATTATCAAAATTAATGGTTTGATAACTGAATTATCTGTGCTGTGTACTACTTGTACACTGTATTGCTGTGCTGCATTGTCTTTTTGTCACCCAAATCAACTTGACATAAACTCATATTTGGCTTGGATGACATCAATCAAATACCCAATTTAGTTAATTTGAAAATAAGCAATAATAATGCCTATCTAATTAAACATAGATCTTTATTTTCTTTCAATCAAAAATACACTAAATGAAGGAACTATCAAGCTTATAATGAATAAACTTGCAAAATGTGATGGACATTATTGTTTAATATATTACCTGATATATCACGAGATAGAAAGTCATTAGATAGATTTTTTTTCTGGTAAGATATTGGCTGCCATTCACCATCATTCTCTTTCAGATTAGAAAGGGGACTTTTACGACTGAAATTCAAAATATATTGCTACAAATATGAAAATGATGCGATAATATTATTAGTCCCATACAAGTATAGAAACATAGAAAAGAACTTGTCACGTCCCTAATACTTTCATCAATAGCAAAGTAGTCCAGCTAGCTCTAAATTCATTGTCAACAAATCCCACTGAGAATGTTTTAAGAAATGTCCCAAGCAAAATGTGTTTGAAAATTATTTTGAAACTCATTAGGGTTCTTAAATTTACATTCCACTGCAATTCAATAGATTTCATAAATTGGAAGGAAAACAAAGAAATAACTCTGTAGTTTGTATTTGATTTGACATACAACGGCAGACATAATAACAGCACTATCAAAATATCAACTATTCATGTCATTAGCTTACCTGAGAAATGGACTTTTTCTGTCATCATTTTTGGTTGGTGTGTTTCGACCATTAAGGATGTCATCTGCTGTAAAGCTTGTGGGAGTTTTCCGATCATCTCGTGGTGATTCCTTATTTTTTATATTCATGTTTGAGTTTTTATAAAATCTGTTTGTTCTAGAATCGTCTCTACCTAGGGTATTCATCAAATTGTCACGATCTTGAAACTTCAAAGTAGCTCCTAAATCAGGTTGCCAGTCTGCTCTTGGGTCTTGTCTACGTTTTGCTGAATTTGGACGATTTCTATTTCTAAGTGAACTGTTGAAATCTATAAATATATTAAAAAATAAAATGAAAGTAATTTCTAAAGATGCTGTAATAACCAAGATGCAAAATTTTACTGCTATCCAAAATCGTCAACAATAGATTTTTTACTTTTACGGCTGTAATAGTTGATAGATTTGTAGAGAAGTGCATGTGCAATGGCCATTTATAGTCTTATAGACATCACCGCTGACAATTATCATACTGCGGAGTAAGCGAGAAATCAGTTGAGATAAGCGTGCACATTCGCCGTGTCGAGACCAACTTTCTGTACAGAAATTTTAAGTGCATGGGTCACTCTAACAATATAAGATTGTCAGGCTGCAAATAATATATAATGCCGGAAGCCCTTGCCCCCAAACATTTTTGGGCTAGCTACGGCCTGGTGTATAAAAAAAGTTACTAACCTAAGCTTCCCACATTATCATCATCTGAATCCTCTGATGTTGTCAAATCTGTTGTAAGACCATCTTTTCGTCTCTGTGCTAGTTTAGCATTTAGTTCATTGTCATAAACATTTCTAACTTTTGGCTGTCGTCTTCGAATCATTGAATCTACTTCATCCATTTTTCTACAAATTAGAATAGAAAATGTGTCAATGAGAACCAATATCAAGTTCAATTAACAAATTTCTATGTAAACTAAATTGCCTTTCAATTATATTTACTGGAATAAACTTTACTTCCTATCCAAAAATTGTCATTATACTTTATAGTTCCTTTCCAGTTGTTGCTGAACAGCAGGATGTTAAACCCTACTTCATTTAACTTCTTGTACCGGTAAGTAGGCCCTAATTACAAGTTTACTTAAAATGAAGTATAACGAAAATAGAATTATCAGGAACTAAAAATAATGACTGATAGTACAAATAACAGAACAATATTGAACTGCAAATTAATAATACTCTGTTCCTTCTTGATTCCAGCTCTAATTCATAATAAATGAAGTTTATCTTTGAGTTGATCTGTATTAGACCAATCTGTTGATTCACTGCTTTGATTGATTAAAACTGAATAATGTGTCATGTGGTGAAATAGATATTCGGAACTAGCAAAACTTTTCCTCTCCAACAGAAGTCCTGTTTCAGGCGCGAATCCAGAGGGGGTTCCAGGGGGTCCGGACCCCCCCCCCCCCGCTCAGGCTTGAAAATTTTTTATGCGATTTTATTGGCGATTTTTAGACCGGTAATTTTGGAATTTACCTTCCGGAAATATGCCAGAATGCACCAAATTGAATCTAATTTGCCAAATTTTTCTGGGGGCGGCCCCCCAAACCTCCCGTTAATTGGTTGAGCGCCGAAGGCGCTGGCAGGCTACGCCCCCCGCAATTATCCAACCTAGACCCCCCCCCCTGCAAAAAATCCTAGATCCGCGCCTGCCTTTATTAATCATGTTTATTTATAAGCATATGTTTACAGTATTCATAGATAGATGGATTCTTTAGTTGAAGTCACACCGGGTAGTTTGCTGGCTTCGGAGGGGCATTGAAGTTTTTAGGAGGGGCACACTCGTTAGAATCTACAGTAGGTATTTTAGAGTTATGGTTGGCAAATTATCTTTCGGGGAGGGGGGGGCAAAACATTTTTTCAGGCTACGGGCCTGTCTGTAATGCTAGCCCATTGCATTCCAAAATGTTTTTTAGCTTACAGCTCTAGTCTCTGTAACCTTTAAATAGTGTAACATACACTATTCTCTGTAACCTCAAAATAAATGGAAAAAAGGTACTGCCACCCGAAACCTTGTGCTATTAAACAATCTCTACTACCTACAGTCTATTTGTCTTGCTGTTGCTCGGAGATCTTTAAATTTATTCATAACCTCAAAATAGTGTAAACATACAATCAAAATTGATTTACATTCAATTTATTTAATTTCACTGTACATTATATATATGTTTTTTTTATACAATACATACTGTACAGAACAATCACTTATATTTTGAACATTACCTACCACATGTGAGTTATGACCCATATTTAATTATCAGGTGTTTATTTCCAATAAAAGAGAGAGAGGGAAAAGAGGTTTAGCGTCCACTGACACAAATATTACTATGTCATGTCAGGACTAACATACGGTTTTAATTTTATTTCAATAATTCCCTTGCGCATACATGTAGAGGTCTTTAAAAGTGGGAGGAAATCGGAGGACCCGGAGAAAACCCACGAGGTTGGACATGCGACCCTACTCCTTGTCATGTATAACCGGGTATTAGAAACCACGCCAGTTGACTCAATGACAGACTTTTAAGATAAAGCACACATGCGAACCATTTTCCAATAAGAGTATGTCAGATTTGGATGGAAAGTATTGACACCCAGTCTTAACAAAATTTATTGGATGACCCAAAAAGCATCCATAAGGCAAGAACTCGGCAAAAGTGAAACAGGGCTAACCATTTGGCAATCACACTCCCTCCTCCCCCCCCCACCCCACGTTTTGGGAGGAAACCAGAGGTCCCGTAAAAAACCTATGAGGTTGAACAGGTGATCTTACTCTTTGTCACGCACAACCAGAGAATTTAAACCATGCCAGTTGACTCAATGACAAGCCTTTTGATGAACGTGAAACAGGGCTAACCATTTGGCAATCACACTCCCTCCTCCCCCCCACCCCACGTTTTGGGAGAGACTTGAAGATTAATTAATTTGATTGAATAAGTTGTTTAATGTAATGGTCTCGAGCTTAATACAATGGCATAATATACTGAAAAAACACTCAATTGTGACTTATGTTGTTTCAAAAACATTATTTAATTTTCGCTCTAGACCATTAGACCACACACATACTTAACTACCGGTATAATTTAATTATTATAATAGGCCTACCAGTATGTACACTCAGGCCAATTCTCATTCTGCTAGTGCCTACTGTAGTACTGACAGCAATAGCCAATAGCAATGTTGATCTCGTGAAATATTGTTTAACCTAAGTTTAAAAACATCGAATCCTTTGCTATTATAAATCATAATACTACGGCTGTACAAATATCACCGATAAGCTTATATTCATATATTTTTTTCATTTTTTCTTTTTTACCTGAGCCTGTTCTGACTTGACTGATAGTGATATATGATTGATCGATTTATGTTATTACGTTGATCTAATCAGAAATCATGTCTGTAACCTTATCCAACCTACCTCCTTTGAACAATAAAATAAATTTCAATGGCCACAATAAACTCTATATCCAAATCTTCTATTAAAAAAAAACCCGAAAGAATAAACTTCTGATATCAATCATTCAATTTTTATCGATCGCCTCCATGTTTACGCGTAACCGAGCAAGATTAACCTCGATTGCCCAGTCCCAATTGAACGGAAAGTGGGTCTTTAAACTGGACGGAAAGAAATCTGATAGTGTGAAAATAAACTTAAGCAAGAGTATTGAACGAGAATACATTTTTCATACATATGTTTCTTTCCTGAACGGACTATAGAGCGCTAAACTCCATTTCATTTTTTTTCTGAAAAGTTGGAGACTGCTTCCAAAACAAATAAATTAGGGCCGCACCGCCCGAATCTTACCAAAAGTTAACAAGGGAATTAACTCTAATGTCGCTATCAATGATTGTCCAGTCCACTAACCCATTTAGAAAATTCGAAAATTTAAAATATGCATACAAATCTTAGACCCTGCAGACCACAACAATTTGTTAAGCCTGAAATTTGAAATAAAATAATACTTTTCTTTAAATTGTGTTCTTTCTGATCATATTCACAGTGCTGGTCATGCTATAATATATGGCCTACAACAAATGTTGTTTTAAATTAAAAAAAAATTTGAACAATTATCTAATTCCTTACTGGCATGTCTTTTATAAGGTTTCTTTGAAATAATCCAATCCAACTCCAGATTGGTTCTGAATTTGGCCCCTGGTGATGTTATTAGTCAAATAAGAAATCCGTTCCCAAGTTCTTTATCAAATTCCTTATCACTGCTGAACATAAGCAGAATAAGCTCATTAGTCAAGGTACCGGTATTGATGTGAAGAGAGTAGGGTTCTACCAGTATATAAGTTTAACCAATCGGTGTCAATTTGAATTATAGTTCTCCAAAGCATTAACAAGCCAAGTAGAAAATGACCTGAACATTCTACCCCAATAAAGAGATATTATGTTCCAAAAGTGTGTTGAACATACAGCTATTTGCCTCAGCTGCTAATGTTCATCATCTAATCCAGTCAAAGGCATTCACCAAATACACATCAAATTTGAACATTTTATCTCACTCAGCAACCATAACAAAACATTAAATTAATGAACATCTAGACTCAGTTTGAATAAACTATCCCAGTTAGAAGCACAGTTATTCTGTCCCAAAATGTGTCAGACTGATAGACAAACCCATTTTAAGTCCCATGAATTCTTCGAAAGGTGAGGGAGAATAATACCAGAGAGAGAGAAATGGGGATTAACGTCCACTCGACACAAATTAGGTCATTTCGGGGCTAACATATGGTTTAATTTTATTTCAATAATTCGCTTGCGTGCAGGGGTCTTTAAGCAGTGGGAGGAAACCTGAGTACCCAGAGAAAACCAATGAGTTTGGACAGGCGACCCTACTCCTTGCCACGTACAACCAAGGATTTGAAACCACGCTAACCATTCAGCCACCCAAAGCCCCCCAGAATAATACCAACTTGTGCTCTTAATCAACACTGATCAACTCAGAAATTCTTGCTTGAATTAATTTACAACACATTTTTTTATGGGGGAATTAATTTAATCTAGATTATTTCAAACATGTTTATCATAATAGTTTACCGGTATATATCAGTAGGTAAAGACATCAACTATTAAACCATGCACCATTACATATTTATTGTATTATATTCACTGCAAACATACTTCTTTAATAACCAAACATACTGGGTATACTCATTACATATAGGCATCAATAATTTACAGTAGAAAATTAACTTTGTGATTTATCAAAATAATCTTGAGGAATAGCGAAAGGTTAATAAAATTCTGTGGTACAACATCATATTCACATCAAGATATGAGATCCAGAAATCTTCTTTTGTTTCTATTCTGTATCTTGATGCTACAGAATAACAATGGCTTGGATAATGAAGAAAGTTAAGCTGTATAAATAAATACAATTTTTATGCTTTCCAGAACATAATTAAAAATTTCAGCCTGATTATATTATGGACATCTAATATATATAATATACATATGGAGGCCTCTGTACACTCATCAAAAGCTACTCATGTACATAATTCATTACTTACATAGCACTATTATTACTGTGTTATCAACACACCTATAAGGCATCCTTAATTCACTTGGTCCAGATATCACAACGGCTGGATTTATTTCTATATAATATAAATTTCTTAAAATATTGTCCCTAAACCACTTGCAGACGCAAAGGCTGTTAAAGCATATGCGGCTTGTCTTGTTTCCAACAATAGCTTTGCCTCCTTCAACCAATCAGAAGCGACGCGTCTGGGTTCACCTTGGAGTTGATTCATGAATCGGACAGCTTGTAATAAATCTCCTTTCTCTAAAAAGTAATCAGCATGGGCTAATATATTAAAAGTGTCCAATTCGCTAATTTCTATTGAGTCACTATCAGATTTAGCATAAACTGAATTAAAAATAAAGAAAGATTGGAAATAAGAAAGGAAATATCTAAATAAGGTGCCACCATTTTCATCAATCATAGCCACTCTTTTACAAATGCGTTTAACTTTCGGGAAGCGCTCCTTTAGACTATCTTCCGTCCACACGCCTCGCATTAATGCCTCTTCCGGTACCGATTGCAGAACAGTTTGTACAAATGGATGCTTCCCGGCTGCCTCAGATATTGCTACAGCTTCCTTAGATAATGGTTGTAATTTTTCTTCTCCTGATGTACCACCCTCTTTACCCAGTCTAATAACTCCATTCATAGCTATACAAGCCAACCATAACTCTTGGGCGATTCTAGCCGTCTTTTCGTTCTCAGCACGTGCTACAAATATAAAACAAATACTTATTTAATTATCTACAGCATTAAAATACACTGTAATCTGTGAATAAAATCGATCTCTGCACTGGCTGAGAAAGATCATCAGGATTTTCTGGCATGCTTCTCCCTTGTCAGTGGTGCAGGACAGACGGTCTGGCAAGGCACCAGATATAGTTGTTTGGATGAGATGGAAATCCTAGGTACCGTGTTCACATTGGTGTGCATGTAAAAGATCCCTCGGCAGTTGAAATTTGATACAAGAGTTGACTGTTGCGCTGCTGTCTGGGCAAAATTTCCCTCATAACACACTTTATGGTGTATGCCAGTCATCATTAGTGCAGTCTGAGCAGAACAGTAGGATGTTAAACCCAACTTCATTTTATTTTTGACTTTTGGGATCTACATTGTGCCTTTAATTTACTTACCATCTACAGCAGTTTCTATGCCTTTTAATCTAGCTATCCAACCAGCTACTTCTGATTGGAAGGTTTGCCTTTCTTCTATTAATCTTGTATGCATCACTCTTTCATATTGTTGTGCTATTTCTCCTTCTTGTATTTTTAATACATCTTTAAGATGATCACTGTGTGCCGCAGCTTGTCTAGCTAGATGTTGACGTAACTCTTGTTCAAACTCAACTCGTGCATCTTCTTCCTATAAATACAATCATTTAACAATGTATTATACAAAATAGCTTGATTCATTCGTAGAAATAGAAGTCTACTCTACATAGGTCATACCATTTTGGAACTAACATGTTGTATATATTTTATTTCAATTATTAGAACTTGGATGAAACCAGTGCATGCATTAGAGCACTTGACCACCCACTATATTAATCATGCCTTTATAAACAATTCTAAATAAAACAATTATTACCCATTTATCTTTTTCTAGAGAGAACTGATCTCTAAGTCTCTGTCTTTCTAATCCAACTCTAGTTTGTGCTATTTTCTCATCTTCTACACGCTGGATCTGTAAAGCTTTATCTATTCTTTGTGATTCGTGAGCTAATTGTTCAGCTAATTGTTTCTGTAGTTGATCTATACGACGATGTGCATGTGCTATTAAAGAATTAAGCTCATCTTCAGATAACTTTTTACCTGCACAAAAGAAATATGAATGGAATTAAAGAAAAATATCTCCGAAATTTATTACAAAATCTTCACTGTACAATAACTACTGTTAGCTAGTTCTTTTCTAAGACAAGGAGGACTGTTCAGTAACCTAAAAAGATAGGCTGGCACTGCCAGGCAGGATACGCCCACATTTTCGAGAGATGGATAGAGAACAAGCAATACCGAAAGTGATTTTTCCTACATCATTAAGTCCTGTATTTCATACTGTATTGGGAGCAGCCATTTTGTTGGTCAGTTCCAGTCTGATATTCATGAAATTCGAAGCCGACAATGATTATGGTGTGACGGTACACAACCTAGAAATTTGACTTTTCGGCAAAATCGGATAAGAATTTTGACCTGTAGAGGGTCCACAACCATGATATATCATATCTTTACACTATTCGCGTACAAACGGCGACCATTTCGTCCGGCAATTTTGGTACGATTTTCACGAAATTCGAATAATTCAGGAAGTTATGATCCGATATGCGCAAATACCAAAAGGAACCAAGATCTTTGGGTTATAACCATGCATTTCAAGTTTCATCAAAATCAAATTAAAATTGTGACAAATACAGGGTCCACAACCATGATATACCATTTTTTAACAGTATTCGCTTACAAACGGCGGCCATTTTGTATGGCAATTTTCGTCCGATTTTCCCGAAATTCGAACTAAACCTTCCTTAGGGTGTAACGGTGATATAATCAAACGGTTTTTTAAATCGAATAATAATTGTGACCTCCAAGCTAAAAAAAAGGCGATTTTGCATATAATCAGGGGCCATAATTCAGGAAGTTACGATCCGATCAGGGGCCATAATCCATGAAGTTTTGATCCGATACATGCCAATATCGAAAGCAGCCGAGATCTTTTGGGGATAAACCTATATTTCAAGTTTCGTCAAAATCGGATAAGAATTGTGACCTGTAGAGAGTCCACAAACAAATTGTGGACGGACGGACGTACGTCCGGACGGACAGGGGCGACGACATAATACGTCCACATGAAAATGTGGGCATATAAAAAGATGCGTAATACACACCTCTTATCATGAAGTTGTTTAAATCTAACAATTAGTCTTATTTGAGTTTACAGGGCAAGCCACGGCGGCCTACAAGTCGCATGTATGATCCCTACATTGGCCAAGAAAGTGCATCAGAATTTTCCGACGTGGTTTCTCCATGGTGCAATAAGAAGGGCCTGACATGGGCAGCTGTCTAACCATTTGGATGGTACGAAAAAACGTGTTCTGGTGTCAACACTAGTGTGTACATAAAGAGATCCCTTGGCAGTTGGAATTGGATATAAGACTATGTGTATGACGAATGCCCGTCTCTATTAGCCCAGTTGGAGCAGAACAGTAAGGCGTTTAACCCCATTTCATATCATTCCATTTTTTTAGTTGATAGGCTTGATAACGACGTGTATAATTTTGTTGAAAAATCACATCTGAAAATGCAGGATTTAAGTGGCATTTAGTAATTGAACAGTAACGCACAGGATATATTTCACTAGGAACGGTAAATGTCTCATCTCAAAGATAGTCAATGAATTTACCTTTTTTATCACCTATTTTAACATCAGGCATGATACTTTCTAATTCTTTCTTAAATTGTTGTCTTCCTTTATCAACTAAATCTTTATATTTAGTCATAACTCTAGCTTCTGATTCTTCTTTTTTAACCTGTCAATTTAAAGATTTCTTTAGTTAGTCTGGAAAAAAAACTATGGTGATGGATATTTTGAAGTTTGTATGAGTTTATGACTCGCATATAACAAGAATTTGATTGTGTGGTGCATGTAAAATGGGGGAAATGAAGAAGTAACAGTGAGTATGGACAATGAAGAACGCTATCATACCATATGGGATCATTTTTTCCTATACGGAAGTGCATTAGATCATTACCCTGTGACTGTTAAAATAGTAATCAACATTGAATTGAATTATTGTAATTTATGAAACCAAATATTTAGACAACTAACCTGTGACAATACAGTATTAATATCATTATTAAATTCATTCAGTTTTTGCTGGCCAGTTTTTAAAATTTTATTTTTCTTCAAAATTGCATCTTTTTTACTGTCATCTATAGTTTTCTTTAGTTTCTCTAAATTCTCCCTGAAATTAAAATAGCAGTAGCCTATTCTTAAAGGAAAAAATAACTTTTATGTCCAGTCAACACAAACTAAGTTATTTTGAGACTAACATATGTTTCAATTTCTTTTAAAAATCTGCTTGCATGTAGGGGCATTTAGCAGTGGGAGGAAAACTGAGGATACGGAGAAAATCCACAAGCTTGGACAGGCGACCTTACTCCTTATCACATACAACCAGGGATTCTATACCACACTAGTTGACTCAATGACAGACCTTGGACCTTGTGAAACAGAAATAACATACTTGGCCATATCTGAAATCCTATTTGCCTCCTGCACAGTACTTTCTCTAATAGAAAAGGCATCTGCTACTGCTTCCCATTGTTTATCTTTATCTAATATCTGACAAAAAGCAAACCATATAATAAAATATCATGCAATTAATCCAACATTCTATTACAAGGACAAGGGATAATCCCAATTATTCCCAGAAATGCCCTGAAAATAGCTTTAAGGCATTTGAGTATCTGTTTTGTATTTTTCTGAAAATTTTTCCAGCAAAAGTTCTACTTCAAATTTTTTTCTAAATTTAAATTTTTTTAGGAATTAGTAATAATAGCAATTAAAGATGTCTAAAGTTAGTCAAGAGTTTATCAATTAATTATTACCTGACTAGTATCATCCATAGCTTTTTTTAAAGCTTGTGTATGAGCTTTTGTATAATCTACTACTTTTTGTTGGGCTTCAACGGCTGACTTGACAAACTTGGTATTATTCTCTATGAGATTCTCAATGATCACCTCTAAAGCTGTAATAAGTAAATATTTATTGTTATTTATAATAATAATCTATTAATAGTACTTATTAAACATTGTCAGCTATTTCATTTTTCTAATATACTGCTAACAGATGGTGAGTATATCAACAAATTTTTATTAATTCTGTCAATAAAAGATTTATTAGGACAGGATGTAAAAAACTTACCTGCATTTTCTGCTGCTTCATTAGCTTCCTTTTCTTTCAGTTTTCTCGCAACAGCTTCCTTTTGCTTTGCTTTATCATTTATTTCTTCAACACAAAATAATCAATCGTAAGTTAGCATGCACACGGAATCAAATTTAGGCCTCAAAACTACATCAAAAACAATCAAATTTCATTATGTTCAGCAGAAAAAAGTAGACTTTGCAAATTAGTTATGATTATGGGAAATTCTTTCTGTTCTGGTTGATTTATTCACCTGTTTTTAACAGAAGATACAATCCACATGTTCAAAATACAATACACTGGTAGTTTTGAATGTAAACAACATATGATAGTTTTTAAAATCTATTCTTTTTTGTTATCTATCTACAAACCAAAGACCCAAGGATTTTTCATTCCAAACAATCATATGGAAGATCTGAATTCTATTATACGTTATTCTTCATATAATTATTGGTCTTTAAGAATGAAATGAAATTTGATCAATGCCCAAGAAGAAAATGTTTTTTCATTTACCTTTTTCTTTTGTTTGTTCGGCTTGTTTTGGTGTGGGTTTTGGAGGTGGTGTAGGTTTAGAAGGTTGTGCTGTTTTCTCAACCTTATGAAACAATAAAATCCTTATCTTAATTTATGAAATATATATTTTGGGGTATAAATATACACAAATTATACTAAGGGTATAAATACATATTATGGGTATAAATATACACTGAAGGTATTTACATTGTATATATATTACTAAACCATATAAATATAAACTTTGCCCCAATATGCTACGGCCACACACAATGAAAACTATTTTGTATTTATTAGGAACAAACTGATAAATTTAACTTAAATTTTGGCCATTTAAAACTTTTTTCCAAAGATTTCACATCACTTTTGTAAAAGTCAATCTCTATAAAAATTGTTTTAATCAAACAAGTCAATATTTTTTACTATATGACAATCTGACATTATGTGCGTCGATCAGTTTATACTTAATTAATTTGTTCAAAATTACCTGGGATGTTTCAACTTTTTTCTTGGGAACATCAGTAGCAATAGGTTCTAATTTTTTACCAGGTCTGAAATTAGAATATTATGTTACTAGATTCAAATTGATATTCATCATCATAAAATAATCAATTCTCCCAGCCAGTTGTTTGGTTTGATTCAGTAAAATAACTATATGGAGTTTGAGACCATACATTAGTATCTTTCGTTTCATAAACTTCTGTATTATGCACCATTATTACCTTATTGTTTCTATAGTATCTGATACAAAACGCTACTGAACTCATCTTTTGTTGGATTCTGATTAGTAGCAAGTTCATGAAACTAACATCTGATATTTTCACACACTTTTCATTCAAATTTACAATACCTGTGTTATAATCATGTTTAAATTGTCAATATTTTATCGTGTAGTTGTACTGCACTGACTCTATTGGGTCAATAGATACTTACACAGGCGGTTCTACAGTTTTAAATGATTGAATGTCTGGAAAATATGGAAATATGACATCAAATGCATCTTTACTATATGGTACATTTTCTTCTATTAGCTTCTTAAATTCTGCATCATACCAAGCATAGCCTATCACTCCTCCCACACCAACTGTTGTTAAACCAAATAGTTTAAAAAATACTCCACCCCTGCAATAAATAACCACATAATATATATTCAGGTTATTAAAAGGTTATAAAATCTGGCCATCACACAGATAGTACTTTCAGATGAACATCTACATGACGTGTCTAATGTCAGGAATAGTGTAAGAAAATACCACTTGCACATTAGGGTCTTTAGCAGTGGGTGGAAACCTGCAGGAGGACCGGGAGAAAATTCACATGGTTGGACAGACAACTCTAATCCTTGTCAAGTACAACTGTGAACTTTCAGATGGGATTCATGACAACCTAATTGCATGTATTAGCATTTTGCACTTTTACAAGATCAAACTAAAGTCAATGTAAATAATGAAGGTACTTTTTAGGTGTAGGTGGTGGAGGAGGAGAAGGGTTGGTTGGTGTAGCTGATGGTTTAGCTGCTCCTTCTGCAGGTGTTGTTAACTGTCTGTGTGGTCTTCTTGACTTTCCATTATGAACAACCTAAAATTAAGGAATTTGATTTCAAATTATTTACAAGTTTTAAACAAATTAATAACCCTCCTTCATAACTCGGGACTGCTATATTTTACAGACCTTTTATTTTTGAAGAATGTACAGATTTTCTCAAATATCAAGAAAAAAATGGCTTTCTACACACTGAACTTCAACACTTAAAACTCTAACTAATAAAACTGTTTGTTGGTTTCAGTGCTGTACTCTGTCTTTTATGTCATTCATAATCTGATAGTTCAGACAGTCAGAGTAAAGCACAGAAGTGTCAGTGAGGATGCCCAGTGTGTAGGAAGCCATCTTAGTGTTTTGATATTTTAGTCTAAATAGTAAGCAAACAAGAGGGAATCTTTACTACATTGTATAGTTTATACATTATATCAAAAATAAAATGTCTGTTAAAAGCCATCTATCATTGGTGTTTTGATAAATAGTAAGTAAGCAAGATAGAGTCTTCTAGGAAATCTTTACTACATTGTATAGCTTTTTATATCAAAAGTAAATCGTCTATAGAATAGTTTATCTGCTGAAAATTAGTTTGCAACTATGATTTGCAACTAGAGTAGTTGGAAAAAGTGCAGTACCCTAGGACGTAGTGGAGTATTTTAAGGCCGAGTGGGGCTCTGTTATTGTATTTTATATGGAACTTACTAAATACAACATGACCGTTTATTAGTAATGATAAATGTTAGAAACTATGGCAAAGGTTGTTATAATATATAGGTATATAAATATAGCAGAATAATTATTGATATATCTAGAGATTTTTTTTTCATCTTAGAACACCCTCTAGTTCTGTGGAATGAGTGTGATAGGTGTGGTGGAGATATTTTCTTATTCATCACTTGCCATAAACACTTTGGAAGTTTAATTTTGGTTGTCATGGAACTGGGAGAATTTGATGATTGGGGAATATTTGTAGACTGTTTGGTCAATGTTATCATTTCATACAAAAATCTAGCATGTCATTATAGGGATACTCGATTGTATGTTCCAGAATTGAATTCTCTCCATTGCAAAAATAGTTTGTGTGCTCAACTGCATAAGAAAATATCTGAATCAACCATGACAGCTGAAACAATTTGTTCAATTTGCTTTATAACATCCCGATTCTACTCACACCTCTTTTGTTTGCACTGACAGAACTGGGATAAGAGTGAATTCAATGTCACTGAATTGCAATTGTGTAAAATAACGACGTTCCTTACTGACAATAGGACATCCGCGACATAGCATAAGTTGCTTTTTCTAGACCCAAAGCCCAAAATTTGGAATGGATCTTAGTTGGGTATAAATAAGGAAAGGTGTTCTGTTATACCATAGATCGTATATATAGTACGGGTCATTCCAGCCAATATGGGACCAGTGGGGTTAAACGGTGTCTTTCCATCGTAAAATCGACCAGCTTGAATATGGGAGCGATATTGTATTTTTTAAAAAAAGATCTAATTGAGACGAACTCAGGACACTATACTTTTAATGGTCTGTGAGGCTTGTTTCATCCCTAATTTTGGATCCAAACTACAAAAATAGGCGAAAATTACATGTCCGTTTGGGTAATAATGTATTTTATCATTTCACTACATTTATCTATTTCATCACAACCCCCTAAATGAAGGGATATAAGTCGCGGAGGCGTGCAATAATATAATTTCTACATTTTTCGGATCGTAAATTGCTCTGCATAGAAACTGTCGGTGATAATGAGATGTCCGTAAAATTAGCGTTTATTACGTTATCGAACTTCTACTAGATGAACCGAACTGGCGAAAACATATGTTTGCGGTACTTAGACGGTTTTACAATCGTGAACATGTGAGAGAACATCTTAGAACACGTGGTTTGGGCAATACGTGAACGTTATGGTGCGGGGTCATATATTTGTCACCAATTCGCCCCGACACGTTTAAGCATGTTTATTACGTTACCCATTTCTCTTCGAAACTATAAATTCTACGAGTAATTTCATTATATCCACGTGTCAACACATACACCCAGACATCCAGATAATGTCAGTATAATCTTCATGGACACACGGTCTTAAATTTTTGACCAAAATACAAATGTCAGTTTAATACGTTATCAAGTTTATTACGTTATCGTATATATTATACAGTTCCTCTATCGACAACCTGGCGCCGTTGGTCGCCAGTGGTGGGAATTATGGTATTACGTGACAGATAGCGGTGCAGACCACTTAACAATGTCAACAAATTAGTTGTGTACGACGACGAACGAGCAAGATCCAGGCTATAATACAGTGAATATTTGTTCTTTTAAGCATTTACAAGCTAATTAAGTCGACATACCATATAATAATTGCTTCGGATGGTATATCCAATTTAATTGGACCTAATTGATTTGAAAAAGCCTCCACGTTACTTCGAATATGATTTCAAGGCCTTAGATTTCCATTGGATAACGTAATTCACTTCGTATACGAATACGGTGAATCTCATTTCATGCAATTAGTTTGCTTTTTAAGACAATGATCGTTTTCGATATGAAAACACATTCACTGCGTGCATTATTGACACACACTATCAATATATTGGCCTGTGCTTACAAGGAACGTTTATGTGATTTTTGCGATAACGTAATAAACATTCAGCTGTAAAAATCTTCTCATGATTGCAAAAACATCAAACTATACTAATTTCTTGCTTGCCTTTGTACCTCAACGAAATAAGTACTAAAGAAAACTATACTAATACCTTACAAATGGATAGGTCATTGCCAATATCAACTCCATCACGATAACGTAATAAACATTTAATCACTTAGCTACATCGGGATTCCCCGGTGTTTTCCTCTTGTCAGTCGTGTAGGAGGGATGGCAGGTGTTTAGTAATTCGGATGGAACGAAAACCCCACGTCCCGTGTACACTTAGGCGTGGATCGTTAAAGATGATTTTACAGTTGGAATTCGATATTGCTGTCAAGCGTTAAAATGTAGTTATTAAACATGTAGTTAACATCTCATGTTTAATACGTTATCATATAACTATGTCTGTAGCCATGTGGTATAAAAATTTTATTTCATAACGTTATAGTGTACCTAAACTTGTTGTTATTTTAGTCTACTTTCGACTTAAACCGAAGTGCCCCTTCAACTAGCTAATTTGTGTGACATGTTTGTTACGTTATCCGGTCAGAAGTTATGGGATCACGGCGACAAATATTGTTATGCGATATGTTGTGGTTATATTACTACACTATTTAATACGCTGCACTACTTTAAAACTAACAAGGTCATATTCACCATTGAACGTGCTCGATGTGTTTGTTGTTTGTTCGGAAACTAGTTTCGTTTTCTCTGATTAATCAGCTTTAGACAAGATAGATAAATTATCGTAACACAAAGGGTACGGGTTATCAATTGTGACTATAAAAATGTTAAGAAAGTTCAATAAAGACAACCATAACGTGTTCCATAACGAATAACCGTTGTTTTGTCGTTTATCCACACACCTGCCATATTAGTTTATTACGTTATCCTTGCACTTATCATGTTTAATACGTCTCAGACGACTTCATATCGGGGTTAATCCAAGTGGAACTGGCATCTGCCTTGTCATTGATATTCTTGGTATCGTGACATCGGTATTTTACCCTCCCCCGAACCAAAAAATTAACAATGAAAAATAATGAAAGTTGTCACATTTTAAGGACCCAGTGAAATTGCATTGGCCTTAAAATCATAGCTACAGAAAAGAGCGGCAATTAGCCTTATGCCGGGCCACATCATTTTCTTTCTTGTATTTATACAAAGCCTGCACGTTGTTAGTGACGAATATATTATCCACTCGGTTATCGTTGGTCAGCTTCGTTATTGTAGAGCAGTTACAAGATAGCCTAGTTCAACTTGATAACGTAATAAACCGGCCAAATTTTGACGTAATATGATACTTTTCAAGCCCCTATTACGGAAAAACCTCGTTGTTGGTGATTCAAATGAGTGTTGTTTCTAGAAGACTGATATGTATTTGACCCGTTTGATACGAAATATTTGAAAATGAAAGAATTTTTTATATTCACGTATGTGATGGTCCCTGGCCCCAAATTCACTGGAATGACCCGTACAGTTCTATGGTTATACTTATTATAATAGTATAGCAATTTTAGTGGGTAAGCTTTGTCTGAGAATAAGAACCATATGACTCCGGATGCCTACTACATTATTTTCAACATTTTTTGTTGCAGAAGAAACCTATATTTTACCCGAAATCCTAGCGAAACACGCGAAGTAGATGACTTAAACATCTTTCATAAGTTATTATTCGGGACACACCAAAGTTGCATCGTCCTTCACACAGGAAACTCGAAGAAGGAGACCGGCGAGAGGATTCTGGGTAGAAAATCCAGAAATATCCAAGATGTCAGCCTCCATGAGCAGCAAAGTATTCATAAATTGTAATTGTTTTCTTCAAATTCTTTCTCCAACTGAAACGATATACATTCTCGGTTATTTATTTGGAAAATATCCAACTAAAAACTGACTTTTCTAATCTACAATTCTACGAGATTATCAGAGCACACAAGTCTGAGTCAGAATAAGCCGCAAGTGACTAAGTGGTCACAAATTAATAATTAATAATAATAATGCCAATATTGATTAAGGCAATTTGTCATAATTCCAAGGCCCAGCAATAATCACCAACAACAGCTTGGAACTTTCTTTCATAAATAAAGTGCAGGGAAACCGCACTACACGCAAAACAAAAAGCTACAAGATAAACCTGCGGACAAGGCCCTTGACAAGGCAGAAAATAGACAAAAAAAAACCCCAAAACCCATATCATTTTTTTATAATCAAATCAAAGGAGCTACTAATAATAATAATTAATGTTTTGGCACTTAGAAATGGACACATACATGGCTCACAAAAGCAAACCTGGAAATAAGGCACCTGTCACTGACAATGTCAGGCACAGATTCAGGCTGTGTTAGGCACAAAACGTCTGGTGCCTGTCATTTTGTCCGTCACAGATTTGTCTTTCTTACGCCCCGTTTACATGACGACATTTGCACACGTGCAAATCTTTTGCATATATGCAAAATTACTCATGTATGCAAATTTTGTCATGTAAACGCATTTGCATACATGTGTAA
Source organism: Patella depressa (assembly GCA_948474765.1). Taxonomy (NCBI): domain Eukaryota; kingdom Metazoa; phylum Mollusca; class Gastropoda; family Patellidae; genus Patella; species Patella depressa. Next base: position 60,590,313 of record OX419717.1, read on the forward strand.
AAATACTGCAGGTGCAAATTTGCACCTAGTCTTGACTAGATGCAAAAGTATATTTGTATATATGCAAAAGTATTTAGGGTAAGTATTTGTGCAGATTGTGTCATATAAACGCTCAGCAATATTTGCATATGTGTGTATATCTCATTATCAGTTGCATCATCGCTAAATATATGATGTTGAGTGGTGTTTTGGGTAAAACAAATACGTCATTAGTAGTCTGTCAATAGTCAGCAACATGTCTTGAGGTAAAGTCGGTCGCAAAAGTCGCGGAATCGCATGGGATGATGAAGCAACTAGGGCCTTGATAAGTATACCAGTCATTTGACCTTGGCTTCATCCATGTGTCTCTGTCACGAGACATTCCTATGATAATTGCAGCACTAAGTTTACATGGAAAGGTTCTTTGACGACGAATCCTTGCTATCCGCTCCATGACTAAATGGCATCTAAACACTTTATTACATATTTACTGTGAATGCTTATATAACATACTTTTGCATACGTGAGTAATTAATACATATATGCAAATATGCACATATGTGTATTATTTCGTCATGTAAACGGGGCTTTAGCTAATAGTATTAATACATGTCCGGCACTAAGTTGAAAATGTTTGGTACTATTTCATTAGTGCCTGACATTTTGTCAGGTGCATCTAAAACCGTTATTTCCAGGCCTGCACAAAAGCAAAAATTAATCTAATATGAATGGATATGAACTGATTTACACTGTCTATATCAGTCAATCACTCAGTTATGTTTGATGAAATACGCAAAGAGTCCCAATTGAGAAACATTTTGGTGTCTAATACTCTGATTAAAGTGATTATTCCACTCTACATCCGTAGAATTCCCAGAAATATGGTTAGCCTTGTTCATTATAAATTGTGCTCAAAAAGTGCTGTATTATAATCGTCATATGTATGCATGTACATGTAGTGATAAATATTGTCTTTTGCCTCATTAAATGCCACATGTGAGTGCCTGTTATAAGTTTTGATGGGCCTCTTTTGAATTTAATTAATCTCACTGTGACAGATTACCGAAAATCATTTTGATTTTATATTCTTTATAGATCCAAAGCCTTGGTAATCATTGTGTTTTGTACCTATAAAATTGTTCTTCTTAATTTTATAAAATAGTTCTTCTAAATGATTTATTCGTATTTTCAGGTGGCAGAAGGCTGTTACAACAATCAAATACACATGTTTTAACTAACCCAAAGCTTAATACTATTGGTAACCTGCAGAAACTGTTTCAGAGAAATTGTTCGCTTCATTCTGGTGTCTCTAATATATTAACATGTGTCAATAAATCTCTGCCAGCTACACCAATTATAAATAATCTTAATTATAGAAGTCTAACAACATTAACCAGATCAAGTGAATGCAATATATTAACTAGGTTTGTATAAATTTTTATCTCAAAATAAATGCAAATCTCCAAAAGGTGCTATAGGTGGCATGTTTAAGTGAAAACGTGTGTGTCATCATGCAAAGCAATGCAATCCGATTGACAGCTGTGGAATAAAATTGACAATATAGGGTTTGGCTCGTAGAGTTTGGCTCGATCTTAAATCACACCAGGAACAAATTGCTACAGACAATGTTTTATCATGGACCGTATATAGAAATAGAAGTTTTATTTGATTTAGTTGATATTCTTCCTCACAACAAACCGTAATGGAATAGTCCTGGAATAGGATATTCTAATTGCATGGTGTTGAATATCAGTAGCCATTTGTTACACAGTTCTTACTCGTAAAGTCTGAGCAAAACCACTGTGAAATCAGATATACCACATGAATATGACCTAGATTGTGTTGAGTCGAACCGCGGTGGCTCTGTAAGGTGCTGGTTCATTACCTTGGAGGTCCCGGTTTTGATCCCAAGTTTTGAAAAGAAAGTACCTTGGGTTTTCTGATTTTTTTTCCCTCTGTCAGTGATATTAAACAGTGTGTAGTCATTTGGATTGGATGGGACAAAAAACTGAGGTCCAGTTAACAAATTGGTGTGGATGTAATAGAGCCCTTGTCAGTTGGTAAAAGAAATAAGAGTAGACTGAAATAAGTATTAGTTTAAACCCCAATTCAATTTATTTCTCTTTTCATTTTTTCAGACCAATATTACAGATTCAGACTCCACAAATAATACCATGTAGAACAAAAATTCGGTTTAGCATGAAGAAAGGAAAACCTAAAACTGTGAAAGCAGTAGTACAAAGATTTTACCGTTTAGATTGGGGCGCATGGATTAGAACCAGATCTGGCAGAAGCAAAAAATTATGGAGAAAAAGTCCAGCAAGAAAGTATCGCTTACGACAACATGTGTTTTGTACTAAGAATCAGAGCAAGTTATTAAGTGCTATGGTTACGAACTATTGGAAGAGACCAAGACATTATGCAGATGACCCATATGCACCATATCATAAGCGAACAAACTTTAATGAGACCCCAGTCCAGAAGCCTCCATTTCTGCCCTAATTTTGAACATCGCAATATTTAATAATAGCCTACAGCTTATTTTATTCATTTTGACTGTGAAAGTATGAGAGTGAAAGTATCAGAATATGTATTAGTTAATACTTATAATACAAGTGTTTGTAGAAATGTGTGTAACATTAAATATTTACAGAACTTTTGAATATATTCTACTATCTCCATATATTTTTCCTCGATCTTTAGGCACAATCCTAGCCTGAAATTAATACCAATATGTACACGGGACCTCGGTTTTTCGTTCCATTCAAATGACTAGACAGCTGTCCTTATCAGGCCCTCCGTCCTGCATCACTGACAAGGGAGGACCATGCTGGAAAATCTGGATGAACTTTCACAACCAATGCAGGGATCGCACATCTGTCTGCCAGCCTAGCGAGCCAGCCTCTTACCATCTTAGCTATCGTGATCCCCCACCCTTGTTTTACTTTATTGAAATTGTGAACGCTCAAATGGCAAAAGCTATAATCCAATCTGTATGAAATTTATATGCATTGTTTAGAATAGTAAAATGGAAAAATTTCAACAATATCTGTAACTTACTTCCACAGTTAAAGCCTTGTGAATCCTTAACCCTTAACCGGTCAACGTCATTTTAACGTTGTGACATCAAGTGGTCAGACTAAAAATAAACTAACGTGAAATATTTTGTATGCCTATTACAATCGACTACTGCTGGATAATTATAAGTGATAGACTCTTGACACCAATAAAAAGTTGAAGAGGATAAGTTGATCTATAATTAGCAAATCATTTTAAATCATTTTCATCAGAAATATCGTCTTCAGAATCGTCGTAATCGATATAATTCGAGTCAGAATCATATATAGGCATTTCAATGACTTTGAGGGTCTTTAACATTCCCAACATCGTTAAATTACGTTTTTTGTCAAAAAAATGTTGAATGAAGTTCCTGTCTGAGACGCAAGCGTGGCGATATCAATTAAATACGAAACTAAATACTCAAATGCGGCTTATTAAAAATCTTCTTGCTATGGTCGCAAATATGCGACCGTGACCACTTTTGGATATAACGTGGTGCAAATATGTGACCGTGATCGGTTAAGGGTTAAACCATGAAAATTATAATCTAATCTGTATAAATTGTCCTGTTAATAAATGTTCCCAATTATCTACAAAAGAACAAATGTGCAACAACCCTTGTCAACTGCCTGATTTTGCTGCTTTTGGTTTCTGGCAACCTATCTTTTCTCTTTGTTGCTGGTAAATCGAGGAATTGGTTTCTGGACTCTACGACGGTTAGGCCCCTACACAATAATCATCAATATGGAGATGTGGCTACCAGACTAATGAACCAGATTGTGAAATCAGAGGGCAAGTACATTAGATTATACAACAATTTGACATTTTTAATGTGATGTAGAGATATATTATAGTGCCATTATTCCCAATGGATTATCAAAGGTGTTAAACTTTAATTGTATTTGTTTCTTATCTTTGTTGCAAAGAAACACAGAGACTTTTGTTTGAATTGTTTAATCTATTTAAATTATTGTAATATCACGAGTGGTATATCTGATATTACGGAAGGATCCACTTCAATCAGTGGAAAATCTACTTTTGATTTCTAATTTATATCCTGCAGCATGAAAGTTTTACTTGTCCTCTAGTATAATATTGATGGAAATTTCTGAAACTTTTTCATATCAAATATTTCAATTTCAAGACTTTGAAACATAGAAAATATTGTCAATAATAGCATTTTTAATACTTTAAGAAACCTATATATTGGTTTCTTTGTCGTCAGTGCCAGATTGGGCGTACCTGTCCACGAAAGGTGGGCCTAAGCTCATTAAAAAAAAGTGGGCCTAAGCCTATAAAGAAAATGGGTTTGCGGTTGTCAATTTTCAAAATGTTCACCAGGGGAGGGGCCCCCAGACCCCCACGATGCGATGCTCATGCACCTTCGGCGTGCTACGTGCCTTCATCGCGTAAATGTTTGGGTTGTGGTCAGTGACCACTGTTTGTAGTGTAAAATTATTTTTCAATATATTTTATGATATAAGAATGTTAATGTCTAATTAATAAATTTGGATGACATTCCTTTGTATTTAAAGTCCTTAAAATCATCTACCTTAGTGCCGAACAACTAACACAGTATATGTGATATGCTTTCAAACAAGTTAAACCTGTCAGTCTTGGTATATCTCAGTCTTCTTCATCTGGAAGCTGTATTATACGATGTCTTGATAAAACCAGACATTTAATTTATAAAGCTAACCTGTAGGTGAAATTAACCTTTCGTTATCAAGAACAGCATTTGAGTCATGCACTGTATAAAGCTGCAAAGGAACGTCAATCCAACGAAAAAATGGACCCGAAATATTAAAAGGGTGTCCAGATAAGTGGTTTTTGAAGTTCACTTTCAAGCAACTCAATATTGTGGGGGTCCTGCACTCTATTTAGTGATAATATCAATAGTCTGGGGGGGGGGGAATCACCACCCGAACTGTGAATTTATGAGACCAAGTTTTTCTAGACTATTTTTTTTGAGATTCCGAATCTGGGTGCTGATCAGGCATTTGAGGGGCGTTTTCGAGATATAGGGGGTCCAATGTCTACAACATAATATATTAATAAAATATTATTTCTAGGACTGCCCATCTATAAATAAATTTGATGCCCCTGGACAACTGTTTTGATTTGTGGGAAAGTGGGGTGGGGGTAGCAGGTGTGTGTGTGTGTGTGGAGGGTGGGGTGTTTAATGCCAAATTTGTTTTTCAGTTATTGTATGAAATTTTTAAGAATCCCATAACGAAGTTGCTAAGGTCCAGTGAATACACTGAGCCCATAGCATGATAGCACAGCCTTTAATTTGTATAAAATTATGTTTTCCAAATTCAAAAGTATTTTTCCTAAGAATAATATCGATAGCTTTTGAAATAAAGGTTTTAGAAAAACAGGGATTTCGAAGTTCAGGTAATCCATCTATCCAATAACTGACTGCCTCCAGACACAAATTATGCGAAATATTCCTATAGAGACTACAAACATCCAATGTTACAAATATTTCCTCATCGTTTATTTCCTGCGGTAGTTTACTAAGGTAGTTTACTAAGGAAGTCAATGTCATCATTTATATATGATTTAATTCTAGGAACTAAGGGTTTTAAAAGAATATCAATTAAATAAGAATTGGCCTAAAGCCATGACCACACATAAATATACGCTTTTTTGTTCTATTGCGCTGTTTTTAAATTAAATCCGATTTGTGTATTTTCGGAAGACCATAGAATTTACTAGTTTTACAATCAAATTTGGTTAAGAACTTTTTTTTCATTTTCATAAAAGTATATACATGTATATATATATGTATAAAAAAAATTAATAGGCTATAGACATAACAAATAATCAGTGTACAGATATAATAAATAGTTAATAAGATATAGATATAACAAATAATCAATAGGCTATAGATATAATAAATAATCAATAAATTTATAGTAATCAGTATGAATAATCAATAAGCTATAGATATAACAAATAATCAATAAGCTATAGATATAACAAATAATTAATAGGCTATGCATATAACAAATAGTTAATAGAGAGAGAGAGAGAAATGGGGTTTAACGTCCACTCAACACAAACTAGGTCATTTCGGGAATAACATATGGTTTAATTTTATTTCAATAATTCGCTTGCGCGTTGGGCTCTTTAGCAGTGGGAGGAAACCGGAGTGCCCGGAGGAAACCCACGAGGTTGAGAAGGCGCCCCTATCTCCATGCCACATACGCTCACACCAGGGCTCGAAACCACAGCCGCAAGCCAGAGGTGACCGGCCAACTAGAGGTCGAAGCGCGACACTCTAGACCACTAGGCCTTCCCAACCCCCAAATAGTTAATAAGCTATAGATATAACAAATAATTAATAGGCTATACACATAACAATTAGTTAAAAGCTGTAGATATAACATATAATCAATAAGCTATAGATATAACAAATAATCAATAAGCTATAGATATAACAAAAAGTTAATAAGTTATAGATATAACAAATAATTAATAGGCTATAGATATAACAAATAGTTAATAAGGTATAGATATATAACAAATAATTAATAGGCTATAGATATAACAAATAATCAGTCGGGTACAGATATAATTAATTAGATATAACAAATAATCAATAGGCTATAGATATAACAAATAATCAATAAACTATAGATATAACAAATAATCAACACACTATAGATATAACAAATATTCAATATGATACAGAAATAACAAATAATCAATAAGCTATAGATATAACAAATAATAGTAGGGTATAGATATAATGAATAATCAATAGGTTATAGCTATAACAAATAGTTAATAAGCTATAGATATAACGAATAATCAATAGGCTATAGATATAACAAATAATCAATAAGCTGTAGATATAACAAATAGTTAATAAGCTATAGATATAACAAATAATCAGTAGAGTACATATATAATGAATAATCAATAAGCTATAGATATAACAAATAATCAATACGCTATAGATATAACAAATAATTAATAGGCTATAGATATAACAAATAATCAACAGGCTGTAGATATAACAAGTAATTAATAAGCAATAGATATAACAAACAAGCCAACAGTGAGGCTGATGTCCCCTGCCGAAATTCCAAAATAAATAGATGACATATTAGTTAATCACACATTTATTTTTTTCAAATGTATCAAGCAATTAAACTATGCACTAAGTTTTATCACTCTCTATCAGATAGAATCAAGGTTATTTAATTATCCCAAAACATCAACCAATGAAATTGCTTAGCTCTGCTTAGCCTAAGCAAAAAATTCTCATCCAACTTAGTCAAGGTAATGAATGGTGTAATGAATCTATACTCAGAATTTCAATACTCTAACTTAATTGTACCGGTAACCAAAGTATTGTGCCCAAAAGAATCAACCAATGAGATTGCTTATCTCTGCTTACCCTATACAGAAAATGCTCATCTTCGAACTCGACCCAATGAACACCAACACCAAGTTTGAACATTCTACCTCAATTAGAAAGAGAGTTATGGTGTTCAAACGTCTCGGCGAATCAAATTGCTTACTCAGAGCAGAAAATACTCATTATCGAACTTAGTCAAGGTATTGATGTAATGAAACTATACATCCAGTTTCATCACTATCACTTAATTAGAACTTACGTTATCGTGTCCCAAAGCATCAACAAATCAAATTGCTTATCTCTGCTTACCCTAAGCAGAAAGTGCTCATCTTCGAACTCCACCAAGGCATCGACCTAATAAACACCTACACCAAGTTTGAACATTCTAGCTAAATTAGAAAGAGAGTTATTGTGTCCCAAATAGTGTGACAGACAGACAGACGGACGGACAGACGAACAAACCCATATCAATAATCCTCTGCTTTCTTCGAAAGGCGGAGGAAAATAATCAATACGCTATAGATATAACAAATAATCAGTAGGGTATAGATATAACAAATAATCAACAGACTATAGATATAACAAATAAGCTATAGATATAACAAATAATCAGTAGGGTATAGATATAATGAATAATCAATAGGTTATAGATATAACAAATATGCTATCGATGTAACAAATAATTAATAAGATATAGATATAACAAATAATCAATAGGCTACAGATAATATAACAATTGGATTTCCTATGTTTGATCCCTGTGTTGACTGAGAAAGTTGATCGGGGTGCTTTTTCCTGTGTGGGTATAAATATAAACTATTATATATACTGTACGTTTTCAACAATGTTATTATATTTATATCATATGTATGTGTTTACCGTTTTAACTATAGATATACACCCATTTCCATTAATATTATATATAAAAATTATTTAGTAAGAGGGGTTTACATAGGCCAAGCCTGTTCCCCAATCCCAATAAGACAACCTGATAAAAAATATTGTTTATAAAAAAAAACAAATCCGGATTACCGGGCGTGTTTATCCTCATCAGTGTTGCAAGAAGGAGGGACTGGCAAGGGGCAGAGTATAGCTGATCGGATGGGACGAACAACATGTATGTAAAAAAGAACCTTGACATTTGGAATTCAATATAAGAGTGGGCCGTAGTGCCACTGTCTGGGTACAATGTCCCTCATAACACACTATATGGTGTATGTCCGTCTTCATTAGCCCAGTCGGTGCAGAACAGTAAGATGTTCAACCCCATTTCACTACCCATATTCAATATTTAAGCAATGTATTAAAAACTATTTGTATTTAAAGGGCCAATCCCGATAACATTTTGGGGAATAAAACTACTTAATTTTGTGTTAAAATCCCTTAAAACCCATTACCTAAGGCCAACCAACTAATCTGTTATTTGTGATACGGTTGTAAATAACTTAAACCCGACAGTTTTCATCTGGAAATGGAGACCGTTGTATTATACAGTATCTGGATAAAACCAGACTTTTTCTATAAAAATAATATGTAGGTGAAATTTACCTTTTGTTATCAAGTACAGTACATGGGTCATTCACTGTGTATAGACCTCTCAAGAAACGGGAATCGATTATCAGGTCACTCAATGAAAAAATGGACCCGAAATCTTAAAAGGGTTACATGTCCGGATAAGCAGTGTTGACGTTAACGTCCAAACGACTCAATATTTTTAGCTGAAATTTTGAGACACGGTTAATACACCATGCCTCTATATTTTGGTCCATAAATTTCATAAATACTCAGACTTCAATTTTTTAGACCCTGTTCTTATCGGGATTGTCCCTTTAATACTGTGGTTTAAAAATATCATATTTTACATAACACAAATGATTATCTTCTAATCATCTTCTGTCAATAAATTATTATAAAATTATAAAAATAGTTTGTATTATAAAAATATTATCAACTTGTGTCACATAATCTTCTTAAATTTACCGTTACGTCTTAAGTGGGGAAATCGTCTAATGGTTTGACGCGTTGGCTTGAAATTATAAGGTCTGTCATTTAGCCAACTGGCGAGATTTCGATTATCCACTTGTTCGTGACAAGGAGTAGAGTCGCCTGTCTCCGGGTCCTTCGGTTCCTCAAGGGCTTCTGACTCACACAGTTACTAGTTATTTGCTTCGGTGTCAAAATTCACTGACCCACTGCAGTATCAGTTTCAAAATAAAGTTTAAAATCTATTTTATTTCACATACACAAGTAACGTAAATGGTTCTGACTGAACAAACCTATGACTTTTCAGTATGATGACTACGAACAGAATATGTCGTGTAATTGTATAAATATATGTTCCTGTGTCGGACTAACAATAGAGATATATGTCCTTGTAATAGACTAACAATAGAATATGTCCTTGTATTGAACTAACAATAGAGATATGTCCTTTTATTGGACTAACAACAGAGATATGTCCTTGTACTGTACTAACAACAGAGATATGTCCTTGTATTGGACTAACAACAGAGATACATCCTTGTATTGGACTAACAACAGAGATATGTCCTACCCATCTATCGTACTATGTTCTGTAATGTAAATGTCAGTAGCGTTCTATGCTGATTATTTTGACAGAAGCCTGTATCTCAAATGTTTTATTGATGTTTATAAATCCTTCCTCCACATCCACTAGTTTATTCCATTGTATCACGTCAGACCTACCCCATCTACTATTACCAGGTATAAATAAAGCTGTATCCTGTTCATCTACTATAGATTTACTTACATTGTTTATATTTAATAGTTTTAGTGTACAACTAGCTGTAACGGATTTAACTGTTTTATCTTCTACTCTTCTCAGAGACATATAACACTCCAATTCTGATGTATCTGTTTCATGTATAACATCTACATACCATGGCATTCCTTGTATTATTGCTTCATCACTAGAGTAGTACCGATCAGTCCTCACCTGATTCAAACTAAAACTAGATTTCCAGGTACGTGACTCCATTATTTCACCTAGTTGTAATTGTAAAGTTTAAACATCTATATCTACCATATGAAAATGGACATATCTTACTGAGGGTATATCTAAACTAGTTGATATTTCGTCTTCAGTCAGTGTCTGTGCATTGGTTAAAGCATGTACAACTGGAACAGTAGATTTACCATTTAACACTTCATTCATACATTTCAAACGGCCCTGTAGAGAACTTTTCATTTGGAACATATCGTCATGTAATGTCTGTAACTTTTTGATTTCTTCGTCACGAGTTCTATTCATTTCGTATTTTATGTCAATGTCATGTTTTCTGACTTCTTCACAAACTTTTTTAACACGAGTATCGACATTATCACACTGTATTTTAGCTTGGTTGTTGATATCAGATATTTGATTGGTTAATGATTCACAATGTTTCTCAAGTTTTTCAACCTTTCCTTCTAACTCCTCCTTTACAATGTTTAACTTTCCTCTGAATTCTTGGTCTACTGATGCATCAGTAAGGTCTTTTTTTAAGTGAACATTGTGATTCAATATAGCACAGTTACCACAAACAGCAACAGAACATTCGCAACAGTAGAATTCTATTTCTTTTGTCTTGTGTCTCCGACAGAAATGATTTTCAGCTTTACTTTTCTGTTGGATGTAAATGTTTGTTGAAAATCCACGTGCACCACCATCAGGTACTGGAATCTCTGTTCTACAATTAGGACAATTAAACTTGTTGCCATGTGAATGTGCGTTGATATACTCGTCTATACAATGCTGACAAAACGTGTGAAAACATGGTAGTATTTTAGGTTTAGTAAAATCATCTATACAGATACTACAGCTATGTGCTTCATCGCCCCCTTCCGCCATATTTAGAGAAATCTAGAACACAATAGTCCCACGCAAAAAATACAGCCACGTTTCAACAGAGAATGTCCAGTTTAAACAGATGTAGTTTGTACATTCCTTCTACTAAAGGCGGTTTTAGATGGATTGGCTATTAATGCACCCTTTAAGATAGAAAAATAAAACGAAACTTCTGAGAGGAAGGAATAACTGAAATATACAATGATAATATAATGAACTAACCCACAGGAATCTGACCTATCCGCGTATATATGCATACACCATCATACCGGACTAGCAGGAATGTACGGAAGCCCATAAGGGTCAATCAAATGAAAAAAAAAATCTGACTATCTTGTAATTACAAGATAGCCTAAAATAACCTATCTTGTAATTACAAGATAGCTATCTTGTAATAACAAGATAGCGAGAAGCCCATGGGTAACATTTTAAGGTCGCCATACACCGACTTCATGCACCCATAAATACCACTGACTTCATACTTTCACCAACTACATATTTATATCATAATTCATAATCTTAATGCACTCCTTGAAGCCACAGGACGCTATTTATATTTTTCGGAAAACTTGTTTAAATTTTGAATTATAGACAGTATAAGGAAAAGGATATTCTGAAAAATGGCCCCTCCCTCAATAAAATGAGCTGACTGACATAGCGTCTAACAGCAGTTTATTTACAGCTTGCGGTATCTCCCGACGAATAAAAAGATTTTAGAAGAATTTGAATCAAATGTTTGATGGAATAATTAGCTTGAATATATTTTTAGCCCAAATATATCATCAAACCACACAGTTTGTACGCGGAGAAGGTATCTTTAAGGAGAACATTAAATCAATGTATCATAAATGATATTAATGAGGGAATGAAGTTAATAAGAGTATGAATGGTATTTAATGAGGGCACAACCTGATGATGCCGATCCCGTAACATACAAAAGTACTTTGTTGAGCTGGATGGTTGGCAGGTCGATTTGTTAGCACGTGCGCGCTGTATTGTAAGGACGCCACCTCAGTGCGACGGGGGCATTACTCTTCAGAAAAGTTTTTGTCGTACATGTATTTTGCTCTCTTTTACGTCTTCAGGGACCACGGAAAGGGACCAATTATTTATCATTATATAGATCAAGCAATTTTGAATCACCGGCTTGCAAAAATATTCACCTACTCTCCATAGCAGCAGCCATTTCAACAGGGGCGTTGAATGCATCGACATTCTATTGGGTTTATTTATCACAAGGCGCAAACATGTCTAGGCTAATTGGTCACTTATCACCAGTGATTTCCCCATTGACTTTAATTTTAAGTCTTAGACCGGCTCTAATTTTTCCCAAATTTTCGTTGGGTGAAATGCTTTCTACCACAGATGGGGCAACATGTGACAACCTCTTGCCCACAAACACGTATGAGCTTCATCGTGAAAAACTTGAGATACACGAGCTGGAAGTAGAGACAAATAAATAAACATGCAATTTTTCGCCTTACATTTCAACCTAACCGACCCATTAACTCTCGTATCCTACTTTCCGTTCAAAATCATGAATATACACTAAAACCAAAAGGGAAAATGGCGGGGGGGGGGGAGAGAGAATAAAAATAGCTCTGGCCCTTGTTTCGTTAGTGATGGCCAAGGAATATTTGTTTGGTGAGCTGTGTTCAATTGTTATTGACGATAGAATGATATATATTTGGTACCATATAATGTTTAAAGGCGGGTTGTCAATGAGAATTATAATTTAAACAATGATTAAGAACCTGGCTGCAGCCTGCAATATATACCGAAAGTCTATATTTACCTGATTGGAATATACACCGACCATCAATAAGCCCAACTCTTCTGTTCCTTACATATACTACAATCTCAAATCAATAGGCTGACAGTAAAATATCACATCCTACATTATTATTTATATTATGCAAATAATTCAACCTAGCTATAACCTAACCTTATTTGGTGGCCAAACACAGGAAGATACGTCATCGTTTAGAAATAATTCGCGTGATATCCATAATATAAAGTTAATATACTAAAAGCTATCATCGAGTTGTGTCATGGACATAAAATTTCGGAGATTAAAATTAAAATTTCCTTTTTAATTTCAAAACCAAACCACTTGACTCAATTACAGACCTTATGACAGGGGCGGATCCATGAATTTATTTTGCAGGAGGGGGTTTGCCAGGTTCCTGTTAAGGAAATTTGGCAGTTGACAATGCATGGTGCCATCATCGTCTGTAAATTACGAAGGATACACCCACTGAGCTTTATAAAGAGAGAAAACCATCAGCCAAGGGATCTTTTACGTGCATGCCAATGTGTACACTGACCTCGGTTTTTCGTCCCATCCGAACGACTAGACAGCTGTCCTTTTCAGGCCCTCCTTTCTGCATAGAAGCTAACTTGATAGATTGATAATATAATAGGCCTACAACAGTGGCACACATAGCCATTTCTGTCATTGCAAGATCTTGGCTACACTATCCCGATATTCTGGCATGGCGATGGCCTTTCGGGCCAGAGAGTGAACAATTCTTAATTTTTCATCAGACTTCACGATTCAGCAGTGGAGAAGACCACTTTGAGATCATGTGATATCAACGCTTATCAAAATGAATCGGTCGATAATATACGATTGACATGGGCACACGACCAAATTTGATCGCCGGCTAAAATATCTAACATGCTAGATACAAGCGATTGATCGGGTGGATGTTTCGCCGAGCAGTATCGTCGTAACCGTACAGGCGTATTTTTTTAGCAATTTTAAAAATCGCCGAGATCAGGCGATAAAAGTACGCCATTTTGTCACCCACTTATTGTCCAAGAGAAGTTTGTTATCCGTCAGGTCATACCACGTACTAGATGTATTTGTTATGTCATATTTTGTTGTAGACGCGTCAAACGACGGCTAAATGATGTCGTACGTAGAACAAATTTTAACAAAAAAGAGAAGAAAGTTTACCAAAATCAAATAAGGACCGGGCGTGTGGCCAAATCCAAGATGGCGGCTGTCGAGCCAAAATCGCAATCTAAAACTGTTGGATTTAGACATGTATTACGGACAGATAGGAAGTCGGTACCAGCGAGTCTAAAATGGCAACGTTATGTCTCTGTGACGTCATGACGTTACGGTGAAGTCATAACGGCATAATATTAGACGTCGCATTTCTTCCAAAATTCGTCTATTATACGCATGTTAACAGAAACGAATGCTGGTGCCCATTATGATGGGTTGATGAAAAAGAACAATGTGTTGCAATTACGGAAAACGGGGCTAAAGGTATAACCACTGCATCATTGTTGACAGGTGATATCATCAGCAGTGTAGCTACAGGAACACGGATTCATTTTAATTGTTTAAGAAATGGAATGAAATGGGGTTATACATCCTATTGTTATACTCCGACTAGGCCTTCTTAGTGTGCTATGGGGAAAAATTTGTCCGGCAATGGCGCGACAGCCTATTCGTATATCAAATTATATTTGCCAAGGGTTCTTTTACTGATGAAGTGCATCAAAGGATGAATGAGTGGGGCTGATCAATGTTGACATTTGGCCCGAAAATCATCAAAAATATTTATAGTTTGACACCGGTTTCGTAATGTGAACAGCAACCCCCAGTGGTGTCCCCAAAAGCGTGGCGTTTTGGGGGTCCAGCTCATATGTGGACAGATAGGAACTCAAAAGGTGAAAATCGGTCGGCCCTCTTCATGCAACATTCAATACACTTCTCCTACATGTTTCCAACATTGACTTCCCGAACTCTTTATTGTTGCTTGTTTTTATCTATTTGTCCACTGTATCATCGTTTCCATCGGCTTCATACTCAAAATTGATTCTGTCGTCTTTATACTACATGCAGTTATTTTAGGTCACATTTTGAAGCAGTTCTAATAGTTGTCCCCATACACTTTCTGGTTATGTATCTCAGACGTCTATTTAAAGGTTGTTTTTTTTTATAGGAATACGACTCGCTGTATCCAAAGAGCTTGGGCGTGCCCCGCTCCCAAAAGTAACCGCAAATTTCGCTAGGAAGCCAAATTCAAAATGCGATCCATTTTTGAGAGAAAATAATAACGTCCACTGTATAGGTTTTCGTGGTCCCTTTTCATGTATTAACATAAAATATGTTCCACCCAAAGGTATTCCAAACCATATTGCATTGGCGGTTACAATTGGAGGGACCTTTCCAAATAAAATGGGGTTTCACATCCTACAGTTCTGCACGAACAGGGATAATGAGGACGGGGGGGGGGCGGACATGTTAGAGTAATATGATGGTGTAATATGTTAATCTGGAGGTTATCGCAAGGTCGCCGAATTCATATCTGAACTTCTAATTATACTATTTTCCTCTATGGTCTCCTGAACATAGATATTTTGTCGAATTTGAGTACCACATTGGTGTTTTGTTCGGTCATGACACATTTTGCGGTTCAGATATTGTCTACCCCGAAAACCCACAACTTCCAAGGCGAAAGTCGAAAATAAGAGGTCGCTAATAGCGCGTAAGATTATTTCTTAATTTCTACTTTTCGAGTTGCATTATGGCTTGGTATGCGTGTTGCAGCCTTCTTACAGACATCAAAAAATACAAAAATATGACTTAATCGAAAGTCGAAAATAAGAAATTAGCAAATAACGAGGGGCGCTATTATCGCAGTTTATTATTTCTTAATTTCCTATTTCCGAGCTCATTTTGGCTTGTATACCGTGCTGTCGCCTTACATTTTGTCGTAGAAATTATGAATGGTAGTTATAAGCTTCCATAGAATATAGATTCTCTTTATCGATCTACACCTGGCATCCTTTATACACAGTTTAATACGTGTGATTTTGCTTGTATTTTCTCGCTGAAAAACAATTCTGTCTTTGAGCACAACGATATGTTCACAATCCTTAGTAAGAGTGTAGGGATAACTACGAATATCGACACTAACGACGTGGAATTTCATATTAAAATATAAAAATAGCAGGAGTACGGAACAAGTCTTCGTGGCGTTGTTTCTGTAGAAGAACAAGACTGCAATAGAATAAAACAATATCGATATATGGTCCTTCAATTTATTACTTACTTATTGTTGACCGTGCTATGAACATATATTTTCAATGAAGTAGATGTTGTTTTATTGGTAGGTAAATATTTAACAGAGGAGTAAGTGATTACTCGCTTATTGTAGCAGTGCCGGATAGCCTACGGGGTTTATGACAATACTTCGGGAATCAATTCTTTAAATAAACGTAAGTTATGAAAAGAAATGCGGTTTAACGTCCTACTGTTCAGTTCCTGCTGGGCTAATCAAAACGGACAAAAGCCAAGCAATGTGCTACAAGGGAAGTTTTGACCTGACAGCATATTCCTGAAGCAATGGCCCGAGAAATCCCTCTCTACCTCTAATCAGACGCAACACTGCGCGGAGTATGCCTGACAGCGGCGCTATGGCCTACACTATACCCTTATTTCCAATTCCGACTGTCAAGGGTACTTTTACGTGCACGTCAATGTGTACACGGGGCCTCGGTTTTTCATCGCATCCAAACTACTATATATGCTATCCCTTGCCTGTCCGTCCTTCCTACACCACTGACAAAGGGGAGGGGCACGCGGAAAAATCCCTATGAACTGTCTTGACCAACACAAGGATAGAAAACAGGACCTACATGTACAGGTTAACGAGCCAATGGTGTACTCGTTGAGTCACCGCGGATCCCGCGTAAGGTTAATCAACTAATTCTGTTAATCATATTACAAGCTCAAATGACTCAATATTCCAAGCAATAGAGAAGGAAGACAATTTCGATTTATTTCAAGTCGAAATCGGAAGCCCGTACTCAAACAGTTATCATAAAACGGACATGATGACAAGTCTAATATGCAATTGAATTATGGTCACGTATTCCTATTGTACCTAGACATAAGGGTGGATGATTATCAGTAGGTCAAACTGATCTTCTTTTTGAGACGTTACGCGCATTAATAATACTGCTGTGTTCCAACTAGGCTAATGAAACGTATTAATAAATAAAGAGAGTTAAAGTTAACGCACTCAACCGTAGCTGAAATCAAAACGCATCAACATCCACATTCGGCAAGAAAGCGGGGGGGGGGGGGGGTGATAAGGGAAAGTCACCATGTAAAGAAAAAATGATATTTATTATAAAATGTTTCGATCGGATTTCCTGATATTCGCCCTTGTGGTGTTACACTTATGTATCGTGTGCGTTAAATTTGTATTTTTATTTTGGGTGTTGGGTGGCCGAATCGTTAACGAATGCGCGTTGTATCATTAGATCTGTCATTGTGTCAAGTGGCTTGGTTACGATTCCGCTTCTTTTTTTTTTATCTATTTGGCCACTGCATCATCGCTCTCATTCGGCTTCATCCTCAAAATTGATTCTACCGTCTTTATACTAGATACTAGCGGTTTTTATAAGAATACCACTCAATGAATGCAAAAAGCTTGGACATCCCCCGCTCCCAAAACTAACCGTGAATTCCGCTAGTAAGCCAAATTCAAAATGGGACCCATTTTTGAGAGAAAATCATAACGTCCCCTGTATAGGTTTTCGTGGTCCCCTAATTCATGTATTAACATAAACTATGTTCCACCAAAAGGTATTCCAATATGACCACTATATTCGCATAGGCGGTTTACAATTGGAGGGACATTTCGAAATGAAATGGGGTTTCACATGCTACAGTTCTGCCACAACAGGGATAATGAGGACGGAGGGACGGACATGTTATAGTAATATAATGGTGTAATAATATGTTGAACTGGAGGTTTTCAAGGTCGCCGAATTTATACCTGAACTGCTAATCATACTATTTTCCTCCATGGTTTCCTGAATATAGATATTTTGTTGAATTTGAGTACCATATTGGTGTTTTGTTCGGTCATGGCACATTTTGCGGTTCAAATATTAATTCGCCTATCCTAGAAACCTTATATTTGACCTATAATACGATCACATTGGTCGGAAATGGGTCCGCACTTGGTAAAAATCGAAAAAAAAACACTCTCTAAGGGCCCTGCTTTATTTTCATCGCAAGCCTCAACCTAGTGTTTGACTACTAGTACCATATACTTGCTCAACGGGAACAATACACCCCAACAGTCTTTCAGCTAGAGCCAGTGGCAAAACGTAAACTCTGTGGTAGTGCGCCATTCGCCTTACAGCCAAAATTGGTTTTGTAACAAATGTCGAGTTCACCTGTGATAAAATATAAATCCTTGTGATGATTTTGGGGATAAGCCTACTTCTGAGTGGGCCAAATGTCAAAATTCAACCTTTAACGCACTTGCCAGTTGGAATTCGATATATAAGTGCCTTTGCGCCACCACAGGGCAAAATTCCCCTCATATAGCACACCAAGCAGCCCAGTTAGAGCAGAACAGTGCGACGTACATGTATAACCCCATTTCATTTCATTTCTTTTTATTGACGTAGGCTATTTTTGTCAACAAAGGGGCCCTTTTGTCGGCCTTTAGCCTCCCCCTTCCCTAACCAGGATACATATTTTCATTTTTCTCATCGGTTTTAGCATTTTTCTCCCGTTTTATTTTTCCAATTTCTTTGATTTTTTTTTCGCGAGGAGGCTGGCACCTCCAGCGCCTCAGCTATAAAACGCCTTTGGTGACTATGCAATTTAGACTCACAGATTCACGCAAATACATAGTATTTAGGATCTATTTTTCTATGGCGGTATATTAGTGCCAAAATTCTAACATGCTTTCGTCTAATTTCTTACTTCTATTCATGTAATTTCTAACCTCCATTCATGTAACTTCTAACTTCTATTCATGTAATTTCTAAATTAAGACAATGTATAATTCAACTTCTTTATTTGTTCATTGTAAATATCAATTCTATTTCATCTTATTTCTAATATTGGGGCGAAAAATGTCTACTTCATTGCGGTGTTACATGTTAAGCATGAACGGCAAACAAATTTAGAATTTTGATACATCTACCTAGCAACCATCATTATGACATCGTTTGGTGTCACCACCGTGTGCTCAGTTTGGGAATTGAGCACCTGATCGGGACCATTCTATTGATACAAACGACTCCCTCTTCGTCAGATTGAGTGGCTTGCCTGAGTGTTAAAATTGAAAACAACATCGGGAGAGAGAGAGATGGGGACATGGGGTTTAACATCAACTCGACACCAACCAGGTCATTTCGGTATTAACACCGTTCAATTGTATTTCAATAATTCGCTTGCGCGTAGGAGTGTTTAGCAGTGGGAGGAAACCGGAGGACCCGGAGAAAACCCACGAGGTTGGACAGGCGGCTCTGCTCCATGTCACGTAAAAACGGGAAATCGAAACCACGCCAGTTTATTCAATGACAGACCTTATGTTACAGCGTGCACGTGCTAACCATTCGGCCATCCTACCCTCTAAACAACATTGAACGTGATATAAATGTATGGTTTGCAAATATTATTTCGAATACCGTGGCTAAGTGGGTAAGACGCAGGCTCGCTAGGCTGTGGGTCGGGAGTTCGATCCCTGCATTGGTCGAAAAAAGTTCATCCAGATTTTCTGGCGTGGTTCCCCCTTATTAGTGTCTTGTCGTTCCGATGGGATGAAAACCCGAGTTTCCATGTACATGTTGGCGTGCACGTAAAAGATCCCGTGACCGTTAGACTTCGATATAAGTCCACGTCGTAGATCCGCTCTCCGGGCAATATTTCCCTAAAGCACACTGTATGGCGTATGTCCGTCTCCATTAGCCCGGTTCGGAACAAAACAGTAGGGCGTTAAACCCTCTTCATTTCATTTCATTTTCTATTTCAAATATAAGCTTAACGGGATTTGGAGAATTTTATTTTATTTTTTTTTACGGTTGAGCCAATAATTAATATCTATATGCAGTTGGTCTATATTAACACAGGGTATAAATGTTATGGATAGGCCGACTCAGATACTGAGTTTAATACTAAGTGACCTCTCTCTCTCTCTCTCTCTCTCAGCACTCCTTCCAACCTTCAACCAAACGAAGAATGGGTCGTTTATACCAATTATGGTCCCGATCAGGTGCGCAATCATCCAATTGAGCACACAGTGGCGACACCAAACGATGTCATAATGATGGTTGCTAGGTAGAAGTATCAAAATTCTAAATTTGTTTGCCGTTCATGCTTAACATGTAATACCACAATGAAGTAGACATTTTTCGCCTCAATAATAGAAATAAGATGAAATAGAATTGATATTTACACTGAACAAATAAAGAAGTTGAATTATACATTGTCTTAAATTAGAAATTACATGAATGGAAGTTAGAAGTTACATGAATGGAGGTTAGAAGTTACATGAATGGAGGTTAGAAATTAGACGATAGCATGTTAGAATTTTGGCACTAATATACCGCCATATTTTTCTCCCTGGTTGAAATTTTGTTCTGAGACCAACATACTCGTAACTAAGCGACACAAATCTACCCAAAACCACCATTATTTCCACATATATCGCAATCATGTATATCGTTTTTGAAAAGTAATTATGCCATATTTAGCTAAAGGAATGGTAGTATATTAAAATCACAGTCTTCTTGTGTTAAAATCCAACAATTCAGGTTTGTTTGGTCGTCGTATGGAAGGGACATAACTCATGTATAATAATAATAACAGTTTATTCACAACTACATGTACAAGCATGAGTATGGAAACTACAAAACATTTCACATTGTGATACATAACAATATCTAACTACATGTCTTTCAAAATAATAGTAATTTTCAAGACGAGTGGTACATATTTTAATCTAATCATCAATATTTAACGTTACAAATCACTTGACAAAGCTATATTTATATTCCTCGTTCCTTAAAAGCATTTAATACACAACTTCCGACATTTTCTATGCACTCTTCATTATTAAAAGTTGAATTGCATCAGTTATAATATTAGGTTTGATGAACGGTGAATGATATTGTTGTCTCAAAGTGTCATAAAATGGACAGTACAATAAGAAATGTTTTACATCTTCTACTAATTAAAGGTTGCATTTTTTACATAATCTCTCATTACGAGGAATAAAGGGATTACCGTATCTTCCCTTTTCAATTTCCAGTTTATGTGCGGTAAGTCAAAATTTACTGAGTGCACTCCTTTCATCTTCTTTCAGTGCACATAAATATGAGTTCTTAATATTATACTAAAAGTCAAGTTTTGAGTTTGATTTCATATGTCCATTTAAATCTTGTTAGTCTTACTCTGGTCCAGTGTGTTTCCAGGACTGGATATAAGTTTTAAATAAGTTTTAAATAAGTGTAAAAAGAATTCTGCATTAAAATTTTCATTTTTAGTGGCATTAAAAATTTCACCTATTCATGTTTCTTCTAGAATAACTTGGATCTGACTAAGCCATTTGCAATTAGAAGTCTCCATCTCAGTGATAGCTATAATAGCGACATTAATGAATTATAACATTTAACTTCAGATTCTCTCCATGTCTTAACCATTCTATATTTCACATCTAGAAAGACAGGAAATCTGCCTAGTCCAGCAAGAACAAATGAGTTAGTAGCCTTTTTGTGGATTTTCAAAATAATCTTACACAAATTTAAATGTACCTTTTCAATTTTTAAGGTGTTATTAAGGCTTGTGGTAGCCTAATATAATCACCCCAAGCATCAACTCAACGCCTTCATAAGAGAACTAGATGACTGGACTGTGACGCCTAGATATTTGTATTCACTAACATTTTCAAGTTCAGCATTGTTTATATAAAATTTCGGGAAACATGTCTTGCCAAATTTATTAAAAAATAAGTTACCAGGCAACGAAACTTACGCCCACAGCAGCTAAATCGTCCGGGCAGTCAACAAGAATTGTCGCATATTCTTATTTTTTTCGGTAATGAAACATTTATAATACTCTGAAATCTGATTAAGATTAACAACTCATAAAGTAATTATCAGAAAATCATTAGAATTTGATTGGTTTTTATAAAGTTCTGTCCCATGCTAACGCTTTGTATACGAAACATTTAAAATCATAGATTTAGCTGTTCAGTTATCAACATTCATTGAAAATCAATATACTTGTTCGTCTCAAGACCTTAAACTCTGTGTATCAATCTGCAGTCAATTGGATGATAAGTTTGGCCTCTATAGCGTAACAAAAGTTTTTCAAAGTGATCAAGGGAGATAACTCTGGCAGTAAATATCGGAATACGATGACAAACCATAGGATTCTTGGTCACATGACCTTAAACATTGTGTATACATTTAAATTTAATCAGATATTAACTTTGGCCTCTCGAGCGTCCGCAAGATTTTCTGAGGTGATCAAGGGCCATAACTATGGCAGTAATTATCGGAAATCGCTGAAAATCAATAGGATTCTTTGTTTCATGACCTTAAACACTGTGTATAAATTTAAGGCCAATCGGATATTAACTTTGGCCTTTAGAGCGATCACAAGATTTTAAAAAGTGATCAAGGACCACAATTCTGGCAGTAATTATCGGAAATCGCTTAAAATCGCTAGGCTTCTTTGTCTTATGACCATAAACACTGTGTATAAATTTAAAGTCAAACGGATATTAACTTTGGCCTCTAGAGCGTCAACAAGATTTTTTAAAGTGATTAAGGGCCATAACTCTGGCAGTTATCATCTGAAATCACTGAAAATCAATAGACTTCTTCGTCTCGTGACCTTAATGTGTGTAAAGTTAAGGTCAATCGGATATTAACTTTGGTCTCTAGAGCGTCCACAAGATTTTTTTAAGTGATCAAGGGCCATAACTCTGGCAGTAGTTATCAGAAATAGCTGAAAATCAATAGGCTTCTTCGTCTCATGACCTTAAACACTGTGTATGAATTTAAAGTCAATCAGATATTAACTTTGGCCTCTAGAGCGTCCACAAAGATTTTTTGAAGTGATCAAGGGCCATAACTCTGGCAGTAATTATCGGAAATCGCTGAAAATCAATAGGATTCTTCCGTCCCATGACCTTAAACACTGTGTATAAATTTGAAGTCAATAGAATATCAACATTAGCGTGTAGAGCGCCCACAAGCAATTGTGGACGCCGGACCGACGGACGGACGGGGGCGACGACAATATACGACCACATTTCAATGTGGGCGTATAAAAACATGATTTGAGTTTTCTTAATGTTAATCTTTAATCTCCATTGTTTGCAATATGAGCCAACAATATCAGGGGATGATTGGCGTCCACTTGGTGTTAAGGAGAATATAATAATATCATCCGCATACAAAAGTGCTGGGATGGGTTTATCACCTAGACTAGGTAGGTCCCTAGATTACATCAAAAGTTCAGGTAGTTTATCTATAAATTTGTTAAATGGTAGCGGACTCGAGTTATTTCCTTGCATGACCCCAACATCATTTTTAAATTGAGAAAATTTCCAACTTTGACCTGAAGGTTACTATTAGAAAATATGCTTTTCGGGCAATTGTATAGTGGTCCAGTGACACCTAACGACTGTAGTTTGTAAAACAACCATCTCTCCACACACGATCACATGCTTTATTAAAGTCTATAAAACAGACATATTTTACTTGAAACATTTATCAACATTTGTCAAAATACTTATAAATAATTTACCTATGCAACTAGTTGTTGTCAGGCCCCTGAAAACATTTAATGAAAGTGAAAGTGGTGACTTGACTTAAGGTATTGGGACAATAAAACCATCAACCTATCTCTTGGGAAAGTAAAAAAGTTGTAAACAATTATTGAATAAGTACATTAAGTGGGGTGAAATTTGGAATTTTAAAGATTTTAGAATCTCATAACTTATCCCGCCCAGGCCTTTACTCCTGCCACTTTTCAATTTTGAAATATGGGTGTGAATCTCTAGAAGAGATAGAGGAAAATTTAACTCTTCATTGTTCATGCTTGTACTTTCAAAATCCTGCAGGGCCTTTTGGATTTTATCCATGAAAGTGGAATCAAAAGTATGATCATCAGATGTATGGGTACCAAGTGTTTCAAAGTGAGATTTAAAGGTAGTTGTGTCAAATAATGAACTTTCATCAGTCTTGCTTTTAGATAACTCTTCAAGTTTAGAATTGTTTTGGGCTCGATTCATTTAATTCTTCGATTTTACTGATCAATTTTTGTTTATAAGTACGCTTTTCTTCCTTGAGCATTTTTGTGTAGGTCCGCTTCAATCTGTAGTAAGTTTGACGTATAACTGGATCGTTATGATTCTTTTGAAAAATAGGGCAAAATTGACTAAGATGTTTTTTCATTTGAAAACAGGAGGATTGAAACCATGGTTTCGTCAGTCTTTTCCCCTTTTTAACAAGCTTAGGTTTCAAAGACTGGCTGCAAGTTGCTTTAATGTTGGTTTCCATTTCATTAATCTTCTTTTCAAGACTTTCAATATCACTTATACTTTCTGAAGCGTTGCAAACACTTTTTCAAAATTTCGTTGGACCTGGTTTAACATTATTGTCCCAGACGAACTTAACTGGATTGAAAGCCTTCCTATTGAGATCACCTTTTATTTGAGCTGTGGCTATTTTTATATCAAGTATAAACCAAGTTTGGCAATGATCCGAGTATGAAGTCAAATTACAAACTCTTGGAAATTAAATGTAAACAAGTTTCTGACACAATAGTATAATCCATAATTGATCTGCCACTGTAATGGTAAGACGTGCATACTCCCGAGGAATCCCCACAAGTTCTTCCATTTAAAATACGTGCTAAACTCTCATTCATAACATAATCAGCACACTCTCCTATTCTTGAATTAACATCACCACTAATTATCATACAGGGTCGTATCTAGCGGGGGTGCAGGGGGTACATTGCACCCCCAGAAAAATAAGGCGCACCCAGAAATCGCGCCCCCTCAAAAAATTTGAGGGAGCACTAGGAGCAACTGCCTTCTCTAAAATATCTGCCGCCCCTGAAATAAAAAATCTACCATATGAAATACAAAATCGACTCTCCAGAGTGGCCGAAAAACGTGTTTCCAGCAGCGTTATTTATCAAAATTTTCTGATGGTCACGGTGGACCCCAGACGTGGGTACAACCCCCATAAGCGCGAAATGACCACCGAATGACATTAGAAGAGATTCACGCTCTTGTCGCCCTATCCATATGGCCTTATTGGTGGTTCAGACTAGTTCTAGTCTACAGGACAAGATGTTTCTTATTTTGGTGTATTTAACAACAAAAAGAGAAACAGCGCCACCGAAATTGACGAAGGGGATCACTTGCTAGCTCCAAGTGCGTGGAAAACGCGTTAACGACAGTTTAATTTTCCAAATTTTCGCGGGAGGGTCTGGGGCTCGCCGTTCCGCGCTCAGTAACTCCCCCGAGCGCAACTGCTACACCCCACTCCGCCACTTTTAAAATCCTTCATACGGCCCTGTTATAATATCACCATTTAGACTAAATTTGGTAATTTCAGATTTTGGTGTTTTAATAGTATAGTGTTTGCTACCTTCTTCATATAATGAAGATGTGATAGGTAAACAGTAAACAAAAGAAACAAATATGTCATTTTTTAATTTAAAGAAAGAATTCCTTTTTTTTTTTTTAGTTTAATCCAAATAATATCCTCACTACCTAATTTTAAATGCTCTATGCCTTTACTTAGACAATTTTAAAAGTAAACCACTAAACTCCGCGTCTATTTTTCTTCCCGAAGAAATGGATATATTTATAATTTTTAAAACATAGCTTACCATCCTTATTAGTCCATGTTTCTATAAGACCTACTATATCAAATTTGTGTATATATTCTTGCACAAAATTCTGGTCATTCAGTTTACTTGAACCGGATGTGTCATTAAGTCCATGCACATTCCATGTGGATATCTTAATATTTTTTAATATCATGGCATTAAGCAGTGCCGGGCTGGGCCCACCTGTACAGGTGGGCCTCAGCTAATTAAAAAAAGATTGGTTGCCAGGCAACGAAACATACGCCCACAGCAGCTAAATCGTCCGGGCAGTCAACAAGAGTTGTAGCATATTCTTACTCTTTTCGGTAATTAAACATTTTTAATACTCTGAAATCTGATTAAGATTTAAAAACTCATAAAATAATATTTTATAAGAAAATCATTAGAATTTGTTTGGTTTTTATAAAGTTCTGCTCCATGCTAACGCTTTAAATATTTAAAATCATGGATTTAGCTGTTCAGTAATAAAAATTCATTGAAAATCAATATACTTGTTCGTCTCGTGACCTTAAACACTGTGTATATTAAATTAACTTTGGCCTCTACATGTAGAGCCCCGACCCCTCCCCGGACGCTCGCGCGCCTTCAACGCGATTGTGACGTGCCTTCGACTCGTAAACGTGTGTGGGCCTTGGTCAATGACCTGACATTTTAAGATAAAGAGATAAAGAAGGATTTTTGGGGCCGGCCTACAACCGTCTAACATACCCAATTTTTCTCTTTTCAAAACTCCCAATGACACAAAAACGCGATAATTTAAATGACAGTTTGGCAAAAGGAACGACATAGGTTATCAAAAATCGATATTATTGTAATAATTAGGTTAACTTTGTGTATTCGTGGAGTTATGCCCAATTGGTTACGACTTGCAAAGTTTCGTGGAAATCACATTCTCACCTATACGAGTGCCATAAAACTGAACCATATATTCCCGCAATGACACGGTTTGTGTCGAGTGGACGTTAAACCTCATTTCTCCATCTCTCTCTCTCGTCAACAAAGCGTGTAAAAGTACTGGAATAAAAAAAAAACGAATATCTTTCTATTTGGTGGTGACTTCAAGCTATGTCAAAAATCTAAACGGTCAACCTCTACAAATTTATGATGAGGAGATTGCCAACTGTTGGTCCCCATTGTGCCTATAAATATTGGAAACAACGGAATGTTGAGAAAAAAGCTACAGCCTGTGATGTTATACAGCCATTTAACATTGAAGTCAATGGGCAAATAATTACTAGTCTGAGTCCATAAGTTATCACAGAGTTATTTTCATCCTATTGTGGGACTATGATGGTATAAAACTAATAACGCACGTCCTGATTGGCGCGATATTTGGATATTGAAATTTTAACTTCCGGTTAATTTAAAGACGAAAGCGAAAGATCAAGTTGACGTTGATCTTCAAAAGAGAAGTAAGATGGAGAGCGTGAGATGTTCAGGTCATGGTAAGTTCGGTACTCTGACAGTTCTTCAGGAATTAATGCCGCTAAAACGTTAGGATCAATCAGATGATCTATCTATCCGATCTGACTCAATCTGAGTGATTGATATCTGATTTAATTTGTTTCAAATGAGTTAGGTTTGTTTTTTTTTTAATTTTTATCTCTGGACTGTAAGTAAGTGTATTCGTAGTCGTACCACTACTTGGATGATAGTTTGGTGTTCATAGTTAACGAATTCCTAAGAACAGGCACAATGTGTGAAACTCCAGCTAGGGTTAACGAATTACAGACAAGACAAATCTGAATTTGATGACAGTCAGATTCTGAACAAACTGACTGTCAATTTTTGGAATAGCCAGGGAACATACTTTACATAGTAATAGTAATTAGTAAGATATACTGCTGTGCTTGTTTTTAGCTTTGAGTGGATGTCTTTTTTGCCTGGCAAACCTAATTTTGTTTTTAAAGGGACAATAACATTCTTGCTGGCTTGGTAGCTCCAGAAAAAAATAATACCCTTATTCTAAGTACTAGATGTTTAAGTGTCCTACCTGTTGTGTAAATTATCCATTACAACCTATTTTACTTGTCCGGAAGATTCGAAAATATTTTAAAATCCATGTCAAATTTGAAAAGGTTAACGTTAGACTTTTCAAATCAATTGGTTGAATTTTTCCAATTTTTTTAAAATAGGTGTGTTAAGATGAAATTTATACCATCATTTAATTGGAATATTCTAAAATAATACGATTTGTTGACCAGAATGAAGATTGGGACATATTATTCAGTTACAACAAGAGTGTTATTGGGGCTTTAATGCATGTAACATGTAAAAAATAAGATGACACAATAAAGATGTCAAATTTAGAATGCATAGGAAAAAGTAAGCGATTATCACATCGATTTAAAAATGATTGTCTGTACCTGTGTCAGGTAGAGTTACATAGTGACAGAAATGTTATGAATAACAATAATCAATCATTGTTTTGAAGAAAATTTGTCAGGTTTGCTTATTGAAATCTCCACGTGATCTCCATCAGGGTTTGCCAGATAGATCTACATGTATGTAGTACCTACATGTCCAGGAAAATCTTGTGATTAAAGATCTGCTAGATGTCGAAACATTTATTGTGTAAATACTTAAAGTGCGAATCCCGAATTTCATAGAATCTGAAAATTACAAGTTCGTATACGTATGAAATGTTAACGCCAAAATACAGAGGAATTGTGTATTTACCTTGTCTGAAAAGTTCAGTTCAAAATATTCAGTCGTTTGGACGTGAACGTCAAAATCGCACCACAATCAAATATCCGGACACTAGACTTTTTAAATAGTTGAACTTGATAAATGCGACTACATGCGATACCTATTGTACACTTCATAAATAGAGAGCTTGCGGCACTCAGCACTCAGCATGTAGACGCGTATTATCCAGGCACTTTTTAGGATGCAACCAAGACGCCGGTCTTCAAACACAGAGCAATACCGACAATTGGAAATTTTTTGAAAACGTATCACAACGCTTGAGGTAGTTACTAGGGGCTAAGTTATAAGTTATTAAAGGCCTTTCATACAAAATTAAGCAATTTTAAGCCCCAAAATGTAACTGGGATTATTCCTTTAAAGATACATTATGGGGGATTAGCTAGCTAGAAGTAGAGAGTTGACTGTTCTAGCGTTTATAGTTAATTTGCCCCACTGTGAACTGGCCTAGCCTCGATCATCATTACTTCAGTCAGTACAATAAAAAAAAACATATTGAGCATTGAGCAGCAGATCAGATTCAAATCAAGTGAAAATCTGACATGATGA
Source organism: Patella depressa (assembly GCA_948474765.1). Taxonomy (NCBI): domain Eukaryota; kingdom Metazoa; phylum Mollusca; class Gastropoda; family Patellidae; genus Patella; species Patella depressa. The sequence continues at coordinate 60,619,518 of OX419717.1, forward strand.
ATGATGACATCAAGAGTTGGTTATGGTTTAGAATAGTTAATTACTGTCTAATTAATAGTGTATACAACATTTCAGATTTAAATAAGGATCTGCCAATATCCAGAAAATTTAGATTTATTATATATTTTTTTCAGATATGCACTGTTTTGTTAAGACAGGTACTAAGCCTGGACCTAATCAAGGCAAAAGCTTTTATGTGTGTCCTCATTCTAAAGAGAAATGTCAATTTGTAAAGCCAGCTCAGTAAGTTAATTAGAATTATTGTAACTGTGCTTGGTGTAATGAATTCCTACACCCTTCTCTATTGATTGATATAATTATTAATATTAAATATTGACCAAAAAACTTCCAGAATTAGGTTTAGTGTTGAATGTAGAATATTATGGTGTCTCGACCATGATTAGAATAATTATATTGAGTGTTTATCAGTATTCAGTTATTAATGTATATAATATAAGCTAATGTTATTCTTTTCTTTATATTTTCTTATTTTTTAGTGAAAATATTTTCCTAGATTTAATTTATCTGTTACTACTTGAACTTCTATGTGTATGAAAATAATGTGTGGTTTGTTCTGGTTTTTTAGTATTGAAGCAAAAACCTGTCCGAAACATACTGACTTCATGATATATCTACAAGCTATTCAAAGAGGAAAGCAAACAGGAGAAAATAAGTAAATACTTTTATCTTTTTTAAGCTGGTACTAACATTTTGAACTGTAAAGAAATAAAGATCCTAGTTCAGTTGGATGCTACATGTAGTTAACTTACTAATTTCTGGTTACTGTCAACAGTGGAGCAAAAAATAGGTTATAACACATAAAATCAGTGCAAATGACAATTTTATTTTTGACCGAAAATTATTTAATTTGTAAATGTTATTAACCAGATTTTTTTTTTATCTGTGTGTGAGACTTTTTTTTCTTTGCTTATTCAGTTATTTCTACCGATGTAAAGGTATATCAAATACACAAGATGGTGGCAAGTCTTCATGGTGTGGACATTATACACTCAGTTCAGAGGTGTGATTTAATTCTTTGGTATAACAACTGTATTTTATATGTTCAATTCAAGTATTGATATTGTTGTATATTTCAATTTCTTTTATTGTAAACAAAATTTGGGGTCATATCAGTACTTTACTTTTTCATAGAGTTCTTTCCCTTGTCATCAGACCATGTGTATTTGTTCCATGTATCCGAATTTTGAAATTTACTTGACTCAGTATGACGATCTTATGATTGAAGGCGCATGCGTAAGAACATTAATATTGATACTTTTATTTACATGCATTCTGTTTTTCTTTTATTACAGAATAAGAAGTCACCACTGAAAGACTATAACTATCAAGAAAGCGGCAGAGAGAACGTTGTCAGTCAAAAAGATGAAAATCATGTTAAAACCTTGAAATCAGGTGTGCCTGTAGTTTCTGATAAATTGCCTCAGGCTGACAATGTTGCAATAGCATGCCAGAAAACAGAATCTTCCAGCTCAAAATCAAATGATGAAAAGAATTCAAAAATTTTCACATCAAATGCATCAGCGGATAATTCTAAAAGTTTTTCAGGAATAGCACAATCTGCATCTAAAGACAAAATGATGTCTATATTGCCCAAGTTAGTAATTGACTCCAAGTTACCTGATTCTCTCCATTCTAAATCCCCCATGTCATATCGACAGAAGCCTAAAGAACGTGTAGATGAGGACATTGTTGAGATTGTTAGCTCAGATGACGAAGGTAAGTGAATAACATCATCACTTGTCTGAATTTTTTGGCCAAACTTTATTTTTTCTCCTTTTGGAATGGCATTCTTAAATTATGATCAACTTGAAACTAGGCATGCTTGTTTCTTCGACAATTGTGTATTGATTGGTTGACTTTGATGGTTAATATGGCAGCTATCATACTTGTTAAAAGTGCTTGATAGAGGTTGCCTTTACTTAAGCACTTAAAGCGGAAATTTCATATTTTCTAAGAAAGTCAAAACATAATTATTTCTATGTCTTTTTCTCAAAAGGTGTCAACTCACTATACTACTATCATGGGCAATATTTCACAGGCATAGAAATCCCTGACACAGAAAATAATAACACAATTACTTGAATTACCTCCCTTGTTTTCCCATTCCCCTCCATGCAATGGCGATCTTCAAACGTTTGAATTTGAAGTTGAAAATGATATTTTTGCCAATTTCTCAACGGGCAATAGTGAATTATAGGATTAATAGGATTATTCTTTAACAAGGTAGGACTGTTTATAGATACAATCTATTTTAGGGCTTTATTTTAATATATTTTAAAAATATAACTAAAAAATATGAAATTGCTGTTTTAAGGAGTTCTTGATTCTACTCACACAACTATCCTGCAGTCTGTCAAATTTTCATTATTTGAATATAGTATATATTGTATTTTCAATTTACTTGTTATTGGATTTTATTTTATTTTTGTTTCATTTAGATGACGATATACCCTTAGAAGATGCTATACAACAAAGAAGGGAATTACAAATGTATCTCGAAAAACAAAAGGTAAATTTAAAATAGTTAGTAGGTATCTGTTATTTTTTTTTTGTAACGAATACAAACCTACAAGACACATTTTTCTATGGCGTATATATTGGATTTCACCTTTCTTTTAATAGAAACTGATTCAATGAAAGTAGGTCCTCATTTAATTTTATTACTTTTTATTTAGTGTCCTTTCGTAGACATGCATGGTGAAGCATAATGGATTTCTGAATATATTGATGTAAATAGTAATTAAATATTTATTGCTGATTAGTATTCGACCATTCAGTCAATCATTTTGGTTTAGACTAGACTAGATAATACTATTGCTTATTAACTTGAATCGATAGGCAAGGTGATAAGTAGTAATTAATGGCCTTCAAGTATTTGATGGATTAAGATTTTTATCAAATTACTTGAAGTCAAATACTTTCAATTCATTTTTTAAAAATAAACAGTTTGATATGGATACAGGGGAGAAGCAGTAAACAAGTTTTTGGGGGTCATTTATTTTTTTTCAGAATATCATCAAATCAGTTAAAATGTCTGGCCTTCCTGATAAAGGTCAAAAACTCATGCAAACCATTCAGAATATTCAGAGTTCAATCAAAAGACTGGATCAACAAATTAATAAAGAACAACAAAAGATGGCTAAGACGACAACTTCAGGTATGATTAAATTCTTCAGCAGGTACAGTCTTTCTACTGGTACTCATGTCAACTTTATATTGAAAATATTAGCTCATTTTGTAGAATATTGTGAACGTTGCTATCCAATCTATTCAAATTAGTAAAACAAAGAATCCTATTGAATTTTGGCATTGATATTATGATTTCTAAAGATTTTGCATTGTGGACCAGTTGGACAACTTAGTGGCTGTGGGCCAGTGATAGGATTTCAAAATTTTTTTGTCAGACATATTTTCCCGAAAATAAAGGGGCATAACTCTTATCGTAATTTAAGCAGACGTTTTCAAAACACAATTAAGAATCATGTGTCAACAAAATATATTCAAATTCATGCATAAAAAAAATAGGTGCACCTCGTTATTGTAGGCATATATTTCATTGTCTGGAAATCTGTCTTTGATAATAAAGACTGCAATGTGTGATTGATTGTCCAGACATACACTTGATTGTAACATGGTAAGTGTATGGTTACAGTAATCACTAAGCATAGTGTTGCTTTGACAGTATATGGTGGGGTGAGTTATAAAAGTTATAATATTTTAAAGAAATTTATTAAGATTTTGTTATTTCGTTTAAGCCATGACACAAGTTAAGCCAGCCGGAAGTCAAATGGTTTATATGATACAACCATCCAAATCCGGTACAGGAACCAACCAGACTGTGTTAGTAGCACAACCTGGTAAGCCTGGTACAAGTCAAACCGTGTTAGTTGCACAACCTGGGAAGCCTGGTACAAGTCAAACAGTGTTAGTTACACAGCCTGGAACCAATCAAACCATGCTTGTTACACAGCCTAATAGACCCGGTGGCACTACTTTACTACCTAATCCAGAACAACTTCCACCTCACATTCTAGCTCAAATGTACGCTGGTAAGAAATTGTGAAAGATATATTACTTCATGGTTAATAAGCCTATGTAACCCATAACCGGTCAGGGTTGCATATTTGCATCACAACGTTATATCCAAAAGTGGTCACGGTTGCATATTTGCGACTATAGCAAGAAACTTTTTTTATAAGCCGCATTTGAGTATTTAGTTTCGTATTTAGTTGATATCGCCACGCATGCGTCTCAGACAGGAACATGTCTTGTCATTAACATTGAGAAAAACATGTCTTCGTTCAACATTTTTTGACAAAAAACATAATTTAACGATGTCGGAAATGTTAAAGACCCTCAAAGTCATTGAAATGCCTATATATGATTCTGACTCGGATTATATCCATTACGCCGATTCTAAAGACGATATTTCTGATGAAAATGATTTAAAATGATATGCAAATTATAGATCAACTTATCCTCTTCAACTTTTTTATTGGTGTCAAGAGTCTATCACTTATAATTATTCGGCAGTAGTCGATTGTAATAGGCATACAAAATATTTCACGTTAGTTATTTTTTAGCCTGACCACCTGACGTCATAACGTCAAAATGACGTTGACCAGTTAAGGGTTAAAGTCTTTAATTGTCTTATGTGATATCTACAAATCTCTTTTACTTCTAACCAATTTCAAGAATATGTTCACCCCATGTATTTTATTACAACTTATTATTACAGCCAACCCCCAAGCTATGACTTTATATGGAGGTAGAATGACAGCTGCTAGATTAAGAGAAGTTACGACTATTACTTCAGAGGCTTTAGAGAAACTACACAAGTAATTATAGTATTTCAAATTGTACAAATAAGGCATGTTCCATACCTTAATATCCATTTTTGGATTTATTCAATATTCTCTTATACTTCCAGCCTGTGCTTCCCAGTCATAGGAAAGAATCAGGTACAGGAATCCAAAATTTGAGCAGACTAATTTCAGTATAAATTTAGATTTGTTTGGTGTCACTTCAATCAAAAACAAGTGCTACAGCTGCATGACCTAAAAGGAGCATGTATAACAAACTTATTTGTACATATTTTGCTTGAATTTTAGTGCTTTTTTTTCAAATATTTTTGGGTCCTGTGAAAAGGGTAATCTCAAAATGTTAAAAGGAAAAAAAAAAGGTTTTCGGCAAGCAGTATGGACAAAATGAGACAAATATCATTATTTAAGTATTGATTTATGGTTATCATTATTCAGACAGTTAGAGTCTTGTCCTGATGAAACAGCTGAATCTGAAGATCCTAAAGGGTTAAAGGTCAATCTAATGACACATCAACGACAGGCATTATCATGGTTAACTTGGAGAGAAAGACAACATCCAGCTGGCGGAATCTTAGGTTCGGTATTATAATATTTTAATATATGTAAAATACATATAGAACATTGTTTAATGGACCTATGATTATATAATAGAAGTTTCAAATTCATTGAAGATGTAATAGATATGTCAGACAATTAATTTGATATAGTAATTTGATTTAACAAGATACATCTTATTTGGCTTTTAACCAAACTATGGTGCTTATTTCGGTCATGGTTGCCAGTCTGGGTTATTTGCCTGTGCATATTATCAGTCGATTTTCATGCCATAATTTAAGGTATTTCAGGATCTGTCTGCACGGCAAATTGCATCATAAAAACACATATGCATTATCTTGCAATACTATAGAATTCAGAGTTTTAATATATGTGTTAGCCAAAATGTTTTCGATCAGTATCAGTTTACAGATACATGGAAATATACTTATTAATATTTTACATATTTAATTTCAAGTATTTAGAAGCCTTTACTTTTTATTATTTAGCTGATGATATGGGATTAGGTAAGACGTTGACATCTATCTCACTGATATTAAAACAGAAAGAGATTAGAGAGATGGGAACAACGGAAGAAAAATCTACTTGGTTGAATAGAGATAAACAGTTAGAAAAATGTGAGTTATTAATTTTACTTTTGAAATTCTAAATCATACTTAATTTTCCTAATTGTCAATGTGTGAAAGTACACTGAATGTATGTGGTCTTCACGGAAGATAACGTTTTATCTCATATAGATTGGATGCAGATAGCAAATAGTGGTCTGTTCGTTGAATTATCTCCCTTTGTTAATTCCCTGGATTGACTGGGACTTAGCAGACAGCTTAAAGCCTTAAACACAAGGGCACAAGTCCCATTTAATATGATGTGTAACAGAAGTAAGAACTAAAAATACAAGAGTTGTAAGAATTGTTTTTATTAGTCAGTGAGGACAATTGCCCATTATTAAAATGAAATGTGCCTGTGGTTAATGATAAATTAAATTTTTTTATTCAAGTGGGTAAATCTGTCGTCAAATCAAATGCTTCATTGGTTATCTGTCCAGCATCATTAATACATCAATGGAATAAAGAAATAGAGCGTAGATGTGAACCAGGATTACTTAAAGTCAATTTATATCATGGTCCTAACAGAGAGAGGAATATACTCAAGTAATTTATTCAAATATCAAACACTTTGTTGTAGATAAAGCCATATACATTTTTATGAAAGCAAGTACATTGTTATTGTAGAAGGACTCTTAAAACACTGATTGACACAAGAATTAAAACATTAAAGATACAAATTGATTGTAAAATAATTACCTACAACAAAGTTTATGAGATGCATTTAGTGATTTCAAAAAAACAGTTCTACCAGCTTGTCAACACAATAATTTTGTCATTATGAGACCATCACTCTTCCTCGGTATTCCCAGTGGCATTGTTCCATTGACTCCACTATCCCCTGTGTCTATCGACAGGAGACATTTATTAGAATAATCTGCACTTGATAATTATGCTATTTCCGTCGATCAATGAAGTGACATTTTATTGTAACTAAATCACATTTACAAACTGCTTAATTGTGATGAAAATAAACAATGACACTAAGACTAATATGTAAATTGCTTTATTTGATTGGTTCCTAGAATCAAGCAGCAATCAAGGGCAGATAATTTGAATTTGTAAAAACTCTTTGAATGGTCCCAGACCATCATTGTACTTTCCACTTAATGTTCCTCAAAATTGTTCCATTACATTTACAGGTTCAATTTGAAACTTGTAGTAGTTTAGTTACCCTGTGAAGATTGAGATATGCAAGCAAGGAATATAGCTTTATCTTTTTAATGTGAATTGTCTTCAATATTTTATTGGTAGATTAGCTGATTATGATGTGGTATTAACAACATATAACATAGTCAGTATAGAAGTTGGTATTGTAAAAGGAGAATCAGCTGAACAACCATTAAAAGATGAACCAGAAGATACAGAAAAGGTCAGTAATAAATTGGATGTAGAACCAGGTGTTTTAACACTCCAGTGTTAAAGAGGAATTTCATGTAATATTTTTGTCTTAATGACCGTCAACTCAACTATTAGGGAATATCCAATAACTCTTATCAAAACACAGGTCACGAGTCACTGCTGACCTTTCATACTATAAATTTTACACACAGCATATATTCAAAACCCAAATACAACTGTATACTTAATTCACGCCATGTTTAAAATTATTTTTTTACCTATTGGTTAAGATCTTCAGCTCTTTATAAGCCACTAACATCAACAAGGGTAAAATAGGATTTGAGTAGTTTATTTAAACACTAATACAGATAAAATTATCTGACTTTAAACCACATATCATTTACAGGAAGCTGGATCAAGTACCAAACAACCAAATATATTACGAATAGCCTGGGAGAGAATTATTTTAGATGAAGCACACAATATCAAGAATTTTAAGAGTAAAACATCTATGTCAGTTTGTAAATTAAGATCTGGTTTTCGATGGGCTTTAACTGGTACACCTATACAGAATGATCTATTAGATATGTACTCATTATTAAGGTATGAATAGTAATTGAAATATGGTTTACATTTGTATCTGCTGAAATCCGAGACATACAGCAATCTCTATAAGATTATATTTAACTCAGGTAGAGTTACCAGATTTTTAGTTCCATATTTTCTCTTTAAACTATCAACTTTTGAATACAAAATTGTTATATCTGATGTAATATATTTATCTCAAAAATAAAATAAGAAATTGAAAATTAAATACCTGGTAAATCAAGAATTTTATTTTGACCCAAATCGAAGAGCCTGAGTCTTGTAACTGGACTTAACAGTTACTCCAATTCAACGTCTTTCTGTGTTTGTCATCTTCTATTACATTTCTATATAGATTTTTACGCTGTGCTCCATTTGATGAATATAAAGTCTGGAAACGAAATGTTGATACTGCTAAAGGTACGGTTAAAAATATTAACAATCTTTAAAAGGAGTGAAGTTATTCATTAAGAACTTACAAAATGTGGAAAAATAAAGTAATTGTATGTTATTCAGTAAAATTACGTTGTTTATTAACTTATCATTATGTCTATTTGGTGTAATTTCGGACATTAGCAATAGTTTTAATTAGAATACTGTCTCAATTAATTCTTTCATTTTGATTAAATATATTTTAGGTACTACAAGATTAAACACCATTATTCGTACACTATTGTTACGTAGAACTAAACAACAAACAAATAAAGCTGGTAAACTATTAGTAAGTTGATACCATCATTTTATACAATACATCTTTACTTGAATCATTAATTATAAATAAAATGTATATGTATTTATGTTTTTTTAAATATCTGATATGTGTTTAACAGGTTCCATTACCAAAGAAATCTGTGGTGACTTATAAAGTAGAATTATCAGAACAAGAGAGGGCTATTTATGATAAATTATTTTCCAAAACAAAGTAAGTTTCACTATTGTAGCATTTAATATTCTCTTTCATGAACTGTTTGAGATTAAGCTACGTTTGACCTTCTTTTGCAATCAATTTTACTGTTGAATATCCACCAAGCAAAGATAGATTTTTCATCAGTGTTTCAAATCTACATCAAATGCTTCATACTCTTATTTTATGCAATGGTCAGGTTAATTTCCATAAATTCCATGGACCATCCATTTTAGAAGATTAAATTACATTTGGCTGCATATATGTCTCTCAATCTCTTTTAGTCAAAAGGGGGGGGGGGGGAGTGGTTCATTACATTTCAGAATATTTGGTCTTCATTTTACTTATCTTTTTATTTAATTTTTACATGCAGATCTACTGTTCAAAATTATGTGAAACGACACGAGGAAAAAGAATCTGGAGATTGGTCAGGTCAAACTAAATCCTCATTGGCAGATGAGTTTGCCGACAAGCTGTCAATCAGTCCTAAAGATAAGAATAAAGGAGGAGCTAGTGGTAATGATGGTAACAATAAAGCTACTGGTAGTCAGCTGTTAGTATTGATATTAAGATTGAGACAGAGTTGCTGTCATTTAAGTTTAATGAAACAAGTAAGTAAAAAGATTGAGGTACACTGGCTCTGTTTATTTTGAGGCAGTTTTCAGGTAGTTAGCCTAAAGCATTGAAAATTCTGAACTCTTAAAAAAGAATTGTTTTAAGTATTCATAAATAAGGCAACTGGTATTTAAAAGTGTTGTAGACATTTTAAATTCATTCATTTATTTGTTGGTTTTTGGTGTTTTGCAGCAATTAGAAGATGAAACGTTAGAAAGTGAAGGCTTATCTAAAGATAATATAGAATTAACCCTAGAAGAACAAATGCAGGGTCTAATGTTAGACTCAGTTAAACCTAAAGAAGAAGAGATTAAAAAAGAACTGACTATCATGTTTGAAATTCATCATTTCAGTTCAAAGGTTAGTTAAGAGTCGACTTAAATGTATTAATGCATTTACATTGTGCCAAAAATCCAACACAATTTACTGTTCAAGGCAATATGAAATTTAATTTAAAACATACAAATATAAATATATTAGCTTCCAAAGTAAGCATTTTAGAGGAATTAGAACTTTGCAGTTAATCTTTTTCGTTGTACCGTTGAAGGGGTGTTCGAATGTCGATTGTCGTTACTCTGAGATTTTGATATTTTATATATATATACTCATATAGCCTATAGTTCTGTGGATGTTGTACAAAAATTTGGGGATTTTGATAATTGCCTTAGTCTGTTGTTATGAATGAGATATTAGTACATTTGTTTCTTGTTGAAAGTTCTAAATGTTATGTCACATCTACTTAAAGAATTACAATTGTAAGAAGAAGACACCCAGTCCTCTGCAGATGTGTGGCCAAGTATTAGTCGATCATACACAGAACATGTAACATATAGAATGTGGTGATACTGTAGCAGTCTTATTATGAGCTTTTACCCCGACAACTAATTACATTATATTAATTCCTCTTGTTTCTTATTTCAGTTAACAGCTGTAGTTGAAAAGATCAAATCAATTCGCAGTGGAAACACGACGGGTGAGGCAATTAAAAGGTAATGCTTGTCTAAAAGATTATTGTTATCAATAATGCAGTTTATTTGACATGAATTATCATTCCATTCAGTTTGATCTGAAACTGGTTCAAAACATCATGAATTATACACATCTAAACATTTTAGTGTCTCGGTCTCAGCTATTTGAGAACCCTTGTGTAGATTAGTGTCAGTGAAGTGGCTAGAAATGATTTAATTTATTTGAATTTTCAAGAAGAAAATCAACTTTCACTACAGAAGCTTTCCAAATAACAAAATTAAGAGCCATGACATATTGTTTATTTGTAGTGTTATTGTATCGCAATGGACAAAGATGTTAGATATTATTGGATATCATTTGAGTGAGATGGGTATAACATATAGTACTATACAGGGTAATATACCAGCTAAAAAAAGAATGGAATTAGTAGAAGATTTTAATACTAATCCAACAGGTTCAGAGGTAAATCTTAATCCAAATAACTAACGGGTTTCTTACACTGCTTAAACAAAAGAGACTTTCCTTCAGTCGAATCATAGAAAAGGCTTAATATGTTCAGTGGAAAATATGTAAGATCTTGTGTTAGAAGACAAAAGGAGAAATGGGGTTTAATGTCCACTCAACACAAACTAGGTTATTTTGAGACTAACATGAGGGATAAATTACTTGCTTGCACTTGAGGTCTTGAGCATGGGTGTGTGTTTGAGTTAGGGGGGGGGTATTCATAAGACCTGAAGAAAAAACCACATTGCAAGTGTTGAGTTGAACCCACAGCACTAATTTCACGGAATAAAAGTGAATGTGAATGCTGTAGACCACTCAGACACACAACCCCCTCCCTTGTAATGACCAGAAGATGATAGACTGAAGAATTAACAATCTTAATCCTCTTCCCACTTCTAATAATGTCCTCTTGTGATTGAAATAAACAATATTTTATTCAGTATGTCTGAACGGGATTGGAGAACAGGCTTAGCCTATGTAAAAACCTCTCTCATACATACATAATATTAAAACAAAGGAACAAAATTGGTGTAAGATTGTATAGGCTGGACTAATATATGTTTTGAAGGTTGAATTTAGATCCATGTGGGGGGATGTCTCACTGTGTCATAGTATTAACCCAACTACACTCATTTATTAGACATTCAGTTTTATAACAATTACAGAGAATGAAAATTGATTTAAAACACTGATCAGTAAAATGGTTGGCATGTCTTTAGTCAAATTCCTTCATCAGTGACTTTTACTTTGTAATTGTAGGTAATGCTAGTATCGTTAAGAGCTGGTGGTGTTGGATTAAATCTTATTGGTGGCAGTCATTTGTTTATTGTTGATATTCATTGGTAAGCAAACCATGTTTCAAATCTAGAACCAAAATATGTGTTGTTTTCCTTCTTGTTACTTTGTTTTTATTTTGAGTGAAGACTGTTGCAATGTTTATGTAGTGTTTCTTGTCCATTGGTTTGTCTTCGGTTTTGTTTGTGTGTAGTGTGGTCCTCCTGCACTTACTATTATAAGAATTTCCGTACTATCTTTACTTAACGTAAACAATAATAAAATAGATCCAAATATCATACCCAGCTTGAGATTATACTCTCCAATTATAACAACACATTAAATCTTTATCCAGTAAGCTACTGGACAACTTATATCATTGAACTCTTCTCCTTATTATCAGGAATCCAGCTCTAGAAGACCAGGCCTGTGATAGAATTTATCGTGTTGGACAAAAACGAGATGTTGTCATTCACAAGTAAGGATTACAATTTCATTTATGGAATCAAATATTATGAATACTTCAATTAAGCAAATGAATAAATTTTCTTTAGATAAATATTGTAATGATTGACATATTACAATTTCAGATTTGTATGTAAGGATACTATTGAAGAAAAAATAGTTGACTTACAGAAAAAGAAAACTCAGTTAGCTGATAATGTTTTAAGTGGGTAAGTCAATTATTGAATAAGACAATTTGGAAAAACAGTCAAAAGACAGAACTAAACCACAGTACCCGGTATATCTAACAAGAAGGAATATTCTAAATCATAACTCAGAACAAAGTTATATCTATTTGAAAGCTTGGTGCTCAATTAGGGTATACAATTTGCATTATTTTGATATGGAATGTTTAAGAATTTGTATCCACTTAAACTCTTTCAGTGGTATTAGAAATTGCTTGTATACAAAAGAACTCATAGTTGTGGATTCAAATTTCTATATTTATTAGATCAATGATTTTACACTTGTATCAGGATACAGAATGTTACATTATTGATGTGGGAGTTACCCAAAACCTATTAAAGTAATATCTGAACATTGAGTTCCAATTTTAATACGCCCCCTGGAGGTCGGGTGTTTGATCCCTTCATTGGCCGAGAAAGTTCATCTCGATTTCCGGGTGGGGTTTCACCTTGTCAGTGATGCAGAACAAAGGGCCTATCATAAAGCTGTCTAGTTGTTCGGATGGTATGAAAAACAGAGGTCCTGTGTATACATTGGCATGTAGGCAAAAGATCCCTTGGCAGTTGGAATTCGATATAAGAGTAGGCCGTAGCGCCGCTGCCCAGGCAAAATTTTCCTCATAGCACACTGTATGGCGTATGCCCGTCTTCCATTAGCCCAGGTTAGGTGCAGAAGAGTAGGACGTTAATCCCCATTTCATTTCTTAGTGTATTTTTTTTACTTTACAGATCTGGTGCTACTAGTCAGAAGTTATCTATGAATGACTTGAAAACGATGTTTGGGGTATAAAATGTACCTAGTCAGTACCAGAGGTTATGCTAGATTTCTTGATGCTGTGCGAAAAATGGAACTCCAATAAAAACTGTTTTGTACGAAAAATTTGTGTTGCACAATAAACGATTGTTGAAACAGTGGTAGACCGTACTAAAAACAATGGGTGTGGTTTCCCATACATTCAATTTTCTCTCAATGATAGTTCATGAGTATTGGTATATATCTTGAATAGTTCATTTCTATCTTTCACTTTCTAGTACAGATTTAGTTAGTTATCAGAACCTAAAGTTACCAGGATGTTGAACCATGTAAAGATTTGTAGGATAAATAAGGCTAACTGAAGTACTGTATCAATACTTAAAATACAGATGTGACGTCATCCTTTGATATTGGCATACCATGATTTCAAATAATGTACCGGCAACTTACCAATCGTACATTATCTATACTCAATGAAATATTGGACTCGCGTGAGATATTTCATTGAAAAGCATGTGCAGGATAGAGTCTGTATTTTCAGTTGTTTAATGGTCTTGAGCTAAAGACATTTCATAATATATTGAAACACACTCAGCTAATGCCCCGTGAAGTATCAATATATTACTAAACATCTCGCTCTCTTTACCATTAAACCACACATACAATGTAGTCGGCTATTAATGAAATAAAACATTCATATCATTTTGTGTAATCATATTATTTAATATTTTGCGAAGATGGTAGTCAAATAAAATAGGAGACTTTGAAGGATGGAATTTGTGGCGTATAGAAAAAACCCACAAAGGCTTTTTCCCCAGGTATTTGATATCTAGTCAAGATATTGTGTTTCATGTATTACAGTGCTATGTATATATTTTTAATAAATGGTGCTATTAATATATTTCCTATAAACTATTATTTTATATAATTATCTGAGGTTGTAACATATTTTATATGTTTTTTTATATTAAACAGCATAGATTGCTCCTATCATAAATTATTGTCATTTTATGAAGAAAGTTTTCATTTGTCAACCATTTTTGAAATCATCTCTTTACTAAAGGAATTTTCTTTTTTAAAATGTTTGTATCTGGTAGTTGCAGTTGTTAAGTGAGCATGAGTAAGACATGTTTGCCAAACGTGGTTCCCCCTTGTTAGTACTGATGACTTAGCAAGAGAGAACATAATAGTTGTTCGGATAAAATGAAAACTGAGATCTCATGTACACATTTATGTAAGAGTTGTCTGATTTTCGAGCAAAATTTCTCTCATAGCACACTGTATGGTTCATTAGCCTAATATAATGTTAAACACCATTTCATTTGATTTTCTGTACATTAACACTTGCTATTCATTATTGTACCATTTGTAAAGTAACATGAGTTATTTCAATACCTGTTATTCTCATGCGTTCACATTTCTTTCTTTGGGGTTGATATACAGTCCATGACATAACAAACAATGTAATTTTATTTATTGACAACAACTTATTTTTTTTTTAACAAAACCAATATTATGTACGATTTAGATAATAAAAATAGATTTTCAAAATATCAAATACTTAAAATGTTATTTAATGTAGAAAGGTGCACTGACAACAAGAGAAGATTAATCAAATGTATAATACAACAATTGTACAGAGGTTGCCAGTCAATGAAAAATAGGCCAACCAGCAACCAGAATCATATGGCCTTTTCTAGCATAGACAACCAATTAAAAGCTCGGAATGATATGTAAACAATTGCAGCCCAAAGAATCTAACAAGATTTTGTACAGGCATAGCAGCTGATCATTGAAAATCAATTCAATGATATAGACAACCCATATAAATTTTAAAGGAACAGGAATGTAAACGGTTGACCAACAGACACAGGTGACGGCAATACAGGGCCAAATAAAAAAAATATTGCACAAATTTAAATATCTATAGCTTTATATTTTTGCTATCATCCTTTGATGCAACACTTTGTACAAGTCACATGAATAAATAAATCGTTGTACTCGCTTCTAAATATAATGTGACTCCCAATGATGCAATAAATACATTTGACTCTTTAATTAAGATACAGAGATGACCCAATCAAATCTGATTTTACATGTATGTGGTTTCTGTTTCACAGAGGGAAACCACTTGTAACCAAGATTTTCATTGGTTACCAAATGTTTAAACACTGAAGAAAAAACCAAAACGCATAGCGAGTTAACTAACTAAAAGGAGCATTTTGGTGTTAAAAATACCAAACTTTAATTAAGTATAATAATTAAAGAGACTATCTCCAAACTTTAGACTTAAAAACCCCTGAAGAAGAGGTCTTTTCACACACCTGAAGTACACGTCAAAAACTAAATTTAACAGTAAAGTTCTAATTAGTTTGGAGCTTTATCCAATTTGTAAATAAATACATACAAACCTTAAATTCATATTTAAAAATAAAGCACCAAATACATGTACATAAATTGAGCAAACTCAAATGTTAAATATACAAAAATGGATCCATAAATAAATTAATAAAACAAAAAAAGCAACATTTGAAAAACATGTACCATTACATAAGATTAATTTAAAATAAATCTTCCATACATATGTGTATTAAAGCTTTCTTAAATATAAGAGATCAAATTGAAAAATAGTTTATATTTAACATTTATAAAACCTTTTAAACACAACAATAATTATCTCAAAACAACCAATACCTCTTCCATATTAAAAGGAGCTAAAATCCCTATGATTTAGGTCAAAATAAAGTGTAAGTTTGATTATCGATGACCTTCAATTAAAATTTTGTTCCAAATGATTAAAGATACATTATGGGAGATTAGATACAGAGCTGGCAGTACTCACTATATAATAGTTAAAAAAATTGATAATGTAAATGGAATTTGCTGAAAATTTCAGTCAAATTGATCCACCTTGAACCAAGTCTTTTGCGATAGATTTGGGGCCTAGTCTCGATCATCATAACTAAAGTTAATACAATAAAAAACATAGTCTCGATTATCCATTACTTGATGTAATCAGTAGCAGCAGACCAGGTTCTAATCCAATAAATATCGTTGGCTAGCGATGACATCAAGAGTTGATTATGGTCTGGATGTTAATGTCTAATTAATAATTTAGATAGCATTTTAGGACTAAAGAAAGAACTGTAATAGGTAGATTTAGCTCTTGCATAATGTGTGTTTAAAAAAAAGTCGACTTGTTTGGTAATTCAAGTCTATTTTTTGTTTACTGTGTCAAAAGCAAAAAATGCAACAAATCTCCACCTTGGCTTTATCTTTGGATACAAAATTTTGAAAGACATGTTCATAGCAATAAATATGAGGTAAACATGGATTTAACAATTTCTGTAATACATACAGGTCACATTTTCAACCTAATGATAATTCATTCCGCAAAACAAATAATACAAAACATTCAATGTAATAAACAATCATTATTTTTAACCCAAATAAAACGGGGTCTAGCTATTTTGAATACACATATTTAGATGACCAGATAATGTTTTAATATACAGTGAATTTTTATTCACAATTGTTATCAAATAAGGGAAATATAAATTTCATAAAATACATGAACTATATGTATTAAATAACAATTTGTGTTTACCGATACCTGAGCCAGATAAATATCCCAATATTAAAATTAAGAGCTATATATAGTAGATATTGAACACAAACTATATGCTCTTGATAACAACTACATGTATCTAAATGAAATGTATTATGACATATTAATCCTTGACATGTAGGAGATACCTGATTGGGATTCCAAATTGACAAAATTGCCACCATTCATCTGATTGCAAGAATTGATTTCTGGAATATTCAACTGAGCATCCCCCAGCTGTTTGTTTAAAACCTCTGTAGTAACCGTTAGCCCATGTGCGTTGGATCACACGGTCTGTCATTGAGTAAATTCCCCGCTTGTACGTGACAATTCCCTGGTCGTACCTCTCCAACCTCGTTGGTTTTCTCTGGGTCCTCCAGCTTCCTCCAACTGCGAAAGACCCCTACACGGAAGTGAATTATTGAAATAAAATTTAACTATATTAGTCCCGACATGACCTTGTTTGTGTCGAGTGGACATAAAACCCCATTTCTCTTTTAAGCTGTAGGACAAAAAATAGCAAGAAGTATTTCTAGTCATACTTGGAATTGTGAATATGATCAGTCCCAACTCCTCCTTCCTCCCGGTTAATAATTTTATTATTTATTAAAATATGTCTGTCATTTAATAAGGCAATATGGTGTAATCAACAGTAAATATTAAAGAAATAACTGGCAGTCAATAAACGCCAAATGAATTAATTTTTTAAAAAGATACGATTAACAGGTAGACAGGGATGATACAATAAGAGTTGGCATATAAAAATTTAACCTCAGAGGTAATATAATAATAATGTACATTTGTAATTGCGCTAACTCCATCCATATTGCATGCTCTAAGCGCGGGGATAATGGCTAATCCTGATAATATGTCACAAACAAATGGTACAAAGAACATGAACCAAAATGATATAAAATACACACAACAATTACTCATTCCTTCTGTGGACAGTTCAATCCAAACTTCGACAAAACAGCAACATGATCTGATGCAGATAAACTTCTGAAAAAAAAACACAACTAAGAATTTAACATGAATTTCATTCTCTTCAAGTTCAATTGACCAATCCATATTGTCTCAATTAGAAACTAATAATAAAATATCTATTTAGGTATTTTACAGGTTTGTTAAACTCCTTGAAAATCAGGCGAAATAGTTGAATATTTTAGAAATACCCAATGAACTGAACACGTATCATCAAATCAAGTCAAATCAAAAATTATTTTATGACTGGACAATCATTACATGGCTACAAATATTCTCACCGTATAAAATTTGTACCAAGATTTTCAGTGACCGTTTAACTACAATGTATGAACAAATGTTTACTAGTCTGTTTTTACTACTTAGTAATTTAGACAGTAGTCATTAAGAAGGTGTTATTTACCACTGTTGGTTGAGTTTGTGTAGTAATCAATATTAATCAAGCTTTTATACTAGAATTTTTGTCTGTTTATTAGTGAATTACATCTATTTTACAGTGCAATTAGTGATAACTACAACTTTATATAAGTGAACAATATCAGTTTTATATTACTGTATGAAGCATCAAGAAAAGTAATTTATAAGAAACTTACCCCCACGTATCAGTATCAAGTAATTCAATATCTAATATTTTAGTATTTTCTTGCTTCCGATGAAATATATAATCAATCTGAAACACAAATGTAGAGGAAATGAATAGCATTTTCAAAATCACTTATATAGTAATGCATTGAAAAATATTATGACGATTATCAAAGTTATGCTTAAAAGAGTCGCTAGTAACTACAGTAGTGCTTGTTGCAGGTTAAAATCATTTTCATTTCAATATTTGAAATATTATGACCACAGCAATGCTTGTCTCAAGTTACAACCATTTTCATTTCAATATTTCTTGTAAAATTCACACAGTGTAGCTGACCCATGTATAGAGTGGTGTGACAAGTTTCAACTGTATGATAGTATTTATATTTATTTACACAAGTTAATGATGTCTCTGAAGTCTAATGAAGTAGACGACGCTGTTGCACTATCTGGGATACTTTTATATCCTTACTGATCATTTACGAGATTTTTAAAAGGAACTCAACACCTCGTCTGATAATACCCATGTAAATCATTAAAAGGCAAAGGACTTACCCGTTTCAGAAGTCGATTTTCTTTTATAGATTTAAATGTTTTTCCTGAATCCTGATCACCATGCATATGTGTCCATACATCAACAAGTTGAGGCTGGCTTTGTAAATATCTGAAATTGACATTATTATATAGTAATTAAATATATTTTTGGTACAATCAAAATTTTGCAAGAGTTATTACGGTAAAACACAAATCCGATGCAATTTATATCAAAAATGTCAAAGTGGAATTATTATCATTTATTAAAATTAAGGGTTCAGAATAAAGTTTGATCTTAGAAAAGTGACTTCAAATAATTCTGTTTATCTCCAGAAATGCCTTTAAAAATAAATACCATTTACTGTTTGCTGCAATTTTGCATTTCAAAGCTACATATTGTATCTCAATAAATCAATCAAATCAAAATTCAATATAGACCATAACTAAATTTTAAAGTACCCTGTACCTTATAGATTTTTCCCCTGGTTCTGCGTTAAAATCTCCTAGTAATATAGATGGTCCTGTAAATTTTGACATGTATTTCCATATCTGTTCTACAGACTTTTCTCTAGCTTCATGACTTAATGATAAATGAGTATTAAATACATGAACCTTCAAAATAAATCACAACAGAAAAAATTAACAGTTGCACTACAACAATGTCCTATCCCCCTGAAATTTGACAGTTCAAATTGCATTCTATTATTTAAAATTTGCTGATATTGTTTGTGTGTTGTTATTGATGTCCTGTGTTTCAGTGACTTTAAAGTGGAAGCAAAATATGTAGTGAACTTGTTTTCAAAATGCAGGACAGGTCTTTCAGAACATAAGCACAATACAAACTTTATGAGAATTTACATCTACCTACATGAAATAACCATAGGACAAAAGTGATCACCACTTAAATAAGCCATGTGATATCAGGTGTTCCACAAAGGGTAAATGTAAGTAACTTATGACCAAACGATTAATATTTTTTTTAACAATTAATATTCACTCTTAGCCCATTCAGAAATTGTAGGTTATGTTTTGAATAATTATCAAGTTATACAAGTATCCCAGGTCTGTTTAACACAATAACAAATATATTTCTTACTCACACTTCCAACACCAGCAACATTTATTTCTACATGTAAACAAATTCTCTGATGGCGATCTGCACTGTTACTCCTATTTCTACAAAATAAAAATAAATATACATGTATTTACATTCTTGATTCCAGAATATTAACAACATAGCTATTACTTACAAATAAAATGGGTCTACTGGAAAATCCTTGTTTAAAATGTATGGCAAGCCAAATCAGAATAAATTGCAAGACTGTTTTTCTTTATGTAAAGAGAAAAAATCGAGTATATAACAATTTTTTTTATCACCTTCCAAGCATTTTTCACATGTCAAGACAAAAAAATACACGTCATTTATTGTGCATGCTCACCGTTTGTGATGTAATGTGGAGTATACCTAGCCTTGTTCTTTGAGTCCCTAGCTGAAAATGAGTCTGAAACGCCGTATGGTACACGATTCGTGTGCCAATGGTAAAAAAATTATTTCGTCTTAAATATTGGATATCAGAAGCCCATCTTTTCCTGGTAAGACCACACCATCAATGTTGATTTAAATTGACAAATAATTTGTGTTTTCAACGTCGAAGACTTTCGATGATATTGAGTTAGAGACTTAGCTACTTTAAGGCACTGTTTGCCAGATAATGACATCAGTGTTACAAATCAGTGTTGGTTATATTATTGTTCTGAGTGGTCTTACCTTTAACAATACAGTTTATTGATAGGGTAAACTTTACTTTAATTATCTTATACTGTGGTAAACTTTACTTTAATTATCTTATACTGTGATTCAATTATCAATTAACGACCTGTAATAGGTCACATTCAACACATGTATGTCTTGCTCACATTCGTTTCTCATTTTACAGTATTTTATTGAACAAATTTTTTCAAGTGAATATAAAAGATAAACATCTTCACTCAGCTATCAGTGATTTTTCAGTTAATATACAGTATTGGAGAATATATTGAAGTAAATACCTGTATAACAATATATAATCATGACTGATTATCTCATATTTAGTCATTATAGCCAGTCCTTCTTCTGTTCTTCCATTATATAAACTATCATCCATAAACATAGCAGGTTGATAAACAAACTATAATACAATAACATTGAAGATAATAAACAAGCTAAAATACAATAAATGGCTTGTTGATAAATAAATCATAATTCAACACTTACATATGCTGTTTTATAATTAACTTTTTAACAATGCACATATATAAGTAGTAACAGGTTTCGTGCATGGGGCAGAATAGGCTTCTGCTTACAATTACTACAACGATTAAGAATAATCAGAGGGTTATAAATAGATTCTAGTTCTAATAATGATTTTTTGGCCAGCAAAAGCAGAATAAATGCCAGTTATGATCAAATGAATTCCTACTCTGATATAAACACCTACCTGGTAACTAGGCAATATAGATGTAAAATAATCAATCTGATTAGGACCAAGTTCTCCACCTTTCCCTTCTTCAAATCTAACTTCTTGTAAACCAATCACATCAGCATTACTTTCAGATAATATCTGAAATATATATTCTATCAATAACAACGGTAAGAGATCCAGCTATCACAGTAAATTTACAGAACTAAGTAATTTCAAGTGATATCAATTAACACTAGCAACATCTACATGGTGTTCCTTTTCCCTCTTGTTACACAGTATGCACAAGGAACTAAACTCTGAAGGATGTGAATGTACAAATAAATATAGGGCATAATATAATTTCACTCTTAAAATCAGTAATGAGCATCTATATCCCAATTGAACTATTCCTGAAAATGTTGTCAAAATCTGTGCAGATCACAAACTTTGTAGTGTGGGTATGCACTATGCAATGATGAGATGGATAGCCATGATGATCATATCTATATGGAAGAAAATTTTTCTAAAACCATTCATGTCTATCCTATTAAAATTCTTATGTAAAAACATCTAACACCATGCCATAAAGCCTCTGAAATTCATCTCAAATGAAAATAGCGGAATTCACATATATTATACTTAAATCTATGAAAATAGCAATTAGCTGAATTATTTTTTGCAGAAAATAATGAGTAATATAAATAATACCTTTCCAGCTCTTTGTATTCTTTTTACATAGTCATCACTGTCATCAGTTAACGGATGAAAAAACCAAATATTATAAGATATAATGGATATATCACAACACCCTTTTCCAGGAATTTCTGTCTGTTTGGAGCACGTCCATAACGAGTTTAAAAAATCTTTCCATGTTTTTATACTGATTGTTTTATCATGATCACTATAAAAACCACCAGTACTTTTCTCAGGAAAAAGCAGTTCAATGGGTTTTCTAGAAATGTCATGCATCATAGCATTGGGTCTCATACAGCTATCAGAAACACCTCGAATTTCAATCATATGTTCATAAACAACAGCCTCAAATTCTCTCCCAGAATTATCTGTATAAAGGAACACTTCTGGTTCCTTATGGGAATCATCATTATTATCATCTTCTGGAGTAACTGGATTATCTGGTGTAGGACTAAGATTTTCATGATTTAGTTCTGAGTCAGAGTCTGTATCTGGCAACCTTTCTTTATTTGTCTGTATAAGTTTTTTTGTATTTCGTATCACTTCGAGTTTTTCTTGTGTTGTGAGATCTTTGAGACTGTCTTTTTTATCACAGTTTTCTTCTGATAAATCAGATTTTTTAAATATTTTCTCTCCAACTTTATTCTCTTCTATCTTTTGCGTCTCTTTCAATTCATCATTTTGGGGTTCAGCTGGTTTTTCAATTTTTCTCATTTTGATGGTTACACTTGACACATCAGTTTTCAAGGTCACTTCCTGATGGGATTCTTTCTTAATTGACCTTGCTTCTGTTTTTTCTGGTTTGGTAGAAATTTGATCATCTAATACTTGATCTGGATCAAAATATAAATCAGGATTAACTGGATTAACTTGATCTTTTAATACTTCAAGATTGAGTTTTTTTCTTGTTGATTTTTTAACACTTGGTTTATCACTTTTTGAATCATCATCTTCGGAAGTTGATGTTTGAGTCAATTCACTAGTATGTAAAATTTGTTCTGTCGAGAGAGTTGAACTAGACTTGTCACTTTTATTTTTTCTTGAATTTTTAGATTCCAAATCATCTACAAAATGGACACAAGTTGAAGTTCTATTCAAAGGGTGATAATAAATTCTATGATAAGTATGACTAAAAATATAGAATTTTAAATTCCATGAATTACTGACAGTTATTTGATGATACTGAGAAAAATGTTCTGTTCTCCATTCTATATTAAAAGTAAAAAATGATCCAAACGTAACAGGCACTGATATAATACTTGTTCTTTTATTTCGTCCATACGGAACAGTTATTAAAGCATAAAGAGGAGCATGTCCACTACGTGAATACTGTACTATCTGAAAAACACAAATAGATTTAATTACTAATAGGGAACCTGAGCCATAATCACGAATGATCACAGTGATAACAACTTCGCACTATCTTTCAAGACAGTAAAAAAACAACAAGACATATTTCAGTTAAACATGATTTAAAATAATGCAGAAAAAATTAAAACAAATCATTTTATACAGACACATCAGATCTCTCCAGAACAATATTTTATTTTGAGCTAACTTCAAAATGTTTTAATTCCTTTAAAGGTTCCATGACCCCAAATTTTTCAGAGAATAACTTTTAATTGAACATTTGTCACAAATTGAGATAAATTCTTAAATACTGCACTGGTACATAACTACAGACTGTGTGTAGTGTTCAATAGTCTGACTGCAACATACCATTGTTTACAGCCTTAATACTTGAGGTATTACATGAAATCCCTGACCAAATCGGACGTCTCATGAAATCCGTACATGTAGTTTTACAATGTACATGTACTTGTAACATATAATAAGGGTCTCAACATTATACTGGTGTCGTAAATCAATTTGATAGATATGCAAAAAAAACAGTGTCGTAAATCAATATGATAGATATGTAAAACCAGTAGATTTAATACTGTATAATATGAATAACTTTATGTAGATGTTCAATCTGTTTCTGTATTCTAATAAAAGATAGACAATTATAATAATGTGGCAACCCTAATTCAATAAATCAATTAAATTTGTATTGTGTGTTGAAATTAGCTGTTAGTCCTGTTTCTACACCTTCCATTAGACAACAGCTCGATCATGTTCCTGCTAGTAAGTGATATCAATAATGTAATGTTTGATTTAAATTATGAAGTTTTCATTGTTATCCATCCATTGTTAGAATACAGAAACCAGTATATGTCTAACCTTTTTTTTAACATCTGAAACTCTATATATTAAAACACCTTCTACTTCCATCTGTCGTATATAACCAGAATTATCTAAATACTTCATTACATACTGAAATATTAGTTAAAAATACTGTAAATTATGATTTAAACGACATGCTTTATAAATGAAATGAGATTTAATTAACATCCTACTGTTCTGCGCCAACTGGGCTAATGAAGACGGTCATACGCCATACAGTGTACTATGAGGAAAATTTTGCCTGTACAGCGGTGCTATGACCTATACTTGTATTTCAAATTCTGTCAAAGGTTCTTTTACGTGGATGAGCACGCTAATTTGTACACATAGCCTCAGTTGTCACATCCGATTGTCTAGACAACGTTCCTTGCCATGAGGTACTTTCTCCTGCATCACTGAAAAGGGGAAACAATGCTGGAATATCCCAAGGAACTTTCTAGGCCAACATCTGGTTCGAACTTCAGACCTCCAGTGGTTATGAGCCAGCATCTGAAATTTCATTGACACAGACAAATACTGTAGTGATAATTCGTGAAATTTTGGATAATAGAAATAGTGTAAATGTCATTTCCAACCTCTAGATTCGCCCCTGTTGAATCTACTTACTCTATAAGCTGTATTGGTATCTTTACTAAACATAGATAATTTCGTTACTTCCTTCTTCCACACTCCACCATAAAATAAATTCTCATAATCTAAAAGAAATAAATGTTCAAATAAACAATGTCAATTTCTAAGATTATTTGGGGAAAATTTACAATTCAATTTTTCCGAAAAGGAATCTTTTAATTGCAGTTGTTTTGAAGATGAATATGGTAGTTTTTGCTCAACGAAAATGGGGCTGCGTATGCGATTAACTACGCCAGATGTAGTATATTTTTTTACCTTGATCGTCACAGGAGCCGTACATGGTAGCTCGCTATATTGTTGGTCCTCAGCTTCCTCAAGTTTTTCCGATGTGGTGTTTCGCTTTGTCAGTGGTGTAGCCTATACAGGATGCATATAGGAGCTGTTAAATAAAGGGCGTGGCAAGAAACAATGTGTAGACCTTTGGATGGGAAAAACAGCTGAGATTTTGAAAAGACTGTAAAAGAACCCTTGACAATTGGATTCAGTTAGTAAGAGTAAGCCCCATACACATACTGCATGGTGTTGCCTAGGCATATGCCTATCTTTGTGCTCATGACAAGATGTCGAATCTATAATATATAGGCCTAGGCCTATCCCATTTCATTCATTCCAAGACATGGAATCGGAAGTCAGGAGAGGATACCTTATCTATGGTAAAACTACTTTGATATGTATATACCATTTTCAATAAAATTGTCTTTTTAAAAAAAAACCTGTAGTCTACAAGTACCTGGCTCTTCTACATGCTCATTCTCCTGTAAATTGGCATTGACATAAATATAAGACTTGCTTTCCAAAATCATTAATACTAATAGCAGACAAGAATATTCCATAGCAGAATGTGTCTATGGAGCAAAAATGGCTGTGTGTTAAATATGTCAGATAAACTTATTTCAAGATTAAACATGTCTCTTCCATCTTACGTTGATGCCAACATTTCCTGCTTTTTTCTCAGACGTAAACATGCCCTGGTGATCGAGAGTAAAGCCGGGCAATAGCCTTGGATAACCTGTTCTAAATTAAGCTAGTCTTGTTCATGGGACATTTCGTACTAAAACTAAAATTTTGATAGCGAAATCTGTTTTTGTTTTTTTACACAGTACCACCCCGGTACACAGTCTTGTTATGGGAGACATCTACAAGAATTGCACACATTATAATTGACCTTTCTTATATATAGCTACAAGGTCTTAAAAGGCCAACTGCAGTTTTCGTCATAGCCATGGTCGCGAGATGACACGTGATTGTTGTCGAGATTGTGGGTTAGGGAAAATGCTAAATCATATAAAGCGAGGACGATATAGAGCGAGGAACATGTCAGTCAATTTGATTGACAGTTCAATGTACGGCCTTGACATTATGTATAGTAGAGGCTAAAATCAGATGTTGGATCTACTTGTAAATATTAATTTGTTTGGCCTCGCTGTAAGTGCGTCTGTTTAAATTAAAAGATTTTGGAATACCTTTCAAATAATTTCCATAAAAAACACGAAATTTGAGTGATTTTATTATTTTGAATTAAGAATATTATCCTAAATGTCCTAGAAATAGAGAAAATCATCGCATTATATATACGACACATAGAATTAGAACCCATCGGTTTCGCTTTATCTTATATTTAAAAGAAATTTGGAGTATTTCTTTCAATTAATTTCCATAAAATAAAGATATTAGAGGGATTTTATTGTGGAGTATTTTTTTCAATCACTTTCCATAATAAAAACGATATTAGGGTAATTTGAATATATAAACTAGACCTGCATGCAGGAATGACGGGTTTCACTGGTGCCACGTCACTTTCGGTGCCATGTTACCCTTGAACATATGTCACTTCCGATACCGATGAAACCATTAAACAGGTTTCCACATAAACATTGCAAACATCAAATAAAATGGACGAAGAATCAACCAAATCCAGCAATATCAATTCATTTTATATATATGTTACTTGTAAGTGATCCTGGCAAAATTTCAGTACTTCTGGTGATAATGAAAATGTTCAATTAGTTTTAAGAAATCAGAAACGGTATAAGGCATCATATTATTTTGTATGTAAATCGAATAAGAATTGCCAATTTTATAGACCAAAAACCTTGAAAAGTGACTTGTTGAAAATCGTCTATTTCTCGGCAACCGTACATGATAAAAACTATTTTTTGATATCTATATGATCGTATGGGTTCAGTCTATTTGTTGATTGGAATCAAATATCATAATTTGAAATGTATTACAAGTCAGACTCATTTGAAAAAAATATCTGTTTCGAAGGCTAAAAATACAGTTTTTGCCAAAATGACATTACTTCCGGTGACATTGAAAATGTTAAATTAGTTCTATGAAATCATAAATGACATAAGATATCATATGGTGAAAATTTTATGAAAATCGAATAATAACTGACACTTTTATAGACCAAAAACCTTGAAAAGTGACTTATGGAAAATCGCCCATTTCTCTGCAACCGTACAAGTTAGAATCCATTTTGTGGTATCCGTATGATCGTATGGGTTCAATCTATTTGATCAATAGAATCAAATATCATAATTTGAAAAAAATAACAAGTACGACTCATTTGAATAAAATATTGTTTTTGAAGGCTAAAATTTAAGTTTTGAGCAAATGACGTCATTTCCGGTGGGAAGGTGAGAGGTAAAATGGTTTGACATAGTCCACTATGGCATCAGGCATCCAATGGCGAAAGAAAATTGAAAATCGAATAATTATTGATTCTTTTACAGCCAAAATTACGTGAAAAGTGACTCATGCAAAATTGCCTATTTCTCGGCAACTGCGCATATTACAAATTAATTTTCACATACATTCTCTTCGTATGGGTTATTACTACGAGTTTATGAATGTTACGAAGATATATTTTTTAATATGAAGACGCTGGATGGGTTGTAAATAGCTTATTTTGGCACCTTTTTTCACCCTTCAATCCAAATTGCCTGAAAACGAAATCGAAATTAAAAAAACTGAGCCCGATGTTTTGTGCGCCTTTATATGGCACATCTTTTCAGTCATATAAGATTTGAAAAAAATAATATTTGGTTTCAAAAAGTTGTACCGAACTGTCAAAATTGTAGTTTTTGCTAAATTTAAGTCACTTCCGGTGCTGACAGGAAACTTCATCGGTAACAAAAAAAATGTAAATTGGGGCCACGAAGCATATGCACTTTGTTTTATACAAATCAGGTAATAAATAATTTATCTATAACCGATCAACTGAATTAGCCAACAGCGGCCACGGAAAATTATCGGGACAAAAAATGTTAACATTTTTGCCCAAATCACACGACCCTTTAACCGTGGGTAAAAGGCCATCAAAAAATATTCATTAATAAAAAAGTTTTTTGTCAAAATTTAAATTTCCAAACTTTGGCGCCCAATATTTCCGAAGATTCGTCGAAATTCAAATTTCTAAAGAACCGTGGCCATGTGCCTTGTCTCTGGCTATGCCAAAATCTATCAAATGTTACAATCCAACAATTGTTGTTAATATTACGGCATTATTTAAAAAAACGACAACTTCGGTGATTTCGGACATTTCGCATTGTCGGAGAACGTTAGAAATAGCTTTAATCTCTAAGTCACACCCACTTTCCCAGTAAAACCGAAAAAATTGGATCAATCCGACAAGTAGTTTCTGAGATATGATCAAAATGGAAAAAAAAAAATAATAATAATAAGAACTAGACTTGCTTGCAAGGCTGAAGGCTTTCACCTTACCCAAGGCAGCACAAAATGCCCACCACTCACCCCTTAAAACACACACACACACACACTTAAACAACTCAGACATTGACACTCTCTGTGCATGCGCATTACGATAGAAGGGAAGTGAAAAATATAGTTGAACAATTTACAACATTATGAACTTGGATCGGTAGAATCCTACAGACTCCAGAAATCTAAATACGCAATCAAAAACGCAAAAATTCTAAAAGAAAAAATTACAATTTTAGTACATTTTCAAATTTTCAGGAAAAAAAGAGAACTGCGTGGTATTGCAATTCGACCTATATCGCATCCGCAATGTCCCCGGCTCTACAAAAATATAACTTTTTCGAAAATCGGTTGGGAATTGAGATTATTAGGACCTATTTTCATTTATGCACGTTAAAGATTTACTTTACTTCAGGTCTGTTCAGAACTTTCGCAACACTTCTAAGTACTTATGCTTAAAACATAGAAAAAATCATTATTCAGAACTCTATCTGCTTTAGTTTCAGAGATCTACACGAGAATGAAAAAAAAACAGTTTTTCGAATGGGACAAAAAAAAAAGATCGTGTCAGATCTTAACCAAAACCAAGAATCATACCTTTCAACATCAACTTTTCAACATTTGTCCAGAGGGGTGCCTTCCTTATAAATACTTTCGGTAAATAGCGTCATTTTCGCTGGTATCATATGATGGCGTCATGTAGACAAAAAACCTGGGATAATAATTTCAGGAGTAACTGTTATTGACTAAAATGAATTATTTTCACTCTAGAAGCAGCATTACCAGATATTGGTTACCAGTAAAACACCTTTAGTTCAAATATTGCCTCTTTCAAAAAAAGCTCTCTATATAATGCTTTATACGTAGGCAAAACGTTGCGATTATGACCAACTCGGACTTTTGTCAATGTCACACCAAGTTTACACGGGACTTTGGAATCACGTCCATATCAACTACTCAAATATGCAACTGGTTCAAAAATTGATTAAATATTCAATGAAATATCTACAATTTTGTGATTTCGTGCACGTTAAAGATTTGACGTCACTACATGTAATATATAAAAATTTAATATTTATTACAGATAGAGTCCATGCTCAAACTGGTTATCTCAACTGAGAACGACATGGTTATCTCAATTCGACCTTTATCCCATCCGCGATATCCCCGGCTGTACAAAAATATAATTTTTTCGAAAATCGGTTGGGAATTGACATAATTAGAACCGATTTTCATTCGTGCACGTTAAAGATTTACATCACTTCCGGTCTGGTTCACAACTTTCGCAATAGTTCTAAGTACTAAATGTTTAAAACATAGGAAAAATCAATATTCAAAACTCTATCTGTTTTAGTTTCAGAGATCTACACGAGAATAAAAAAAAAAACGAGTTTTCCGATTGGGACAAAAAAGTATCGTTATTGTCAAATAATAACCAAAACCCAGAATCATACATTCAACATTAATTTTTCAGCATTTTTATTGAGGAGTGCCTTCCTTATAAATAGCTTCAAGAGAGAGGTTTATTTTCACTGGTATCAAATGATGACGTCATGGAGACAAAAATCCTGCGATATTAATTTCAGGGGTAACTATTATTTACTAAAACGAATTATGTTCACTCTAGAAGCACCAGTAACAGATATTGGTTACTATTAAAACACCCTTAGTTCAAATATTGTCACTTTTAAAAAAATCTCTATATATATGCTTTATACGTATGCAAAACGTTCCAATTATGACCAATTCGGACTTTTGTCGATGTCAAACCAATGTGTACACGGGACTTCGGAATCGCGTTTTCATGTCAGCTACTCAAATATGTAACTGGTTCAAAAATTGATTTTATATTCAATGAAATATCGGCAATTTTCTGATTTCGTGCACGTTAA
Source organism: Patella depressa (assembly GCA_948474765.1). Lineage (NCBI taxonomy): Eukaryota > Metazoa > Mollusca > Gastropoda > Patellidae > Patella > Patella depressa. The sequence goes on from OX419717.1 coordinate 60,649,972, forward strand.
AGATTTGACGTCACCAACATATAAAATTTCGATATTTATTAGTAACAGAGTCCATGCTCTAACTACATTACACTTTCTATGACCGGTGCAATATTCGTACTTCTGCACGATACTACTGCAAAATACAACTACAGCCTCTTAAAAATTGGATTTGCTTATAAACAGCGCGAGCCGTCGATTTGTGTCGAGATGATTACGGCTATGGGGTAATTTTGGCCAAGGAGAAACAATATTAATTCAAAGACTAATTATTACAAACATAAATCAAATATTTCTGCTACAGGGTCACTATACCCTTATTTTGAATAGAAGTAAAGACTCAAAGTTGAAATACTTTTTGCCCAAATATCGCCACTGTGAGAGAAAAAGGGACTTTTGAATATGCTCTAAACGTTGCTAATACGTACAGATTGTATCAACTCTTACTGCATGTTTCGCTTAATAATGAAAGGTGACGTTTTCAATTTTCGATCCCTTTGTTCTCATACTCCTGATATTTCTAAATGTTGCGCAGTGGTTTCATACCTAAGACTACCGATAAAACTCTCTGTAGAAGAAGTTAAAAGAAAAAAATTACGTTGACTTTTCGAGAAAACGACGTCTAAAAATGCTCCAAATGGTAAAAATACGACGTTTTGGATTTTCAATCTCGTTTTTCGAATACTTATGACATTTAGAGAAATTGTACAATGGTTTCACACAATACACCACCTATAAGACTCTCGAATGAGAAAGTTTTAAAAAAATCGTAGGCGGCGTTTTCGAGAAATACGCGTCTAAAGTTGATCGAAATAGCAAAATACCTTACTTTTCAAACTCAGATAACTTTTTTATTTTTTGATAGAAACTTCTCGCTATAGTACCATCTTGTAGATAATTCACGTGGCTATCAAACGATATAATACTTTAACTACTCGGTAAACAACCAATCGATACATCTTATTTGGCGCACAGGCACCCATTTTTCTGAATTTTGTCAAACTTTGGATACCTTTCTTGACCACTTCCGGTGATTAGAGGATTTCCATTTATAGTTTAAGGAACAATTCAGACATCTCTGTTCATCTTCCCAAAGTTTTAGACAAATCGTAGGCGCGGTTTTAAAAAAATAAGCCTTACCGTTTTTGACCAAAATGCAAAAAAAGGTGAAAAATCAAAGTTAATATTTCAGAACAAAACTTATATTGTTGGAATCGGATTGACAACAGCTATCCAAAAATATAATTAGAATTTCAAAATTCAAAAAAACAAAAAAAATAGCAAATTTTTGAAAATTTTCCAATATTCACCAAAAAAATGAGAGCGACAAAGTTTCTCAATTCGATATTTTTCAACTACTATCTACTCGGAAATGTCTCCCGCTATCCAAAAATATAAATATCTGAAAAATCGATTGAGAATTAACAGAATTACGGCCGATTTTCAATTTTCGTGCACGCTAAAGATTTCACGCATTTCCGCTATGCGCACAAATCTCGAAGTAGTTTTAAGGAGTAACCATCACCCATTTTCCCGTAAGAAAATCAAACTTCAGACCTCTATCTCTTATAGTTTCTGAGATCTACCTTCCCCCAATTAAAAAAAATAATAATCTTAGTAATAACAATAGCCTTTCACCATTTTCAATGGTGAAAGCCTAATAATAATCCGAACAAAAACAATAGTGTTTCACACAAGCTACGCAGTGTGAAACCCTAATTAAGAATATTATTCTCTATATCCTATATATAGAGAAAATGGTTGCCTTGTGCCACATTCGTCCTCGCTTTACAGTTAGTCTTTTTCTTACGTTTAAAAGATTTTGGAGTATTTTTTTCAATTAATTTCTATTAAAATAAAATTGATATTAAGGTGATTATAGATTTTATAAATTAAGAATATTATCCTATATATCCTATATAAAGAGAAAATGGTTGCCTTACACGTTGAACTCAATCGTCCTCGCTTTAAAGTGAGTCTTTTCTAATGTTTAACAGATGTTGGAGTATTTTCTTTTTCAATTAATTTCCATTCAAAAAACGACATTAGTGTGATTTTATTATAAAAATTAAGAATATTATCCTATATATCCTAGATATACAGAAAACCGTTGCCTTATACCACACATGGAACCCAATGGTCCTCGCTTTATAGTGAGTCTTTTTCTTATGTTTCAAAAATATTGGAGTACTTTTTTTTTTTTCAATCAATTTCCATTCAAAAAACGATATTAGCTTCATTTTATTATATAAATGAGGAATATTACCCTATAAATCCTGGAAATAGAGAAAAACGTTGCCTTATACCATACATGGAACCCAATCGACCTCGCTTTATAGCGAGTTCTTTTCTTATGTTTAAAGGATTGTGTAGCATTTTTTCAATTAATTTCCATAAAAAAAACTATATTAGGGTGATTTGAATATCTGAATTAAGAATATTATGCTATATATCCTAGATATAGACAAAATGGTTGCCCATTACCACATATAGAACCCAATCGTCCTCGCTTTATTGTGAGTCTTTTTCTGATGTTTAAAGGATGCTGGGGTATTTTTTCAATCAATCCCCATTCAAAAACGATATTAGGGTGATTTGATTATATAAATCAAGAATATTATCCTATATATCCTAGAAATAAAGAAAATCGTTGCCTTATACCATACATGAAACCCAATCGGCCTCGCTTTATAGCGAATTCTTTTCTTATGTTTAAAGTGTTGTGGAGTATTTTTTCAATTAATTTCCATAAAAAAACTATATTAGGGTGATTTGAATATATAAATTAAGAATATTATCCTATATATCCTAGATAGAGAATATGGTTGCCCTTTACCACATATAGAACCCAATCGTCTTCGCTTTATAGTGAGTCTTTTTCCGATGTTTCAAAGATGTTGGAGTATTTTTTTCAATTAACTCCCATTCAAAAACTGTATGAGGGTGATTTGATTATATAAATCAAGATTATTTTCCTTTATATCATAGATATAGAGAAAATCGTTGCCTTATAAAACACATTCAAACCGATCTTCCTCGCTTTATAGTGACCCTTTTTCTTTTGTTAAAAAGATGTTGGAGTATTTTTTCAATTAATTTCCATTCAAAAACGATATTAGCTTGATTTTATTTTATAAATGAGGAATATTACCCTATAAATCCTGGAAATAGAGAAATCGTTGCCTTATACCATACATGGAACCCAATCGGGCTCGCTTTATAGCGAGTTCTTTTCTTATGTTTAAAGTGTTGTGGAGTATTTTTTTCGATTAATTTCCATTAAAAAAAACTATATTAGGGTGATTTGAATATCTAAATTAAGAATATTATCCTATATATCCTAGATATAGACAAAATGGTTGCCCTTTACCACATATAGAACCCAATCGTCCTCGCTTTATAGTGAGTCTTTTTCTGATGTTTAAAAGATGTTTGAGTATTTTTTCAATTAATTCCCATTCAAAAACGATATTAGGGTGATTTGATTATATAAATTAAGAATATTATCCTATATATCCTAGATATAGAGAAAATCGTTGCCTTATAAATATATGACACATTGAACCCAATCGTCGTCGCTTTATAGTTAGTCCTTTTCTTATGTTTAAAAGATGTTGAAGTATTTTTTTTTCAATTAATTTCTATTAAAATAAAATCTATATTATGGGTGTATACAGAACAGGATTGGGTGTTTCGGGGCCGAAAATTTTTCCGTTTTAACGACACGAAGGGCCATGTTTGCGGCCCTATATCTCGGGCCAGGGTTAGGGTGAGAGTCGGGTTTAGGGCGGGATCGATAGCCGGGGCAACCCGCTCCTCCACGGTATTAAATTTGGGGGCTCCTGGCTCCAAAATCGTGCACGTGGCAGTTTGACAAACATGGCTTTGCGAATCGTCGGAATCGTCCATAGCTCCGCCCCTATGGGGCGTGCACCTTAGATTTTTTGGAGGTGGGAGGGGGTAAGAAGGAAAAAATCCTCCATGCTCCCCCACCCAATTTTTTTTTCGAAACACCCCCCGGGGTTTAAAATGACACGGGGGCAAAAAGAAATTTATTACTGCGCATGCGCAAAATGCCCCCCCCCCCTTCCAGGAAACCCCGGGACAATTTTCCCACCCTCAAAAAAAACCTTTTTTTTCGTCCCGGAGGATAGGGGCAACAACCCCCAAAAATGTGACCGAGAGCATAGGCGCTGCTAACATACGGTTAGCGTTGGGGTGATGGAGAGACTATGCTCTAGGTCACGGTGACCCAACCCTAACCCTAACCCCTAATTATCCAATGCAAAATAGTATCTTTTTGCCACTTTCCGAGTTTTCCGAGTTTTGTATTTTCGTATAGGCCAAAATACAAAAATCGGAAAACTCGGAAATTTAATTATGACTGCTATATTGCATTATTTTGGTTAAAATCTAACTGAAAAGGTTATAGATCATGTCCAACTTATTAAAAAGATGTGTTACTGTCATAATCATAATTATCCAATGCAAAATAGTTTATTTTGATATCTTTTTGCCACTTTCCGAGTTTTTCGTATAGGCGAAAATACAAAACTAGGAAAACTCGGAAATTTAATTATAACTGTTGTATTGCATTATTTTGGTTAAAATCTAACTGAAAAGGTTATATCATGTCCAACTTATTAAATAGATGTGTTACTGTCATAATTATAATTCTATAGATATTCTCGACACGTAGTAGGCCTACTGCCTGTGATGTCTGTCTGCATGCAACGAAAACTTGAGTGGGCTACACTAAATATCAAGTTATTCCCGTTAAGGAGAGATCCGCTGTATAATAATCATAATTATCCAATGAAAAATAGTTTATTTTGATATCTATTTGCCACTTTCCGAGTTTTCCGAGTTTTGTATTTTCGTATAGGCGAAAATACAAAACTCGGAAAAGTCGGATACTTAATTATAACTGCCATATAATTGCATTTTTTTGGTTAAAATCTAACTGAAAAGGTTTTAGATCATGTCTAACTTATTAAATAGATGTGTTACTGTCATAATAATCATAATTATCCAATGAAAAATAGTTTATTTTGATATCTTTTTGCCACTTACCGAGTTTTCCGAGTTTTGTATTTCCGTATAGGCGAAAATACAAAACTCGGAAAACTCGGAAATTTAATTATAACTGCCATATTACATTATTTTGGTTAAAATATAACTGAAAAGTTACAGATTATGTCCAACTTATTAAATAGATGTATTACTACAACTACTTTCGCCAATTTAAAAAAAAATAATATTTTTGATAGTTTTCCAACTTTTCCTTTTTCCGAGTTTTATGCTTTGACTCGATTGAAAGCACAAAACTCGGAAAACTCGGAAAAATTTGTCCGACTTTTTGTTTCAAACTGAAAAGTCGGAAAATATTTTCCGAGTTTTCTATTCCGAGTTTTCCGAGTTTTGTATTTTCAGTCGAATCAAATCATAAAACTCGGAGAGGAGAAAAGTCGGAAAATATTTTCCGAGTTTTGTACCTGACCCTTGTTGGGGTATTTTTCAATTAATTTCCATTCAACAAAAGAAATTAGGGTGATTTTATTATATAAAATTAAGAATATTTTCCTATATGCATGTATCCTGGATTAGAGAAAATCGTTGCCTTATACGGCACATTGAACCCAATGACAGTGAGTCTTTTTCTTATGTTTAAAATATGTTGGGTTATTTATTTCAATTAATTTCCTATAAAAAAAAGATATGGTGATTTTATTGTATAAATTAAGAATATTACCCTATATATCCCAGAAGTAGAGATAATCATTGCCTTATACCGGACATTGAACTCAATCGATTCGCTTTATAGTTAATCTTTTTTTATGTTTAAAAGATTTTTGAGTATTTTTTCCAATTAATTTCTATTAAAATAAAATCGATATTAAGATGATAAGATTATATAAATTAAGAATATCATCCTCTATATTCTACATATAGAGAAAATGGTTGTCTTATACCACATATATAACCCAATCGGCCTTGCTTTAAAGTATTGTGGAGTATTTTTGTTCAATTATTTATATTTTTTTTTTTAAAAAAGGATATTTGAATGATTTTATTATATAAATTTAAAATATTATCTATATATCCTAGAAAAAGAGAAACTCATCATCGCCGTATACCCGAATCGACCTGGCTTTATAGTGATTACATAAATTAATTTTAAAAATTAAAAATACGCACACGGCTCCGAACGCAACTGAGTTATAAACAAATAACTGTACCTGTTAAATTAAAGTTTCTGTTACATGACACGACAAAAGGTGTTTTGGAATTAACTTCAAAATTTTAAACAAACTTATTTAAATTTTCATCAGATTGAAATACTTCTGTAGACATATTAGGTGGTATTGGAAATAGTCCTGCCTCAGAGACAGATCCAATGATAGTATTCTCAACTTCAGGGAGAATAAGTTTTATGGTCATCATAAAATAAAAATAATAAACGGCCCCTTGCAACCTTAACCTTCAAAAAGGTGGGAAGGGCCTAAAAAACAAAAGGGCGGGGCTTAAACTATACTCGCTTTATACTATTTAGCAAAATCGTCCCGGCTTCATATCATTTAGCACTTACCGTGGGTTAGGATCTAGTCCACTTTACATCTGTCTATGACCTATGACCTAGAGTTAATAGAAACTATAATATATAGCTCTATGGTCTATGACTGAATCTACAGTCACGGTAGTTAACTTTTAGTCCTTACCGTGTTAATGTGACTGGATCACCTTATAAAAAAAGCGAACACAAACTGACAGAAATAGGTACATGATCGAATACAATTAAATGGGACAGTCGATTTTGGGTTGAGTATTATCATTGCAGAGACAGATTCTAATTCTTTATTCTCTTATAAAAAGCGTTTTATAGCTAAGGCGCTGAGAGGCTCCTGCACTGGCGAAAAAAATTAAAGAAGTTGAAAAACTAATGTCAAAACCGATGAGAATTTTATGAAAATGTACCCTTATATTACATAGTCAGGGAGGGCCCTAAAGGCAGTCAAAAGCCCCTCCCCACGTCTGACAAAAGGGCCCCTAGCTGGCCAAGGGAAGAACCCCCGAGACCAAGTCAATCGTTCTCTATACCCTGTTCTGAATGAGAATGATAATTGAACTAGCATAAAAGTCAATCAATAAATCACTATATATTCTGGCTTCAGGCGAGTACTGAATTAGGCCCCGGCCCTCAGATTAAACCGGCCTTGAGGATGTCAGAATGCACCAAAATGTTTTCTATTTTGCAAAATTTCCCTACTGCGAAAGACGGCCCTCAAAATAGTATATTTTGATAAAACCATGGTAAACGCTCCTGTATCGTATGTCGTCACCTGTCCGTCCGCCAACATCTAATATTGGTTTGTGAAGCATATATAATTTGTGGTCGTGAGAGGACGAACCCGGAATATGCCCTTTTTCCGAAAACACCACGAGGTGTCACGAACGCGACTGACGGATTCTCTTTATAATTTCTTTATAATTTGTGTGTAGCATATTGTCGGCAGGACAGAACGAATCCCGTCGATTTTCGATTTTCAGCATTCTGTGACCTTCCGTTCGATCCGGAGTTTTCAATCCCCATTTGTGGAAAACCTTGTGAACGCGATAGAGGCTGTAGTTTTAAACGAATTTCTATCAAATTTGTTGGGAAGCATTGGGGTCATGTAGTCAGGATCACCCTATCGATATTTATCGATTCGCAATGAACTGCACCACAGAATTTGACTGGAAGTGACATAAAATGTAGCTAAAATGTGGGTTTCTGGCATTATTGCACGTAAGCTGATCATTTACTGATGGAAGAACGTTTATCATTTCGCTGTTGCTTTAATCAGTTAAAAGAGACCCCATATAGTGTTCAATTGGTGAGCCGTAGAGAGTACAGAGGCGGGTTACCCAATAGGTAGTGTAGGCAGCTGCCTAGGGCCCAACACAAAATAGGACCCATAAAATTTTCGACAACCTTTTCATATTTTATTTTTTTACATTATTTAATTCACTGGACTTGCTTCCGACGAACCTCACGCGGTTGTATAAGCGGTTCACCATAAAGGAAGAGGACCCACACGGCCAGTTACATAGCACTCGAGATGAGCTCTAGCGTGATCGATCAATCCATCTGGAAGACTGGTCACTTGCTCGCCTTGCATTGGCCTGGTATCAGGTTTCGCTTTCATCTTTCATCTTTTTCATTACGCGAAGGCCGCACCATTTGAACGAGGTCGGTTCGCCGTTGATATGGCCCAAAGGCAAAGGTGTCGATGGGAGAAGAAGAACAGCAAAAAACATGAAGTTGAAAAAAACGGCTAAAACTACGCCCAAAATCAAGATGTGTTACGGCGACCAGTGATGAAATGAGGGAGTTATAGGCGTGCGAGCCAGGGGGCAGGACGAGGAATCTAATAAAACACCAATTTTACGCGCTGGAATAACAGGAAAACGCTTTTGCGGCCGTTCCATATGCCAAATTTTTCTTGGGAATCCATACAAGGTCAGCTCCGAAAATGTTTCGGGCATTTCGGGTTCTGCCCCCGTACTGTCATCGAGCGCTAACAAAACACTAATTTTACCTTTCTTTTGATTGAATACCACGAATTTGTACTGAGTTATGGATTAAAACATTTTGTGCACCGATTATTATTTGTGAATGCAGCTGCAACAGTATGATTGGATGGTTTGAATTCAGAGTGAGGTTTCGGTTACAAAACCATTGAGGCACTTTTGGAGTTGCTTACACGGGCTAAAAAAACAGAAAACGCATTTGCAGTGTTTGAATTTTCAAAATTTTCTCGGGGAGGGTGAGGCCCCATATTCCGCGTCGATTGATTGGTTGTTGGGAATCGGGATCAGTCAGGTAGGCTACATTGAACCACATTGAAGTTATTGTATTCACAGACTGGAATAACAGGAAAACGCGTTTGCGGCAGTCAAATTTTCCAATTTTTTCTCCCAACGGTATAGTCTACCGTCTTCGTGGACTGTAAACGATTGATTTGTTGATTGGAATTCGAGTCAGTCACCTGTATTAGGCTATATTAGACCACTGGAATAGCAGGAAAACGCGTTTGCAGCCGTCAAATATTAAAAACAAAATTTCTTGGGGTCCATACAAGGTAAGCTCCGGAGAGGCGAAGAACACTGGCGCCGCTGTCTGTAAACCCAAAATTTTTATCGGACATTTCGGGTTCTGCCCTCTAACTGTCATCGAGCCCGTACGCCTATGAAGAAGTAGACCAAACTTGACAAAATTTACAGCTTGTCAAAATATAACAAGTATCCTAACCACTTCTAAGAAGATGGTAGGAAAAGAAAAGTATGGACGTAATATCCTCGGAATTATTGTTTCTCTCACAGCGGTCTTAGTTTTACGTCAAACCTGTCCCAAAAAGGGCCCAGCTGGTCGAGCTGCCTAGGGCCCATCAGAGCCTTGATCCGCCTCTGAGAGAGTGCTAGTTATTCACGTACTGTCACGTTCTTTTAGTTTAAGAAGGACACGGAGATAAACACTGAATGGAATGCACTATAGATCTTGATGACGTTGTTCTAGTGCATGTTAAATACGTTGGTCGTCCATTAGAACCTAGTCGGTGACGAACACTGTCAGCACTGTCGAATCCGTGTGGAACCGACGCAATAGCAACAGTACGGGAAGCAGACAGAATGTTGGTCGATAATTATGTGCCAGTTTTATTGTATTAAAAAAAATCTTCGGGCGACTGCATGTCCTCTAATGGCGCGGTCTTGGTGATAAAGTGTGTCTAACTTAGCATTTGTTTGCGTGTTGAACAGAACTAGGAAATCTTTTTAATGAACCCGAAGCACCGGGGCATAAAGGGTTTCGGGGGTATACCTTGGGTGTTACTTGTATTTTACCCAAGTCTTCAGAACAAGGTTTAGGGGTCCCTTAGAAAGTTGAATATAGGACCCTTTATTCCCAAACTTGTTTATAGTTCTGCGACTGCCATATTTACGACTATTTAATCCACTCAATATATAAGCCACTCGATGATCTAGAAAGTTGATTATTTGATTGTCAAGTGAAATGTCTAGTAATAAGTTAAAACCAGAAAAAATATTGGATGGACAGATTTAGCTCTTACATAATGTACATTTTTCAAGTGTATCTCTCTAACGAGCCATTTATAAAAGTTGTACTTTTCAAACGTCTAAGTCTAGGAAAAGAACGAAAAAATATGTATAGCTACATGTATTTCTAAAAAAAAATTTTTATTAAGATGACAAAAAGACTATTAAGAATTACATAAATAACAACACAGTTGTTATACATTTGGTTCAATAAAACTTGAATACTTGACAAAACAACAATTGCATGTTAAACACAAAAAAACACAGTTGTTACATTTGGTTCAGTAAAAAAAAAAAAACTTGAATATTACAATAACACAGTTGTTACATTTGGTTCAATAAAACTTGAATAATTGGCAAAACAACAATTGCATATTACACAATAACACAAAAAACACAGTTGTTACATTTGGTTCAATAAAAAATTTGAATACTTGGCAAAACAAATATTCCGGCGCGGATCCCGGGGGGTGGGGTGGGGGCAGGGGGTCCCCCCCCCCCGCTCAGATTTGAAAATTTGAAATTTAAATCTAAAAGCCTGAATCTGACCCAAAAATTGCGATTCGTGTACCAATGGTAATTTTTTTTATTTTGTCTTAAATATTGGGTATCCAGAAGCCCATCTATTCCCGGTAAGATAACAACATCAATGTTATTTTGAATTGACAAATAATTCTTGTTTTCATTGTCGAAGATTTTGGATGATATTGAGTTACGGACTTAGCTCCTTTAAATTGAAGGTCCCACGTACATTTTGGAAGATAAATCTCTTTAATTTTGTGTGAAAATTCCTTGTAAACCTCTACATTTATGTGCCAACTATTGCAAGCTATATTATTTATTTTTATGCGGTGAAAATAAACAGTAAACCAAGTCTATAAAGTTTTCGTCTGTGAAAGTTTGTGCTCTGGAAAACCCCGACCAACTTTCCTATACTTAAATGGACTGGTTACTCTAATAGTAAATTAAAACTGCCAATAAAGCATGTTAAGAACAACCCTAATATGGTATCTGAAGATATTTTGTTCCTCACCTGTGAAGGGAGCATTCCCCATCAACATTTTAAGGACATTTTATGCGATTTTATTGGCGATTTTTAGACCTGTAATTTTGGAATTTACCTTCCGGAAATACGTCGGAATGCACCAAATTGAATCTAATTAACCAAATTTTTCTGGGGGAGAACCCCCAAACCGCTCCTTAATTGGTTGAGCGCCTTCGGCGCTGGGGGCGGTGGGATACGCCCAACGCAATCAGTTAAGCAATTATCAAACCTAGACCCCCCCCCCCCCCTGCAAAAAATCCTAGATCCGCGCCGGCAATTACATATTACACAATAACACAAAAAACACAGTTGTTACATTTGGTTCAATAAAAAAAACTGTAATACTTGACAAAACAACAATTACATATAACAACATAACATAAATAACAACACAGTTGTTACATTTGGTTCAATAAAACTTGAATACGATAATTTAGTTCTCTTAACTAGAGAAGATTCCATATAAATATCATAGATACTATAATATAAAATGCTTGTTACAGAGTGACACTATTCATTGTTTTGGATCAGAAAGGTTCCATAGCGATGACCCATACTTTGAAAGAACTCTTTGATGCCATTTAAAAATGATATATCTCTCACAATCGTTAGATTATGGCGCCTCTTTCGATCACCTGCAGATGGCGGCACCTCTGGTAGAGGAATTCCCTCCATATCAAGAGCCCCCACAAGCTTGCACAGCATCTTCATTGTTTTGTTTTCAAATCTGGTTATCAGGCGTCTGAGGTATCTCTGTGGAATATCTGATATAATCGTCTCCATAAATTGTATATACATTGACAGGTTGTAATAGTCGCTCACCAACTGAAAGGTACAATTTACAATATCATATTATTTATAGTCACATTTTCAACTAATATGTACCATTTTTATAATGGAATCAGAAATACTCTAAGTGAAAGAAGGGACAATTTTCATTGAAACTTTATTTAAATCAATAATTTAATACGTCTAGTCAAGTTGTATTCTTGATAACTTCCCGAAAATATCCGTTAAAGCTTGTGCATCTGGATACATTTCGCAAAGCTAGAACTCAGTGATTCTCAACCAGAGTGCCGCGGCCTCTTTCTAAGTGTTCCGCCAAATTTTGAAAGGCACACTAAGTAAATTTCTCCCTAAAGACGCCAGCTATTTGACCGACAAAATTTGAAGCACTGCAATAAAGTAAGTTCATAGCTGTGCTTTTATTTATTAAGTTTGAGCCATTCTATGTGTCTGCGACTAGTCTGTCTCTACGGATGTATTCCGTCTATGACTTACACGTTTTTATTTAGCAAAATTCAAAAATTTTTCATACATACTTATGCCAGGCGTGTCACTATTTTTACATGTAATCCAAGGTGTGCCGTTGGCAGAAAATTAATGAGAACCGCTGCTATAAACCCATCGCCCCAACCCACACCCCATCAATGGAAAGGGAATGCATGGCATCCATTAAACTCAGCAGAATCCAGGCTTCACAGTTTAGTCATAATTTAATTGATCTGAGTTTGAAAACTTCAATACACATGTTAGTAATAACTTACCATATCTGTGTAGTTATTGACAGATTCACGATAACTGACATTGACAACATGTCTGGTGACCGATTCTAGAACACGTCGATATCTCCTACCTAGAGACCGCAGTTGTAACTGAAAATGAAAAAAATTGTAGTATGTTATTAACCGAACGGACAAACTGTACATTATTTCCATTTAAAAATGGTATCAGTTATGAAACGAACTAACTTGAATTCACAAGAACGTTTATTGGCATACTTTCCAGTCTTAGCGATAGAGTAAGTTCCACTGCGGATCCGTTTGTAACATAAATGTCCATAAACACGCAGCAAGTCTCGAAGGCGGGCCGGGGGGGGGGGGCGAATCGGGTGAGCATGCGCGCGCTGTATCATACGGCCTGCCATTGAGTCAACTGGTGTGGTTTCTACCCAGATGTATTTTTTTTTTATAAACCTCAGAAATTAAATCATTTACTGGAAATATTAATGCGATATTGGCAAATGGTTGCATTATAGTGGAAAGCGTTGTTTATTGGAATCTTTTTCCTTGATGATATTTCCAAGATGGCGACCATTTTTGGCGGGAAAATCGGACGCTTTGCTGATTTCGATCAAGTAGCAGTGTCCCAAATGACAGCACTATTGGAAATATGCTAAATATGTGAACATGTGATCATTTTAAAGGTTGTTAATGTCAAAAATTGATTTTGCGCCCCCGTATAGCATATACATCGACACCAAACACTACTATTTAATCAAAATCTGCACATCGTACCAATTTCCCGCTAAAAATGGCAGCCATCTTGGATATATGATCATGCTAAGTATATTAGCATGTGACCATTTTACGAGGTTATAAATGTCAGGATTGGAATCTGTGACCCCGAACATATATATATATTCTGTATTGACAACAAAGACTACTACTTAATCGAAATCAGCTCATCGACCGATTTTCCCGCCAAATATGGTCGCCATCCTGGAAATATCATCATGAAATGATGGAAAGCAATTTGAAATGTAGTCATAAACCCTGCCAATATTAATACATTGTCAAATCACAGTTGATATGTCGATAACATTATAAATTAGGTGAAAATAAAAAGAATAAGTTGGAATATTATCGCACCCTCAAATAATGGCCTCCCATAGACTACTACTCAGAAAAAATGTCAACATTGTTTTTTTTTGTAATCAAATATCAAACCCAACAAAATAAAGCTTATCCCACGATTTCTACCCGAAAAGCCAGCGGATTTACATAAGATCGGACTATGCGCGTGGTGTTCGCATTCACGCCTGGCAGACGACCCACGTGTGCTGTACACACAGCGTGCCCCCTATACGACCTAGGTAGATTCAAGATTCATAAAAAAAAAAAAATTAATTTGTAGTGCGCAAAAAATACTCACGTATTTATAATATAGTTGTTCAGTTTTATATGCCAGGTCTAAAGAATAATACATCAGGTCCTCCTGTATTTTTTCCACGGGTATTTCAGGATGGTCGTTTATTTCAGGAATGCCAATAATACCGGGGAGGATAAACCTGGGCGTTGGCTGTGATACGGGGATACACGGCTGAGTCAATCGTGGAAAAGACAGACAATATACAGACACTGCAAATAAAAAGATTTATTAAAACAGTGTATCGAAGAAATGAAAGTAAAAAATTTAAACAAAAGATTTAGATTTGACTATGTCTGAATTTTGGATGGTGCTTGGTTATTTGGGGAAACTATACTGTTCCCCCTTTCACACCATTGACATTATTAGGAGTTATTCATTATTGACATTAATCTCATGGTAAATTGTCATTTAAGTATTTTTAATTAAGTACATAATTCTTCCGTAGGTTATTAAACCGTTTTAAAAGACAATCGGCTACAACCATCCCACATTATTATAAAGTAGTATGACACTGCATGCGAGAACAGAAACTATTACAAATATACACAGACAATGGAATAAAGTAAACAATCATTAATTTCATGCAAAATACTCCATAATTCCACACACTCGGTCATTCATTCTATAATTAGCTGTCTCGGCAAACCCTGCTTCTGACGATTTGTAAAATTACCTTTGTATCTGATTAAGCTGCAAAAATAATCCCCGGTTCCATACCCGCGTTCGATTCATTATTATGTAGAGACAATTTATCACAAATGTAAAATTCGAGTTCTGGAAAGATTGGTCATTACCAATTTGACTGTTATTACGTCCGTGTATATAATCTATCCAGACCATGAAGGTGGGATGATATAGCATGTTTAAACTTTTCCAACGTAGATCAATGTCTATAGAAACATTTTGCCATCTCTATAGCAAAGTTTGAACCACGACTATTAATTTCCAGTCGATGCTTTAATGTATGACCCCCAAGCAAGCGGATGATTATAACCATAAAACAGTCTGATGCTTACAAGCATGAAATAGGCTTGTGTTATTTGCTATTCAAAGAAAAAAATGGTTGATTACCTTCACCATTCATTTTCTTGTAAGTTCGGAAATAAAGATACAGACTGAAGCGGTGCCAAACCGATAGTTTCCGTTATACAAAACTATTTAATTCGATAGTCTTGATGTTCAAGAATGAAGATCGGAAGAAACTTGCCAAGTGTGGAAACTTTCGCGTCATTTTATAACTCGACACTGTTCATTTGGCAACACTTCTTGCAGCCACCAAAACATGGGAACAAAGTGAATTTAAATACTAAAATACAACCAGCACTATAACAAATTATTGCTATGGCATTTACTAACAGAACCGGAAATACACAGGTCACATTTATATGGAATACCAATATTATTATTATGTATTGCTTCATAGAGGCGTTTTAGAAGCATTGGCCAAACGTTAATTGTATTCCACAGAATTAAATCTTTTGTATTTACAATATACTAGTCGGTCACACTTCACTCGTATTATATTTCCTTGGTCATATGTGTATACATTGCCAACAATATTTCAAAGACTATATAAAAAAGACACCACTCCATTCCATGCAACAGTAATACTTATTGAAAAATATTGATTAACAGTTTATATAGAACATCCAAGAATAGAACAAGGGAATTTAATACAGTTGCCTTGTTTCTTTCCTCGTGTTTAGAAAAAATAGACGGTAAAACCAAAGAGAACAAAGATTTGAACAGCGGCTCAAAAATAAAAGTACGTGTGACATTTACCGCCTAAATATAGATGAATGGTGTATTGAGTCGTTTGGACGTGAACGTCAAAAATGCTTATCCGGAAACGTAACCCTTTCAAGATTTCGGGTCAGTTTTTTGGTTGGGTGACCTGATAATCGATTCACGTTCCTTTAGAGGTCTTTTCGATGAATGACCCATGCCGTACTTGATAAGAAAGGGTATATTTCACCGGCACATTATTTTTCCATAAAATAAAAGTCTGGTTGTATCAGGCACCGCACAATATACCATATCTAGATTAAGACTGGCGGGTTTAAGTTGTTTGAAAACTATCACTTATATAATATGCGTTAGTTGCTCGGCCATAAGGTAGAGGATTGTAAGGGATTTTAACACAAAAGTAAGCAGTTTTATTCTCCAAAATATTATCGGGATTGGCCCTTTAATTCAGAGAGTCATGTTTAAGGTAACTGATAGTTTTATCTGCCAGACACATTTTAAGACAGTCTAATAGCGAAATTTAGATTGTTACTTGTAGATTTTTTCTTTTGTTATTATTATTCTTTTTAAAAATAAAAGTAAAGGTTATCAGATGTTACAATACTGTATAGAACATTTCAAAATACAACACCTAAACCAAGTCTATTTTGGCGGTTTAACCATAATCGCAGTTTATAAAATCTATTTCTGGGTATTTTTTAATGAATCATAGTCAGATACACAATTTTTAATTCTATAAATTATACTTAAACCGCCAAAAGGAAATGTTGTCTTAATGTATATTTACATTGACTATAAAATATCTTGGCGAAAACTGAAAAGGAAATTATTTTCAAATGTGAGTAAAAACTGCACTTCATTCACTTTGGTTCGGTCTGATAAACGGGATTAAAGAGAATGTTAAAGCTGTATTATACTGATATTCTAAATGATTATTTATCAATTTTCGTGGTTTATTGATATGTTCAAATGAAATAAAATGGGGTTTAACGTCCTACTGTTCTGCCCCGACTGGGCTAATGAAGACGTGGATATGCAATACAGTATGCTACGAGGGGAAATTTTGGTTGGATAGCTGCGCTACAGCCTACTCTTATACCATATCGAATTCCAAATGCAATGGATCTTTTACGTCCCAGCCGAAGGACTAGACACCTATCCTTGTCAGGCCCTCCTTCGCCACTGACGGGGAAAAAACACTCACACAATTCCTTCATTATGTGAGATTCATATGAAGGGCAGACCATGATATGTTTTTTGTATAGTTTACCAGGATGTGTGCGGATGACAAGGCCGAACTGAGACCAGTTCTAAAGAAGTTGCGTATTATCGCTATCCCTGTGCGATACAAAACGACATACGTCTACACGGAAAACCGTATAGAATCTGCCTCCATGAGTTTAGGTACCAGACTAGTTTGGGAAAATTACGAATGAGATGGGTGATATAGTTTAAGCCGATATTGTGCTAAAGAACGTCTGAACTTTGGAAGAATAATTTAATATAATATTTGATTAGTTTTTTATGACAACACATCCACGTTATAAAAATAATCCCTTCATCTGCCAAACTATTGAAAAAATTCTACAGACGATGTAAACATATGATTTTAAATTTAAATAATTAACATAAACATACAAATAACTTACCAGTAATTAAGAATTTCAAACGGCTGTCCATCTTTGGGTGATATTTTAATTTGTGTAAGAAACATGATGAAGGGTTTTATATATTTTGCATGGTACCTGTTAGTCATATTGAAACAAATACTTATTAATAGAAAGTAGATTCCCGCAAATTTCAGTAAAGAATCTCTGGTGCTATTGCAACAATAATTGTTCTAAAAATATATTACCTGAAAATCGATAATTATACTGGCATAACTCTTGTCATCAAACCGCCAGGTAAAATCAAATAGTGTTAGGTGTGTGATCATCTAACTGTAGTATCATATGGGAAACCGTTAAATTGGGTAAATCAGAGATTAAGCCTCTGGGCTTGACTCTTAATTGACAATACTATTCCACACATAGTCTAGAGACTGGTCTTAAAGCGACTGGGCGTATTTGGGATTAGGACCTCTTTGGAATTTCATTCCATGATTTCATTCCCTGGGTTTTTTATCAGACAAACCAGAGTTTTCGATTACCCTTATTGTACAGACTATTAGAAAACCATGCAATATAAGTACACCAATTCATATGTCTTTATCATTGCAGTCGCTGTTGTTGATTCCATCAGTAAAATTACATGATGTAAGACAAATAGTGGTCATCCACGGTTGATCAAGATGGTCGAGTTTAAGTTTGAATGACATGACTGTATATCTTGTCTGTATGTAGACTTGCAGTTTTTTCACTATAATGAATTTGCCCTTTCGTTAAAAAGACTACATGTATATATAATTATCATTTTTTCGTTATTCAGACATAATTTCATTGCAAAGAATTAGAATCATTTCGTCATGTATACACTTTTGTTTTCATAGTTGGCTTATATATAGCATTAGTTATTCGTATAATATAGAATTAGTATCTTTTCGTTATATAGAATTATGTATCTTTTCGTTGAATAGAATTTCGTTACATAGAATTAGCATCTTTTGGCAATCTGATTAAAACACAGATCCTATGGGATGTGGTAGAGTTGTTAGATAATAGGTGTTCTTATTGGTGTTGGGAAATAGCAAATGAAACGGTCTGTTACAGTGACGTCTTGGCGATCTCTGTGCGGAACTGTGGGTAAATCCCTAGAAACACAGATATGTATAAATTATATATTTCTATGCCTAGAAAGCTCTTTGCTGATTGTCTGACGTCATAGGGTCAATAACCCTAGACGCAAGCCCCCGCTATAACTTGTCAGATCTTTATGTAGTGTAGGCCATCGAAAGTAAAACAAAAAAACTAAAAAAAATAAAGATTTGTATTTTAAACTGTTTTAATAGCTCGATAGTGACTAAAGAAACCTTACTGAAACGTCGCTCAGTAATAAGCAGTAATTGTATTCCAGTATAATCTGTATTATAATCAGGTTGTATCTTTTCGACACGTAGAATTAGTATTTTTTCATTTTATAGTATCCTTTCGTTATATAGAATAAATATTTTTTTCGTTATATAGAATAAGCATATTTTCGTTAAGTAGAATATCTTTTCGTTTTCACTAGAAAAATATTTTTTTCGTTATATAGAATAAGTATATTTTCGTTAAGTAGAATATCTTTTCGTTTTCACTAGAATAAATATTTTTTCGCTATATAGAATAAGTATATTTTCGTTAAGTAGAATATATTTTCGTTTTCACTATAAAGAATTTGTCCTTTCGTAAAAAGGCTTATAAATTATTATCTTTTCGTTGTTATAATTAGTATACTTTCATCGCCGAAAAATTCGCACCCTTTCTCTATGTAGACTACTATGTCCATTGCATATATAGAATTATAGTATCTTTTCGTTGTATAGAATTTGTATATTTTCGTTTTATAGAATTAGCATCATTGCGTTATGTAAAAATAGTATTTCGTTTTATAGTATCTTTTCGTTACACAGAATTAGTATCTTTTCGGTAAGTAGAATTACTATGTTTTCGTTTTGTAGGCTATTATTTTTCATCATATATATATATTTAATGGATATTTTGGACAGGAACTCATCATGTTCTTCTTGGGATCAACACGAAACTTGTTCCTTGCACATCAAACAACAGAGACTTAGATGTTGACAAGATCGATTCTAGGATATAATATTACTTGTTAAAAATATTCCTAAATTAATCCATTTTTAAATCTACTTAATTTTATCATTATTTAATCTAACCTTACCACTTTTTTAATAGGAATTTCTTTAGTTAAAATTTAGTTGATTTAATGTAAATTTAAAGGCGAGTGGGGTGGGTGCAAAAGGGTGGAGTGAAAGTGTTTTATGAAACAAATTCCTTTAGTTAAAATTTAGTTGATAAATGTAATTTCACGGGGGAGTAAGTGGTGAAGGGGGTGGGTATTGCGAAAGGTTGAAGTATGAAATTGTTTTATGAAACCAATACTTTATGTAACACTGTAGACTAGTCATAGATAATTAATGATGTTGTTCACTTTGAACTAAGTAACCTTTGTCGTTTCCTGAAGAGTACTTGTTAAAGGAGATATCTCACTTATTTCCCATATTCTAACAATGGATACCGTCCAGAATCATATCGTAAAGATTCACTAGATAAAGGGCTGGCAATTTTCGCGTTAACAGATTTTTTAAAAAAAAGATAATGAAATGGAAATATATTTAAAAAATTCAGTCAAATTACTTGGTTCTGAGAAAAGTTTTGAATGTTGGAAGTTTTGATAAGAATAGTGTTTTCTCGAATTTTATTCCATTGTATGATAATAACTATCGATTATCCATTATAAAATTGCTGTCATGTTTCATGTGAATAATAAATGAATAACATTTGAGTCCAAAACAAAGACCTGCAATAGGCAGATTTAGCTCTTGCATAAGACATCTCTAAGAGAACAAACAACACCAGCAAAATCATTTATTTCACTAACAGGAATATAACTTCCAAATTTAGCGCGTGACTAAAATGAGCCAATATCTATAATATTTAAAACTAAAGAAAGCAATAATTAGAATGCTATATACACTTTAATTAATGTTGATGTTGTCATCTTGTCTTGAAAATATGTTATCCTATCCAAAATTTAAGACTCAGTGAATATTTTGAAATGTGTACACAACGTCTTGATCATAATGGTTTCGAACACCATGTGTACTGAACAAATTTGGACTGATTGCTGATACCGAATTATGATTGATTAGAAATTAGAATCTGTTTTTAAAAAATTGAATGTAAATCATTTGTATACCCTCATATTACATCATTTTCGTCTTGTTTAATGTTCTGAAAAATAGAACTATACCCATTAAATCGGCTATTAACTTTTATGAAATATTAAAATGGGTATATATTAGTAATAAATCGGTATCAAATTTATTTGTTAAGATCGCGCAATTTTTAGTGGGATATTAGTGGGCTTATATTTAAACACATATCATGGCCAATGAAGGAATTATTTAGATTGTAAACTGTGGGTTCGATGATCTCTTGGATTCGATGTTAGTGGTTACCACAGATTCTAAGACATTACAGCAACGAATTCGGACTTTCAATGATTTAGCCGTATGTTGATTTTAACATTCAACAACTTCTCCCTGTGAATGTTAGCCTTAATAATTTGTCATTCTAGAAATTCATGGTTTGCAAAATCTTTTATAGAGCCCTCCCTTTGGCAATTTCAATTTTCCTGATGATGGTTGAAGTAATATATACTTGGTGACTCTCGGTATAAATGAGGCCATTCATATATGAATGACATACCACCATCAATTACACAATGTCACAGAACTGCAATCCATTTGACAAGATCAGCATCCAGTAATTTTGCTGTGATAAGACGTCAAGAGTCAAACAAAATTATATGAAATAACAAAAGTTAGAAGACTGAAATGAATAATTCAAGATGATTTAATATATATTTAAACAGTCAACTTTACACTGTACAAAAACAAAAAATTCTTCCTTAATTTATGTTAACTTTATAGTGTATTTAGTACTCCCATGATACCAAATATATTAACATGCTTAATCTGGAGTAAGTAGAAACTTGTGCTTTAGTTGAATTATAGTATTGTGAACATCACCAAGCAAGAACAACACCAATTTTTAATCAGGGTTTGCTGGAATAGTCACTTTTCTTCCTTCTTGGTTATTTGTAAATATATGTATAGTAGAATATAAATATTTTGTGTCCTGATTTATTTACATTCAATTTGATTCCATATAGTGTTTATCATCTTTTGGTTAGAGTTTCAAATTAGAACAGTTCAGTCATTAGTCATATCACCAAAATCTTTGTTACCCAGGCAACAACTTTCTTAAATTTAATTTTTCTCTTGTTTGCTACATTTCCAAACTACTTGTACCATTTTCAATTCAATAGCTTTACAATTTAAAGAAAATTTTATTCAGATAGCCTCCCCTCATACTGTGATTAGAATGTATTTCCTTTCATCTAAACAAAACAAGACAGTTATACATGTACGTCTCCCTTTAGCAGTAAAAATCTATTTGAAGAAAGATGTGTACAATATTTTTAGTTATTACCCAATATTATCACTCTTAACAAAGGGAAACCAAGAGTGTCTTATGACGATAGTTAGTCAAAGCAATGTTTCCTCGATATGTTCAAGGAGATATATTAGTTGATATTACTAAGTACCTATACAATTAACCAATTAATGATTCTTACCATATGCAGAAATACAAATTTAAAAATCCCAAAGAATAAAGAAAGAAAAAAAAATCTTATTTGTATATGAAACAAATCTCGTTTGTATATGAAACAACCGTTCAAAACAAATTTTGTACATCAAATATATCTAACATTCTCACAAAAATCTAGTCATAATGCCTATGAGAGAAATAATAAATGGACAGATTGATCAATATATTCAGATAATGAACATATAGTTACATTCCTGTAACTGAAAATTAAGAAAAAATTTCCAGTTACTCTTTAACCAGGCCACATGTGGTCTAAGGGGAGATAATATGGCCTTTGGGTGTCCAGTTACGAGTTACCCCCCTTTAACGACAACTCCTTTAATTACCCCTATTATTTGGTTATAATAAGGAAAAACATTGCTCATTAACAAATGGAACTTAAACCTCAATTCTGAAGAAAAATTGACATTTAAATATGTGCTTTTACATTAATAAACAATGACACACAATTATTGTCTTCTTTTCTTACTGCCCTTTAAAGCTCCTTTCTTTGCACCTTTCACAAATCCTTTAAACTGACCCTTTAATTTAGCTTGTTTTCTGAAAAAGATACATGTCCTTTAAAATAAGTGAGTTCTGTTTTGTTACATACATTATACATACACTTATCAAAATCAATATCAGATTATGACAAAAATAATTACTATATTTAAAAACTCGATATTACATTACTTTCAATATTGTATGATTAAAATACCTTTTATTTAGACGTTTAAAGTCGAATGGAACATAAGCGTATGGATCTGGTTTACCCTTTCTCTTTACATCACCGCCAGCCTTCTGTAATAATATAACATACAGTTAATATAATCTTGTTAATGTATTCTGACTCTGAAACTAAAGAGACTTAACGGAAAAACACATAGGCCTGTTATCTCCCTTGCTATTCAATCATATAACACATTGAACAAGTTTTATATGTATATGTTTGTTTGATTATTTGTTACATGTATATTTGTTGTACTGTATTAATATAATTTATGTAATTATAATTATGCTGTTCCCCATGGGCATTTTTATTAAATAAAATTTATTCTATCTTATCTTAATGTTTTATGTTAAAATATGAGATGAATCTGTTGAGCCATCATTGACAAGCTCTCAATTCACAAATAATGAATTCTGACGACATTTGAGCAAGATTTACTTTACTTTAAGTAGGCCAATGCATGGCTTTTTGTAATTAAGAGAGTTATTTACAAAATATAAGATAGGTCGACAAGTCTTGTCGAATATCTATTCTTTGTAGGTAATTTGGGCCTTTTACACTATAAACCGCAGGTTGCCTCGTTCGGCATTTCTGTGAAAATGAGGTAAAACAAATGCCTCGTTGTCTGGAGTTCCAAAACGAGGTTTTTTTAAATTACCCTGTTTTTGGAACGAGGTATTTTGTTCAGAACGAGGCTTGGTAAAAATGCCTCGTTTACTAAACATGTTTTTTTCAAGATAGTTATTAGCAGTATTTCCTATCAGCGAATTTGTAAAAAATTAAAATTTATGTTATTTAATACGAAAATAAAACCAGTCCAAACTATGATATTATAATCAGAGAAATAGACAAGACAAGAATACACGCCATAGATGTAGGTGTAAAGCAACATCAGCTACCTTGATTGATTTATTGGCCCAATCAGTTATAGGTGTTAAGAAACAACTGTTGTGTTGTGACAATTTATTGGGGCCAATAAATTAATCAGGGTAGCTATGTGTCTGCAATAGTTTTACACCTAACTGATATCGCAGACAACAAATTAGTGTTTATCTGGTCTAAATACTACAAATAATCCATTCTTATTAATCAAAAAAGCATATAATTTCATTTCTTATTTCCAATACGCCAGTTTATTATTTATATTTATTGTAAAAAATAACTTGACTATAGGTGTTAAGAAACAACTTTGCTTTATTTCCCATTTAATTGACAATTGGTATAAGCCAACAAATTCATCGCTGCGCATTTATGTAATTTTGCTCCAATAATATTTTGTGCAATGTTATGGGGTTTCAACAGAAACAGTCAATGCTATAGTCAAGTTATTTTTATACAATAAATATAAATAATAAACTGGCGTATTGGAAATAAGAAATGAAATAACTTGACTATAGGTGTTAAGAAACAACTGTACTTTATTTCCCATTTATTGACAATTGGTATAAGCCAACAAATTCATCACTGTGCGTTTATGTAATTTTGCTCCGATAATATTTTGTGCAATGTTATGGGGTTTCAACGGAAACAGTCAATGCTATAGTCAAGTTATTTTTATACAATAAATATAAATAATAAACTGGCGTATTAGAAATAAGAAATGAAATAACTTGACTATAGGTGTTAAGAAACAACTGTACTTTATTTCCCATTTAATTGACAATTGGTATAAGCCAATAAATTCGCCGCTGCGCGTTTATGTAATTTTGCTCCAATAATATTTTGTGCAATGTTATGGGGTTTCAACAGAAACAGTCAATGCTATAGTCAAGTTATTTTTATACAATAAATATAAATAATAAACTGGCGTATTGGAAATAAGGAATGAAATTATATGCTTTTTTGATTGATAAGAATGGATTATTTGTTGTATTTAGACCAGATAAACACTAATTTGTTGTCTGCGATATCAGTTAGGTGTAGGTGTAAAACTATTGCAGACACATAGCTACCTTGATTAATTTATTGGCCCCAATAAATTGTCACAACACCACAGTTGTTTCTTAACACCTATAACTGATTGGGCCAATAAATCAATCAAGGTAGCTGATGTTGCTTTACACCTACATCTATGGCGTGTATTCTTGTCTTGTCGATTTCTCTGAATATAATATCATAGTTTGGACTGGTTTTATTTTCGTATTAAATTACATAAATTTTAATTTTTACAAATTCGCAGACAGGAAATACTGCTAATAACTATCTTGAAAAAAACACGTTTAGTAAACGAGGCATTTTTACCAAGCCTTGTTCTGAACAAAATACCTCGTTCCAAAAACAGGGCAATTTAAAAAACCTTGTTTTGGAACTCCAGACAACGAGGCATTTGTTTTACCTCGTTTGGACAGAAATGCCGAACGAGGCAATCTGCGGTTTATAGTGTTACTAGACAAAATCATACAGATCAGATTATAATTTTTGACATAGATATTTGAAGGTTTCATAAGGTTATGCAAACTGAAACAAGGGCCTTAGCTCTGGAAGTAAATCATAGGCATTGTTGAAATTTGACAGCTTTTTCGTTTTACTAATTTAAATAAAGCATATCAATTTTATACAGATTGGATGATAACTTTTTGTCATTTGAACGTTCACAAGATTCACAAAGTAAAACAAGGGCTATAACAATAGAAGTAATTGATGAAAATTGCTGAAATTCAATAGAGCATTAATAAGGTTCAACAAAGTGAAACAAGGGTCATAATAGACATATTTATTGTAAATTGCTGAAATTCAATAGGCTTCGTTGTTTCACTAATCTAAATGATGCTTCATACAGATAGGTTGATAACTTTTGGAGCTAAAGCATCACCGTGATCAACTAAGTGAAACAGGGGTCATTACCCTTCATCTCACTTATGTGATCAACATATATAATTTTTAAATGAATCAGATTATAACAGATGGATGGACGGCAATATATGTCCAAATTTCTATGTGGGTGTATAAAATTTATCAAGAATTAATCAAACTTATTTTCTTTGCAAGCCTATTTCAATCGAGATGGGCACTGGTTGATCATTATGCCCAAGGCCATGTTAATATGTCTTATAATAATTCATATCCACTATGGATGGACAATAATATTTACCTTAGATTTATATTCAGATCCATATTGATTTGTATCTTTGTGTTGTTTAGTTTTATCTAATTGTCTATGTATACCTTTACCACCAGCTATATAATATATAAACAAATCATTTAATTAAAGCAAACTATAGACTTTTCAAACAATACACAGTCTTACTAGAAAAGGTTTCTACAAAAAATTACAGTTATGATCACCTAACGTTCCCACCATTTGTGCCACCATCTTTTTTCTATTATATCTTTAACTAATGCCTGTATGATATTTCTTTTTTATTCATCATCTGTATTACTATCTAAAGAACACTTAAAATAAGTAAAGTATTTCAACAGATAATGCTTGAAATTTGTTTGGACTAGTGTAGAAAATTTACCTTTATATTTTTTATTTACAATAGATCCATCATCGTCATCAGAATCCAATTCCTCAAACACACGCTTTTTAATTTTCTGAAGACAAAACGGAAAATAAAAAGATTTTTAATAAAATATGGGCATGATCAAAAACTATACCCTAGAAGTTAAGAAAATAAATATATCAAATGAAATATACATGAATAACACAACTTAAAATTAAGAGAGAGAGAGAGAGAGGTGGGGTTTAACTCCACTCGACACAAACTATGTCATTTCGGGACAAACATATGGTTTAATTTTATTTCAATAATTCGCATGTGCGTAGGGGTCTTTAGCAGTGGGAAGAAACCAGGGTGCCCAGAGAAAACCCACAATATTGAACAAGTAACCCTACTCCTTGCCACGTACAACCGGGGATTCGACTTAAAATTAAGTAAATGGGTAATAACTTGATTATTACCTTTCGTTTTCCATCCATAGATGCCATAATATCTTCTAAATCATCTTCCATGTCCGACTCAATTTTTTCTCCTATAACATTATAAATTGATTATACAAATTTCAAACATAATATTATGTATTATTCTAAAAATCTTAATAAAATCAATTTCTTAATATATCACCAAAATGTTTTTACTAATTCTTGTATTTTAGGGGGTTGTGGTTAGGAACTTACGACACTGAACTCAAAATTAAAACATCCATGGCCAGAAGAATCTTAGGGATTTATATGCCTGCTTCATACTTGTTAGGGATGGTGCCTGTCGGGCTATTAAGGAAAGCATGTCTCATGTACAGATTGCGAATACACATAACAGATACTATGATAAATCAATTTGCAATAATAGCAGGCAGAAACGAAGCTGTCCGGCAAAATTTAAAACCACAGCTTTGCATGGGTAAGAATAAAATATAAATGCTAGTTATAATATGACATAAATAAAGTGTTGCCCAAGGCTATAAACCACCATCTACTTTCATTCTTTTATATTGTAATCGAATCGTTCAGACCAGTGTTACTATTTCAAAAATTTTCCCGAAAATTAAGGGGCATAACTTCAGACTATGAAACAAGGACAGTAAGAATAATACCTGTATCATCTTGTTCTGTTGTTATTACTAAACGTCCATCACCACCACGTTTAAATAATTCTTCTCTTCTCTTACTACTACCATTATCTTGTTGTTTATTAGGTTTAGATGCTGAAACAACACACACAGTAAATAAACAAAATTTTAAAAAATAAAATGGACTAGATGTGGTTTAATTTCCAGGAATTAGAACCTGGTTTGTAAAAGTGAAATGTTGTAACATAGTTCTAACAAACTGTTTACACATAATATTAATCATGCAAAAGATTTCTTTAACACTAAAATAATGACGATTTAGGCCATTTTAAACCAATGATAAAATTGTAAAATAAAACTATAAATATCCAATTTTGTTTGTAATTAATGTAGATTACCATAGGTTATAAACCATTATTAATAAAATGTGAATATTTACACATTTCATGCTTGCACATATACTGGATTGATCGAACATTATTGAAAATGAGATAAATGCCTCAAATCAAGTATAAATTCTTCATTTATATTTGAAATAATTTCAACAATAGTTTCAAAATTTCATACAAAGCGTATTCTCTTTTTATTTCGCTGGTCCATTTGTCCCTCTCAGTAATTGTATCGACTAAGTAAAAAATAGTTTATCTTGATTTTGCGTGTCTCTATAAAGGCTGATTTAACATTATAATAATAATTTAAATAATAACTTACAAAAAATCTTTTTATTAGCTGAGGGATCCAGAAAATCCACAATTTCTGTTCCTTCCTCCTGAATAAATGCTTTCTTTCCTTTCTTTCTTTTAGAAACTTCTTTCTTCTTTCCATCTTCAGGTTCATCTAATTCAGAATCTGTATCTCTCAATAACTCATCAATTCTATAAACATTAATACAATTCTTACACTGATTAGTCAAAAAGAATGGAATAATTTAACTCACCTATAAGGTGTTACTACTAAAGGGTTTTGTCTCTTATTGGTGGTGTCAATTCGATAGAAATCTGAACAGGGGTTTAATGTCTTACTTTTTTGTTCTAAACCCGGCTTGTTAAGTTGGACATACTCTTCATTGAATTTCTACTGTCAAGGGATCTTTTTATATGGATGCGAAAGAGTACACTTTGGTTTCTCAGCCCTCTGTAGGGATTTCATAGGTCTTCAATAATGCAGACAGCAGATGAATTTAAAACCCAGATTACTGTTTTTGTATTTCACATGCAAGTTTTATTTTTAAGTATTTCAACATGTTTTATTAAAGGTAAATAGTTCAACGAATAGATAAGAATACGTAATCCATTAGACATATAACACAATTATGGGATATTCTTTATGTTGCACTTTCAAACATTGACTGGTTCTTCGGTATTATTTTTAAATCAATATCTAACTCACGTTTCAGGTTTTGATTTTGTAGGCATGTCATCATCATCGTCATCATCTTCTTCAGCATCTGAGTCACCGGCTTCATTAGCTAACTGATTTCTCTTCTCTCTGTCTAATCTTTTACGGATATTGACGAGAACTTTATGTACATTTTCTGGTGTTAGTTTATGAATAATCTCATATCTGTACAAAATAAACAACAATATTGTTATTTTTAAACATGTGTATTGCAACCCCCCAAAAACCAATCAAAATTATCCATACTGAACTTCTCTACTACCCCCCAAAAAAATTATTCAGGAAGCCTAAAACCGAACAAACATGTTTTCTAGAATTAGATTTCTTTCACTTACCCAAACCTTTTGATAAGTTTTGTATAAATTTGTTTATTTTTCAGATGGAAATGATGTTTACAGTCATCTTTCATAGAAACAAGACCAGATACCTGTAAATTAAATATATATATATATTAGGTAAGCTATTGTAGCATAATAATAATTTAATTAACTATTTTTGTTAAATGCAAAGTCCAAGGAAATTCATTTAAACGAGAAAGTTCTTATATTTCTAAATTCTAACAGGATACATAATGATTGCAGTATCTTAGATCAATTTTTAGAAAATGTAAGGTGCCTCATCAATACTACCAGACAGTACAATTTAAATTAAAATAGTTGTTAATATTAACGTTAACAGGAAAAGTGACTTTCTTTGTTACTTCTTGAAAGATGTTCTTCTGTTAAAATGTCCAACATTATATAATATGAGTATGATTTATTTATAGATACTAACCAGTGTTTTAAGTTGACCAGCTAATGTTGTATCTTTATAAGCTGATAACATAACTTTAATAAAACCTAGTGCTGATTGTACTATTTCTCTTGATTTAGATTGTAATAATAAACATACATTATCTACTAGAGCATCTAAACATTCCGAAGGTATCTTATCTGTAATATACAATAAAACATTTTTAAAGTCAACGCAAGTAAGAATCTGGGCAAGTTTCTTGTTTAAAGTGAGAATTTAAACTTGTATTATTTAAAACTCTTTTCAAAATGAACCAATATAAATTGACAATTAAAATAAATTCTTACCTTTATATTGATAGAATACTCTAGTTAAAGCAAACAATGAACTACTGACCATATCCTGTCCACCAGCTAAACCAGCTAATATTAACTTTATATATTCATATATCACATCTGAAAAACATTACATGTATAGAGGGATCAGAGTATAAAAGAAGTGGTACATTTTACACCAGAGGTTCCCATCTGTGCGTTCTGTTCAATCAACCCTTCCCCTAATAGCAATGCATTGCAGTCTCCTAGACTCAAATTGTTCTTCAAAACCAGGTATGCCAAGAGTTAGCTTCATTTGCAACCGTACCCTTATATTACATGTCTATGGGGATCTCTGTTTTGCGTAAAAGAGCATACAGGAAGATTGACTTTTTCACGTCCATTTTATTGTCAATAAATTTCAAAGATTAGAAGTTCCCAAAAATTTGAATTGGGTATTAGGTTACATCTTCAATTACCAGTACATAGGTAGCATCTTCTCACAAATTTGCCATTTAATTTCTAATAAATGAATAAATAAAATACCTTCTTCTGATTTATCTTTCCTCCATCTGATCATGGCATCACCTATAGTAATTAATAAACTATAGGCTGCTGATCTAGCTCTACCACCTACTTCTTTAGTACATAATATAGCCTGAAATATAAGAACACAATCATTATAGGCTTGTAATCTAACTCTAGTACATAATATAGCCTAAAAATAACACATAACTTATCAAACTATTGGTTGCTATCTAGAAAAAAAACTTTCTTTGTACCCAGTACTAAGTCCGAAGATCTGAGGAGCAATATGTAAGTAGTACGTAAATGTACAATGGTTTACAAGTATATTAAGACATACCTCTGGTAAAACTGTCATAACAAAGTTCATCTGTTTTTTTTCTAGATTTTGAAATATATGAATCAAACATCTTAATCTAGGCTGAAAAGAAAATGGATATATATCAGAACAAGTAATAATAATTTCTGTTATTCTTTTTTATAAAATAATGTTTATATTAAAAAGGGCTGACCAATAACTGAACTCATATACTAGATGGTCTGACTAATGACAGAATTCAATCATTATGCCCAACTGGTTACAAGAATCTGTGGTTCTCACTGTCACTACTCTTGTATACTATCGTAAAAAGTAAAATAATTCAATCACTAGCTATAAGAGAATTAACCAAAGACTTACTGTTTTAGAAGAAGAACTAGATTTAGATAAAGCTCCTATCAACATTTTCTGTATTTTGGGTAGATTATTGTGTACAAATGTTTTACTAGATTCTGATTTCATAGAACATATCTCTTCTAGGATTCTGTAGGATTTCTTCTGTAATGCGTTATCTGTAGACTTTTGTTTTAAAATAAAAAAAGAAAGAATAAAGTAAAATAACTAATCTGTACAGCATAAATAAGTTCAATAATAGGATTTTTTTGAAGACGAATATAATGTTCTTTCAAAATATAAATCAAAATATAACAATTACCTTTAAGTTTGGTTTAGCTATGTCAAATATAATTTGTAGCCTGTCTTCTTTAATATGAGGTAATATTGCTGCAGTTAAATCAGTTAATGCTATTCTACAAAATTCAAAACAAATTAAATTCATAAAAATCATAAAGAAAGATGTGATTTCTATTTCACAGTTTATGATCACTTAAAGTATATAATCGTGTAATACCACAACTTCACGTCTACCATTGACTTTTTTGACATTATTGTCTGTGTATGTTTAATAAAAGTGACTTATGATTTAACAAATTAATAATATATTTCAAATTACCTTCTAGCAGGAGTAATGTCAGCATCATTAATCTTAGCAACACATGTATCAAAAAATGATTCAGCAAGCTGAAAATATAATAGACGTTTAAAATGCCAGATTATATAGTAGATTTATTATATCCAATTTATACAGAAACTAGTAAATTAACATACTTTATAAATTATAGCTACGACTGTTAAGTTGAGTACTATGTTGTACATTTACAGCCACAAGGAAGACTAAAACTCAATCTATATAATCTAATTAAAGTATTTAGACATGCGCATATTGATGAGATTGAAAGTTCAATGAACATAAACTAGATCATCGATACCAACAATGTATTCTTATTTTATTGACCATACATGTACAAGTCAGTAGTAATAAGAAAAAACTACAGAATCTGTAAAAAAAAAACAACATTTGATATAATGACAAGCTTAAATAAAGCACACACACTGACCACTTGCTGTTTAGATGTCTTATTTTTATTTTACATTAACTAGGCCCAGAGTTCACAAAGAATTCTCAGACTTAAGGTACGAATTTACTCAACTTTCAATCACTGTTCATGAGAACACAAATTTTCGCACATAGTTTCTTATTGAAATATCTGATGCATTAAAATACAACAGTTTTTTTTAAAGGGCTATATTTTAGCTAAAATAAGGTGAACAATTCTTAAATTTGAGAATGATTTGTTTTCTCTGGGCCTGATCCATTTATCAAATCAATATATAGATATTAATCAAACCTGTAGATCTGTAATTTGAAGATAAGCTTTAATAGTGGTTAACGCAGCCAATCGACAACCTTCTTTCTCTTTCTTTGGATCAGTCGTAAATAAATTAAATAATATTGGTAGAAAGTTTTTAGCAAATCGTGCTAATTCATCTTTATTGGCTTCTGTAATATAGAAGTGATTGAAGTAAATTAAAACATTGTTAACTCCCACATAACATTAGCTATATATCTTCAATATTCAAGTACAACAAAAGAATTGTTGGAGAGAATGTGAATTTTTTAAAGATAAACATCTGACACCATATGTAACATAATATTAATTTCATACTTTCTAGCTCTCATTTTCTCTTAATTATACTGAAGAGAATTTTATCCGAACCATATGTTTATAAATAATCAAGGAGTCTTAAGAAATCATAAATCAAAATATTAACCATTTTCAAGATTTTGGTTGATGAGTTTTCTAAGAGCAGCCATTACTTCCATTTTCAGATCTTGTCTTTCGGAGATGGCTGTTCCCATGATCTTGGCTACTGATTTAAATGACTAAAATAGATACAATAATGTTTTTTAATAATCTTACCATATGAATGAAGATTAATAATCTATAACAGATATAGACAAGCCAACAGTGAGGCTGATGTCCCCCGCCGAAATCCCAAAATAAATAGATGACACATATTAATTAATCGCACATTTATTTTTTTCAAACGTATCGACCAATCAAACTGAACACGAAGTGTCATCCAAAAATTGCTTATCTCTGCCTACCGTAAGAAGAAAATGCTCATCTTCGAACTCCATCAAGGCATTGACCTAATAAGCATACACACCAATTTTGAACATTTTAACTCAATTCGAAGGAGAGTTATTGTGTTCCAAAGTCTCGGCAAATCAAATTGCTTATCGCTCTGCTTACCCTGAGCAGAAAATGCTCATTATCGATCATAGTCAAGGTATTACTGTAATGAAACTATACACCAAGTTTCATCACTCTCACTTAATTAGAACTAAAGTTATCGTGTCTCAAAGCATCAACCAATCAAATTGCTTATCTCTGCCTACCCTAAGCGGAAAATGCTCATCTTCGAACTCCATCAAGGCATTGACCTAATAAGCATATACACCAAGTTTGAACATTTTAACTCAATTAGAAGGAGAGTTATTGTGTTCCAAAGTCTCGACCAATCAAATTGCGTATCGCTCTGCTTACCCTGAGCAGAAAATGCTCATTATCGAACTTAGTCAAGGTATTACTGTAATGAAACTATACACCAAGTTTCATCACTCTCACTTAATTAGAACTAAAGTTATCGTGTCCCAAAGCATCAACCAATCAAATTGCTTATCTCTGCTTACCCTAAGCGGAAAATGCTCATCTTCGAACTCCATCAAGGCATTGACCTAATAAGCATATACACCAAGTTTGAACATTTTAACTAAATTAGAAGGAGAGTAATTGTGTTCCAAATTCTCGACCAATCAAATTGCGTATATAGCTCTGCTTACCCTGAGCAGAAAATGCTCATTATCGAACTTAGTCAAGGTATTACTATAATGAAACTATACACCAAGTTTCATCAATCTCACTTAATTAGAACTAAAGTTATCGTGTCCCAAAGTATCAACCAATCAAATTGCTTATCTCTGCTTATCCTAAGCAGAAAATGCTCATCTTCGAACTCCATCAAGGCATTGACCTAATAAGCATATACACCAAGTTTGAACATTTTAACTAAATTAGAGTTATTGTGTTCCAAATTCTCGACCAATCAAATTGCGTATAGCTCTGCTTACCCTGAGCAGAAAATGCTCATTATCGAACTTAGTCAAGGTATTACTATAATGAAACTATACACCAAGTTTCATCAATCTCACTTAATTAGAACTAAAGTTATCGTGTCCCAAAGCATCAACCAATCAAATTGCTTATCTCTGCTTACCCTAAGCGGAAAATGCTCATCTTCGAACTCCATCAAGGCATTGACCTAATAAACACATACACCAAGTTTGAACATTCTAGCTCAATTAGGAAGAGAGTTATTGTGTCCCAAAAAGTGTGACGGACAGACAGACGGACAGACAGAAGGACAGACAGACAGACAGACAGACAGACAGACGGACGAACCCATTTTAATAGTCCCCCAACTTTCTTCGAAAGGCGGGGGACAAAAACAGATACTAATATACTTTAGCTGCTAAAAGATTATGACTGTAGATGTGCAATAACAACCGTAAAATAAATGACATAATTAACCTTTGAAGTAATATTTGTGATTTTTTAATTCTGTAAAAACAATTCAAACTACGATTTTTTTATGAGATATTATTTTCACTCACTGAAGTTAGATCTGAAGGATGAGTACAGAAACCTTGTAATAAACCCCATATTTGTTTCTGTAAAGCTTCATAAGCTGTTGCTAGAGCAAATCGCTTTTCTGCACGCAAATCAACACCTGAAATATGAAATAAGTGTTTTGAGATGCTGAGCACGTTTTATTTTGATAATTACTGAATATGGGTTTGGGAACAGACAACAGGGCCTATTAAACCCATTATCTGGTACAATTGTATTCTTTTAAAAAGGGAAGTTTTAGTCAACAGACAATGCTATTCAAATAACGATAACATATATATTTTTTCATGAGTCTCACACAACCCCAAAATGGGTTCAATTCCAACCAGACATAGAACTACTTTAAAGTTTGCCTATTGAAAAAGATTGAATTAACTTACAGGTCTGTCTGAATTTAGCTGATAATGGCAGGAAATATGATGAGAAGAATGCTAGCTCTGTATGCTGTATATTGTGACTTAAAATTGGTAGTAACCAACTTCTAGGAAAATTAGTATCATCACTGAAGGAGAGAGAGAGAGAAATGGGGTTTAACGTCCACTCAACATAAACTAGGTCATTTCGGGACTAACATATGGTTTCAATTTGATTTCAATAATTCGCTTGCGCATAGGGGTCTTTAGCAGTGGGAGGAAACCAGAGTGCCCGGAGGAAACCCACGAGGTTGAGAAGGTGCCCCTATCTCCATGCCACATACGTTCACACCAGGGATCAAAACCACAGCTGCAAGCCAGAGGTGACCGGCCAGCTAGAGGTCGAAGCGCGGCACTCTAGACCACTAGGCCATCCCAACCCCAGATCATCACTGAAACACATGAATAATTGAATAATGGTTATAAAACATTATAAACATATCAAATAAATTACAGTGAAATAAGATGAACAGGTATATAAATATAGAAATCTATTTTAAAGCTCTGTTAATAAACATACAAATTCTCATACAGTTCAGATGCTTATTAATTGATTATTTTTCTTTTAGATATTTTTGTGAATCGGAAAGCCATCATTCATTAAAAAAGACTAGGCAATGATCTAAATAAATTTACCGCTTCATATTGTTGTATAGTACTTACTCCTCTCCTGTTATATTCAATGGTATATTTTTCAACACTAATCTAGGACCCATACTTTTTACAGCAGATCCAATAATATGATCTACATCAGCTTTATACGAAAAATTAGATGATTCTCTTAAATCAACTAATGTGATTAACATCTGCAAGAGAAAATATTTCAAAATCTCTAAATTCTGTAGGTTCCATGAATATCATAGAAATGGTATAATCAACAGTTATCTATACAACTATTGCATGTAATCAGAATAAGAGACTTGATATAGTTTTTATAGAAATACATTACTTTACTCACGTTTTCTACAAGTTCAGGTAATTGTTTACCGATCACCTAAAATATCAAATCATAAATATTAATCATAAATATCAAATAATAACAGTATACCATTGTATCCAAATGTATTGGAAACATGATCAGATCATGAGAAGTACAGAATTTGGCCATACTGTACATAATCATCAACTGTACAGTGCAGTGAACGCTTACAGCTGTCCCCAGGATCCATTCACTTGATTTGATATTTGTTTATTTTGTGCAATGTCTATTTTTGTCTTGTCTGCACGTTTATCTTGTAGATTTTTGTTTTGATTGTAGTGTAAAGATTTCAAAATTTTCAAAGTAAAATTGAGACATCCACAAAAGATTTTAACACATACTAGTATGACCATGTTAGACCAGTCTACTGAGGATCATTGTGTCATATAGTAATGTCACCTTTCATGCAAGAGTTCTCTTTCCTTTGTTACTGACTAGAGTACCCGAGAGTTATCTCCCATATATAGAATTTTAAGTACAAATAAAACATGGCCTATCTAACATGTGGGTTTTTTTAATAGTCAATACATTTTAATCCATGCCATCCATGGTGAACCAGACAACTAACCCCCACATAGCATGGTGGAGATGCTAACCCAAGAGCAATTGGATGAGAAAACGCAGAGGATTGAAACCAAGGAATGGATGCTACATTCATATAGGACAATAAAACAATACAGATAACCATGTTTTGATTGGTTTTGTATATTATCTTATCTTTTAAAATTATGTCCTATATAATAATAATTATCTATGGAAGATTGGAAAATTCTAGAATGTGGTTATAATCTATGCCTGTTTATCAAACCTTTTCAACTTCAATATAAAATATCGCATCAAAGAATTTGTTTTTACCTCAAATAATAAAGCTAGAAGTTGGAATACTTGTTTCCATGTAGAATGAAATTGATAACTTAATCCACTTTCACAAGCTTTAACTATTTTATGTATTGGAGTCATCGAGCCTGTTGGAGCTGATGTGACTAGAACTTTAAGATAATCAACTGTTGGTGCTACACATTCTGATAATAATGTCTGAAAAATAATAAATCATATGAACAAGTCACTTCTATGAACAAGTCTTTAATTTTAATAAGTAAATACAAGGGCCATCTTCATTTGTACCTTTGGGCTTGAAGCAATGCTTTATTATCATGAATTTAATGATATAAATGATAAACACAAAGCTTAATGATAACAATATTGTTTTTTATATCCTGCCAGTTTTATCCACAAATGCGTGTTAAAGCTGCTAGCTCTGTACACTTTAAAGGGCCATCTTCGTTGTACCTTTGGGCCAGAAGCAATGCTTTATTATCATGAATTTAATTAACAATATAAACGATAAACATGAAGCATAATGATAACAATATTGTTTTTTTATATCCTGCCAGTTTTATCCACAAATGCGTGTTAAAGGTGCTAGCTCTGTACACTTTACACTATTTTC
This sequence comes from Patella depressa, assembly GCA_948474765.1. NCBI lineage: Eukaryota > Metazoa > Mollusca > Gastropoda > Patellidae > Patella > Patella depressa. The sequence goes on from OX419717.1 coordinate 60,687,491, forward strand.
AGACCAATAAGTTGATCACTTATATTCAAATTGGTCTTGTAACAGTAAATGAAGTTGAATTATTATGATATCAAACATAACTATCTTCTTACCATTAATGTTTTGGATGCTGATGAAGCTACTTCTGGTTTATTAGATAACAAACATGTCATACCAACTGAAAATAATTTTGGTAAATGACTTATACCTAACTTCTCATCAATTCTGAAAACATAATATACAAGTTAATGTCATTCCAATTATACTCCCACAAAGTACTGCTGAATAATATCAAATTATGATAATCGTGATATTTATTATAATCATTAGTATGTTTTGAGATAGTTGTAACTAATTTGTGTGTTTATATACTTTACCTGGCAAGGTTGACATGAGCTTTTTCCATAACAGCTAACCATGCTCTCATTGGTTGACTATCATGTTCGGATGGTTGATAATCATACAGCGCCTAAATAAAAATAATAGTGAAAAAAAAACCAAAACAATATGATGGAGTGCATGATTTAATCCTCTTTTTGATTTTTACATCTCTGTATTTTTGGAAGAGAAGAGAAAGAAAAAAGATGAGTGACTGAAATTCAAACTGATAATAAAAATAAGTAATTTATCAATATTAGTTGACTATTTCTGTTTCGTTCAAATGTATTGTGTGATGTCGGGGAAGATAGCATTTTGCTAGACATCATAGTTTACTTGTATGTATGAATACTTACTGTTATAATCTGTGCATTTAACTCAGCAGGTAAATTACCAGCTTTTGGTTTAGAAGAAAACATACCATGTAAGGCTTGCATACCACTGGCTTTCACTAACTATAAAATAATATATCTATGTATCAATAAAATTCGATACATTTTTAAGAATATAATTAATATTTTGACATCTGATTAAAGCACTCTCGTTAGGATGGTCAATTAACATATTAAAGGGTTGGGTAAAGTCAAATTCCCTGTTGAGTGGAGAGTGTATTAATACAATATTCTGCATTCAATTTTTAGAAAAAATTTCACTACTGAAGGATGTTGCATAGCTTAACAAAATAGCCTAAACAGCAAACATATATAAGTAAACAAATCACTAAATTGCTATCTAACATCAAAAGAGTTGAAGTAAATGAAATTACCGGATTACTAATAGTCATAACTCTGAGAATGTTTTCACATGTAGATTTTAAACTATTCTGAGAAAAGGTACCGAGAACTTCTCTCAATAAACCCAACGTATAGAGAGTATTAATAGCTTCACTTGATCCTGAAATATACAAATAATAATTCATAATTTGAAAATATTGACAATGGAAGAAGATTTTTGATATGGACATTTCTGATTAAAACTTTAATTTTCAAAATTGTCTTTGTTATTTATTAATTTCAACATAACTTGAATGATATACAACATTTTTTTTCAAATGGGTCTATTTGCTTTCGACAAAGGAATTAACCTTTATAAATAAAGAAGATAAAGGTACCTGCACACTGTTCTATTTCATGATTACAATATTTAGCTGTTAAACTAGCAGCAGGATGAACTGGTGGTGGATCATCACTGGTCATAAATAAACTACCTTTTAAAACAATCTGTATACACTGGTGTGCAGTCTTTCTAATCTTAATATATAAATATAATAATAAAATCAAATAAACATGTACCATAAAACACATAAGCTTATTGGTTTCTTAAGTGGGGGACAGCATATTTTTTCGCCCGATTGCTTGAAAAAAAAACCCCATGTTCCCCGTGCGATCAAATTCGCTTTTGTGTCAATGTCCAGTGCATATTGTCAGGCAAACCATTTTCATAAACCACTCGGAGACATGAATGATATCACATGATCTCAGAATATCTGCCTACACAACCGAAGCGTGGAATCTGAATCTTGTACCACAAGTTTTAGTTTGTCCATCGAGCTCTTCTAGGTATTCTACAAATAAATAGCAAGCTTTAACATTAATCTTACGATTACAGTGATTTGCCATGTAGTACAAGTCACATGATGACGTAATTTACTTGCAGAAATGCATACAACCTCAGGACGATCGCTACAAATTTTTAAACGCAGTGATCAGATGAAAAAATATGTTCGTCTGCCCCTAGCATGATGGTGTTGCAGATATCATACAATAGGTATATTTTTAATAATATTTAATATTGGAAAAGGTTATTGCGTATGGTATACATATATAATGATATATTTTAGCAGATAATAATAATTACCCTTGGTTTTTTATGTGTAATAAATGTTAATATACTGTTATATATCTGATGTGTAGATGTATGATTCCACACTCCTTGATCCTGAACTCTTAGAACAGCTGCTAAACAAAGTAATAGCTGAAACACAAACAGTAAATGGCATTAAGAATCACCTTCTGTCTTAACAAACAGAAAGTACATTTACTCGTGTTGAACAGGTTTTTTTAACCTTTTAAATATCGACTTTTCCGTCTAGATTCATGAAGACGGGTAATCACAGCCAGATTCATAAAGATATGTAATCATAGCTATATTCATAAAGATGGGTAATTATATCTAGATTCATAAAGATATGTAATCATAGCTAGATTGATATAGATGTGTAATCATAGCCAGATTCATAAAGATAGGTAATCCTAGCCAGATTCATAAAGATGTGTAATCATAGCTAGATTCATATAGATGTGTAATCATAGCTAGATTCATAAAGATGAGTATCATAGACAGGTTCATAATCATAAACATGGGTAATCATAATTAGATTAATAAAGATGTCTAATCATGACCAGATTCATAAAGATTAGTAATCATAATTCGATTCATAAAGATCGGTAATCGTATAGTAGATTCATAAAGATTGGTAATTGTTTTCAAGTAATCATATCTAGATTCATAAAGATGGGAATGTTCATAGCTAGATACAAAAAGATAGATAATCATAGCTAGATTTAATAAAGATGGGTAATCATAGCTATATCAATAAAGATGGGTAATCATAGCTGGATTTATAAAGATTGGTAATCACTTTCAAGTAATCACTATCAAAGGGTAGTACAACACCCATTTTTGATGTAGCAAGTAGTCAAACCCTTATCACAACATGAAATTCAGCAAAGTCATCCAGTGATTTATATTCTATAAATAATCTATAAAAACACTTACAGATTTAGTCAGAGATGTAGATGTACCATCAGCGTATTTAGCTAAATAGTCTAATAATTGTTTAGATATTTGTGAAAATCTACTCTTTAAAACAGGTGCTGGAACTCTATAAAGGGAAATATTTTCAATTAAACATTCGTAAATAGCATTTGAAACTGATGCCCTTGTCAAATTAGTTTCCTTGATTTTGATGCGTGGGAAGATCTTAGTAATTTTGACCATGGTAGATTACTTAATTTCCCAAAGAAATTTTCCCCCAACAAATAATTCCAACAAATATTGTGTGAAATATATGAATATGTAGTTCTATATACGAGAGAAAAAAAATTGTTTTTTCCACATCTATTAAAACTTACTTTTTTATAGCAAGGTTCAATAAATAAGATATAGCTGCTAGAGAGTCTTTAGAATCAGCCGTTTCTAATGCAGTCATCTGAAATATAAAAGCAACGGGGTTGAATGGTGGAAATAGGAATAATTTGGGCCATAACATTTGTCTCATTTACCCGTCCTACTAACTGAAAAATCATGAAAATTATATTATTTCTCTGACGTAATAAACAAATTAATGATTAAATCAACCCCTGTTGACTAACCAATGACAGGTGCTTAAATGGAATTAAACAAGCATAAAGCCATATGGCTAGTTGATTGAGTAGGGCTGGCATAATGGTAATGTAATGATTATATTTTTGAAGCAATGGCCATGTAATGAATAAAGGAGTATTGTAATGTAATGAGTAACGGAAATGTAAATAATCACATTCCAAAATCATGTAATGGTCAATTACATTTCAAAATTTACAGCACACCTCAATATTTCCAACTATGACAAGTCCTCAGTTTTAGCATCAAAGAAGTAAATTGAGTACATGTATATCTTACACTTTTGAACTTACCAAAGCAGCAAAATATTCTGTTTCTGTTTCACTACCACCTTGTTGTTTTATAACTTCAGTTACAGCAGCTAATACAGCCAGAATCTACATAAAATATCATAAATAACATAAACAGGAAGACATTTTTCAATATTTATATTTAAGATCATCCAAGATGGTATTTTTGATGGATTTTATTTCTTTGACAATTTTATATCCAAAAACAAAAATATTGCCCTGCTCTAATAATTAATATATTTCTTATTTCATTTTCTGACATTTCAGCAATCATAGTTGTCTATATATAACTGGTACGGTGAGAGAGAGAGAGAAATGGGGTTTAACGTCCACTCAACTAGGTCATTTGGGAGCTAACATATGGTTCAATTTTATTTCAATAATTCGCTTGCGTGTAGGGGTCTTTAGCAGTGGGAGGAAACCGGAGTGCCCGGAGGAAACCCACGAGGTTGAGAAGGCACCCCTATCTCCATGCCACATACGCTCACACCAGGGCTCGAAAGACTGGTAAGGTGAAAAAAGCCATTCTGAAGGGACAAGGTAAAGGACCTAAGTAAGTCAAGAGCGTTATAACAAGATACTTCATAAAAAATATACATGTATAGTGTATCTATTATTATTATTAGAAGCGATTGATCTTTATTCTGTTGAGTGTGTGTTATCACCAGGAACGTTTTGATTCCACTTTTTATGAGCATAGAAAATATGTGTTGTTTTTGAAATGATCACTAAATTTTATAAATATTTAAACAACTAGAAGCCAGGCTAAGCTATAATACATATATGTTATGGATCATGCTAATGCCATAGTGACAAGCATGCAATTATTGCCTAATGAAACATATCTCAAGGAACCACAAGAATAATGCATTGGTACTTGCCTCTTTATGCATTGCTGAATTTGAAGCCCAATATCGGTGTACTCTACTAAACGTAGCATTGGTACAATCAGTCCAATTTGTTGCCCATGTACTAAATGTTTTTGCTGTTGTACTCTTGGCATCTTCAGTAGATACAACGGACATTCCATCAATTTCTGTTTCCCCTTCATTATGTTTAGCAAGTGCTGCAACGGTTAGATTGCTTGGACCTATATGGATCATAAAATAATCACTATATTATAATAAAGAATGTTGTCATTGACAAATTTCACAAATCAAAATAATACTTCATTCAAATTTCCTTATCAATTTCTATAATATGACCCCCACAAGTGCATTATGTGGTGCTTCATCATCAGTTCTATTGTAAAATACAATACTTTGACATTTGGCATAGTCACCTGGCAGCAATTTACAAAAGATAGATTTCTGCTTCCACCTACATATACATGTATGTAGTTTGATATCACAGAGTTCTACCCTTAGTAATACATGAAAAATTAACAGAAATAGCACCTAGTTGTTACATCACTGATCACAAATAAAATCATGGATGTTACAGTAAATAAAATTTTATTTGTGGGCTTATCATAAGAAACCACAGCGAAATAGAAATATAGTAAGATTTGTATAATTGTTTAGGCTATATTTCATTGACTAAAACGAAAATTTCAAAGTGAAAGTAGGATTTTAGACAGCAGTGATAAAATACATGAATGAATGCATAATACTCAGACCAAAGACATCTTGGACCACTCAGAACACTAGATAGACGAAGATAGAAGATTACTCAGACCAATATTTCTTAAATAATAAAATGTTGTTTTGATAAATTAATAATTGCGTATGCTTTAATACATTTGATTTCTTTGAAATAATAAAGTGTTATGAAGCGTATTAGTAAAGCAAATTATTGGTACAAGAGGTCCTCTATCTTAGTCTGACCTTATTAGTTCCTTTAGGAACTAATCTGTGATGTCTGCTGACAGTTCTTATCTGTCCCTGTATTCCTGCAATACGAAAATATGGTAAAATATCACCTCTGTTCTCAGGTTATGTACCTTCTATTTTTACACTGTCATTCTTTATTTTTCACAAAAAGAAATCATTTCTCACCATATCTGACACAAATTTATAATAATTCAACACTATTTTCAAGGAGAATTTAGAGATTAAATAATCATGCAGTCTGTGCACTTTTGAGTCTCATACTCATAATGGCTGGATCAGTTCGCACGAAATTTGTGAATGTATTTAATTATAAAGTTCTACTTGAAAATAGTGTTGAATTATTAAAAAGGAAGTGACTATTTTGCTGGCACAAGAAAAAACTTTCGTTATAGCTTCTGCCTATTAAAAATGTGAATATACTGTCAACTGTGCTAAGAAGGATCCCAAAATAGCCGTAGAACAAACATGAATAGGACATTGTTTTCATATTACATCCTTTCAGAGACAGTTCCTAAAGGTATTAAGTCTGACTGGTCTTTTGGTTGGCAGGTTTCATGTTTATTGTTTGACTTTTACTTTTAATTGATCTGACTTCCCTATTTACTTATTATAATATTATATAACTCACAATTCAATACAATTGATATTATACTACGCAGATGCCCCAAATTTTATGCGAATGGATTGAAATAATCATAAATGTCCCCTTTCTTTTACACATTAGTATTAGTACCTGTGTTCTTTTGAAAAAGTCTGTTTTTAGCTGCGTCTCGAAACTTTTTTGAAACGGGATTGCTGCTTGAACTTTGTCCTTTTTTCCATTTTCCAATATTTGATGTATTACTTTTTCCTTTTGGTGTGATTTTTTTACCCCTCGCACCCATTCTTTGTTCTAAAAGTAGTGTCACTTAAATCAGTGCATGTATTGGGAAATTTAATCGAAATACAACGCAAAACAATAACAAAACCGCATGGTCGGCGGCCATTGAATTTTAGAGTTACTTCCCCTTGGATAAAAATCAATCGGCACTCCCAGGATTATATACAACGCATGCCATAGAAATATAGAATATAGGCCTAGACTGTGATACAACTGTCCATACATTTACCCAAAACAATTTTAATTACGAGTACCTAAATTAAAAGAACATGTATTTTACTTAAAACAACACCTTTTCAATTGCCATTCTTTCTTTTTATATATACAGAGTCATTGGTATTCACCAAAATTATTATTTTTTGAAAATAGTTCTGAATATAGGCCTAGAACCGTGGGCCTAAATATAAATGGAAGGGCAGCTGCCCCCCTAACTTTCGGGCAAGCTGACTTTTTTTTCGGGCAGACAGGTAAAGTGAGAAAAAAAAATTATTTCATCTATTCGGCAAAATAGAGTGCCAGGAATCTAATAAAACACAAACTTTACGGGCTGGAATAGCAGTAAATAGCGTTTGCGGCCGTCAAATATTCCAAAATTTTCTTGGGAGGTCTATAAAAGGTCAGCTCAGCTTCTTCGCTCTCGAAGAAAACCGGCATAGCTGTCTGTAAACTTGAATTTTTTTTAGTTTTGCTTCCCTAACTTTCCTTGAGCCCAAATAAAACACTAATTTTACTTTTCTTTTATTGAAAACCACGAATTTGTACAGAGTTGACTATGGATTAAAACATTTTGTCTTGAGTCACCTTACTTTGTGCGACATTTTTCGGGCATCGATTAGTATTTGTGAATGCAGCTGCAACAGTCTGATTGGATGGTTGGAATTCGGATTAGGACGTCGGTTACAAAACCATTTGATTCTTTTGGAGTTACTTACACTGGCTAGAATAGTAGAAAACGCATTTGCGGTGGTTAAATTTTCCAAATTTTCTCCGATTGATTGGTTGTTTGGAATTCGGCTGTATTTGACCAAATTGAAGTTGCTGTATTCACAGGCTAAAATAGCAGGAAGACACGTTTGTGGCAGTTAAATTTTCACAATTTTCCGTCTTCACGGACTGTAAAAGAGTTATTGAAATTCGAGTCAGGCACCTTAATTAAGCTAAATTAGATCACTTTGAAGTTGCTTTGTTCACGGGTTGAAATAGAAGGAAAACGTGTTTTCAGCCATCAAATATTCCAAAATTTTCTTGAGGGGGAAGAGGGGGGGGGGGGTCTGTAAACCCGAAAATTTTTCGGGCAATTCGGGTTCTGAAATTAACTGTCATCGAGCCCGTACGCCTATGTGAATCTGTAGTCCCTACTTTATGAATATGATGTCGTGACTCTTATAGCCTGAATGGGTCTTGGAGGCCTAACAGTAATTAACTTCTTTAGAACTGATTTAATTGTGATGATTATTTGAGTGCAATTAATAAAATTATCGCAGATGGTGAACTCAATCTTCTGTCAAAAGAAGACAATAACCGGCGTTTACTGAAAACAAACACTTGGCAAGGAAGTTTTCTACATGTTGACTCCATATCTGGTCAAGATGTGTTGGCACCAATTGCTTTTAAGTTCTGGGGACCAATTTTCATGCATTGCATGTTGGGTTATGTCGCTGACGAATGTTTGCCAGCGTGTCCCCTGAAGATGCAATTGGTAATTATAAGTGTCTGGGGCCTAAGTACCTGGAAGCAAGTGCATTAACTAATGTTACAAACCATCTGGCCGCAAGTGCATTAACCAATGTTACAAACCATTATACTGTCGGGTTGTGATTTTATACTTTGTACGTTCTGTTTGGTATGCAAGTTTTATACTGTCTATTTATGAGTGCTTTGGGTTTATGTCCGTCCATATTTTTGTATCCGTCCAATTTTTTTCACTTGTATTTATTATTTTGTATATTGTCCTCAAGAGAGGTTTGTATGCAATACTGTGTGTCTTGAGTTACAATTGTCATATTGTTTTTATTTTAATGTTTATATTGTATGCTGTCCTCATTCCTCAATGGAATTTTCGATACAATAAAATCTTATCTTATCTTGTCTTTACCAGGATAAACACGACACTGAAGATCGTTAATAAGAGCACCTTGTCCATATCGGAAATCATTTGAACATATTAATTGGGAAAGTAAGACCACAAAGCTCAAATGTTTGTCATTATTTGGATTGGTCTTTCCCTAACATTTATTGGAGAGGTCGTAGTTGTTAGAACAACTACGTCTTTCTCGTTTATGGTATGGCTTGCGAATCAAATGTATTTCGGACAGGGCGCCCTAAAGCGGATGCATTGCTTCCTTTGGTGAAATAACCGGCCGCCACTTATCCAATCATTGATATTAACAGGATACAGTTGTTGGAATGTAACGGGTTTGGACTCATCGTTGTTGAAATTTGTTTATAACATAAACAGTTCTAAAACGATTCAGGGCTTTGCAGTAGTTCATAGCATCGTATAGGGCTAACAACGAAAAGTGTGCTTCTAATCTAAGCTATGATCTTTTGTGGGTTGTTTAGTGATATTTGCATGTCTTACCATCTAACCATTTTAACCACAATATTTTGCGTTTTGTATTAAAATTGGTTATTCGGTTAGCAAGAGTCAGCAGGGGCGTACACAACGATTTCGTTGGGGGGTGGGGGGGGGGGTGGGGGTCTTTAGCCAAAATGTGGCCGACTGATGCACATACCCCCCACGCCCGCCCCCGCCTCCCAGTGTGAGTGACGCAATTCGGAGCCGAGCACCACGTGTGAGTTTTCTAGAGTTGACATAACATCTGTACAATCAGAAGCCCCACACACCAGTGGTACTACAAACTGGTCAGTTCACTATAATCGTGAATATGACATAACATCTGTACAATCAGAAGCCCCACGCCCCACATACCAGTGGTACTGCAAACTGGGCAGTTCACTATAATCGTGAATATGATAGTGCTGAGACAGTATAAGACAACTGAGGAGTAGAAGAATGATTTTAAAATGGAATTTCAGATATGTAAGCGAGTAGAAATATGCCGTTATAATGGAATCGCGCCGCAGGCGCGAAAAAATTTCAGATATGTAACAGAGCTTTTAAATTTTTGGGACTGGGCTTGAAAATTTGAATCAATGTCATGGCAAATAGAACCAAATTCTCGTTAACGAGAGGATAAGAAATGGGACAGAATCTTGAGGCCTATCTATCAATTTCGCCTGTTTTGTGATTGTTTGTTTATCCCATTAATTCATTTAGTCGGAGACCGACTGCGGTGAGTACTTTTTGAGACCGACTATTTTTTGCCATGGTAGAAAACATTTCATAGAACAACATAATCACAACAGAATAAGAGTGACAAGCAGACATGGTTATTTTATACTATAGTTTTGTGTGACGTATGCAATTTAGGTACACGGATTCACGCAACTTCTTAGTATTTGGGATCTATTCTGGCATTGTTTTTGAGACCGACTGCACTTATTCTACTCGTTGGGTGAAATTTTGTTGTTAGACCAACATACTCACAACAGAATGAGAATGAAACACAACATCTATTCAAACATGATAAGTTGACAGTATCATTTTATACTAAAGTTTTGTGTGAGTAGCGTGACGTATACAGTGAGCACTTATTTTGACACCGACTGCTCCTATTTTGCGACCGACTGCACTGATTTTGGTACCCCCCTCCCCCCCACATTTACGCCCCTGAGAGTCAACATAATGTCTTTCAAATTTCCAAGAGTAAGCAACCGGATACGGAATCCCCCGTATACTTTAATTTTTAAGTGAAGCAACGACTGTGAAGACTAGGAACATAGGTTGCTGGAGCCGCATCTGGTTGAAATTGAGACATTAGTTTCCTTATATACGAAAGAAAAATGTGTACGGCTATTCCACATTGAGACTATCAGTTCAGAATCGATCATCGAAGAGGAGCAATGCCAGTAATTGAATCGATGTTCACGGGGTCATGTACCCGCACCTTTTCTATATATTGTTTTTCCTATGCAAGACTAGAAAATTGCGACCATTATTTGTATCGAATCTTAATTCTATTAAGCAGTATTGTTTTTATATCTTTCGGGGCCAGATCTTCAAAACATGAAATTTTATTACCTAGAATATCATGAAATGTGATCGCCGTAATTTATGGTATCAGATCTACCAGTGACACATACACACATATATATTTGGTGTTAAAAAACAATTTTACATTTCATTGCTTTTATGATACATTTATTCTTAAAATGTATTTAAAAAAAAATCATTTTGTGTATATTTCGAATTTATTCAGTTGATACCAATTAAGCTGCTTTAACTGAGTTAAATCTTTCTGTTCTTTCTGAGCTTTCTTGCTGTAGCATTATGTTTTCGTTTTGACTTTGTCTCTATAGCCTTATTTTGCTGCAAACCACTCGACGCAGTCTGGGAATCAACAACACCATTAGAACTCAAAACAGGTTCCGGTGGAGGTGGCACCGTAACAATATTTCTGGAATTAGGTATTTCGGTAGCATCCGCCAAGGGTTTCTTGGGTAGAATTAGAGCCGATACCGGTGGAGGAAGCACCGTAACAATATTTCTGGAATTCGGTACTTCGGTAGGATCGGACAAGGGTTGCTTGGGCAGAATTAAAGCCGATACCGGTGGAGGGGGCACTGTAACAATATTTCTGGAATTCGGTACTTCGGTAGGATCGGACAAGGGTTGCTTGGGCAGAATTAAAGCCGATACCGGTGGAGGGGGCACTGTAACAATATTTCTGGGATTCGGTACTTCGGTAGGATCGGGCAAGGGTTGCTTGGGCAGAATCAGATCCGATACCGGTGGAGGTGGCACCGTAACAATATTTCTGGAATTCGGTACTTCGGTAGGATCGGACAAGGGTTGCTTGGGAAGAATTAAAGCCGATACCGGTGGAGGGGGCACTGTAACAATATTTCTGGAATTCGGTACTTCGGTAGGATCGGGCAAGGGTTGCTTGGGCAGAATCAGATCCGATACCGGTGGAGGTGGCACCGTAACAATATTTCTGGAATTCGGTACTTCGGTAGGATCGGACAAGGGTTGTTTGGGCAGAATTAGAGCCGATACCGGTGGAGGAGGCACTGTAACAATATTTCTGGAATTCGGTACTTCGGTAGGATCGGACAAGGGTTGCTTGGGCAGAATTAAAGCCGATACCGGTGGAGGAGGCACCGTAACAATATTTCTGGAATTCGGTACTTCGGTAGGATCGGACAAGGGTTGCTTGGGCAGAATTAAAGCCGATACTGGTGGAGGGGGCACTGTAACAATATTTCTGGAATTCGGTACTTCGGTAGGATGGGGCAAGGATTGCTTGGGCAGAATTAGAGCCGATAACGGTGGAGGGGGCACTGTAACAATATTTCTGGAATTCGGTACTTCGGTAGGATCGGGCAAGGGTTGCTTGGGCAGACTTAGATCCGATACCGATGGAGGAGGCACCGTAACAATATTTCTGGAATTCGGTACTTCGGTAGGATCGGGCAAAGGTTGCTTGGGCACAGTTAGAGCCTGTACCGGTGGAGGGGGCACCGTAACAACATTTCTGGAATTAGGTACTTCGGTAGGATCAGGCAATGGTTGCTTGGGCAGAATTAGAGCCGATACCGGTGGGGGTGGCACCGTAACAATATTTTTTAAATTAGGTACTTCGGTAGGATCAGGCAAGGGTTGCTTGGGCACAATTGGAGTCGGTACCGGTGGAGGAGGCACCGTAACAATATTTCTGGAATTAGGTACTTCCGTGGGATCAGGCAATGGTTGCTTCGGCAGACTTAGAGCCGATACCGGTGACAGCCTTTGGTTAACTGGAGGTGATATTGTGGAATCAGGTAGATTAATCTCCCGTGGTTCTGTTGGATCAGGTACTGGTGGTGGAGGTAATGACAGACCATTTACATATGATTGATTGGATGAATCGGACACAAAATACTGCGCCGCTGCCTCTCTACATGCTACTGAGGAACTGGACAATCCACTTGTAAAACTAAACACAACGACTTTTACATCTGAGCATCTATCGTCAATTAATTGACACAAGCTTTTCGATCTGTAAAACAATTACTGACAATTAAAAAAACGATAAATTTTAACTGAAGTAAATTTACTTTCATTTTGGTTGGAGCAGAAAAATGGGAAGTTAAACCCCGTTTCATTTTTATCTCATTTCCTTAAAGGACTATATTGGTGTCAACAATTATCATATACATGTATGTGATTGTCCCAAATATATTTTTAACACAGATATCATTGCTACGGTAGGTGTGTAATGAAGATTTGAAGAAACGGAAGTGAGTAAAGCTAAAGGAAAATACGAGTTGTTCTTATATATAACTGACTGAAGTAACGAGCGATAACAGAAAACGAAAATATTAATAAAACTACGTGTAATACCATGATTTTATTAAGTAGGCCTATAGAATGAATAAAAACAAGGGAATGTACAGGCTATTTCTATTTTTCTTTCTCTCGTTATTTTTAACGCGCGTTATTTCATAGTTTCTATCATCCTGAATAATATTCTACGAATATTAATCTGGATGGGTTGTCAACATTGGAGAAAAATGGGTCATTGGCTAGATTATCAGGTCTTTTACATTATCATGAACAACGTCTACGGAAGATAACTCGTCTGGAAACAAGATGTCGACGCCCTTGAAATTAAGTAAAAAATTGCCATTCCAAAAATCCATTTGCATGTATTGTCAGTTCAATTTCCAACTTTCTTATAGAAAATATTGTAAAATTTGTCTGTTCATGGGCCATATCTATGTCAGTACGAACATCGAGAGTTGATTATGGTCTTGTCATGTTAGTAAATGTTTAATTAATAATTTATATAACATTTGCGACCCAAAGAACGAACTGCACTTGGTAGATGTTGCTCTTACATAATATCTGTTTAACAAGGATGCCATGACCACTTTTAAACAGACATAATTTTTGTTTTGGAAGTGGCACCAACTACTTATATTTAATGGATTGTACGTCCCATTTTTATGCACCAACTGGACTGTGTAAAAACGTAGATATCTGGAAATAAGGAGTCTGAAGAATTCAGAATAATGACATAGCCTTGAGGTGTATATAACGGAAATAAAATGAAACAATGTTTAACGCCATGTATTTCTGAACCAGAGTGGCTAATGAATATGTGTACAATGTACTATGACGGAAATTTTGCCCTTGCTGTGGCACCACCGCCTACCCTTATTAAGAATTGCAACTGTCAGAGGTTCTGTAACGTGCATGCCAAGGTGTTTTCAGTCATATCCGAGCGAAAAGACACTGTTCCTTCTCCGTCATGAACCACTGACAAATGGAAATCACATCGGAAAATCATTAGGAACGTTCTCAGCAAAAACTGGTAGCCACCCCTAGACCTCCAGGTTAGTGAGCCAGCGTCTTTCTTAATGTGCTAACGAGGCCATCGTATACAACGGAATTAGCCGTAGAATACACATAACTTGCATAACGCTTAGTTTTCATAATTAGAGATTCAGCATCGCAATATAATAAATTATGCACTCCTAAAGGCGGTTTCTAAACAAAAATTCACGACCGAAGGGTCATAATCATGTTATTGTGTAAATAGATTTAGAAAATAAATTACTCATCACAGCATATTAATATTCTACCATTACACACACAGGCTATTTTACATTCATCATCAGCAGTTTCACCTGATGGTATAACTTGAGATCGTATATTACAAATCTGTCTGGTCTGACCATCAACTGGAACATAAAACACAAACAGAATTATATTTAGTTGTTTTAATTGAAAGTATATTGTCCTTGTTGGTTAATGATGTTAATCAAATGTTAAGAGGGGGGGGGGAGGTCTCCAAAAAGCCGAGTATAAATATTCTAACTTACTTTGAAACACAATATCCAAAAATGACACCATGCAATCAGCATTTACTTTCACAAACAACACAGCCAGCAAAGATAACTTGACCACGACGTCCATGATTGTTCCAACTCGTCAGCAGGATGTAGTTTAACTAACTCCTATAAAGAGACGTTAATCGAGAAAGAGTGTAGGTGCGACATATTTATTTTTAATCGACAGTAACGATTTTACAAAGTTGATGATAGTGTTTGTTTTCATCTTTGTATTCTCATACTTTAAAGGGAGATTGTGGGTAGGAACTTATGCTATAAATAAATCACCGATATTAAAGATTCATCATGTAAGAGTTGGCAGTTCTCGCTATAATAGTTAAACAGATAGAGTTGAAAGGGAATGTGTTGAAAAATTCAGACAAATTACTTCATACTGAGCGGAGTTTGAAGAACAGTGTATTATCGATGCATTAGTGTTTGTAAACATTGAAAATCAAACGCTCCCGATAGTCTAGAGTGTTGATTTTGGAGTTGACATGTGAATAAATGTCTAATTAATGATTTTTATATCAGTTGAGGCCAAACGAAAGAGCTACATTAATTAGACAAATTTAGCTCTTGTGTTCCAGTATGTTTTGGTCCCGAAATGACCTAGTTTGTGTCGAGTGGACGTTAAACACCACTTCTCTCTATCTCTCTCGTCTCCGAGTCTTAGTATTTGTCATCTTGGAGTTGAGGGTTAAACATTACATCCATATAGTAGTGCAGCATCCGGTTTGGTATTTTAAATTGTTTCTGCAAAAATAAAGAGAAGATACGGATGTTTTCTTTCAAACACTGACCAACACAAAATTGTCAAGTTGATGAAAAGTGGTCAATAATTAAGGACATTAATAAGTCAGTGAATAAAATAGAATTGCTATCAATAAAATCTAAAATACAGATAAACATAACAACCGCAGTTCCCTTTAAGCAGATTAAATTCGACACAGAAATATTACTCCTATAAAAATGTCATCCGATGGAATTATTAAATCCTTTTGCCGTCATCGATTGGCGTTTATGTTCATACGATATGTTTTATTGAACTAAAAATACAGGTAACATCTTGTCTGCATAAACGTATTCATACAATCACATTTTGGGTCTTACTAATCACCAACAAGGGCGTTGTTGTTGTTTTTTCAGTAACTCAAAGTATTTCAGAAAAAGACAGACAAGGAAAGATATTTTATAGAAATGGATGCTACACATATTACATGTATATCCAAAATTTAAATGATTTCATAAAATATTGTCAAAATTATGGATAACTGAAATTTTGTAAAATAGGTCAGGTGGTTGGGGACTAATATATAATAGCCCCAAGGCAGATTGGGCATGAATAAAGGCGTGATGAATAAATACACATGTATGTCATGGATCTCAAATAAAAACAAAATCAGTCCAATTGCATGGAAATGGAGGAAATGTGCGGGTCGTAGGACTCTATGGATTTTTTTTTCACAAATGAGCATGATACAAACTCGAACCAAAATGCTACGGATAAATCTACCGTCATAAAGCATAGATCTATATGGAATAATACAGACATTTCAAAATAAAAAAAAAATGCTTTAATTATGAAGAAATGCATATATCGTAAATCAGTCAAAGTTTAAATAACACTATCGATATGATATTATCCTTGTTGATCCATTTTTTCAATACTCCTATAGCTGTAAATATGCAAACAAAACTCCAAAATATTGACCAAAGCCATAGTCTTAAGTTACCTGTGTGGAAATTTCAGCTAAAAAAATGCTTACATTTGAAGCCCCCGTCAGATCGTACCGGCGTCCTTACTGCGCTACTGCGACCGTACGGCGGACAGAAAATGCAGAAGGTCGCCAGAAAACGTGAACTCAGTGTAAGAAAATCTCTTAAAAAATTACAAACTTGAAAAAAGTCCCGTTCTCACAGTTTTTAGGGTAAAATCACAGAATCTATGTGTTTTTTGTTGAACATGTTCAAAACAAACGCCGTGACTCGGCAATCATTGGCGACCACGGAGACCCCAGCACGATATCAGGCGTTTCCACCACTCATTTACCACGCTTATGGCGATATTGACGCACTCTGAGACAATTTTCCGTCGCCGTAGCAGCGCAGCAAGGACGACATCCCGGTCTGACGGAGGTATAAACAGTATAATTGGTTAAGAGCCTTCCACCCGGGCGACCTGATAACGGCTAGATACGCCATAATAAGCAATATGAATAACTACATTAATGTGGAGGACTAATCTCTTGACAGAAATATACAAAAACCTAAATTATGTGAAACTGAAATTTCATCGACCTATGCTGCTCGAGCGTAACAAGAAGGGTCCTTCCACTGCTAAAGACCCCAAATGCGAAATAAAATTATTAAAATTAAATTCTACCTCTCTACTGTCTTTTTCGCACAAACTAGCCACCCGATCCGCCTATTTTTAGCCTGCTAGTAGTAGAAAGTTATTAGTCATTTTTAGATGCTAGTAACAGTAACAAGGGCTGCCCCTGCGCCTCTGGGGTCTGTTGTTAGCTGCTACAGTAACAGCTAACAAAGGCCACCTTTGTTATCTACTAATACCAGCTAACAAGGGCTGTATTTATTTTCTCAATTTCCGATTAATCGAAATAAAAGATCAGCAGTTCTGGGTAAAATCAATGCCAGGAACAAGAATCCCGAACAAATTGTGAGTATAATGAACAACTTTGACCTGTAAAGCGTTTACAACAAAATGTTAAAGTGGATTGATAACGTCCGGTTAAAAATCATTCCAAAATTGAATTCAGTCTTTTTAAAATATCCATGACCACCTAGGGAATGTTGTTAAAATCATTACGGAAAATCACACAGCGCCTGGCGAGTTAATTGGTAAACTATAGGTACATATCTAATTTCAATGGCAGCCTACATGACCAACACTAAATATTAAATAAAATTTACACGATTGGTTTGGTTCGTTGTTCTTTTAGACCCGAGAGTCTTGTAAGAACATCATTTAGTCATTCGGAAGGACCAAAAATGCGAGACCCCGTGTACATATGGACCCTAAACAACCAGTTGGATAGTTGGAATTCAAAATAAGAGATATAAGAGTAGGCCGTAGCGCCTGATGATGGGCTGATAGTGACAGTTGTCTGGTCGTTCGGATGGTCAAGAAAAAAACGAGGGCATGTGTACACATTTGTTTGAACGTAAAATATCCCTCGAGGACGGATAGAATTTCTAACAAAAGCAGACTGGGGCGCAACTGTTCGGGGAATAAATCCCCCATAACACACTGTATGGCGTTGACCCGCATTCATTTACCCTGTCGACACAGAAAGTAGAACGAAGGTTATACCCCCCCTCCCTCTCCTTATTATAATTATTAAAAACACGTTGATGGGATGAATTGTGAGTTACTAAGGATTTACTTTGCCACTATTCTTTCGATTCCGATTTTACTTTTAATGGTACCCCAAACAGTGACTTATTGTGTTTTTGTTAAATGTTTATCGACATAATTTACTATGTCTTGTAATTAAATATGATATAAAATCCAGTCATATCCTGGGACTACATTTTGTCACGTCATGGTTCCATTACATCGTGATTTGGTTAGTGTATATTTTCCCCGAATAATTCACTTTCAGAATCTCATTCGGTTACAGATTTATCTATTATACGAATAAGAAAAAAATGACAAATCATTTTAATGACAGAAGAGAATGTGGAGAGTTTATAGTGTATCGCCAACACACATATCAGACATTCTGAGTTTAACTTGATTATAAATACATTTTATCATCTTATGGTCTAGAGGAATAACGCGGTGACTGACGAGTTCGTAATGAATCAATCGGGTTGACTTATAAAGGCGCATGTCACGCCAAAGAACACGCGTGGTTGATTTGAAGGGCATATATAGGCCTAGCCTAGATAAGAGAGACATGTCAAAAGCTGTAAGTATTAGAAATCATTTGTGGGTAGGCCCAGTTAGTCTTATCATTAGGCATAGAAATAATTGAAAAAAGTGAGAAAAAAAAGGCAAAGCCAAACGCCGCTACTAGAAGTAGCCTTCCCACTATCTAAGTAGTACACTAGGCCTAGCTGAGCAGCAGTATCCAGACGGCGCCTGGATTAATATTATTATATACAGCTAAAAGTGCAGAATGCCTATTTGAACATTTACCCTATTTTGTGACCCCCCCCTCCCAGGAGTGGAAACGTGATATAATGATTATAGCAGACAGGGAAAAACAACCTTTTTGGGTCAAGACGACTCAAGTCGTCAAGGCCAAGGGCACTTAACTCAAACTGGGCTTTTCATTTAATATATTATATAGCATATAAATATAATATATATTTATTTATCTGCTGACTTGTTGCTAACTTTTTAGTTTATAGAGTGATGAACACTCTCTAGCTGTGGTAGGCCTACGCTACCAGTAATTGGACCCATTTTCTCCCCTTGAACTGGTGCGGTCAACTAAAAAAATTCAATTAAATTAGCCTACACAATTTGTTCTGTTCCGACTGGAGCTACTGAAGACGGCATATAATGTGTTGTGCTATGAGTATGAGGGATATTTTGCCCGGGCAGCGGTACTATCTATGGCCTACTCTTATTGAATTCCAACTGCCAAGGGATCTTTTACATTTCACGCCCATGCCTTTGTTTTTCATCCCATCCGAACGACCATAGACATCTGTGCTTGTGAGGCCCTCCTGCACCAGTGACAAGGGGAAACCACACCGGGAAACCCTAATGAACTTTCATGGCCAATGGATCTGAACCACTTAAGAGTTTAATAATAATAGAACAAGCTTTAAAACATTCGGTAACCAATTCGCGATCTTCTTAAAACGCTGGCCTATAAGTTTTTAATTTTCAATATTTTATCAACATTTCAGCTATAGAAATGCCCTCTGAAGATAAAGTTGAAAAGATCGAAGTAACGCAACAGGAAAAATCTATTCTCTGCTGTTACAAAAAAAAGATTGAATAGGATAACAGGGAACCAAAAGATATTTTAATGTCTTATATTTTTCCCCCTTTCCAATTTAAAGTTAAGTAACGGTAATTACCCAATAATTACCTGTACTGTACCGGTAACTTAATATAACAGATACAGTTTAACCTTTGTCTTTATTTCAGACAACTAAGAGGAGAGAATTCTCTGATGAAGAAAAGGTGGTTCTTGAGCATGCTTGGAATACGGGTATGAACTCTGTTTCCAAGCATGCTCAGATCAGTGAAACAGCGAGTCAGCTGAAACTGAGTACACGTTGTGTACAGGTAGGTCAATGTTTAAAGTAATTAAGGCGAGAATTTCATTTTTTTAAGTTATATTTTTAAAATGTATTAAAATAAAGCCTTAAATTCGATGGTATCTATAAACAGTCCTACCTTGTTAAAGAATAATCCTATAATTCACTATTGCCAGTTGAGAAATTGGGAAAATATCATTTTCAACTTCAAATGATTGAAGATAGCTATTCACACGGAGGATAGAAAAACAAGGGAGATAATAGTGTTATTTCCGGTGTGAATGATTTTTAAGTGTGAGAATGATCCCCAAGATCGTATAATGGTGAGTTGTCAACCTATTAAGCAAAACACAGAAATAAATATGTTTTGACTTTCTAGAAAATATGAAATTCTCGCTTAAAGCCCCAATAACACTCTTGTTGTAACTGAAAAATATGTCCCAATCTTCATTCTGGTCAACAAATCGTATTATTTTAGAATATTCCAATTAAATGATGATATAAATTTCATCTTAACACACCTAATTTAAAAAATTGGAAAAATTCAACCAATTGATTTGAAAGTCTAACGTAAACCTTTTCAAATGTGACTTGGATTTTAAAATATTTTCGAACCCTCTGGACAAATAAAATAGGTTGTAATGGATAATTTACACAACAGATAGGACATTTAAACATCTAGTACTTAGAATAAGAGTATTATTTATTTTCTGGAGCTACCAAGCCAGCAAGAATGTTATTGTCCCTTTAAGTCTCTTAACTCAGTATCATTTATTGTCAATTTAAATCAACCTTGATGTTGTGATCTTACCTGGAAAAAGATAGGCTTCTGTATCCAATATTCAAGACAAAATAAACATTTTACCCATGCACCACAATATTTGGAAGGAGGTTAATTTTACTCACACACATCACATCAAATTTTGTTTCAGTTTTCGGATAATTTTAAATACTTTGTACAGTTTAACAATTCCATATACTTTTGTGATTTTTTTTTTAGACATGGATTGGCAATAGACGATGGAGAGATAAGGGGAGGCTGCCGTACGCAAAAAGATGTAAAAGTATGCAGGGGCCTAATGGTTATAGCTACTTCATAAGTCAGCACAAGAGAGGTAAACAAATTAAGTCCCTTCCAGATATTTTCCATAGAAAATCTTTTGTTACTGCACAAGTATGCAGGGGCCTAATGGATATAGCTACTTTATATGTAAGCACAAGAGAGGTAAAAAAAATTAAGTGCCTTCCAGGTATTTTCCACAGAAATAGAAAATCTATTATTACTGTGCAAAATTATAAGTGAGTCATTTCTTAAGATCATTTCTTTCATCATTTTCCCAAGCATAAAATAAATGGGCACCAGATGTTTTCAGAGGCTGGAAGTTGAATGAAATGAAATAAGTTTCAATGTCCTACTCTTCTTCTTCGACTGGGCTAATGACGATTGGTAAACAAATAGAAAAGGGTCAGACAATGCTAGCACCAGCTACAACCATAATAGAAGATAACTACAATGGTCTGATACAACTTAAGGTGCTAAATCGCTAAAATTTGGGACCTAGAAATTGACACAAAATGGGTCGCAACGCATCTACTACTGTAATATGAATGTATATTAACTGATTTACATTCAATCACTTGTTTTTACTTTAATTCCTAATCAGTTATTTTCGGCGAAATACGACAGATGTCTCAATCGAATGGCAATCTGTAGCACCTGGTTATTCCAGTCAACACCGATAGTATTTATTGCGCATGCTCTCCAGATAAGAATATGGCCTAACCGTTTGACATGACTGGAATATGCCTCGTCTCGTCTTTTGGGTCCCTTATTACAAATGGCGCCGAAAAGCTTTATGGTACACGATTCGTGCACCAATAGTAAAATGTTTATTTTGTGTTAATTCTTGGATATCAGAAGCCCATCTTTTCCAGGTAAGGTCACAACATCAAGGTTGATTTAAATTGACAAATAATTCGTGTTTTCACTGTCGAAGATTTTGGATGATATTGAGTAACAGACTTAGCTACTTTAATTAGAAGAGTAGCATGCAAGGGTGAACTTAATTTAGATTTTCCATTTTAGAAGAAAATCTATGCTAAATATTACTGAAAAAGTTTTTTCTTATATGATTTGTTTATATTACCGTGAACCGGGGCTACTTTGAACATTTCATTTTCATTTATTAATGACTGCTAAGCTATTATATATTTTTAATTACTATTTGTAGCTATAATTTAAGGGGAAGAAAAGGTGATCATAAATTCAGGTTCATTTTGGTGTAGGAATTTCACTTTTCATTTTTTTTAAATGTGAGTGTTCAATCTTGCCTTGCCAGTGGGGTAACTTTGAACAACACAAAATAATTTAAATTCATTAAAATACTTATGGAATTAGCATATTTTTGTAGGAAATATGGATAAAAAAACATTTTTCCAAGATGTAGGAAAGAAATACAAATGTCTGACCAGCGCCGAGAAAAAAAAATATATTGATGCCGCAGATGCAAGTAGAAAAACAAGTAACAAAGGCTTAAGCCGAGAAGAAATCGTCAGAAGAAATCTGGATATCATTTCTAAGGCTGTTAGTATTTTCTTTATATTTTATTATGTGCTTCAATTCCAGCTTAATAGTTAATCAGTCACTGTACAACATGCTTTGTAAACAACATACAGGTCAGAATTCGATGCATAGTTTGACTAATCTGAAAAAAATACGTATCGAAACTAAGAGTCGCACAACCTTGTTATATATGTATCAATAATTCTCAATTAAACAACTTAAGATTAATATGTAGACAATTCTCAATGAAACAAACTAAGATTAATATGTAGACAAACCCGATACCTTACAAATTACATGCCTGAATGTGCAGCTTTAGCTTTAAACATGCATTATGCAAGAGCTAAATATGCCTATTGGGTGTAAAGCAAGCAATCAATTATCGGCGAGATTAAAATAGATTGGTGTGAAGCCACAAAAGATTAACAAGGAATCCCCAATCAATTATTGGCGAGATTAAAACGCGCTACGGTAGGTTTTTGTTGATTACTTTGATAATTCATAATCTCTTGTAAGACAGTTGTGACAGATACCGTACTCAAGAATAGCCACAAATTTTCCCGACAAATTCACAGTCGTAAAAATATTCTTAGCACCTGTTGGAAACAATCGTTGCGCATGCCGATTGAATCTGAATAACCTAAGTTTGTTTACCCTACGGCGACCTGGACATTGAACGATAGATTATCAATGAAAACATGATAGCAAAGACAAATGTGCGATCAACTCGCATGTTAAATGAAATAAAAATTCATGTACATGTGATAAAATTTTGAATGTACAGAAAGGTTTATCATTTTGAATGGGAATGATGTGATTTGCCAAATAATGGAACGTTAGATAAACTTACGTTTAATATCTTCTGGTTTTCTCGATAGTCTAGCTCTAATAATGTAGTACACTGCACCGTGACGTAAGTTATTTGCATACAATGTCGACGCTCACTGCCAACTTGTATAATATAGAATTGGGGGGGCGGGGGGTTGAATAGCCGAATAGTTAACGCACTGGCATTGGATCTTGAAGTCATGTGGAGTGGTTTCAATTCACCACAAGGAGTAGGGTCGTTTGTCCAATCTCATAGGTTTACCCCAGGGGCTCTTTTTCCCTCCCACTTCTAGCCAGTAAACTATTGCAATAATCCATCCTGGAAATAATTGCATTACATGTAAATATTCTATTACATTATATAATCCGGGATCGTTGTTGAATATCCTGCAATTCATTCTGATTTCCTAATAAATAACCCCGAATCAACAGACATGTATCTATTCCTGTATTTGCATTAATTAATCGGAGTTCGTTATACAATATCTTACAATTCAGTCCTTATAAATCATTGCAAATCACTACACATGCACGAGGGTTCGCTGAAAAGTTCTAAGCCAATCTGTGAATTATCAACGTTTTCTATTTATTTTTGCAACATAGTCTCCTTTTGAATTTTCAGAAACGGGTCTCATGTATTGTTACAAATCTGACCAAAACAATTATCAGGATCTGCTTCAAAACCGTACAGACTGCCATGGGACGCCATAAATCTGACACGTTTCCAATCCGCAGTGAAGAGCTTCGACACCAATCTTATAGAAACTTTGGCAATGTTCTCAACCCGCTCATGAGAAATGCCTACAGCATTGACAATATGTTGAGTATTCAATATACATCAGCTATCACCATGACATGCACCCAGGTAATGATTTCTTGAATCATTCCCGGTGATGTCCTTCTAAGACGCCGGTCAACGTCGATGCCCTCTCTGTCACCCCTAAATTCCACAGCTGTGTTGGGGCTAGTCCTTTCAGTTGTAGGTAATTAATGACAATAATAACACTGTAGTTCTTATGTGTATAATTCATTCAATGCTTGTACTTGTTGGCGGCAAAAGTTTGTTCTAACCCTCTAATCTTCCTCGCATTTGCATTAATATATCTGAAATCTGTGTACGAAACCCTACTAACCATCATGATTTCGCCCAAAATTATTGCAAATCGCCTCATATGTATATTCTTCCGTGTTTAAATATACCGGAGATCTGCGTGCAAATGCCTTCAATTCGTCCCGTTTTTCCCTCTAAATTTCATAAAAAGGGTCACTACCGTTATAATATTTCTTCGACTTTGGGTATTATTACAACAACGAATATCAACACATGTTTTTTTTTTATTATTGCATTTATACTTTTCATTTTACACGTGACAGTAAATTATTAAATGATTAACAAATCATATACAATAACCAATAATTTTTTTACGAACAAATTATAAACCATGGTAAACAAATCATGTAGAATGACAAACAAATTATATTCTAAGATAAACAAATACGATGATAAAATTGTATACCACAATAAACAAATCATATACCATGATGAACAAATTATATTTTAAGATAAACACATTATATACCACTACAAACAAATAATATTCTAAGATAAACACATTATATACCATGATAAACAAATTATATACCATGACAAACAAATACGGTGTTAAAAAAAATTATATACTATGATAAACAAATTATATTTAAAGATAAACAGATACGGTGATAAAAAAAATTATATACTACAATAAATAAAAAAAATTATATACTACGATAAACAAATTATATTTAAAGATAAACATATACGGTGATAAAAAAAAATTATATACTACAATAATTAAAAAAAAATTATATACTACGATAAACAAATTATATTTAAAGATAAACAGATACGGTGATAAAAAAAATTATATACTACAATAAATAAAAAAAATTATATACTACGATAAACAAATTATATTTAAAGATAAACATATACGGTGATAAAAAAAAATTATATACTACAATAATTAAAAAAAAATTATATACTACGATAAACAAATTATATTTAAAGATAAACTGATACGGTGATAAAAAAAAATTATATACTACAATAATTAAAAAAAAATTATATACTACGATAAACAAATTATATTTAAAGATAAACAGATACGATGATAAAAAAAACAAAATTATCTACTACAATAAACAAATTATATACCATGATGAACAAATTATATACTGTACCATGACAAACAAATTATACACAATGATAAACAAATTACATACAATGATAAACAAATTATATACAATGATAAGCAAATTATATTCTAAGAGAAACAAATACGATGATCAATAAATAATATACTAGGATAAACAAATTGTACACTACGATAAGCGCATTATATACCATGACGAACAATTTAGATACCATGATAAACAAATTAAATTTAAAGATATACATATCATATACCATGACTAACCATGATAAACAAATTATATTCTGAGATAAACACATTATATACCATGCAATGGCCAACTGGATATAATCAAACTATTATCTCAGCGCGTGATGAGTCTATAAGCGTACTTTATCAATACACTTGGTATGTCTTTAAACAAACTCTTTATCAAGTGTAATCTCTTGATCCCGATAAACAAATTACACACAATGGTCAACCAATTATTTACCCCGATCAACTATGCAATTATCAACTTGATATAATCCAAATATTTATCAAAACACTTAATGACCCTTTAAATTCACACTTTATCAATACACCTGGTAGGTCTTTAAACAAAAACCTTGTTAAGTGTAATCTCTTCATCTATACACAATATAAACAAATTCTGTATCAAAACATTCCATAACTGACAAACACCTTTATTATCAAAGAACTCCATAAGTTGATAGATATGCTTCATATTATCAAAAATGATCCATATGTCGATACACACGGTTATTATCAATACACCATATAAACAAACTCTGTATCAAACACCAAATAAATTGAAAATCAAGTTGATCAACAGTCAACACACATTTTATCAGTACATCCAATAAGTTGATAAACACATTTTTATCAACACACTTTTTTAATACATCCAATAAGTTGATAAACACATTTTTTTTCAAAACACTCAATAAGTTGATAAACACACGTATTATAAAGGAACACTCAATACGCTTATTATCAAATTACACTATTCTTTATATATCTTCGTCATTTTCATCATCATCATTTTCTTCGATATCGCCATAACCATCAAATTCGTCAAGATTATCCGCAATAACGTTCGTTTGTACCTCTTTTAAAATTTGCATAATGTCACTCTCCGTGTCAAACAAACCTACAGCATTTCCAAAATGTGTATTCGTCTTCTTTATTGGTATGTAGGGATGAAAAAGTTTGAAAAGTTCTAACAAAAACTGTTCTGTTTGTAAGCCGTGGGAAAGTATCAACGCCCGGGCAGCTCCATCGGAATTCTTTAAGTAATTGGTTAATTTTTCCAGCTTTGTTGAAAAAAATAACACTACCGATGTCATGTCATCTTTTATGAGCTTCATTTCTTCAGTGCATCTGTCATATAAATTAATACAATCTATTAATTGGCGAAGAAGGGGGTTTGACGTTATACTGTCATTACATACTGTTAGTTGTTGAACACCTTCAAATGTTAAAATTTGCCCCCCTTCAGGTATTTGTGTGTTGTGCTGTGTAATAAGGGATCTGATGTTTACATTCACTTTCTTCAGTTGCCTCCCAACTCTGATAGCGACCGCCTGGCCTCCTGCAAGAAAACAAAAGAATAGATAAATTAAACATGCAATTAAAATAATAATAACCGAGTGAGTGAGATTTTGTCCGAACAGGTGTGTCCACCCATACTTCATCGTATTCCAAATGTCATGGGTTATTTTACGTGCACGCAAAAGTACATACTGTACAAGAATTCAGCAAGAATAATTATGTCAATACAAATCTGGGAAAATAAGCTAAATTCTAAATGTTGACAAACAGTTAGCTATGTGAAACTACCACAGGACAACATTCACCCCAAGTTGTCAAATATAAGAAAGAATAGGATGTAAGTATTAAGTAATATAGATGTTGTGTCTTTTAAAAATTAATCATCTAGTTAAGCAATGGAATACTACAACTTACTTGCATATTTTTTCATGAGCTGAATTAAGAATATCCTCTCTGACACAAGTTTAGCTATCTTTGAACTAGTTTCATCTTTAAGGTTGGACTGCTATGAAAATATTTGACAAATAATAGATAAATGTAAGGAATATGTTACATTGGCTAATCAAGCTTTCAAACTGGAATTAACCACATACTGCTTTCACCTATTCCAACAAAACAATAAAATGAAATGAAATGAAATTGGGTTAAACATCCTACTGTTCTGCTCCAAACTGGGCTGAAGACGGGCATATGCCATAGAGTGTACTATGAGGGAAATTTTGCCCGGACATCGGCACTACGACCTACTCTTATATGAAATGCCAACTGTCAAGCGATCTTTTACATGCGAGTTAATGTGTACACAGGATCTAGGTTTTTTTGTCTCATCCGAAAACTAGACAGCTGTCCTTGTCAGGCCCTCCGTCCTGCATCACTGATAAGGGGGAACCACGCCGGAAAATCTGGATGCACACAAAACAATAAAGATAGAAGATTACATTTCATTAGTCTTTCAACCAGTTATCTACAACATTACAAAATTTTAAACACATTGAGTACCTTATTTGAGACAGGGGAAGCCAGGAAGCTCTGTTTTTGTTCCATTGATATTCTCCTCACGTAATCTCTTGACAAATCTAAAATAGAAACATTATATAAGTATAAGCAATGCAGAGAGGGTTGTGTTTATTTTAACCTCATTATTCTTATGAAGAATTAAAACATAGATATGACGGCACCCTTTGATGTATATAGGAGAATGTACCCTGTTCTTAAACAATCGTCTATTATTCCTAAAACTATCTATTATTTATTGAAAATAGTGGAAAGGTTTACCAATAATTGACACTTATCGGTAAAAAATGAACATGTACTTTGGGATAATTAATTATCTGAACAAATTAAATTACAGAACATTAAATTACCGGTACTTTAAAACCCCATAGTTACCGAAATGTCACATGACCGATTGTTGATTGCACGTGTTTGTCTACATAAATAATTCCACTTAAATCCGTCCGTTATATGTCATTTGTCCGTTTATTTAATAAATAGTACGTTGGGCACCAGATCGATTATCCGTTTTTATACGCCTACATTTTCACACCTTCTTTGCGGACACTCTACGGGTCATAAACTGACGACCATTAAAACGGTTATCAAATCAAATATTTTTACCTGGACTTGATTCTAAAAGATCATCAATTATCTCATCGGTGTGACTAACCATTAGCTTCGTTTTCTCCATCTTTCTTACCAATGAGAAACCTTGACAAAGAAATGATAATACTGATGTAAATAGCGATAAGGGTAAAACTCAGTGTGTTCAATCCATGTCAGATTAGATCTATGTACGTTATTGAACAATAATTCACTGTTTGAACCAAGGTGATCAGTTGAAAACAATTTTGCGTAAGAAAGCACATCTCCTCACTTGTTACATGACAATGGGGCGTCTTGTCATAAAAATGTTAGATAAACAAAGAAAGAAAAGGTATTTTGAGTAAGTATTACCATTTTTACCTATTTTAGATTTTATCTTACTCCCATAATGGGTGAGAGCATCTTCCAGCAAGTCAGTTCTATGCTCTGGGGTCATTTCTTTAGAAATGTTCGAAAATTTCCCCAGAAATGACCACAAACGTTCGACACATTCCCCATCTGTCAAACCCAGACCGGGTTGCCTCCTTGGATTGTAAACAATCTAAAATGAAGGATATAACATATTAACATTGGAAATTCTGTTTTTATCAATCGCTTCTTTTTTAACCAGTTAAAATTAAACGCAAGGCAAATAGTATTTTGACTGTCTAGGAAAAAAGAAACCAGCCTTTTAATATTGTTGTGCATTCCATTCATATTATATAATGACATTTAATTAGCAGAACTCTTACCTGACAAGACAATTTGTGACCATAGCAATGAAATATTGGTATAAGTAGTTCTATCTGATTCAAAATATCACTTCTTTCATTTTTCTGAAATAAAAGTTGTTTGATTCCGTTCGATATTTACAAGTTAATATGTAACGCTATGGAGTGCTATGCAGTCGCTGGTTAGATGTGGAAAATATGCCGGGAGAACTCCCCACATCCAACGTGTGACACATACTCACTCTTCTCTACTACATATTTTAGAACAACCCTTGATCGATCGTTTAAAATTTCCTCTGGTTGTCTTTGCTCCCACACCCTTCACGCTGTGTTTTTACTTCTTACTGTTTTGTTAATCAGTTATAACAATGCAACAGTTCGTTTATACATTTTATATAACATAGCTGCTTTCATGTGGCACAATGCATAATAGAATAAAGTCATTCTCTCAAACCTCATCCAGCCAGACTTGCTCGGCGAGTTTGCCGATAGAAACTGCTACATCCTTATGGTCGAGGAATCTAATGAAAGTTTGCCATGATTTCTTTCATAGGACCCGTGGACATCACGCACAGACTAGGCTATTCATGACCCTGAACCTGTGCAATTACTGATATAATTGGTTATTTAAACCAAATGATGAAAAATGGGTAAATTTCCAATCACATATAATCTGGTGATATGTTGTTGACACATAGAACCAGCTATGTTTTGGTTCTATAATTCTTTTTTGTATAACAATATGTCATTCATTCGCTCGTTTTGATTTAAGCACATATAATTTGCCAAAGATATTAATTAATTCAATGCTACTACATGTAATTTCAAGAGCAAAAATTCTACAAAAGTTTTACATATACATCTATATCATTATTGGAAAATTTGTCAACATTTGTTATCCACCGCAGACGATATATAGGATATGCTCAAGACCAGCCATTGCCACATAGCATTTGCGTAATAAGTTGTCTACGAAGCTTTACAATTGACTAAATCTGCAATATTGAAGAACTGAATATAAATGAATGAAAACAGATAAAACCTAGACGAAAACAAATCTCACCTTTAAATGGCTTTCCAGTTTACAAGCTATATCATACATGATATAGAGCTTTTGGTTTGGGTCTTCTTTTTCTTTTGTTGCAAGCAACTTCTCCAACAGAAATGGGGTTTAACGAACTAAGCGAAAAACAGTTTACAAACCAGACGCTTCGTCTTTATAGGGGAAGATAACCATATTCATGTCTATTTACTGAATGATTTATGTAGATAATGTATATATTTCTGATTCATTTATATTTAGCTTTTCCCCAAATTTTCGTTAGGTTGAACGCTTTCTGCCACAGATGGAGCAACATGTGGCAAGCTCTTGCACAAAAGCATGTACGAGGTTCATCATGAAAAACTTGAGATGCACAAGCTGGAAGTAGAGACAAGTAAACATGCAATTTCCGGCCCTACATCTCAACGTAACCAACCTCACAACTCTTGTATCCATCCGCCTCAAAATCATTAATATTCAACAAAACCTGGCAGAAAATGTATTTCAAACCCTTTTTTAGATTCTACACCAAAAATCAACAAAAGTCGCCATCGCCATGCGAAAGGGGGGAAGGGAAAGGGAGAGAGAGACTAAAAATAACTTTTGCCCTACAAATACAAATAAAAAAAAAGCACAATCATCAAGGGCGGGTAGATTTACCGGGGGGGGGGGGAGGGTTCGTGGAGTAGAATGGAATGAAACCACTGGGGATAGAAATGATGCGTTAAAATATAGACTTTCATAGATAAATAAAATAATATCCAAATCTAGTTACCTTTCTCCGTGTTTCAGGTTAAAAAATGTATTTGGAAATTCATGCCTGCACACTGATCCAAATACAGCTTTCTCATCAAGCGTGGTGTTCTTGTTTTTGGACCGGATGCGGCTACCGGCTTGAAAATCGTTACAGTCCTATATGTAAAATGATATCACAAATTTGAAAATACAATGAAGAAATACAACAAATTATTCTATGGATTAAAATGTATTGACAACCAGTTAACATGAGATTTGAGTTTTAAGTATCAACTTAATTTTATATCTTATTCGAGGTAATTTGTAATTTAAAAAAAAAAATCAATTGACAGTTATTGAGATTCATATTCCCCATATCCATCTATCAAAAGTAAAAACTAAGTGCAATATGAAACATTATAGGCTATGAAGTGTATTGTCGATATTCGTATCTTGAAACTCGCAGAATGTTCTTTGTTACAAAATTCGGCGGAAATAAATTTACCCTGTCATTGGTCACATTCTTCTCTGATGGACTATATTTAACCATGAAGTCGTCAACCTCTTCTTGTTGGATGAAAAAGTGGTTGGTATGGTTTGGTGAAGTTGTATTTTTTCCTGAGGACACCTTTCTTACCAACTGGAAGTCAGCATCCAAAGAGATCATTTTTGATGGATTCTGTTTAAATATACGAATGGCGGCTAATCCAGTAATTGTCAGTAATTTGCATTATTAATATGAACACAAGCGCATGAGTAATGCTGGTGATTTGGTAACATTCGAAAATTTACTTGGTTTAGGACTATAATCATCGAATATTATCCCAGAGACAGAGGGAAGAGAGAGAGAGAGAGAGGGAGAGAGAGAGAGTGTGTCGACACAAACTAGCTCATTTCTGGACTAACATTTGGTTCAATTTTATTCAAATAAATCGCTTGTGTGTAGATGTCTTTAGTAGGTGGGGAAGAGGGAACCAGAGTGCCAGAATAACACCCAAGAGGTTCGACAGGCGAATCACGCAACTTGACTCAATGACAGACCCTATGATGCAACGCGCACGAGGAGCCTACTCGGCCAGCGCGAGGATCAAACACGGGACCTCCAGGTTAGCGAGCCAACCTTACACCCACTTGGTCACCGTGGGCCCCCTCTTAACGAAATTAAATGTAGTCACGCATTTACCTTAAAACAACCAGGGCAGATAGTGCCGTCATCCAAATCGGGAAATGTCTGCGTGGAATACGACATTTTATAAGTAAAATTTCTGTATTCAACCAAACTTTCATTCATAAGGACTTTATAGACATCTTTTACCTAATTTAAAAAAAGAGAGAGAATGATAAACCATGGGAAACAAATTATATAGCATGGTAGAAAAAGCCAATTATATACTACGATACACAATATACTACGTCACATTTGGCGTGAGGTATGTTTGATACCAGCTGGTATCAGAAGCTTAGAGACAATATTTCGGTTCATTTAAGTGCATACATGTTTAGGTGCATACAGGGATATATTTAGGTGGAGTGAGGCAAAAACGACGCCGATGCTTGCGTGTTGTTTTTTTCGATGTTATTTTGTCTGTGCATGCATGGAGCCCCCCCCCCCTCCCCTTCCCTTCCCCCCATCTCTTCCCCCATCACCGCATTGTATAAAGGAGAAGATAACTGGATGTGTTGAACATTTAGGTCATTTGCCAAGAAAGTGGAAGTGTACCTCAGAAACAATAAGGCCCCGTTGATGATTGGGAAGTAGATATCGTAAAGCTTCACAAAAGCCATGTGCTGACACATGGCATTCCAGCATAAGCGCGTTTAACCAGTCCAGTAAGCCAAACTGAAATGCTATCGCTGGACGTTTAGGAGATGCTGGCCATAATAAATGTTTTAATAACGTTTCTGCCTCTCCCTCACAGCCACAAAACTCGACGTTGCGTTTGTGTTGTCTACCTGGAAAAAAATTTTTAAGATGATAATGTCAATTTGTTTAAGATTCAAGAAGTTGTAACCCTATAGATTAATACCGGAATTGGGTTGAACTGGAATGAAATAAAGTGAAAAGAAATGAAGTGAAATGCTCCCAAACTGGACTAATGAAGACGGGCATACGCCATACAGTATGCTATGAGGGAAATTTTGCCCGTGCAGCGGCGTTACACTCTTATATCGAATTCGAACTGCCAAAGGATCTTTTACGTGTACGCCAATTTGTACACGGGACCTTGGTTTTCGTCCCATCCTAACGACTTGACAGCTGTCCTTGACGGGTTCTCCGTCCTGCATCACTGACAATGCGAAACCACGCCGGAAGATCTGAATGAACTTTCTCGGCCAATGCAGGGATCGAACACCTGACCTCCGGACTAGCAAGCCAGCGTCCTACCCACTTAGCCAACGTGATCTCCCAATGGTAATGACAACAGGGTTGATTTATCCCCTTCGCTTATGCCATACAATCATTTTTCTGGCATTTAATTAAGATAAATTCTATAAACAAACCTCTACTGTCCAAGATAATCATGCCCTTGTCATATATTGTGCCACATTCATGCCTGTCCTGGCGATTCCAGGTTTTGGTTTCTGGGAAATACCCAATAAAAACTCCATTCTGAAACAGAATATATTAAAATTTATTCATATCTTCAAGAATGCGATGACAGTAGTTATGAGTTGAGATACAAGAATACAAGACGTCTAACTAAATACAGTGGTAACAGCAGAAACATTCTCGCAAACGCATGGTTTATGAAAAATATCTTTTAAATATTCCTGTAACTGATGAATTGATGTAGGCCTATATGTATTATATTACAAATTGAAGAAAATACATATTATAACATACCTTGAATATTTCAAACATATGAAGATGCCTGGAATTGTGTGCTTCATCTAAACATGCTCGACAATATATCGCATCACAATCCAGACATCTTATAGGCTCCACCTGCAATTCCTTGCATTTATTGCAGTGGTAGGTTTTTGGCATGTGGTAAACCTGGACGCCAATGGCTTCTAAATTTGGCATAATTGACGCCCAAGCCTTTGTTCTCGACTCCTTTTTTAGAAGGTATTCACTTTTCCCTGTAGAAAATATGTCATTGTTGAAATATTTTAATTTTAAGGCATAATTCGTGTCATAAATTATTGTGAATTCTATAATTTCATTAGCTTACACTTTTGATGTGAAATGTGAAGTGGTGTAGGATGTAGGCTGCACTGTCTCGTAAATGACACCCATCGACACCGCCACTGCAGTAGGCCCCTATATATAGCTAACTGCTCAGGGGCCTATTTCACGAAATTTTAACTAAGATAAGATCCCAATTTTAGTAATTTGATTGGATAATATTAGATTGATTTTAGTGCTTAGCCAATCAAAATTGAAGTATCTACTAAAATTGGATTTTATCTTAAGTTAAAATTTCGTGAAACAGGGCCCAGTCTTATATTTATTAGCCTATAATAATAACACATACATATAGGCATAGAACTGGGCCTACTTATCTGCACGCGGGCCTTTACAGTGTGGTATTTATGATGGACATTTGTACGTCGGAACAGCGGTGCTACGATCTACTAGACCTATTCTTATTTCAAATTCTTTCAAGGGTTCTTTTGTGTGTTTGCCAATGTGTAACCTATACGACCTCGGTTATTATTAAATTAATGCATTACTACTACTACTACTACTAGTCAGACTAGTGTGTTGAGTTTCTGTATCACCAGTACCACCGCCTCCATTGTCTAAATCGACGTAACTTGAGCTAGCCGACGGACTAACGGCACCCGTTGGATTATTATTCCTTGTGTTTAATCGTTGGATTAATTTTAATTTATGTTTAGGTAAGCCACTTTTTAAAACGAAGTACGATGATTTTGTTTTTCGTGGCCTAATAATGCCGACCTTCCCCATCGTGTCGACCTTGGATCATGTTCAACGGGTTGGCTGAAAGAAGGTCGTACACGACGTATTCATACATTACCCTAGTAACTCACCGTCTTGTACGTGACACTCAAAGGTCACCACAAGGTACTTCTTAGCTAAATGGGGCTGTCGCTGTTTTTTGTTTAGTTCTCATTTATTAGCCCGTAGATAATTCACCATTATTCGCGACAGCCTCATTTAAAAACTACAATAGAACTAGACCTAAATCCGAATGAAAATAAAACGAAATAGGGTTTAAAGTGCTATCTTTCTGTGCCGACAGGGCTAATATTAATAAAAAAAAGGTTTTGACCGGTCAGCAACGCTACGGAATAGCCTACTCTTATATCGAATTCTACCTGTCATGGGTTTTTGTGTTGATATGTTCTCAGAATATCGGTTTTTCATTTCATCCGAACGGCTAGACGATGATCTACCACGAACCAAAGCTAACTTTACATTTTAATGTTAATGTAAATTAAGTAGGCCTACTAATCGGTTTGCGAAGTTGGAATTGGATACAAATAAATTAAATAGAACTAGGCCTAAATATTAAAATATAACATAATTTAAATAAAAAGGGTTTAACGTCATACTATTCTGCATCGACAGGGCAATAATACAAACGAGCATTTATACAGTGTGCTATGGGGAACATTTTGCCTGGACAGCGGCGCTATGGTCTATTCTTATTTTAAATTCCAACTGTCAAGAATTCTTTTGCGTCAATATGTACACGGGACTTCGGCTTTTTAGTCCCATCCGAACGACTAGACACTGTCCTTTCCCGGGCCTTAAACTCCTTAGATCCTGTAAAAATCAGTTTGCCATTGGGGGGAGAGAGAGAGAGAGAGAGAAATGGGGTTTAACGTCCACTCGACACAAATGTCATTTCGGGACTAAGTTTGCCATGGGAATTAGATGCAAATACATGTAACCCTAGTTTACCATAGTAGGCTACACTCGCCGTGTAATGTGTTTTTCTCCATCACAATTGCAAGAACATCCCTCAGTGGTTATGCATATTTTAAAAATTTGAGTAAACGCCTCGCAGGTCAGAGATGTAGGCCTACTATTTTCACAATTCTGGGCCCTGTTTCGCGAAATTTTAACTAAAGATAAAAATCCAAATTTTAGTAGATACTTCAATTTTAATTGGCTAAGAACTACAATTAATCTAATATTGTCCATTCAAATTAGTAAAATTTGATTTTATCTTAGTTAAAATTTCGTGAAACAGGCCCCAGATCTTTTATTTCGATTAATCGGAAATTAATTGAGAAAATAAATACGGACTTTGTTAGCTGGTATTAGTAGATAACAAAGGTGGCCTTTGTTAGCTGTTACTGTAGCAGATAACAACAGACCCCAGAGGCGCAGGGGCAGCCCTTGTTACTGTTACTAGCATCTAAAAATGACTAATAACTTTCTACTACTAGCAGGCTAAAAATGGGCGGATCGGGTGAACTAGCGCATCCTTCGGTGTGTTTACTTAATTTCTTAATAATAGCAGTCTTTACACTAAAATTGTACCGATTCTTTTAATTTATCTGATATATGTGAATCGGTTGACTTTTATATTTTTAGATTAAAACATTGGATAGTTACGTAAAGGTGTGTAGAAATGGCTGTAATCAAGTAGATCGACAAGCATTATATTATTTTTAAAAATAGTGTGACATCGTTTAACGTTAATTAGTTGTTGCCAAGAACTTGAATAAAGGTGAGATAAACCTCGACACGTAGTCTATTGTTGCTACGGCAATGATTAACTGACTTTTCCAGAATATATCTTCTACGGAAGATCTGATCAGACTGTCATACACGGGCCTGATGATTAGTCCTGTCACCTACAAGCTGTTATTGCATATACGGTCAACACGGAGGCATTTAAAATTTACAGGTGTGACAGGAGGGAGCATTCTAGCGTACCAACCGTAAGTACCTAAACGTTTTTTTAGCCGTAAAACACAAATATGTCATTTCGGGACTAACATATGATTCAATTTTATTTCAATGACAAGAGGAGAACATAAATGTTGTTCTTTAAAACATTTTAATTTGAAACCTATCAATCTGATTCATACACATCTCTATTTCGTTTCGTTTTTTTAGACATTCGTCCACTCGACACAAACTAGGTCATTACGGGACTAACATATGGTTTAATTTTATTTCAATAATTCGCATGTGCATATAGGGGTCTTTAGCAGTGGGAGGAAACCGGAGTGCCCGGAGAAAGCCCACGAGGTTGAGAAGGCGCCCCTATCTCCATGCCACATAGGCTCACACCAGAGACATTCGATGGCTTACACTACATACTGATCTGACCAGCTGCAGTGGAAGGTCGCGTCAGGTGTCATACGAGTGGCGTTTGACCTTATGGCGTCAGACATTATTATTCAATCAGTGTTGACGTTTCTATTGGTTTACTCACAGTTCCATTCAATTTTATTTCAACAATTCGCTAGCTCGTAGGGTCTTTAACAGTGGGAGGAAACCGGAGGATCCGGAGAAAACCCACAAGGCTGAACAGGAGAACCTTCTCCTTGTCATGTTCAGCCGAGTTATTGAAACCATGCCAGTTGACTCAATGACAGACCTTATGATACAATTCGCACGTACTAATCATTTGGCCCATTACTGGGGATAGTATATGTTTATTATGCAAATGCAGTAGTAAACTATAGGTAATGTGTGTTTTTTTTTGTCTGTTATATTTACAGATGACGAGTGCTTCTTCTTGCGAGGACAGTCTCAACAGTCACATCATCGACATCGTCCATCCTCATGTCGGTGGCAGTAAGTATAAAAACACTAAGTTTCTTTCCAAAATAAATCATCATTTTATTTTTGCTAAATATTGTAATGTTATCTGTGCGATTTGAGTTTTTGAGTCTGATCGTGGGATTAATAGACCGACATGCCCTGCATGTTTATTTTGTCTGCGGCCTCATTTTACGGCTGGATATATTTCACACGCATTCATTAATCTATTATTACAGTTGGATTTTGTAGAGGCGAGCCCCTCACGGACAAAGGGAAGCGTGTTCAGATGTTAAAGATTTTATCTTTGACTCTGTTACCAATTCTTGGTTTGTGGGCTTTCACTGTTTACAGTTTATCGGACAGCATCCAGGGTAAAACAGCTATAGAACAGGTACGATATATCAGATTTCTAAATTAATATTCAAAATGTTGACCAACGTTGACCAAGCTTTTAAGATTTGTCTAACTTTCACTTCAGAACTATTGCAACCCCTTACGTCAGGTAAAGACCATGGCCATCATTTGCATTTGTCAGACAGTGTCTAATCGTATAGTACTCAAACTGATTAGTTAACATTTAATTTAGAATCAATGGTAGATAAACGTCTGACTTGGATTGAATCGAATTAAACAAAGAGACCATTCAAAAGATTTTACCCAACACTTATAGGTTCTGCTGGCTTGTTTATATCACCTGCAGAGGATGCTAAATGTTGCGAAGGTTTTAGTGCATCTTTGTAAATACTGAACGGAATTCAACCATTTTCGGACTAATGTTCGTTTTAGTGAGGGGTCACGGTGGCAAAGTGGGTAAGACGCTAGTTCGCTAGCCCAGAGGTCGGGTGTTCGATCCCTGCATTGGCCGAGAAAGTTTATCCAGATTTTCCGGCGTGATTCCTTGTCAATGATGTAGGACGGATGGTACGAAAAACCAAAGTCTCGTATACACATTGGCGTGCACGTTAAAGATCCCTTGACAGTTGGAATTCGATGTAAGGGTTGGCCGTAGTGCTGCTGTCCGGGCAAAAATTAATTCCCTCAGAGCACACAATATGGCGTATGCTCGTCTTCATTATCCCAGTACGGAGCAGAATAGTAGAGCGTTAAATTTTATTTCTTTTTAGAGACTTATATTTAACAAAATTGATGTCCAACTTCCTGGGTTTTCTCTGGGTCCTCCGGTTTCCTCCCCTTGCTAAAGACCCCACGCGCAAAGTCCCGAAATAACCTAGCTTGTGTTGAGTGGACGTTAAACCCCATCTCTCTCTCTCTTTCTCTTTTTCTTTGAAACATTTGGAACTAGTAATCCTTAAATACCCCTCAAAGTAATATATTTTATTTGTATATTGCAGACACAATATGCTGTCAAATTCAGTGTGGAGTTGGGAAAATTTCTTGATCGTCTGCAAAGAGAACGAGACATGTCTGTTCTCTACCTGAGTATTTTGGGACCAGAAACCAAAACATTTATCCTCAATGAATATTTGTTGACTGATCAAGCTTTAAAGCAGCTGTCTAACTGGCCAGTTAAAGGGGATCAAAACAGCATTTTCACCACAAAGGATTCATTTAAAAAATATCTGAGTGATCATCGAGCCCAACTAGATCCCAATAACTTTGATATCTACGTTGAGATGGAATTTTACTCGCTTTTAATTGAAAGATTTGTGGAATGGATGTACGAAGCTATTCGAGAATCCAACATGGCTTCCATCTGGAAGACACTGGTAGCCTATCAGAAGATAGTTACAGGGATGGAACACGTTGGTATAGAGAGGGCGCTTGGAGCAGTATTTTACGTACAGGGTGGTTTCCCGACACAGAGCGTCTATGAAAGATATAATGAGAAAGTCCACGTTTATAAAGCTAATTATCAATCGGCTGTATTGTATTCTACGATTGTTGATCCCATCTTTCAAGAAGGTGTCACCAGCAGTGGTACCAACCTGACGTCAGTCATTGAGAAGTTCCGTTTTGAAATACAACATACTTTATCCATTGATTTCTCCATCACGAAAGGTAAAATTAAAATGTATAATTGTTGACAATTGATCTGATCCTGAATAAGTTGTCTGGTAGGCAAATATATTGCTAATGCTCGATATTTATCTTCTATTTATTTATCATTTCTGAAGGCCCATATAAGTGGTTGAGTGACCGAATGTTCAAAAGGTCTGTCACCGTACCAAGTGGCGGGTTTTTGGTTCCCATCCCCACTGTGTGTGACAAGACGTGAGACACCTGCCTAACCTAGTTGGTTTTCTCCACATTCTGCAAAAGACCCTAACGTACATGAGATTTATTGAAGTAAAATTGTATCATTGCGGGTATTCCCGAAATGACATAGTTTGTTTTGAGTTGTGTTTTGTTGACAAATTGTCAATTAATCATATCTTTGTTCATCCTAAACGGAATAAAACCATTTCTGGAGTTAGATCCATTGATTAAAATGATAATTATATTTTTGGGCCAATATATAGAGGTCTTGTCATGCTATTTTCTAGTTGAATTTTATTTTGATCATTAATCAGTATATATAAATGTTTTATCTTTATTTGACAGGTCAGTGGTGGTTTGATAACATGACTCTATATCTGGATACTCTATTGGTTATTCAGCAAGATTTGGCTACTCTTATTAACGGTAAATTAGAAGAAATTATAAACGAAGAAGAACGAAATTTGATTATCAGGTATAAACAAATACATCTTAAACTTTTAACTGTTTGTTAAAACAACGATCCTTTAACTTTGTAAGGTTCATCCCTAAGATAATTTTAGTGAATCGTGAATAATAATTTTGTGTTGAAGACCCTTAAGCGGTTGAAATACAAGCCGAATCATTTGAACGAATTAATGTTCGCGGAATCCTTTAACTTTGTAAGGGTCATCCCTAAGATAATTTTAGTGAATCGTGAATAATAATTTTGTGTTGAAGACCCTTAAGCGGTGGAAATACAAGCCGAATCATTTGAACGAATTAATGTTCGCGGAATTCATTCGGCCGAATGAGTGGACATCTTTCACGTCACATGATAAAACATGACCGCGACCATGCCTTTAAACAATAATGGTGATTGGCTAATGGATTCTAAAAATCGGACGAATGTTTTGGCGAACCAGACACACTAGGCTAATACATTCTACTGAATATATCAAACATGAAATTCGGCCGAATGACACTGGATACACTAGGCGAATTTCGGCGGTGATTAATTCGGCTAGTGGGTCCACTGCTTTAGGAATCGGTTACCTTACATGTGGTTTTGTTATCACTGGAGCAAAGAATGGACCAATAAGATCATTTTGATGACCATAAAAAACTTTTGAAATGCAGACGTTAATTTAGTTTGTAAATGTCCCTATGTAAGCAATTTTACAATTTTAAACTTACTTTCTAATGACGGGTTGATTCAAATGAATATGCCCATGTATTGTTATCATTTTCTTAGAGCTGTAAATACAACCCCTTCTTAACTGTTTTTCCAGAAGACCCGTGGTATATATTGTTTTCGTGTGATCGAGAATTTAATGATACGTGTTTCTTTTTTCAGTGCTGGTCTACTAGTGGTTGTAATACTCATGTGTCCACTCGTTATATACTCCGTAGAATCATTGACCAGTGATATCCAGAAATATGCTTTGACTCTTGTCCAGAAAACCAAAGAGTTGAGTCGAGAGAAACGGAAAACAGACACGTTGCTGTATCAAATGGTACCAAAACCAGTAGCGGAGCAGTTGAAACTTCGTCGTGATGTTGATGCCGAATATTTCAAGTCTGTGACAGTGATGTTTTCAGATATATTTGGTTTTACGCGAATAGCTAACGAATGTTCCCCGTTCGAGATAGTTTCTTTACTAAACAATCTTTACACGGCAATCGATGAGAAACTGGATAACCACGAAGTGTATAAAGTAGAAACAATAAATGATTCCTATATGGTGGCTTCCGGTAAGCAAATTTTATGAAACCTGATATGAAATCAGACTTAACTTCCTACTGCCTTGCTCCTACTCATCCAAATAGGATTAACCTTTGTTTACAATCAGTGTTTTATTAAAAAAGGTCATATTTTTGGGTTTTAGTAATTCCTCTACAAATTTTACGAACCAGTTTCTTATGATCTGTTGTGTGTATTGTTTCAGGTCTCCCAACACGTATCGGTAATCGTCATTCTCTAGAAGTAGCAGCTCTAGCTTGTGATCTGATAGATATGATGTCTAAACGACGTTTCTCAGCGGCTGGTCATAGATTTATACAACTTAGAATAGGAATAAATACAGGTGAATACAGTTTAGTACATGTGTGGAAACTGAATATTAAAATGTAGAATAGTATATTTAGAGTTAAATCA
Organism: Patella depressa; assembly: GCA_948474765.1. Lineage (NCBI taxonomy): Eukaryota > Metazoa > Mollusca > Gastropoda > Patellidae > Patella > Patella depressa. Next base: position 60,729,678 of record OX419717.1, read on the forward strand.
TACATCGACAGACTATGCATATCTATAAGATATTCCTTATTGCTCCCTTTTTGCAATAATTTGAGCTCTACTGACAAAAGACGCTCTTGTCGGTGATTTTAGGACCGTTATTAGGAAATTAATGTCGTCGATTGAGCGCCTTTTAGTGGAATAACCAATACTTTATCTATATGAATTAGGAGACTTGATAAATAAAATTATCTTTATAATATATCGTCTCGTCTATATGGTTCCAAAGTGAAAGAAAATGAAAATCGAAATGAAAAAAAATCGATTTTTTTATCAGATTGGCTCGACACAGGTACTAAGGCTAAAACGATGGAATGAGTATTTTGAAAAATCGATGTTATATTTATTTATTTATTTATTAGGACCATGTATGGCTGGTATAGTAGGAACTATCATGCCTAGATACTGTTTGTTTGGCGATACAGTTAATACGTCATCTAGAATGAAGAGCTATGGTTTACGTAAGTTGAAACAATTAGTATAACGTCCAATAAATCCTGATCTAGATTCCCATTAGTTTATATATGGTGCTATTATGCTTTAAAAGGTATATTTTGGTGTGATATTACTAAGGGGTTAGAATAACGGGCACACAAAAGTTTATCTCGATTTATCTTTTTCACTGAAAGACACAATCTGTCCTGCGCACGACACTCGACACTGCTATGAAATAATTCAAGACTGACAATGTATGCATAGTGTTGCACTACTAGCCCAGGTGAACTTAGTTTATCTGGAACAACCGAAGCCACTTCACAGATTCTCCGCAAATCTGACTTTCGCTTGAACGGTATGTGATACACGTATAATGTCTGGGTTCTCTGACTATAGGTGGCCACGATGACTGGAGGTCTCGTGTTCAATCTCTGTGTTGACCGAGAAAGTTATCGGAATTTTCTAACATGGTTCCTTCTTGCAAGGGTCTGGTAAGGGACAAAGTGTAGTGGTTCGGATGAGACGAAAATCCGAGGTCCTGTGTATATATTGGCGTGTGCGTAAAACAACGATTGACAGTTAGAATTCGACTTAAGGGAAGCCATAGTGCCGCTGACTGGCCAAACTTTCCCATGCCCATCTTCATTAGCCCAGTCAGTGCAGAATAGTAGGACGTTAAATCCCATTTTATTTCATTACATTTCATTTCTATGACTATTATAGACCTATCATGTATTCTTCACAGCTTTATTATCAATGATATATATACCCAAGAAAAGGTCTTAAAACAAATAAAACTGATTTTGTAGATCAAGTTTATTTAACATATTAATAATATATTTATTTAACGTGTTATTTACTTTTAGCCAACAAAATCCAGATTAGTTCAAGCACTTATAACTCTTTAAAGAAACATGGTGTGTTTGTCATGAAACACAGAGGAACTATAGAAGTTAAGGTATGTTATTCAGTTTTTGAATTATACGCTATCTGATTGAAAAAGGTTATGCGCCGGGCATTATGACGTCGATATAATGATATTTTTACGCGCCTGGGCGTTGTCTTGCCACCAGCTTTGTTTGGTCGACTCCGAATCAAGATGCAGAAAATTCCGAGAAATCATTAGAAAGGCTTCGATTATCCGAACACCTTGCTTGGCCTTCTAATTAATGTCAAATACCCAAAAGGCACTTGCGGGTAGGTGTTGAGTGTGACCAATCCGATAAACGGAACAATAATAACATCTGGTTTTATTATTGTGTACGTATCTTTTTTAAGGGTAAAGGATCAATGAAAACATACTGGCTCATCGGTCGCTTGGATAGAGTCAACCCCTTTATGGAGGATGGGAAAACACATTCTGAAGACTTAACACAACAGCCAGAGGAAATTCCCGATGAACTTCCCGGAGAACTTATGCAAGCCACTGACCCACCATTAGCAGGAAAATTAGCCATGTTTATGGGAGTATATAGAGATGCCACTGGCAAACAGTTTGGATTTGACATGGATGAAAAATATGATTCTAAACCCGATACGTGTACCTCGTTGAAAGACGATAAATCCAAGTCAGTCTCGTCCGAAAAAATGATTAAATCAGAAGAGAAAGGCGAACAGCTAGATGAACAAGTCGACGTTTCAAATTTTTGTTAAAATTATTTTATGATTTATATTGTTCTAATTTAATCGCCTGGTATTACTGCATACGTTTCAATATTATTACCGCCTAGAAGGGGATACTTATAACGAATTAATTGGGTTATAATGCGGTAAACGGCAACCCGTTTTTACCTTTCGTTAAATTAGGGACCTAAATCATATGAACGTGAAGGTTCACTTTCCAGAATATGCGTACAGTATAGTATGATGGGTATGTTTTAGAATCGGTTATCTATAATATATCTAATTTTTTTTTTTATTTCTTTTTGTGGAGTTACCCTTCTAGGCAGTAATATTGGGATATGCTAGGGGTCCACAATAACCGCTTTTATAAATTAAAATTAGTATTTTGGGGAATACCAACCCTAACCCTCTTGGAAGACTGATATTGCAGTCAATTTACCGCTTATCCGTCTTCAAAAAAGATTAGGGTTATCTTTCTCAAAATACTCATTAATATAAAGCGGACATTGTTAACTCCAGGAAATCCCCAACCTCCACATCCGACCTAGAATTGGCTTTTGACGGCCATATTGTTGGATCAAGTGGTGAGTAATAGTAAATCTAAGCCATCCAATATCAGCCGCTTTCCTTGTGTACGTAAAATTCAAAGCATGTTCACTGGATTATTTTTATTGAGAGAGTTGCGGTTATCGCAGTTTAATTAACAGAAGGTTGGTCCCAGGAGTAGCCATCTTGAAACACCGGTGGTTGCTATGGAGGATATTACCTGAAAGTGTGTAAATTGGTTTTTCACGACTTTTCTTTTCTTGAAAGATTTAAATATCAACATCCGTGAGTTCGGGCTGAGTGTCATAAACAATGAGTTATAATTACATATTGTGTTTTTATTATCCAGTGTCAATTTCTGGAACAGGAGCGGTTGATAAGTCAGTAACATTCAAATTAATTTTATATCCAAAATTAACGCGCAATGTTAGTTTGATTTTGAATACATTGGCGATCAATGAAACATGCCGTAAAATTGCCATGAAATCTCAATAAGTTCCTTTATCCAAGGATTCTAATATGATTAGGATAGTTGTTTGTCATCCGTTTTATACAATAAACCTAAAATTATAGTAGATTGTTTGTGATTTTATTGAATTAAATACAGACCCCGAATCCCATTTTAGAGGGGTTGGATGGCCGAATGGTTAGCACGTGCGCGATGTATCATAAAGCCTGTCATGGAGTCAACTGGTGCGGTTTCGAATCCCCTGTTGTACGTGACAAGGAGTGGGTCGCCTGTCCAGCCTCGTGGGTTTCCTCCGGGTCCTCCAACTGCTGAAGACCCCTACGCGCAAGCAAATTATTGAAATGAAATTAAAGCATCTGTTAGTCCCGAAATGACCTAGTTTGATAGTGGACGTTAAACCCCATTTCTCTCTCTATCCCCGAATCCCTTTTTAACGTCATTTGTTAATTGGAGCTTGACGGTGTAAACAGACACCCTCGTTCATAGCGAAACGAAAGACAGAAACAGACAATCTGTATAGATGGAAGTAGCATAAACGCGAACAGTTCCGTATTCTATTCAAATTTTGTATCTTTTATTTCTAACTGTGTGTTTTATTTTCCATCCATATATTTCATTCCCACCATGTGTTCTAATTGTCACCCTATATTGCATTTACTACCGATATATTTTATTTCGAACCGCATGGTTTATTTGCTAACCGTATAATTCATTTACATTACTACCCACATAGGCGTACTGGTGGGGGTAGAGTGAGTTTGTTTTTTTTGTTGTTGGGGGGGGGGGCTGCAATATAATGTTTTCGGAGAACTATATAGTGTGCCCGAAATGTGATGACTTTTGAGTGTTTATAAATAACTGTCCTGTACCACTGTCACTGGCAACCACGCGTTGGAAAATGCAGATCGAACACTGGGATCTCCTGGTAAATGAGCCAAGTCTCACCCTTACCCTAACCCACAACCAACATAATATGACGTCATATGTGCAGGGCTGCCCCCGAACTGTCGCTCTCCTGTAGTGGAGGCCATCAAAAGTATAATAAAAACGAAACGAAATTTAAATGTTTTTTAAATTAGATTGAGCGAAAACTGTCAACTCCTTATCTAAACTTACATAATATCCCTTTAAGGAAAAGATAAAAAATAATATTTTCTTGTCCTGGGTTAAAATGATTTAAGAAGAGAGTAAGGTATACAAGTTATTTTATTATATCACAGACACGAATAAACAATATCTAATAGTAGCACTAAATATTTATAGATATAAATAACATACAATGAAAACATTTTCTGTAAGCTAGAAATAGGCTCTGACAGGAACAGAACTAGTCTTTCAACTTTTGAAAATATTGGATTCGACAAAAAAATATGAGCATTAATGCAAATATATAGTCGCAGACGAGCCCTGTGTAAAATGTTTACTGGCTACAAAATTACAGGAAAACTCTTATACAGAAAATGTCTCTGATTGGATTCAATAAATATTCGAGGACAACAATATGGCGGAGGGCTTATTACACATCGAGCGGCAGATATCGATTCAACATATCTTTGTAAATACAACATGTACCGAACAAAACTGAACCACTTTTTGGACAGATATTCTTTTTAAATATTCATATTTTACAAAATTATAGTCAACAAGCGATTCCTTGTGACGCTAAAATGACGATTCAAGACGATAATGGATGCATTAATACGTCATCACTTTTCAATTTATTAAAAAATAATTAATGACGATGGTTACCACTCAAATTAACACCCAACCTCGCCATTAACACCATGTTTCAGAGTATGTAAACACGGTTCAATGTATTAAACATAACTTTAATCAATGAACTAACAAGCTGTTTCAGTAATCTTTATATCATCAATAGCATAACTTCCCCACCAATATCTTAATTTGGTTTTAATCTCCAGCTGAAATATTGAAAAATATTTATACACATATTAATCTAAATATTACATAAAGGTTGTATAAACATAAATCATGCACACGTCGTTCAAAAATAAATAAAAAATTACTCTTCTGAGAGGCATAAAAAATGATTTGTTCCAGCTTATAAATATATATTTGAAATAAAGAAACTGATACCGTCAATATTAAACCTACAGAAAAGAAGTTTTCGTTAACCCAACCACCTTTTTTTTTACATGGTTTCGAAATAAAAGTTCATTGAAGTCTGCAATTAATGTAAAGCAAAGAAACAAACGGTTTAACTTTCAGCATGTTTCAATTCAGATTAATAAGACGTTTGCAGGTGAATGACCTGATAAATCAGACTTATATTTTATACATTTATTACCTTACCGGATAATAAAGACCTGCAAAACTCTATTACTCTCGGAAAAACGATGCAAGTATCACAATAAGATGTCTTTGCGCACGTGTGTGAATTATAGATAGACATAGACTGTCGTCTGTCAGTAGCTATCGTTTCAAAAAATTTCTATAAAATGGGTTTAGTTGTAAAGTCACACATTAGTAAAATGTGAATTTATATGGATAAAAAGCCGCCTTCCCGCTTCTAGAATGTCCCAGTTTATATAAACGAGTCGTCGCAAGTTTCTGTTCGCGCCATGAAGTTTATCAACCACTATTTACACCTGATGCATATCATTAAAACAAACAACCAATCAAAAACACTCTAGAGCCAATTTGACCTCAAGTTCACAGGTCAAAAGGTGAGTCGAGTTAGCGTGTTTACTTTAAGGCGATGTAAGTGTCTTATCCACCTCGTAGACAAAGATTGTGGAAAGCTGATTAAATTTACAGATACCAGTTGGAATAAGGTTGTTTTAAGTTTTAAAGAATGGTCAAATCTTGATGGAAACGAGCTAAAAGTGTGCCAACAATATAAAGATGTATTTGATAGTAAGTTTATCAACTAAATCAAACTAAAACTGAAAGTAGAGTCGCCAATTTATTTTTCAGCGAAACACAAAATGATAGGCGGATTAAATTTTATAGACACCTGTACTCATCACAAATGATCCGGACTGTACAACGCAACGAGAGCTTACGTCCGTATATAATATTTCTTGTTTGTTGTCATTGCTGTGTGCAAGTTACGATGAATAATAATAATGTTTGTTGACGTTCACATTGTAGGCCTATAGTCTCGTTATATACTTCATATAGGTTTGTTTTAAAATCGATAGCATTCACGCTAGCCTTTGGTTTTATTTTATTAACCCCAGATTGTCTTAAGTGTCTTTTCACAAATCAAGTGCAAACAGGTGGCAGTGTCTTATTGTTTTTCATAAAAGAAAAGTAATTTTTATTATGGATATTTGTTGCCACCTAAATTCTTCTCTCAGGTTCTAATTTGCTTATTTTGTTTATGTGTGCAATAAAATTAGGAGTCAGTATGTTTGTATTTATAGGGAATAAAGATGATGCACTATGTGACTATGGCTAGCATTCCAAGTGTTATTCGAGATTCACAGACAGAACAAAGATTAAACGAGCTACTAAAAGAGTTGCATTAGGCTACAGTCTGGTGAGAAGCAAACGAGTGATGAGAATCAATCCACCTCTAGACAAGGTTTGCGATCAGCCTTCACTAAATCATCAACCACCCAAGCTGTCCACCTGCGAGGACATGTCTTTCCTCCTGTGCATTATCTGCAAAAAAGTATCTTTGTTCTACAGGTGTCAGAATAAGACTGTCTCTGATAAGCTGGTTTTAGCAGAAATTAAAGATGGGGGTAAGTTTTTATTATTTGTTCAACTGTTGTGATTTAATATTGTCCCCCCACCCTCCTTTCCTGGCTATGCCCAGTGTTACCTAGTGGAATAGGCCCATCGACCCTCCTCAGCGTGTCGTAAAAGGCGTTTATTGGGGAGAGTGGTCGGGTGGCCGATAGGTGTTATCTATCAGTCTGTCATCAATAGTCGAGGGTACGAGTCTCATTCTCTGCGATCTCAGTGAAAACGTGTGGGAGTAGCCTATCCGAACACGCAGGGTTATGTACATGTATTTACCAGGTCTGCCAAAAGTTGTCTAGTTCATTGTTAAAAGTAGGCTGCTCCATACAAAGCCTATTATACACATAAAAACTGTTGCATAAAGAATTTTATGGGTTTTTTTATTTATGCATATATGTAACCAGAAAACGAATATGCATTCTACTTCTAGTTGGTTTATGATATCCATGATATTTACAATTTTCCATATCTTTTTAGGGCGACTTAGAGAAGCAGCAATTAAGAAAGAAGATGAAACCATTCTTTGGCACATCAGAGATAAAGACTGTGTTGCTGTTGAAGTTAGGTACCATGTACGATGCTACAAGGATTATGAACGATTCTCAACAAGAAAACCCACAGTTCAGTCGACAGGGTGAATTTATTTCATACTTGTAGTAGTTGTTGTGTCCTTGTGGCTTGTTGTTATATCTATTTTATATCATTGGCCTACATAGGCAACTAGTGGGTGGGAAGGGATTTATATAGCCAAGTGGTTACAAAAAGGTCTGTCATCAATGGACTTGATTTCGAATCCCATTATCAGCGACCTCAATGACAAGGTGTGGGAGTAGCCGATTTATTCTATACTCTATAGTATAAGTAGTGCTGGTATATTTGATGGCAATTGAATTGGCACAAAATGACTAGATTGTGGTGTCCAAATGCACTAAAACATCCGTTCTAAGAATGTGTCAACATTTTTTATTAGCACTTTTACTAGTTTTGAAATGTTTTAAATTACACTACACAGACATGATTTATATCTATTTTAACCTTTAAAAAAAATATATCACTAGATAAAGATGAATAAATATGTACATACTTTTCCATTTTTTGATTTTAGTATTTTGTTTTACTGTTTGTTTTACCTGTATTTTACATACTAACTACATGTATAATATTCAACTACTTTATGTCAAGATTTAATTGAATTATTATTTTAACAAAACAAAGGGTTTTCTGTATTTTAAACTAGTTTTGAAATGTTGTTTTTAATTATAATACACAGGCATGATTCATATCTTTAAAAGATAACCAAACAATATATCGAAAGATAAATAAATGTGTAAATACTTTTCCATTTGTTGATTTTAGTACTTTGTTTAACTGTTTTTATATTTTATATTTTAACTATTTAAAATAGCATTATGCAAGAGCAAAATCTGCTTTTTACAAGTCTTTCTTTAAGCCTGAGATGTTATCTAAATAATCAATTAGACATTAATTAACACATCCAGACCGTAATAAACTCTTTATGTCAAGGCTAGCCTTCGATGTTGGCAGATTAAAATCGTATATGCCGCTTAATGGCGGTTAATAACTAAATCAATCAAGTGGATAATCGAGACTATGCTGTTTATATTAATGATTTGAGTAATGATGACCGAGGCTATGAATATTTTAAATGCTTTTTTCTCGGCTAATAGTGAATCAATTTGACTGAAATTTTCAGCAAATTATCTTTACACTATCTAGTTTTTAACTATTATAGTGAGAACTGCTATCTCTTTATCTTATCTCCCATAATGTAACTTTAAGCATTAATTATTGCACAACTGTTACAGCAACATTTTAAAAAATTATTGATATAACAGTTATTAAAAATGAAAAAAATGTTTTCTGTATTTTAAAAAAATATTGATATTGAAATGTTGTTGTAAATTGCAATACAAAGACCTAATTTATATCTATTTAAACCTTTAATACTAGTCATTACATAAAAAATTAATGTTTTAAATTTGTTTTCATTCTTTGTTTGGTGATAGGGTGGGTTGCCAAGGAGAATTTAGTCTTTGTTCAATATTTATAGGTCATTTATGATACGAGTTATCTCCCCTTATAACTTTTTACCTGGGACCCCTCTTTGAAATATCACGTTTATGTATTGTTTTTTGGTTGAAATCAAATATGTCTATGCAATTATCAAATTTATGTATAATTTCTGATAATAAATTAAATTCAATATCAATACAATGACGCTGTATTTTCATAAATAGACAAAAACATGCTACGATATGCAACATTACTGCTTTGTGGGCGCTTATAATTGGTCCTGTGCATATACAAATTGAGATATTTCCATAATTTTTTTTTTCAAATGTTGCTGTGCATTTGGGCAGTACACACGAAAATAATTATTCACCTGCAGTAATTTTATCATCCAAAATCACGACGTCAAAGTCATGTTAGACAAGCATGATAAAGTGCCCGAGACCCTGGGTAAATGGGTAATATTTTAAAAACTGGCAATATCTGAAGGTGGGAATATGGATTTTCCATCACTAGAAACCTTGTATTATAAGAAAATGGCAACATTTTTTAGACCCAGGGGGGGTGCAACAAAAATCGATTTTTAGGCACATTTTCCCTATACAGACGACAGTCTAACATGTTTATACAGGGATAGGGTGAGTGCTATAGATAACCCTTTCGGGCCCAATTGATTTAGTTTTAAAATAATTTCTTGTTTTATGGTATTTTATAGATGATTTGGGTTTGGTTAGAGTATCAAAAATTTTTTTTTTAAGTTTTACAAATTTTCCTGACGTGGGTGGGGGTGGGACTTGAACGTCCCGACGGGCGGTAAAGGAGTAAATTATTTTCAATACAAAAAAGACAAAACAATTTTAACTTGAAATACACATGTATAGCTTATTTCCAACCGCGCCATCAAAATCTGCAATACAATTACATGTAACGGATTTACTTTAAGGGTGAGATTCGACGTTTTTCTTAGAATAAACCTCACATCGACCACGATTTTCTAAAAACTTATATCATTTTACAGACCAGTTGTTATTCAAAATCTCTTTGGCATCTATATAAGGGATAAATTCAGACATATTAATCAATTTGCAAAGGAAAAGTCATATAAATTTGGAAAAAATGCATTGGTACTTCAGAGTCCCAGGATGTAGAATAGGCCTGACGGGACTGATACGTCCCACCGAAAAAAAATATGACAGTAATTGCAAATATTACCGGTTTTTTATATAAACTTTATGAAAGGGTTTTGTTATGGATAGAGTTTCATGAAAAAAATTCACAATCATTTTACTTACTTTAAACTTTTTCTGTGCATTCAAACATGCACAAAGATTTTTCTTACAAAAACATCAACGTGATTTTGTGTTTGACATTGAATTGCCACTCTACAATTTTTTTGCCCTAAGACTGCACTACTTCAACCCAACCCTAGACCTACCTAAAACTGACTTATAATGAAATACTGATCATAATCCACATATGCATTGCAACATTGTATTCACTATGTGATGGGACATGAGAGTCCCGTCGGGCCACAGATATGTATAACAGAACTGGTTAAACACGTTCCAAATATAATTTTAACTCATATATCATTGCTACGATAGATGCGTAATGAAGATATCATGAAACGGAAGTGATGAAAGCAAAAGGAGTATCCTTCTATATAACTAACTGTGTGATAGCAGATGCACTTGTCTGCAATATCACTTCGTTGGAAACGGGCGGTAAATAAAGCTATTTCACATACAGCAGATACACTACGAAATCTTGCTCATACGACTGTGGGAGGATATCTGACAATTTAAAAAGATAATCAACCATCACTACATAAGAGAAAGTATATTTCTACTTTCCTCGTTTTCTCTTACCGAGTGACAGACATTCAATTATATTTGGAATGCGTTTGACTATTTCCATCATATGTGATAACGACTGCCACTAACATTGTCCTTTAGAGAGAGAGAGAGAGAGAAATGGGGTTTAACGCCCACTCAACACAAACTAGGTCATTTACGGGGTTGAGAAGGCGCCCCTATCTCCATGCCACGTACGCTCACACCAGGGATTGAAACCACAGCCGCAAGCCAGAGGTGACCGGCCAGCTAGAGGTCGAAGCGCGGCACTCTAGACCACTAGGCCATTCCAACCCCCCTTATCCTTTAGAAAGTGGTCACCAATTGTACCTGACATCCACCCTGAAATCGATTCAGAGCTTTGGATAAAAGGATTCTATGAGCACACAGGATTAACCAGATTTATTCCCTGAAATATATCTGGGAATTACCTCCCTTGAATGTTTTCAGCATCACTGTCAACTCGCTACATTTATTTCAAAACCAAGTATGGCGAAAACAGATCATGCTTATTTTTGAGAATAAGCCTTCATTTTGATCGTTGTGTTTCTGTAGGACACAACGCAAAAGTCGCCGTTAAGCCAGTGCGACGATCGGCAATGGCTATTAACATATTTTACGTCTTGTTATAAAATCAGAATGGAGATTTGGGCGAGTTTGGTCTTTCGATCGTGATAAATAAACATTTTTAGTGACAATAGGTAAATTAAAATTTATTGTGTTACAGATACGTGTACTTTCACAACGAAAAAGTCACCGATCGTCGTCTTTGTCGTTGTGCTGGCTTAACGGCGACTCTCGTTTTATGAAAGTCGCGGGCCGTCGCCTTTTTCGTCACACTGGCTTAACGGCGACCTGTAGTCACCATGCTATCATGCCATAGGTATACTTTCACAACCTGTACGACGAAAAAGTCACCGATCGTCGTCTTTGTCGCTGTGCTGGCTTAACGGCGACTCTCGTTTTATGAAAGTCGCGGGCCGTCGCCTTTTTAGTCACCATGCTATCATGCCATAGGTAAACGTATGCCTTATAAGTTCGTTGATACTGTTGATGGCCAACCTCATATCATATACAAAAACAACACAGACACTTACTTGTATAGTACCAGACACTGTTATTGGTACCTGAAATAAGCTCCACTCAATATTCTGTAAACCGAGTCGATCAAAACTCCATATCTCTGTCTGGATATCATTATCTTGTATTATATCTATAGTCACATTACCAGTAGAATATCCCCATACATAAAAATAAAACTGTAAACAATTCTTGGTATTTTCTAGATATATGTCAGGACTTCGGACACAGGCAACACTAGCACGAGGCTGAAACATACAAATATTTAAATACAGAAGTAGAAAGAAGTTGTTATATAAAATTGATAATAGTTATTTTCTCACGTATGATCAGTCAGAAAAAAATATATGTGGAGGAGTTCTAATTTTTATTTTCAAGACAAAAGTAGCAAGAAAATGAGTGGTTTACCATTTTACTTATTTTTAGTTATAACTATTAGTTATTGGTAGGACACAATTCTGTGCATACCCAGATACAACTTTCATGGAATATGATTTAATGGATTAAATATACACATTTGCGACAAAACCCCCCAACACGTTTAAAATCTATCAATTTGCATTGTTTACATATTGAAAATATAGGACTTAATCACCTCTTCTATAACATATTTTCTAACATCTATGGTGGCAATATCGGGATGAAAAATATTTAGTCAGTTAACTAAAGTTTGATCAATTTATTATAAGTAGCTACATGATCTCGGTGTTGGAAAGTTCTCCGGGATTTCCAATAAGGCTTCACTTTGCTAGTGGTGCAATACGGAGGGCTTGAAAAGGACAGTGTCTAGTAGTTTGGATGGGACAAAATAAAGCAGTCCCATATATAAACGTTGGCATGCATAGTTTGAATTCGAAATAAGAGTAGGCCGTAGTGCCGCTGTCGGGTAAAATGTCTTTCGTAGGACACTGCATGGTGTCCGCATGTCACCATTTGCCTAGTTGGTGCAGAGCAGGCACCACGACCTTCTCTTATTTCGAATTCCAACTGTCTAGGGCTCTTTTACCTGCAAGCAAATGTGTACAAGGAAGAACCACACCAGAGTATCCCGATAAACTTTTCTCGTCCAACACAGAAATCGATCACGGTATCTCCAGGTTAGCGAGTCAACGTCTTACTCACTGGGCTACCGCGGCCCCCAATGGTATTGCATTGATACTGGTACCATCGACTCTAAACGAATCTAGCGTTGTAATAAATTTGTTACATTACCAGTTTGTTTATTCCATTCACGTGTTAGTTGATGCTGCTGTGCATTACTGTATTATCAGGTATTTGGAATTTACTTTCTAAATATTTACCTTAAACCAACCATTTCTAACCATAAACCAGTTTTCATCCGGATCTGATTTGTCTGACCTATGACCAGATTTCGGTCCAAACATAGGAAATACATTCATCCTTTCCCACGTCATCTGAGCTGGACTGTAGCATTGGCGAAGACCACACATGCTCTCTTCAAAATCACACCTCCATGCCACTAAAAAAAAACCAGAAGTTTGAGTTAATGGGTGCCGCTGCAGTACATGCTAGTCAATCTCGAATTACAATCATGTTATAGAAATTGTCTCATGTTGGGGAACATTTTGTTTTTCCAGGACGCAGATGAACAAAAATTCAGTTATTGTCAGTCAAACAATACTACTGTACTCAGAGCAGCGAGGGGATGGGGAGGGTGGGTGTTCTCGAGGGTGCTGTAAAATTGACAGACAATGTATTTCTATTGTATCTATTGTATGGTCGACAATTCTTTGACTAGGGGGCGGGGCTAAACGTTTTACTAGGCGGGGGGGGGGGGGGAATGCCGAACTGCGTCCCACCCCCTAGTTACAGCCCTGACTGTACTTAATATCTCAGATGATAAGACGGATTGTGTTTAAAATTTAAAATAAACATGAAGGATCTCACCTTTTGGTGTTTGGGCAACGGAGTAAACTTTATTTGACTTTTCACAAATATTTGGATCTAAGGTTATATTCGACAAGATCATCATGTTGTTTTTACGTAAATAAATCTTCACCAATATCTGAAAATAAATCCGAACAACAGATTGCCTTAATTGTAGACGCTAACTATCGTCATAAGAAAGCGTCGATAAACGACAACAAATCTTAGACAGCACACGGATACACAATATAAAAGTCATTAAGTACCAATATGGACGTATAATACAATGTATACGGTTCGTGGTACCAACATTATAAACTCAAACGTCAGTGTGAATAATAGTTTATAAAGACATTAAAAATCATCATCGCAGCGTGAAATGAAATAGAGGTTAACATCCTACTTTTCTGCTCAATCAGGGCTAATAAAAAGTATGCTAGAAAATATGTGATTTTTATGTACACGCCAATGGTGTATTTTGCTGTAAAAATAGTTAGCATGATCTGCCACCGCTTGTGCATGTAATTATCATATTAAAAAACAAAATTGAATTGTTGGTGGTAACTGTGTAGCATTATCCGGTTCCACATAGGTTTTTGGCCTGATGACATGTGGTTGACTCCAGCAAATTCACTATTGTAACGTGATTTGGATTTCACTTGGACTTCAACGTTGTGTCTACCAAGGATACCGAAATCAAATGTGTAACAGGAATTACAATAATTTATTTATGTCACAACAGTTAAACGATAGTCTTCATTACAATAACTAAGTTTTTTCTCCCAACCTCACTCTACTCGTAGAGCGAGTTAGCTGATGGGAACCTCAACATTCTGGCTCTCTGAATCAACTGGTTGACTAGGAATCAAATGATTGTCTGGAGAACCCAAACCATGTCTTGTGCCTGCTCATTCGAGCCCTTTTTTGCTTTTTTATAGGTGCCAACATCTCTAATTGATTAATTCATAGACTGATAACAGCTGAATTCCAAATATGGCAAGGATGTGCACCATAACCTCCATACCGATAAGGATTGTTACCTAATTTGGTCAACAAATATGCCCCCCAAAAGATGCAAATGGCCAACATGTTTATTATCTACAACTTGCTAAGTTTTTTGATTAGGAATTTGGAATCAATAATTGATAAAGATATCAATATTGGTACAGCCCTCATATTATTACATAGAAACTCTCCAAATAAGCATAGACGTGATTAAACAGTAACGTGTGCGAAATACAGACGTCATCTTTTAGCCAATTAAAACTTACCTTAAACACGTCTTGACATTTAATATTCAGACAAACAGTTTGAAAATCAGGTTGATAATTCTCGTTCATCCAGATCATCGAGGGGCGAGAGTTTACCATCTTCTTATTAGTTACCAATACCAACACGTTACCAGTTTCTTCCTCGGGTAGATAATATCCAAAACAAAAACACCATTTACCACCTGAATAGAAACAATTATTAAAGGTCAATATCTTCTAATATAACTTGCGTAGATAACCGTTTTCTTGTCGGAAATATTCAAAATTACGTTTTCTGTAGACAGTGGATGTAACCAACGACAAATTAATTTGTAATAGTGTAGCCTACTGCTTTCAAAAAATATGAGGGCAATTTACTTCAACATGAAGACACGCCTACAACAATTAACTAAAGAAGCAACAAAAAAAAAAACAAAACAAAATAGTCATTCAAAATCTGCTAGCATTTAATTGAACAAGTCATCGCCCCTAAGCTGCACTTGCGACATGACAATATCGTCAATTCCTTCTTAACTAATGTCAAACTGGTCAACAATGAATATTCGCTAGGCCACACAAAAGGAACTGAAAGGGTGATAAATTAATCTATATTAATTTATTCAATAAATAAAACATCACCCTTTATATCAGCACTTGTTAATACTCTTGTATCTGGTTTGGGGAAATATGATGTTTTGGCAACAAGAAAAGATGCTTCTTCCATTCCAGGCTCATCAAACAGTCCCTGAAAAAATATTGAACAATATTGGAGTGGGGAGGGCTGAGGATGTGGCTGTGGGTGGTATCTGGGGTCTCCAGAAAATTTTGAAAATTTCGTGCGCTCTCCTCGCACCTGAGTGCATTCCTACGCCTCAAATTTAAGTGCTTCAGGCAGGGTTTTATGGCTGAATTTTCTGAAATTTCCTTCTTCGACTCCTCCCGCCAATATCATGTCTTTTGATTTACGCCGAGAACTCTAGTCCGGCCAATACAGCTGTAGTATAAAATTTCAAGTGAACTATAGGTAATCTTTTATTCTAGTCATATAAGTACAGTATTACAGTATAGACTGCACAATAGGCACCCTACATTTTAAGCGCCCGTAGACACCCTACATGACGTACGTATAACTAACGCACGAAAATTAAATGGTAGCTGACTTTTTTTTTTCGCACGTATGCAGTGAATGGCCATTTTGCTAAGTAATCCCAGCCAGAACTTCTCATTTTTTTTAAATCCCCACGCTAAAACATTAACAGAATAGATTGTGTGTATCTGAAATAGACACGACTGAAGCACAGTGACAATATGCCGACGTCATTTTTGTGAAAAAATCATTGGAAGAAGCGATAAGACGTTATGGCTGTACGTTTAGATAACGTCACATGGATATCATGGCTATTCACTGCGTCAGAGTAACTTCTCTGCAGGTAGGATGAGACTGTCGTTCAGATTGCCTACATGACTTCGAGCCGGATCCTTACCAAACTCTGATGCGGGGGAGTTTGTTTTTTATTTTGTCAAAAGATCACTACTGGGCTAAATGACTTGTCATGAACATCGCATTTTATGGCACTACATTTATCATGTTTATTGGAATTATTGGAACTGGCGGTGAGCCACCAACTTACGTGCATGATCTCCCACTTCATTATATTAATATCATCAGGATAAAATGGACATTTCTCACCTTTCTTGAACACACATTTTATACCTTTATCTGTAATCATAAATTTAACATAATCTTCAAGGTTATAATAATAATAATAATATAAGATACGTAATATAACAAGTAAAATAGACCAAAAGTCTCGTGTACACCTAAGCAGTTGGGGTTCGAAATAAGAATACGTCTTTGCGCCGATATCCGACCAAATTTCCTGTAGAACACACTCCAGGGCGCATGTCCGATTCCATTAGTCTGGTTGGTGCAGAACTGAAGGGCAGTAAAGAAGAATGTTTGTGATTCCTGAATTTCTCCGACTAAAATCGCCCAGGCACTAATTTCAAAATGTGCGCCCATTTCGTGTGTCCTCCACATGTCGATATAGTTTCGTAAATGAAACTCCAGCTGACGATAATTATTAGTATTTCTTTGAAAACGCTTCGCACTGCAGTTTGGAATATTTGTTTGGAATTAGAATTAACGGAGGTAATACCCTACTACACAATTTTCTTTATCTGAGATAGAATATATTACCTATTGCTCCTATAGCTGTTAATCTTAAAGTGAAACCTTGATGTTGATTAGATTTGATTTTATACTGTGCATTTAATACAGCACTAATCATATTACTTGTAGATGTGATATTAACAGGTTTACTAGTAGTACCACAATATCTGTAATAAAACATAAAAAATACAACATCAATACTATCAGCTCAATCGACACAACAATGAAATGGGGTTTAACGTCCTATTATTCTGCTCCGAACTGGTCTGACGAAGACCGGCGTATGCGTGCTATGAGGGAAATTTTGCCCGGACAGAGGCACTACGGCCTACTTAATCGAATCCCAACTGTCGAGGGATCTTAAGCGTTCATGCCATTGTATACACGGAACCTTTTTCGTTCCATCCGAACGACTTGACAGCTGCTCTTGTCAGGCCCAACGTCCAGCATCACTGTAAAGGGAATCACGCTGGGAATCACACCGGAAAAACTGGACGAACTCTAGACTTCCAGGCTAGCGAACCAACGTCTTAGCCATCATGACAACAATGGACACAAATTCCATCCAAATATGAATGTATGCACAGTTAAATTGAAAATCATTTGGTGGGTTCGCTAAAGAAATGTATACAATAATTCATTATCGGTTAAAGTGCACCATTTTTATTTTCAGATATTTACACAGGAATCTAATATACCAAAAACCCAAAGTCAACGTGAAATTGTCCTATTTGATAAATATATTTTCTTTTAAAACTTTGGTAATTTTCTTGGAACTTTAACTTTATTCTGAATCTAATAAATTTACTCCATTATAAAGAACTGGAAAAAGGCCAACCAGTCACCCGAAAAATAACCGAATGAGGACTTCTACAATTTAAAAAGAAGCAAAGAGAAAAGTAAAGCGTACGTGCGTAAAATAATAAATGTGTTTAGAAATGACAAGCGGTCTCACCTTGGTCCCACTTGACCAATATGGTTATATCTTACTCCTATCCAATGAAGACAAATATGATTAAGTCTATCGCTAGCTAAATCAAGGGTTAATTCAATCTGTATTCTGTTATTGGCTTCAGCCTATTGGGAATAATAACAAAAACATATAATATGGTCTGTGTACAGCTCGATCACCCAGTCTCTTTGACAAGGGGAAATATTAATAACATTTTGAATGAAATAAGGCATGGTTGTTATAATTTTTCTTGATGTTTTTATGTATATAATTTACTCAACTTTTCGGAGCCCAAATGTTTGTGATAGTAATTTTAAGCTATCGTTCTATTCAAGGGACGTGATATTTTAGATCAACACTGACGTTTAAAAGCTGATGCGGTGAAGATGAGTAAGAAATGGGGAGGGTGTCTGATTGAAAGTATAAGACATATTTTGGACGTAAACAAGTTGAATTTATAAATTTTGCACAAAAAACAACCGCCTCGCCCCCAACTCCCCTCCCCTACATCTCCAGGTACCCCCAAAAAGTGGGAAATTTTATGGAAAAACGATTTATGTTATATTATCGTTTAAACAAACCAGGTAATGTAATTTACAAGTGAACCTTTATAAGCCAAAAACATTTAGCTATTGGCGGTGGCTTGGGATATCCGGGTGATGATATTACTCTCGTCTCACCATAACCTAATTCAATAATACCACTGCAGTCTAAAATATACATAAAAAATATATTGATTTTTTTTTTCAAACAAATTATTTAGACTGTGTTTCGTAAGACAGGCAAAACCCTCGTCTATAAATAACACAATCTTCAAGATTTCTAAATTTTCAATAAGAATAAATCATTCTATTGAATAATGCAATTAACAAATTACTTGGGACATCAGTGACCATCAGTATAAAGAAAGGGTTCCAGACTACATGTCGATTGAGGCAGCATAATTATGGACATTGTCGTTTCTTTAGATTTCTACCAAAAGTGACAATATTTATAAGTATACGATTTACCACTATTGCAAATTAATATGGTGAAAAAAAGAAGACTGAAATACCTGACCTGACGAAAATTCCTCTTTAATTTTATTACATTTTCTACCAGATAAACCAAAGGCGCAATAACAATTGCATGTGTGTAACAAAAATCCCGCGTTTTCACATACAACTGGTTTCTTGCATTTTTCTAAATGAAAAAAGAACAACAAATATTTTAATTGAAGTATCTAAGTAAATAAAATAAAACCAAGTACGAACAATCCAAACCATTAAGACAAAATTCCAAGTCCCCAAAAAACTCATTCAAAGGCTTCGACATTGAAAACACGAATTATTTGTCCATTTAAATCAACATTGATGTTGTGATCTTACCGGTTAAAGCGTTTCAGCACCATTTAATTTTGTAACAAGGGACTCGAAGAACGAGGCTAGACATATTCTACAAGTCATGTGAAACGGTGACGACATATTCTTATCTGAAGAGCATGCGTATTAAATACTACTTGTGATTCGATTGAGACTTCTGATGTATTTCACCGAAAATAACTGATTTGAAATTAAATTAAACAAGCCGAGAAAGGAATACCGACTATGGGCTGTCAGGATATGAATGCCCTTGTGTTACGCAATTGGCCTACCTTTGCATTTGTAGGCTAAATTAGCAGCTTTAGTGTCTAGGAAAGTCAAACCAATTCGTCTTCCCATCAGAAACGAAAGATCAGGATCTTTAGATGTAATGGTATTTTTACCATTAGAACTGAAAAACTGAATGGTATATTTATTATACAGTTATTCAATGGTGATATTTTCACTTTTTACGAGGAATATAATGGATCCACAACTGCAATGCTCCGGAATACAATGACGTTGGCGGCTGAAAATTATCGTCATATTTCAAGATCTGCTACAAATCGTCTGTGACATTTGGAGTTATTCCGATAGTTTGAAAGAACTGATATACACAGTACCAACGCCTTTAAAAGACCCACACATCGAGATCGGAGAACAGTTGGAAACGCTCCTGTGTGGGTAAAATTCTCACCCACAGAGTTGGATTAATGTTCAACAGCTGGGTTAAATTCCATATATATCTTTTTTTTATTTTTAGGCCTTTATAATTTTTTCCCTCTTCCAACTAGCATGCGCGTTGTGCAATCTGATTAAAACACAGATTATATTTCATTTCTTTTTTTATCGTTTAAAAATTCGTTTTACTTGTCTTTACTACATTTGGATCTGGAAGAGTTGTTACCATTCCCGTGTTCTGGATAATGTGGGGGGGGGGGGGGGTAAGCTAACGGTCTGTTATGGTGAGCTTTTTGGCGGTGGACAAAACTGTGGGTAATCCACGAGAAACATCAATGCTGATTGTCTAATCAAATGTCTAACGTCATAGGGTCAAAAACCGCTCTATGACCTCTGACGCGACCTCCAAAAACAACTGGTCAGATCTTCGTTTAGTGTAGGCCACCGGAAGTTTTTATTAGATAGTATATTACAGTATGAAAATATTTACCTTTGGTCCGTAATGCATATTCGATCCTAAATCATACATAGTTGTATTGACCGAATAGACGGCTTCTCGGAAATTAGACATAAAATCTTCCTTTACGTTATCCTTATTAATATTAATGTACTCCCCTCGATCGCGACGGGCATGTTCATGAAAAAATCCTATAGTATGACCAATTTCATGAACAATAGTACCAAACTGGAAAAAAAGAATTTTCAATTCCAAGATTAATTCATATTGTCGATGATGGGTCTTGTTAATTCAAGGTAATCTTTTCAATACCTGATACTAATTTATAATTCTGCTTTATATTTTCTAACGACCTCCACACCCGAACGCCGCGACTTAAATCAAGTCCAAGTACTGGGCGCCGACTAACTAACGGTCAATAAATGTACACATTTAAAACCAAAATCCTGCTCTGTCAACGGGTTCAAAGATAACCAATTTCTAAAGAAAGAAAAAGAAATTACCCGGGTACAGTATTTTTCATTTAAGTAGATCGGTTGTGGTCCTGCATGTTTAAATCCTACTGGAGACGCACACCTGAAAGTAAACATATTTCATCTGCTGAATACTACAAGGTCATATATTTGACAGGACCATATGTCCATAATATTTTAAAAATCTCCCCCCCCCCCCCAACTCTCTCCAATAATTTCTATATAACAATCAAACACGAGTACATTTAACAACAAAACGGTATTTTCTCTATATACACACCAAAACTGTACCCATAAAACACCATTAAAATTTGAAATTTACCCTGATCCACGTCCAATATCTACATAATGTACAGGTCTCCGTTTACTCTTTACACTAATTTGTACAAATTTAAGACAAGTTCTCTCTTCCCAATGTTTAATGGCTTTTAGTACCATAGCTCTACTGGTGCTGTTTCCTACAAAATTAAATAAAATGAATTGGGGTTTAACGTTCCGCTTTTCTGTACCAGCCGTAATAACGAAGATGATCATACACTATGCAGTTTCGTACGAGGGAAGACCTACCCGAGTTCCAAATGCACAGGGTTCTTTTACGTGCACATGGATCTGGGGTTTCGTACCATCCAAAAGACTAGAAGCTGTTCTTTAACAGGGCCGTCTTCATAGATCACTGAGAGGTGAAAACTATAGTGGAAAATCCAGAAGAACTTTCTCGGATAAAACCGGAACGAACCCCGGACTGGTGATACAGTGCCTTATTTACTGAGCAACGGAGATGTTGAGAAATGCAATGACATGGGGTTTAATGTCCTATACTGTTCTGTTCCGACAGTTTATGACCCTAGGGTTAGGGTTAAGCTATGCATCCATTATACTTACTGAACTTTCTTCGACGATTTCTACAGAATTGCCAGGGCACTACCCCTCCCGGCCATAAGAGGTAGTCCAAGGAAACTGTTTTTCGTTTTTCCATATCTTCCTGAAAATAAAACAAAGAAATAAATAAATTTACTTTATATTTATATCGATAGACAAACTAGATTCAATAAATTCTTATGACAGATCTGGCAAAGGAAGTGATTCTTTTGATTACAGGCATCGATTAATCCGAATAATGCATGATCGATGGCGGGTGGTGTTGTCTATTCGTAACAATCAAAGAAGAAACATCACCTTCTTTGGTTGGCATTTAGTAATTGAACATATTAACACAAGGTACAATTTTATGATCATAATTTGCTTCATAAAGACGACAGTATCCTCGTCGAAACGTCGCTTAGTATCAAACTCAGTAATTGTGTATCCATAAAACTGTACCTTGTGTTAAGAAACATTATCTAAACTAAATGCTCAATAAGTTTGAATTGAAGTTGAAATTTATAATGTTTATTGGGGAGACAAAATTCATAATTCTGAAATAAACACAAACTCACGTCGAGACCGTCATCTATTTGTTTGTTGGTTGTATCATCTATAGACCATTCTAATAGTTCATCACCACCCACTGTTCCTGATACTGGATGATTTATATTCTCGTCTTCTGGTTCTTTATTCTCTTTACCTAGTAACGTCGACAATGGTGTCTACGGGGAGATATAATATGCATATCATCTTATGTAATATCGAGACACAAATATTATTTTAAATGCACGACAAGATGGGTGTGGGTCTGTAGCAGATTGATCAGCAGTGAATATTCGCTAGGCCGCTACAGTCACTGATAATGATGACATCTATGCGTCTTAATGAGTCCGCAATATTAACTTTTTTCCTCGGACAAATTAAATTCAAAAAATTTTTTCATGTATTAGAAAAATAAAAACGTAAGAAGTATTGGTAGGTAAAAATTATTACATATTTAGTGATGGGTATTAAAATGAGTAAAAGGCCTCATTCTGTCCGAAGCAGTTACGTCTTATGTAGACAATGCACGCGGCATTGAGCCAATGATTGACGCCGCGTGATGTCATTGCATGTGTTGAATACAGTCATCTGTGACAGATATATTACGAGACGATATTCGTAATTTTCTGTGAAACAAATTGGTTCTGTAGCCACAGAAAACAATGAAATCGTGTTTAACATCAAGCTAACGCGATACTTTCATCATTTGAGACTGACATGCGGTTAGGAGAATTGTGTTAGATTGTGTCGAAAGCCGTCGCCGGTGTGCTAGTAGACGCCGGGCACTCAAAAAATCCAAAAGGGGTGAACATATTTGAACTTTGACTGAGAAAGTGCTTGCTTGGCTAGTAGACGCCAGTGTGCTAGTAGACGCCGGGCACTCAAAAAATCCAAAAGGGGTGAACATATCTGAACTTTACTGAGAAAGTGCTTGCTTGGCTAACTAATTAGAATGACAGTTGACGATTTAACAAGTAACAGTTGGTTATTCTAACAATCCTTATCATATTCCTTCGGATATACCAGTAAAATATATCTGGGGTTCGTCTTTAAAATCAAATATACAAAGTCTGTTGAAAACGTCTATGTGAAAAGAATTCCAAGGTACAGATTTGGTATTTAAAGAATCCAAGCAGAAACTTACGTGATACTTAGTTTCTTTTTGAA
The DNA here is from genome assembly GCA_948474765.1 of Patella depressa. Lineage (NCBI taxonomy): Eukaryota > Metazoa > Mollusca > Gastropoda > Patellidae > Patella > Patella depressa. The sequence goes on from OX419717.1 coordinate 60,753,225, forward strand.
TCTCAACAAAGCTCTGTACAACATTTTCAAATTTATTGGTTAGGACGAGCTGCAAAAGAAACAAATAATATTGACGAGTGGTATTTCCCTCTCGCTACTTTAACACGAATTAAGGAAATGGCCAAAATGCGGTTCGGTTAGCAGATTTATTCCATTTGAATGGGGTCGAGCATTAAAGCAGGAACGACCTGCATTCATCAAAGTCACTGCTAAATAAGTAAACGTAGCTCTAAAAGGGCACGATCAGTAATTGAATTGATCTTACGATTCTTTCTGATTTAATATAGAAGAGAAGTTGAAATATGGCAAGTGGGAAAAATAATTCGTGATTGCGCTCATGAATGATCAGGGCTAGTCTTTACAGCACAAAACTCGATGTAAAAGATTCCTAGCAAGGACGAAACAATTCATTATCGCCAAGTCAAAAGTTTAAAAGGTTAAAAGATATTTTTTTATTGGATTTTTGGGTTATTTGTACTTTTATTTGTTAGCGGCTTGAGGAGGGGAGAGGGAGTGCTGCTGTGTAAATGAATTATAAATGCAAAAAACAATCGTGGACTTAATTGTTTCATAGCTATCGCAATGTTAATAATTTATAATTTATAGCTTCATGCGTCTTTTAGTGGAAATGGTGAATCTGGCTACCTTGATGTTAGAGTACCTGGTATTGATTTCAAGAACAGTAGACAATTGAAAAATAATAATACCTTAAAATTTAGTCCCACCCCCCTTGTCAGTGATGCAGGGCGGACGGCGGGGGGGGGGGGCTAACAAGGACAGCTGTCTAGTCGTCCGGATGGGACGAAAAACCGAGGTCCCGTGTACACATTGGCGTGCACAGTATAAGAGTGGGCCGTAGCGGCAATGCCAGGGCAAAAGGTCATTAGCCCGGCCAGTTTAGGAACAGACCAGTAGGACGGCAAACCCCATTTCATTTCATTTCTTATAGGCACATACGCAGCACTCACTGTGACAGAAAACGGTTAGATCTAACTTCAAGTTTGATCAAAGATCACGAGGGCTAGCGCTAATCCCAACCACAACCCTAACCCTGGACCTAGCCCCAATGCTTGTCGTAAACCTAACTTACTATCTCGCCAGCAATCAAGAAATTTGAGCTGACCTTAGCAAATAGATTTTGACCAGAAAAACAGGAGTTATAGCGACACCCTTGCATTTTTGTCCCGTGGGCGTCGTATTTGGCTTAATTCTATTTCATAGAATACAGTATTTTCCCGGCAAGACCGGGTCTCTACTTTCTATATATTATACCAAATATGCCAAAATATACTTTTAAACAAGAATTTAATCGTAGAGAACTCAGATCATCACAATCACAATGACATATCAGATCAGCATACTTGATTTCAATATTTAATTTTTACCTTAAAGATACATAATGGAAGATAAGATAAAGAGCTGGTGGGCCTCATTATACTAGTTAAAAACTAGATAATGTAAAGGGAATTTACTGAAAATTTAGGTCAAATTGATCCTCTCTGAACAGAGATGTTAGCGATTGAATTTTCGGCCTAGCCTCGATCACCATTACTAAAGTCGGTACGATAAAAAAAACATAGTCTCGATTATCCATTTCATGATTAAATAATGAATGAATGTTAAGCAGCAAATCGGATCCTAATCCAGTAAATATCACAGACTATAGCGTTGACAATTAGAATTGATTATTGTCTGGATAAGTTAATTAATAATTAAGATAACATTTCAGACATAAAGTCAGACCTACAATAGGCAGATTTAGCTCTTGCATAATGTATGTTTAACAACTAACGATAGCTATTATGGTTATTTATATTATACACGTATTTAAAGTACTCTGGGTTGGTCCTGGTTGAAAATCGACAACTTTTTTCCTAAACCCATTCTTTAGATAGCGACAAAATAAAAAGAATATTTATTTTTTTGTAATTTAGCTGGTGGCACTGTAGAAAATAAATTCATTAAAGATATTGGATAACTATAAATTTATTATTTTTCTTTGGGTGTTTTTAAAATCTTAAAATATTTTTAAAAAATTTCTGGACAATATGGATTTCGTAGACAAAAATAGCATTCAAATGGACTCTTTTAAAATATTATAAAGACTTACCTTAACAGAAAGACATAATATAAGAAATACAGAAGAGAGTAAACCCATCTCCGATCCTGTCTGATTAACTTTATCCTGGTCGGAAGATGGCTGACTGACAGGTTACGATCAATGGACAAACAGTGAATGGTCCTTATGTTTCATTCAATAGATCTCTACCAATATTAAAGCCAAGGTGAACTCTGACAACTCAAAAGTGAGTCTTGTTTAATTTTCTAATTTCTGCTCAAACTTAACACCGTGTTCATCATCATGTGTTGCGCATTCTTTTGTTCAGTAAACGTTACCCTGTTTTTATCGCAAAAGTTTTGAGTCTCTGTGAGATTACATTTTATTCAGACGTTATAATATCAAATGTAATTCTACGAATCCAGTCTCTTGGTTATACAATGATAAAAAAAAAGTTCAACGAACATCCTCTTTGGGTTTATGTCGTAGGAAATTGACTTAAATAAACATGTTATTGGATTGAAATTCTCTAATCTAGGACCAATTTAATCTACTATTAACAAGACGAGAGGAGTTCATCATTTAAAATTATGACAACCTAGACGTTTTACACCGTCAATACCAGGGCCTATAATTTTGTCTGCTTTGGGACTGTGCGTTTCCTTAGAGAGAATGTGTGTGTGTGTGTGTGTGTGACAGAGAGAGAGAGAGAGAGAGAGAAGAGAGAGAGACGGGAAAATGTTCATTGCACTTCTTGTAGGGATTTTTAAAGTTACGGTCTGGGGGTTTATAACGTGCGGGCTTTAGATCATAAGATAAGAAATTGAGCTAAGTGACATGAAATTTTAATACCCTGCGTGTACCTTGTGATTTTCTCCTGAAATTCACGTCCTCCCCACTGCTATTTAGAGAGGGTGGGTGGGTTGGGAGGATTAGAAATTGAGTCAAGTCGGACGATTTTGTTAGCCTGCATTTACCCCGTGTTTTTCTTCCGAACTTCACCCCTCCCCCTCTCTCACACACACACACACCGCATTTACTACGCGTTTTTCTCCTGAACTACCCCCCCCCCCACACACACACACTGCGCTTTAGACTATAATACCTGTAACTGATCAAAGTAACGTGGTTTCGATTCGTAGCTTGTAGGTGATAAAGAGTGGTGTCACGTGTCCAACAGTGTGGTCTCGTAGATGGTATTAACAGACATATACGAATAATATATCCACAGTCAAATTTGCCAAAAAGGAAGCTAAGCGGTACCCACTCAAACCTTAATACATTCTATGAAACAAAAATTCAATGTGTCATGAAAGGAAGTTGAAATAAATAAATACGACCAACATAAAGCCATACTAAACTCAGGCTGTCTGTATACAGTTATATAAATCTGCTTGAGACACTAAGCTTTAAGCTGGTCGACGTTTAAAGCGGAAATTTCATATTTTCTAAATTATTTCTATGTCTTTTGCTCAAAAGGTTGTCAACTCGCTATTATACGATCATGGACAATTTTTCACAGGTATAAAAATCACTGGCACAGAAAATAATAATACAATTACTTGAATTACCTCCCTTGTTTTCCCATTCCCCTCCATGCAATGGCGATCTCCAAACGTTTGAATTTGAAGTTGAAACTGATATTTTTGCCAATTTCTCAACTGGCAATAGTGAATTATAGGATTAATAGAATTATTCTTTTTAACAAGGTAGGACGGTTTATAGATACAATCTATTTTAAGGCGTTATTGTAATATATTTAAAAAATATAACTAAAAAATATGAAATTGCTGTTTTAAGTTCTCAATCGACGATTTTACTTGAAAACACTAAGAATACATTTAATAAATTGAAAAAGTCTCTGACAGATGTGAAATGGAGTAGAAATGCATTACAAAACAGTATACTAATTTATTGATATGGTGGCCATTGAGAAATGAGAGAGAGAGAAATGGGGTTTAACGTCCACTCAACACAAACTAGGTCATTTCGGGACCAACATATGGTTTAATTTTATTTCAATAATTCGCTTGCGCGTAGAGGTCTTTAGCAGTGGGAGGAAACCGGAGTGCCCAGAGGAAACCCACGAGGTTGAGAAGGCGCCCCTATCTCCATGCCACATACGCTCACACCAGGGCTCGAAACCACAGCCGCAAGCCAGAGGTGACCGGTCAGCTTGAGATCGAAGCGCGGCACTGTAGACCACTAGCCCCCCCCCCCCCATTGAGAAATGAAGCCCCCACCCCCCATTGAGAAATGAAGTACATAGATCTGTGTGTGCAGGGCTAGAGCAAGTGGATTCTTTTTACCATCTTTTGTATCCTATCTATATTGATATTATTATACCAAACATCAATTATCTTGACCTCCTGTTTTAACTTGATCCTCTCTCTAGCGACAAGATGTCTAGTCGGTCGGTTGGGACGAAAAAACAAGGTCCCGTGTGCACATTGGCGTGCACGTAAAAGATCCTTGGCAGTTGGAATTTGATATAAAAGTAAGCCGTAGCGCCGCTGCCCGGGCAAAATTTTCGTCATAGCACACTGTATGGCGTATGTCCGTCTTCATTAGCCCAGTTTAGGAGCAGAACAGTAGGACGTCAAACGCCATTTCATTTCATTTCATTTCTAACGACGAGAGTAGATTACGGCGAATTTTATGACCGGATTTTTGTAACGCCTTCCTGTAAAAATGTCTGGATTCGTGAACATTAGCTAATAATAAATGTATCCTCTGTGCGCGGCGCGTTATATAAACCGAGCGCCAAATTGTCAGGTGAATAAAATTAAATCATTTTCCCTTAGTTGACAATTTAAAATTAAAATAACGAATCGTTTGGATAAAATCGCTACATTTGCTTCGGGAGGTGCGCAGTACTAATTTAGTTTGAATGTTCGGAAGCATCTTTTAATATGGCACCGAATAATATCTGGGATTTCTTCTTTAACTGACATCTTTATTGACCTGCGCGTACATAAAATTGAACATCCATATCAAGTATTTATCAAATCATAAACAAACATCCTTGTTACATAATATTATAGATTGTTTGGTTCACGGTTTGAGGTGAAACGTACAAGTGCCATTCAGTTTTATCTGTGCGTCAGTCAAAACACTTTTTGGTAAAATTCCTTTCTGATATGACTTTAATACCACAGGCACTTAAAGGGATTAAAATAATTTTCTTACTACTACTTGACGATATATTATTAATACTGTAGCAGCAGTAGTAAGACGTTTTATTTTAATTTAATCCGTAAGTGTCTGTTTACCGTTAATCCCGCTTCCTTCAGTTGGCTGGGTAGTAGGGGCTACATACATGTGATCAAAAATACGCGATAGTCGAGACTATATATAATTGCTGTTGATTGGTTCAAAGTTTTACTGTCAATATACTCAAGGGGTCACGATGGGAAAATGCTAAATCATATAAAGCGAGGACGATATAGAGCGAGGAACATGTCAGTCAATTTGATTGACAGTTCAATGTACGGCCTTGACATTATGTATAGTAGAGGCTAAAATCAGATGTTGGATCTACTTGTAAATATTAATTTGTTTGTAAGTGCGTCTGTTTCAATTAAAAGATTTTGGAATACCTTTTCAAATAATTTCCATAAAAAAACACGAAATTTGAGTGATCTTATTATTTTAAATTAAGAATATTATCCTAAATGTCCTAGAAATAGAGAAAATCATCGCATTATACCACACATAGAATTAGAACCCATCGGTTTCGCTTTATCTTATATTTAAAAGAAATTTGGAGTATTTCTTTCAATTAATTTCCATAAAATAAAGATATTAGAGGGATTTTATTGTGGAGTATTTTTTCAATCACTTTCCATAATAAAAACGATATTAGGGTAATTTGAATATATAAATTAAGAATATTATTCTCTTTATCCTATATATAGAGAAAATGGTTGCCTTGTACCACATTTGTCCTCGCTTTACAGTTAGTCTTTTTCTTACGTTTAAAAGAGTTTGGAGTATTTTTTTCAATTAAATTCTATTAAAATAAAATTAATATTAAAGTGATTAGATTATATAAATTAAGAATATTATCCTATATATCCTATATAGAGAGAAAATGGTTGCCTTATATCACACGTTGAACCCAATCGTCCTCGCTTTAAAGTGAGTCTTTTTCTAATGTTTAACAGATGTTGGAGAATTTTTTTTTTCAATTAATTTCCATTCAAAAAACGACATTAGTGTGATTTTATTATAAAAATTAAGAATATTATCCTATATATCCTAGATATAGAGAAAACCATTGCCTTATACCACACATTGAACCCAGTGGTCCTCGCTTTATAGTGAGTCTTTTTCTTATGTTTAAAAATTGTTGGAGTATTTTTTTTTCAATCAATTTCCATTCAAAAAACGATATTAGCTTCATTTTATTATATAAATGAGGAATATTACCCTATAAATCCTGGAAATAGAGAAAATCGTTGCCTTATACCATACATGGAACCCAATCGGCCTCGCTTTATAGCGAGTTCTTTTCTTATGTTTAAAGGATTGTATAGCATTTTTTCAATTAGTTTCCATAAAAAAACTATATCAGGGTGATTTGAATATCTAAATTAAGAATATTATCCTATATATCCTAGATATAGACAAAATGGTTGCCCTTTACGGCATATAGAACCCAATCGTCCTCGCTTTATAGTGAGTCTTTTTCTGATGTTTAAAGGATCCTGGAATATTTTTTCAATTAATTCCCATTCAAAAACGATATTAGGGTGATTTGATTATATAAATCAAGAATATTATCCTATATATCCTAGATATAGAGAAAAATCGTTGCCTTACACCCATTGAACCCGATCGTCCTCGCTTTATAATTTTTTTTTTCAATTAATTTCCATTCAAAAAACGACATTAGCTTGATTTTATTATATAAATGAGGCATATTACCCTATAAATCCCGGAAATAGAGAAAATCGTTGCCTTATACCATACATGGAACCCAGTCGACCTCGCTTTATAGCGAATACTTTTCTTAAGTGTTGTGGAGTATTTTTTCAATTAATTTCCACAAAAAACTATATTAGGGTGATTTGAATATATAAATAAAGAATATTATCCTATATATCCTAGATAGAGAACATGGTGGCCCTATACCACATATAGAACCCAATCGTCTTCGCTTTATAGTGAGTCTTTTTCCGATGTTTCAAAGATGTTGGAGTATTTTTTTCAATTAATTCCCATTCAAAAACTATATGAGGGTGATTTGATTATATAAATCAAGAATATTTTCCTTTATATCATAGATATAGAGAAAATCGTTGCCTTATAAAACACATTCAACCCGATCTTCCTCGCTTTATAGTGACCCTTTTTCTTATGTTAAAAAGATGTTGGAGTATTTTTTTTAAATTAATTTCCATTCAAAAACGATATTAGCTTGATTTTATTTTATAAATGAGGAATATTACCCTATAAATCCTGGAAATAGAGAAATCGTTGCCTTATACCATACATGGAACCCAATCCGGCTCGCTTTATAGCGAGTTCTTTTCTTATGTTTAAAGTGTTGTGGAGTATTTTTTGTCCCCCGCCTTTCGGAGAAAGTTGGGGGACTATTAAAATGGGTTCGTCTGTCTGTCTGTCTGTCTGTCCGTCTGTCCGTCACACTTTTTGGGACACAATAACTCTCTTCCTAATTGAGCTAGAATGTTCAAACTTGGTGTATGTGTTTATTAGGTCAATGCCTTGATGGACTTCGAAGATGAGCATTTTCCGCTTAGGGTAAGCAGAGATAAGCTATTTGATTGGTTGATGCTTTGGAACACGATAACTTTAGTTCTAATTAAGTGAGAATGGTGAAACTTGGTGTATAGTTTCATTACAGTAATACCTTTTCTGCTCAGGGTAAGCAGGCGCCGATCCAGAGGGGGGGTCCAGGGGGTCCGGACCCCCCCCCCCCCTGCTCAGGCTTGAAATTTTTTTTATGCGATTTTATTGGCGATTTAGACCTGTAATTTTGGAATTTACCTTCCGGAAATACGTCAGAATGAACCAAATTGAATCTAATTTACCAAATTAATCGGTTGAGCGCAATAAGTTAAGCAATTATTAAACCTTGCCCCCCCCCCCCCCCCCCCCTGCAAAAAATTTTGGATCCGCGCCTGGTAAGCAGAGCGATACGCAATTTGATTGGTCGAGACTTTGTGTTCGAAGATGAGCATTTTCCGCTTAGGGTAAGCAGAGATAAGCAATTTGATTGGTTGATGCTTTGGAACACGATAACTTGGTGTATATGCTTATTAGGTCAATGCCTTGATGGAGTTCGAAGATGAGCATTTTCTGCCTAGGGTAAGCAGAGATAAGCAATTTGATTGGTTGATACTTTGGGACAAGATAACTTAGGTTCATCTTGATTGGTGATTTTTTATGCCAATACAATGTACAATGACTGCATTCTCATTCAGTTATGGATTCGACAGTAACAGTGGATAGAAACGATTGACTTGGACACGAGGGCCCTTTCCCTTGGCCAGAGAGTCTCTTTTGTCAAGCGTGGGGGCCCTTTTGTCTGCCTTTTGGGTCCCCCTAACTAGGGTACATTTTCATTTTTTTCGTCGGTTTTAGCATTTTTCTTTTTATAACTCTTTTGGATGACACTTCGTGTACAGTTTGATTGCTCGATACGTTTGAAAAAAATAAATGTGCGATTAATTAATATGTGTCATCTATTTATTTTGGGATTTCGGCGGGGGACATCAGCCTCACTGTTGGCTTGTTTTCAATTAATTTCCATAAAAAAAGCTATATTAAGGTGATTTGAATATCTAAATTAAGAATATTATCCTATATATCCTAGATATAGACAAAATGGTTGCCCTTTACCACATATAGAACCCAATCGTCCTCGCTTTATAGTGAGTCTTTTTCTGATGTTCAAAAGATGTTGGAGTATTTTTTTTCAATTAATTCCCATTCAAAAACTATATGAGGGTGATTTGATTATATAAATCAAGAATATTTTCCTACATATCATAGATATAGAGAAAATCGTTGCCTTATAACACACATTCAACTCGATCTGCCTCGCTTTATAGTGACTCTTTTTCTTATGTTAAAAAGATGTTGGAGTATTTTTTTCAATTAATTTCCATTCAAAAACGATATTATCTTGATTTTATTTTATAAATGAGGAATATTACCCTATAAATCCTGGAAATAGAGAAATCGCTGCCTTATACCATACATGGAACCCAATCGGGTTTGCTTTATAGCGAGTTCTTTTCTTATGTTTAAAGGATTGTGGAGTATTTTTTTCAATTAATTTCCATAAAAACTATAATAGGGTGATTTGAATATCTAAATTAAGAATATTATCCTATATATCCTAGATATAGACAAAATGGTTGTCCTTTACCACATATAGAACCCAATCGTCCTCGCTTTATAGTGAGTCTTTCTGATGTTCAAAAGATGTTGGAGTATTTTTTTTTTCAATTAATTCCCATTCACAAAATGATATTAGGGTTATTTGATTATATAAATTAAGAATATTATCCTATATATCCTAGATATAGAGAAAATCGTTGCCTTATAAATATATGACACATTGAACCCAATCGTCGTCTTTTTCTTATGTTTAAAAGATTTTGGAGTATATTTTTCAATTAATTTCTATTAAAATAAAATCTATATTATGGCGATTTGATTATATAAATTAAGAAAATTATCCTATATATCCTAGATATATAGAATATCGTTGCCTTATATCACACGTTGAACCCAATCGTCCTCGCTTTATAGTGAGTCTTTTTCTTATGTTTAAAAGATGTTGGAGTATTTTTTCAATTAATTTCCATTCAAAAAACGAGAAAATATTTGCCTCGCTTTGTAGAAATTAGGGTGATTTTATTATATAAATTAAGAATATTTTCCTATATACATGTATCCTGGATATAGAGAAAATCGTTGCCTTATACGGCACATTGAACCCAATGACAGTGAGTCTTTTTCTTATGTGTAAAAGATGTTGGGTTATTTATTTCAATTAATTTCCTATAAAAAAAGATATGGTGATTTTATTGTATAAATTAAGAATATGACCCTATATATCCCAGAAGTAGAGATAATCATTGCCTTATACCGGACATTGAACTCAATCGGTTCGCTTTATAGTTAATCTTTTTTATGTTTAAAAGATTTTTGAGTATTTTTTTCAATCAATTTCTATTAAAATAAAATCGATATTAAGATGATAAGATTATATAAATTAAGAATATCATCCTTTATAGTCTACATATAGAGAAAATGGTTGTCTTATACTTTTTTATACCACATATATAACCCAATCGGCCTTGCTTTAAAGTATTGTGGAGTATTTTTGTTCAATTAATTTTTTTTATTTTAAAAAAAGGATATGTGAATGATTTTATTATATAAATTAAAAATATTATCTATATATCCTAGAAATAGAGAAAATCATCATCGCCTTATACGCCACATAGAACCGAATCGACCTGGCTTTATAGTGATTACATAAATTTTAAAAATTAAAAATACGCACACGGCTCCGAACGCAACTGAGTTATAAACAAATTACTGTACCTGTTAAATTAAAGTTTCTGTTATATTAAAAATACGCACACGGCTCCGAACGCAACTGACTTATAAACAAATTACTGTACCTGTTAAATTAAAGTTTCTGTTATATGACACGACAAAACGTGTTTTGGAATTAACTTCAAAATTTTCGACAAACTTATTAAAATTTTCATCAGATTGAAATACTTCTCTAGACATATTAGGTGGTATTGGAAATCGTCCTGCGTCAGAGACATTTCCAACGATAGTATTCTCAACTTCAGGGAGAATAAGTTTTATGTTCATCATAAAATAATAATAATAAACCGCCCCCTGCAACCTTAACCTTCATAAAAGTGGGAAGGGCCTAAACAACAGAAGGGCGGGGCTTAAACTATACTCGCTTTATACTATTTAGCAAAATCGTCCCGGCTTCATATCATTTAGCACTTACCGTCACGATGTGTCGGGACGTCCTCATTTATTTTCAAGAAAAAGAACAGTTCATAACTTGTTTGTTGAATTGACTTGTCGGGAAGTTAATTAGTTAAATTTGTTCACATTTGCCCAGTAAGATGGGTGCTACAGAAAATGACAAATGGAAAGAGAAATATTTAGAACAGGAGAAGCAATTGAAAATATTATCTGAACATTGTTTTAAAGGTTTGTTTATGTTTGTAAATATTGTAGTCTTTTGATCTGCCACGCCCCCTCTTAATTATAATTAACTCCACTGTGTATGTTATCGTGGTGTATCTAAATATAGACGGAACAGTTGATAATACGTGTAGTTTTAACAAATATTTTAATGTAAGGGAGAAATAAATGCAATTGAATAATTTTGAATGGACAGTCTGGCAGATATGTTATTCGAGTGTATTTTATTACAGTTTATAGCCTGTAGGCATACAGGTGGTTTAACCAGCTTGATAACTTCATTATAATATATCCATAGTATCTAACTGTCAACATTTAAGTGGGTTTTTTTTTATTTCGCAATTTTCAGTGATAGAAAAACATGAAGATGTGGTTAAAAAGTTTAAAGAAAATGAAACTCAGGTAATAAATTAAAACAATAATGTTAAAATATTTTTATTGTATGGTCTAGTTCTGTTTACTGTCAACCAATAAGTGAGGATAGTATAAACTTTCATAATAATATGCAGCGACATACAAGTGGATGGGGGCGATACAAGGGGGCCTCTAGCCTCCTCGATCCAAACATTTGCGTAACTATTATAAGAGAGAAATGGGGTTTAATGTCACTTGACACAAACCATTTCAGGACTAACATACGATTCAATGTTATTTCAATAATTTGCTTGCGCATCGGGTTCTTTAGCAGTGGGAGGAAACTGGAGGACCCAGAGAAAACCCACAGGGTTGGATAGGCGACCATATATACTCCTTGTCACATACAACTGGGGGATTGAAACCACGCCAGTTCACTCAATGACTGACCTTATGATACAGCGTGCATATGCTAATCATTTGGCACGCACCCCCTTTAGTATAAGAATCTCATTTATATCATAAATAATATCCTTCGAAAGAGATCTGAAAGTCACTCTTAAGTACATAAGTTTAAGTATATCACTAGATATTTGGGCAAAATGGAGAAATTCAGGCACCAAAACCGCTATGATCCTGTATCCCTACATGTATGATAATATGTTTGGCAGATATACGTTGTAATCTATAGATTATGTACCCTGTATGTGGGCCTTATACTTTTGAGTTATGTGATTTTATACTTTGTACGTATAATACACAGGGACTTGAAGGGATTAAAATAAAACTTCTTACTACTGCTTGACTATAATAGTATAGTATTAGTATATAACTATATAATAAAGGGATGGCACACGCCATCTTTGTTCTGACTTTTTTATGATATATTGTCTGGTGTCATCTCACAATACTCACTAGTTCTGACACTTCATGTCATTATAGTCAAGCAGTAGTAAGAAGTTTTATTTTAATCCCTTCAAGTCCCTGTGGTACAATACTGTCTATTTATGAGTACTTTTGTTTATGTCCGTCCATTTTTTTGTATCCGTCCTTTTCTTTGGTTTTTTTTTTTCTTTTTTTTTTTTTTCCACTTCACTTCACACTTGTATTTATTATAATGTATGTTGTCCTCATTAAGGGAGGTTGTATGCAATACTGTGTGTATTGAGTTGTAATTGTTATATTGTTTTATCTTATGTACATGTTTATTTTGTATGCTGTCCTCAATGGATGTTTCGATGCAATAAAATCTTATCTTAACTTATCTGTATTCTATCTTATAGAAACTGGGGAATGTACATTGTTTATTTACATTGTAAGCTACACTGTTGTAAGCTTATTGTTCAGACTGTTGTCAATCAATCAAAAGGAACTTATGCTATGACTGTACAGTGGTTATTATCATGATTAGAATATGCTTATCTTTATTGTTATTTGTCCACATTAGATAATGGTCATATTGTCAACTTATGACCCTTAGATCAATTTGAAAATCTTGTGGATGCTCTTGAAGCTAAATTTGACTTAAGATTGACTTAAGATTTGTTCATACATGTACAGTGTTTATTTTATGTTCTTGATTATCAATTCTGAAATTATATTCTGGTACATGTTAGTACCTGGAAAAACTAGAAGCCAATTAAATTTTAATTATTTCTGATTGTCTGGCAACCTCTGTCTGGATAATTGATTCCACCAATTTATTTTTGTAATTTTATTCAAAAACATGATACAATTTTTTATTTGAGAAAAATTGATGTATTACATGTACTTACTCTTGTTTCAAACCTCATCGTTTTCTCCTGGTCCTCTCGTTTCCCGGCACTTCTAAAGATCCCTACTCACAAGAGAATTACTGAAATAAAATTAAACAATGTGTTAGTAGCAAAATGACCTAGTTTGTGTTGTGCAGGTGGTAAACTCTCTCTCTCTCCTTCTCTGTCACTTTCATGTACTTTTGTTTGTAGGGGTGGTGGATTTAATAAGTAGGTCCTGCCTAGAACATAAAAAAGCTTGACATAGATCCTTGATGCTATTCTCTTTCTCTTTAATTGTTATCATAGTAACAATGCTTGCATTAATTATAATGAGGAGGATCCAATTATGATTGAAACAGGAAGAAGAGGATTATTTTTGATAACATTCCATACTATGGCATTCAGTCAACTCAGTTATACCTTAACAATAGAGTACTTAAAAAATTTGGATTTGTTTGTATAAAATTCTACTCACATTGAAATCAAATATGAAAAACACTTTTGTGCTGATAAAATAGGCTTTATCTTCTGTTTTTTTATTTTTTTGAACAGTATGAAGTTGTAGCTGCCAGATTAGAAGAAAGAGAAAAACAGTTATTACATGTTAGAAAATGTAAGTTTCCATGTACAAATGTATATTAAACTAAACGGTTAGGCCTATTAGTTCAATGGTCAGCTTTTATTTTAACCCTCATAATCCAGGCATTATCAGAATTTATCGTGGAATGACGATTGTTTCAATTGGTGACAACTTTATCGACTCATACCTGTAATTTTTTATTTTTTTTTTTGTGAATAATGGGGGTTGGATGGCTGTATGGTTAGCACGTGCTTGCTGTATCATAAAGCCTTCACTGAGTCAACTGGCGTGGTTTCGAATCTCCCACTGCTAAAGACCTCTACGGGCAAGCGAATTATTGAAATAAAATTAAACCATAATATGTAAGTCCCCAAATGACCTAGTTTGTGTCAAGTGGACGTTAAACCCCATTTCTCTCTCTCTCTTTCATGAATATCATAGGTTTTATTCATGAGAAAGATGGATGATAAAGGTTGATCAATGATCTATTTAAGGTACTAGGATAATAATCTATACTTTGAGTCCGGATTAGTTATTGTGTGGGAAAATCTGAAACCAATTGATAAAAGTTTTCCTCAGTCAGGATGTGACTCATTATATAAATTAGTAACATGAAGTTAACCTATACTATTGTTCACACTTCAGTACACAAATTTACCATGTGCTGTTTAGTTTAGTTGACTCATTAAAATTCGATCAGGTTTATATTTCTAACTAGAATTATTATCCAGAATAACTGTTTCAAAAATCAGGTTATGCAAGATAATTTATTTCTGTTTGCCTTATTCAAAGGAAACACATACTTGTACAACAACTTGATTGTGTTTAACCCTTTAAATCAGAAATAGAAAATGCCCATGCTAAATATAGCAGGGATTGTTAGTAGTGAAGGACTGTCAATAAATACTCATATGATAATATCATTATTGATAGTGCAAACTACTGCAGACCAGGAAGTAAATGGGGGTTGTGAGACCAGGTTGCTGATGTTATATAAGGAAGTTTGGGTTTTTTTGTTTCATTTTAAGTCTAGTTTTTTGACAGGAAAATACGGATCAAGTTCCCTGGTTACTTGCTTAGAGGAGGAAACTACCTAATTCATAGGTGTGCAAATTAGGCTTATCAGATTTTTTAGGCAGATGGATAAATTAAAATAAATGAATGAAATGATTAATTTTTGGTCAGTTTTCGGGCATTAATTATTATTTTCGGCAAGAGATAAACCCCAACATACATGTACCTCACAAGCTTGTGGCCTGCTCTGCTAGTTGCGGCTCCAAGGAACCTGAGCAGAAATTGTTTTGGTTGTTTCATTGCTGCCCATTTGCTACAACATCTGGAATTCAGACGGGCATAGATTTTGGTTCCAAAGCCACATACATATCGTTGTATTGGCTGAATTTCTTGTTGTTGGACTCATAAGTTTGGATTGCAGGAAAACTCACAAGCATCTTTCTATTTTTCATAAATATTTGGAGGAGACATGTTGCCACATTTAAACGGATGCGACTTCCAGCGATCTAAACACTTTATTTTTTCAGCCATTTCAATGATATATCACAGTGTTTACATGTATAATAATCATTTATTTGACAATAAAACCAACAAAAAAATATATTTTTCTTTTAACTTCAAGCCTATATGCAAGAATAATTTGATCAATACCTGGTTTGCTTTCCAAATGCAAGAAACATTTTCATGTATGAAATGCCGACAGGCACTATATACATGTATATATATATAGTCAAAGAGTAGTAAGGAGTTTTATTTTAATCCCTTCAAGTGCCTGTGGAAATGCCCTAACATGCCAGAATAAAGATGATAATCAAGGAGTAATTGTTTTAATTTTTAAAGATTAATCTACAATAATCTAGCATAATTACAGTAATTATATGTATATTTAACAGTGTTAGAACCAGTCTATACAGAATATGCATCATTAAAAGAAAAATATGAAATAGAACAAGAATGTAGACATGAAGCAGAAAAATATGCTTCTCAGGTAAAGTTTTATTTTTGAATTTATATCTCGATTTATTGATAATTTTTAGATGAGTTCGCAGGCCCAATATTAGATAATGTACATGTAGACTTTCAGACAGATAAATGGCATTTGAACTATGTCGAGCTTTAGTAGTCAAATTCAGAAACATGACATCACAACATGTGCTTGAAATTTTTATTCCTGCAGTGACATAAAAGCATCTCCTTTAATAACTAACATATTTATTGACTAAGAAGAATCAACAGATAAAATTATCATTAAAAACGAAGCCACAAATTGTTTATCCTGTTTAAATACATGTACTTGAGTCGGGCCCGTATCTACAGGGGGGTGCGGGGGGGGGGCATGGCCCCCCCCACGTGAAATGCTCGCCCCCCCCCCCCCGCTCAGAAATTGCTAACAATCATTAAAGTATACATAGTACCTTATATTAACCTAAAAAAGCTAATTTTTTTTTGTTTGAATACTTGTTTTAAAATGCTTATTAGACGCCTGGGTAACTACTTAGCATGATGATTACAACAGTCTGTTAGAATGACCTTTCCGAAAATTTCCTCAAAATGTTAGCCCCCCTACCGAAAGGTAATGCCCCCCCCCCAGCTTAATGGTGTCTAGATACGGGCCTGACTTAAGTATATATAAGGATTACAAAATATACCTTGTTGTGCAAGATACAAAGTCTACATTGTTAGTTTATATATACCTTAGGCTAAACAGTATTACCTTTCTTCCCTTCCAAACTATTTAACTTCCTCTTTCAAGAGACTTATAATTATTATCTGCATAGAAATTGCATAAAAGAAAAATACAGTGAATGTCACTTCGTGAATGGGGAAGTTATGTAGTTTAATATCCCTGTTTCCTCGTAATGGGAATTTTTTTATTTTTTGATATATTTTATTGATTGTATAGAAAGACATTTTATTCAGTTAAATGATGAAAATATCTTTTACTTTCTGTATGAAAACCTACATTATTTTAAATAATATTTTTATTCCGGATATCTGAGTGGGATTTGGGAACAGACATAGTCAACATATAAGAATTCATAGTCAACAAATAAAAATTCAAATATTGGTAATAATCTTAACATAAAAATACACATTCTTAATATATAATACACAATGAATATTTTAAAATCAGTATGCAAAGTTGTGTACTCTATAAACATTAAGGGTTTGAGCTCCATTTGACATGAACAAAGAGAAAAATATGCCAGAAGACAATGCATAAGTCATTATAAAGGGCTGATTTACAAACAACACAATGATAACGATAAACACCCCAATGTAGAATAAACTATAAAGACATATACCACAGTCGCTCAATTTCGTATTTGCTTATATTTCGTCATTCGTAAAGGTATAAAAAATTAAATGTAAATCACTTTATATACATTTATATTTCATTGACATATGATTTTAGACCCATTTTTGTCTATTTTAAGGTTCCAAAGAATAGAGCTATATGGCCTTTAAACCCTAAATATTTCTGTTGTCACAAGGAAATAGAAATTTCATTGAAAATCTTTAGCATAAGATCTGTGAATAATATATCACTCTTTCAGCTATATTCTTTTTTTGTTTGACAGATAACAAAAGAGAACAGAGTATTAAAAAGACAAAGTGCAGCTTTTCTAGATTTACATGAGGGTGATGTACCTATTGAGGAAGAGAAAGATTTATATCAGAATTATTTGGAGACACTTAATGCAAAAATTAAGGGTGAGATAATGTATATACATATATATAGATAAATGAAATGAAATGGAGTTTAATGTCCTACTGTTCTGCTCCTAAACTGGGCTAATGGAGACAGCCATACGTCATAATTGTGCTATGAGTGAAATTTTGCGGCGCTACAACCTACATTTATATCGAATTCCAACTGCCAAGGGATCTTTTACCTGCACACCAATGTGTACACGGGACCTCAGTTTTGCATCCCATCCGAAGGACTAGATGGCTGTCCTTGCCAGGCCCTCCGTCCTGCATGTGTATAAATAAAGATTCCTGTTACATTTCATCAGAGGGAGTTAAGTGTCAAATGGATTGACATGTGTGCTTTAGACCGTAAGGTCTTGATTCCCTACTTGTATGTTACAAGGAATAGGGTTTGTGGGTTGTCTGCGGGTCCTCCAGTTTCCTTCCACTGCTAAAAGTACCCCTATGTGCAAGCGAATTATTGAAATAAAATTGGACGATATGTTACCCTTGAAATGACCTAGTTTATGTTGAGTAAAAGTTAAACTCGATTTCTCTCTCTCCCATTTGATCAGAATTATTAAAATTAGATAATTCCACAACTCTCAAATTTTAAAACTACCTACAGAAAACTGTTTAATATTCATGCTATCTAGAGCTAGAACAAATATTTGTAGAGTATGCTTTTTTGATACACCCACATCTACATGTATGTTGAGAAAGTCGTCCCATATATATTTGAATAAATATAATAGGCATTGAAATGTGTGTGTAATACTTATAAATATTTCTATCAACACTCGACAGGTTCTATTTGGGTTGCGTGGTCTATGTAGTTTATACAATGTCATCAAACTAGGTTTCAAATTAAAACGTTTTGAACAACAAGACTTATATTCTCCTTTGGTCGTCCAGTTTTCTCCCACTGCTGAAAACCCCTTATGTTTGTCCCAAAATGCCCTAGTTTGTGTCTAGTGGATGTTTAACCCTATTTCTCTCTGTCAACATTTATTGAATTTCAATAAAATTTTGTATATTGTTATGTGATGTTACACATCTATGTCTTGAGCTTGTATAAGGACCAGACATTTATCCTTGATCCAGTAAAAATCTACTCAATCAAATCACCTTCTCTGTATATTTAAATAGTTGCTTTCACACTCACACCAAATGTTGCCATTTTCAAACACTGTTGAGCTGATGGATTGTCTGGTTCCAAGCATAGTGAATGCTATTTTCCTCATGAGGAATTATAAAACTTTATGTATAATTTCTTTTTAATAGAGTTGGAAGAGGAAAAAGGTAACCAATCAGCTATCTTGAATAAAGTTAAAGAAAATTACGACATAGAGCGAGAAAAACATTCAGTAACTAAAACAGAGGTTTGTACAGTCAACACCTATATATGGCAAAGATTAGCAGTAACATTATATCATAAATATATCATTTTGGTCACATTCTCCTTAAATTAATTCCCCCAGGGGACTTTTAAGGGTTAAGCAATAAACAAAATGAAGAAATAACACACCATTAGAAATGGGCAGATAATCGCAAATAATGACTTGTCTATTCAATTAATAACGTTTAAATAATGCATGGCTTGGTTCCAGGTGTCAAAAAGGTCTATGTATACATGTAAATACAAATAGACTAAGAATTGTGCCAATTTTTCAATGAGGCATATAATATAATCTTAGTTAGATTCCATTATGAATTAATACAGCATTGTGAAATATAACAAAAGACTGACAAGTGTTTTTCTTTGTAACATTTGTTTTCGCGTGCCAAGGTTTGGTCTGGTGTGACTTGTAACAGTGAAGATGTATACAATGTGCAATAAAGGAAAAATATGTCCAAACAGCGACATTACAGCCTTTTGTCAACTTGAAGGAGATCTTTTTCATGCTATCAATAGTTTACACTGGATCTTAGTTTTTTTGGTCCCGTCTGAATAACTAAATTCTTTTACTTGCCGTCCAGTCCTCATGTCACCAATCCCATAGGGGAACAAGGTTAATCCTAAGATAGAACATTTGACCTCCTGGGTAGTGAGCCATTTCCATACTCACTGAGTCAGTGTAGCTCCAGCAATATTGAAATAAAATGGGATAACGTCCTACTGCTCTAACTGGGATAATCAAGATGGACATGTGCCATAGTGTGCTCTCTTTAAAACTTTGTCCGTACAGTGACACTATGGCCAACCTTATATCCACTTCCAACTTATGTGCACAGCAATATGTATACAGAACCTTGTTTTCTGTTCCATCCGAATGACTAGACATCTTTCCTTATCCACTGACATGGGGAAACCGCGCTGGAATCCGACAATGCAAGAATACTTTACTAAACTCTTGTTTTACGCACAGACAGTACGCAATTTATCATTACAATCTCTTGACTGAAACTCAAGTCTTGGCACATGTAGATATATTTTCATATTACTTAGGATGTCAAATATATATTGTTGATTATATTTCAATACTTTGTTATTTTTCAGAATGAGAAATTAAAGGACCAATTAAATCAAACTAAGACATCATTAGATAAATATAAAGATGCCTTACAAAAAGTTACTTCTGGTAGGTATATAAGAACTTGACCCTTGATCTAATACATGTATTAAATTGTACACATCTGTATAACAATGTTCTGCAGCTTATTACCAGTGGTTGAATATGTCCTATTATAGTGTCAAGGCTCAGGAGTCTTGATTAACATATCTGGAGTTTGAATTCAGGCCAAGAAGAACTAACAGGATTTTTCGGGCGTGGACTTAACTTGTCAAGGTGTGTGTGTGTGGGGGGGGGGTGTGGTAGGTGATGGATGGCATCACTGTTCAGACAAAATTCTCCCCAATCACATTGCACATAGAAATAGAAGTTACTATTTGTTAGTCTTACAGGGACAAAAATACAAAATGAATATTATTACATAATTATTTTTGATATCCTCTTAATCTATCAACAGCATCCGAAGCAGCGTGCGAAGAATATGAGAATTTACGGAAAGAATATGATATGGCTAATGTATGTAGAAATACTGCGGAAAGCTTTGCTACAGAGGTAAATATTTTTTGTTGAGTTCAAAATTAATTTTTTTGTTTTATTGCTTTCATGAATCAATTTGTATGAGTAACTATGTTAGTTGGGTGATTAAGGCACTGGCTGATTAATCAGGAAGTCCAGGGTTCAAGAAAGTTCCTGGGATTTTTCAGCATGTTTCCCTTTGTCACAGATGCAGAACAGAGGGCAAGGCAAGAACAGTGTCTAGTCATTTGGATGGGATGTAAAACTAAGGTCCTTTATACACCATGATGTGTATGTAAAAGAACCTTTCAAACAAGAGCATGCAGTGGAATTGCCTGCTGGAAAAATTTCACTCATAGCACACTGTACGATATATTCTGGGCCCTGTTTCACAAAATTTTAACTAAAGATAAAATCCAAATTTAAGCAGATACTTCAATTTTGATTGGATAAGAACTAAAATCAATCTAATATTGTCCAATCAAATAACTAAAATTCAGATCTTATCTTAGTTAAAATTTTGTGAAATAGGCCCCTGGTCTCTATAAGCCTAGTTGGTGTAGAACTGCAATAAATGGGTGCTGATAGAGAATCTAGTTTTTAAAATACCTCCATTGATTGTATATTTATGTAGATGTTTGCTCAAAGTGAAGCTATTAAAAGACAGAGTGCTGTACTTATATCTAGTGCTGCCTCCGATCAGAGATTAATGACAGCTTTACTAGAAGTAGAAAATTTAACACAAGAAAAAGAGGTCCAGAAAAAAGAATATGATGACAAGGTTTGGAATTTTGTCTCTTTCTAGTTTTATTGCAACAAACATTGTGGAAATTTATGATCTAATTATATTCTGAAATATCATAGTTCTGGTGACATGTAAATAGCTTACAGCTTCTTGCTTAAAGTCAGTATGTGAGAGAGAGAAATTGGGTTTAATGTCTACTCAACAAGTCCATATACACCATTTTAAACAAAGGAAATCATCTGTAATATTGAGGAAAATGAATTTCTAATAGTGGTTCAATTTTATTCAGTATATAAAAAGATATTATATCAAATTGACATTTCATCAATCTATGCAGGAAGTCTGCCTTCATTTTGTTGTTGAAGAAAATTTGATTATAGGCCTGTTAGCTATGGCGGTATATTAGTGCCAAAATTCTAACATGCTTTCGTCTAATTTCTTACTTCTATTCATGTAATTTCTAACCTCCATTCATGTAACTTCTAACTTCTATTCATGTAATTTCTAAATTAAGACAATGTATAATTCAACTTCTTTATTTGTTCAGTGTAAATATCAATTCTATTTCATCTTATTTCTAATATTGGGGCGAAAAATGTCTACTTCTTTGTAGTGTTACATGTTAAGCATGAACGGCAAACAAATTTAGAATTTTGATACATCTACCTAGCAACCATCATTATGACATCGTTTGGTGTCGCCACCGTGTGCTCAGTTTGGGAATTGAGCACCTGATCGGGACCATTATATTGATACAAACGACTCCCTCTTTGTCAGATTGAGTGGCTTGCCGGAGTGTTAAAATTGAAAACAACATCGGGAGAGAGAGATGGGGACATGGGGTTTTAACATCAACTCGACACCAACCAGGTCATTTCGGTATTAACACCGTTCAATTGTATTTCAATAATTCGCTTGCGCGTAGGAGTGTTTAGCAGTGGGAGGAAACCGGAGGACCCGGAGAAAACCCACGAGGTTGGAAAGGCGGCTCTGCTCCATGTCACGTAAAAATGGAAATCGAAACCACGCCAGTTTATTCAATGACAGACCTTATGTTAGAGCGTGCACGTGCTAACCATTCGGCCATCCTACCCTCTAAACAACATTGAACGTGATATAAATGTATGGTTTGCAAATATTATTTCGAATACCGTGGCTAAGTGGGTAAGACGCAGTCTCGCTAGGCTGTGGGTCGGGAGTTCGATCCCTGCATTGGTCGAAAAAAGTTCATCCAGATTTTCTGGCGTGGTTCCCCCTTATTAGTGTCTTGTCGTTCCGATGGGATGAAAACCCGAGGTTCCATGTACATGTTGGCGTGCACGTAAAAGATCCCGTGACCGTTAGACTTTGATATAAGTCCACGTCGTAGATCCGCTCTCCGGGCAATATTTCCCTAAAGCACACTGTATGGCGTATGTCCGTCTCCATTAGCCCGGTTCAGAACAAAACAGTAGGGCGTTAAACCCTCTTTCATTTCATTTCATTTTCTATTTCAAATATAAGCTAAACGGGATTTGGAGAATTTTATTTTATTTTTTTTACGGTTGAGCCAATAATTAATATCTATATGCAGTTGGTCTATATTAACACAGGGTATAAATGTTATGGATAGGCCTACACAGATACTGAGTTTAATACTAAGTGACCTATCTCTCTCTCTCTCTCTCTCTCTCTCTCTCTCTCTCTCTCTCTCTCTCTCTCTCAGCACTCCTTCCAACCTTCAACCAAACGAAGAATGGGTCGTTTATACCAATTATGGTCCCGATCAGGTGCGCAATCATCCAATTGAGCACACAGTGGCGACACCAAACGATGTCATAATAATGGTTGCTAGGTAGAAGTATCAAAATTCTAAATTTGTTTGCCGTTCATGCTTAACATGTAATACCACAATGAAGTAGACATTTTTCGCCTCAATAATAGAAATAAGATGAAATAGAATTGATATTTACACTGAACAAATAAAGAAGTTGAATTATACATTGTCTTAAATTAGAAATTACGTGAATGGAAGTTAGAAGTTACATGAATGGAGGTTAGAAGTTACATGAATGGAGGTTAGAAATTAGACGATAGCATGTTAGAATTTTGGCACTAATATACCGCCATAGTTAGCATTGGTATTTTGATTTGTTTTCTTAATTAAATGTTAAGTAATCAATCTGAGTGCATGTTAGCTTGGATTAAGCCGCGAAAGATTTGATATTTTAGCGACAAATGCCAATGGCACATCATTACTTCAAAAATGATTAAAACCATGGTGTATAGCTGAAGGGTCTTGACGATTGTTAAAGCTGTTAATGATAATATTATTTGTTTACAGCTAAAGAGTCTAGAGGCGGAGCTGAAGGAATTAAGAGATGAAGATATGATTAGTACATTAGAGATGGATAATCAAGCATTACATGAAGAAAGAGAACAATTAACATCACAACTAATGGAAATACGTAGTCAGTATTCAGATAACCAAAAACAGTATCAAGAATTAGAAGCTCAATGTAAGTGATAATTACTTTTAACAAGTTTTAGTCAAAGGCCATTTTGGATGGATTATTTGGAGCGGAATTGTGAGAAACTTGTTCATATTATAATTAAGGCTTTTTGTATTTGAATTCCAGGAAGCCAATCTAAAAGCCCTTATATATAGGTGTACAAAATAATCATGTGATAAGGTTTGCCAAGATACAGTCCAGAAACGATACAGGTGAAACGATCGTTTACATGCCAAGTGGAAAATTACTACATTTGCCACAACACTTTTATAAACTTGAGATATTCTCATTAAGTAGCAGGATTGTATGGCTTGTAAATGAGAAACATGCTCTCCTTGATTTGTCTGATTTTATTTTCGTCAAAAATTTTTGTCCCGTGTTACATAATGGTGGTCATGATTGCACTCTGATTTGATGCTGTATTCTTCTAAACAGTCCATAACCGAAACTACTGTTCCTAGACTGCTTAAGTTATGTGAATAGCTTCTGCATTATAAAATGATATTTTGTATAGAAATTAAAATGATTGCATTCAATTTAATGTTAAGTATTTATTGAATGTCCTACATTCAAGATGGCCACATCTGATGACATCATCATATTATATAAATGAGACTGAATCACCACAGTTGACACTATAATAAGTTCAAAACCAAGCAACTTTTGCAAAAGTACTGGGTATATGGAAGATGGTGATCTAGGACAACTGTTGTCAATTGTCCTGCTCCAAGAAGATGTTACACAGGCTAAATGGTCTTAAAAGGGATAAATATTTTATGGTTTAAATTTTACTTCAGATAAAGCACTTGAAGAGAAGTATGAACTTGTATTACACCCACCGCCACCACCACCTCCTCCACTTCCACCAATATCTACACTTAGACCAAAAGGGTAGGTTTTATTACACAAAATGTTCATTCCTTAAGTTACTATTAAGGCTCTTATCTGATATACCTTTAGTCCTTCAGACAACCTGGTCAAAAGGCTCGGTTGCCAACAAACCTTCAAGAGGTAAACATAGGTGTAGTGCCACCAACAGGCAACGTAGTGTTCCTTATCACTTACAACGAAAATTAATAAATATGATGTTGATTCAGATCTGTCCAAGCAATGTTGCTTTGGTCCATATCGACATGGGCAACTGACGGTACAATGCAGTATATTTTGACTTAAAACTTGATATATTTCAATTAAATTTGGTTTAGATAATATTCCTTTGAAGTTTTTGAAATTATTTGTCCTTTTAATCTGAGAGATGAAATTGCTAAAAAGTTTTATGCTGTTTGATATTCTCTCAATACAAGATCTTAAATACTTGCATACACTTAACTAATGCGGCTTTTGTTACTTAAGGACACACAGAAACATTGTATAATTCTTTTAGGAAATGCCAATTGGAATTGGAATTTCACTCCATTACATACCTTGTTTTAGCATGATCTTAACATGATTTTTTCTTTTTTCTCAGATTTTTATCAAGGACTCAGAGTAAGCGGACGAAGAAATGTAAGTTCATTATATAGTATAAATAATAATAGATTTTTGAAAAGTAATTATATGAAGATAGTCATGATCATTAAGATAACTGTATAATAAGCCATATTCACCATACTTTTCAGCCCATTTCTTTCATGCATCTTAAAAAGTAAATTTCATTATGACTTTAGCTGGGTCTTGCATTTTACCTTACAGTAACCTTAGAATAACCTAAATGATGATCATGAAACTAGACATAATTAATCATTTTAGAAGTATATTATCAATTAAATATACCAGTATACAATTTACATGAATAATTAGTAAAAATGATTATTATTATTATTATTAGTGGCTGTAAGTGGAGCCAAGTCTGATGATAATTATAATAAAGCTATTAATGAGATGATGGATAGAATAAAACGTGGTAATCAAACATTACGACCGGTACTTAAACCTACTAATAGACATGTAAGTAGTATTTATTATATATACAAATATTACCTAACTGAAATTCCCATCGGAAGTGGTTGCGGGTGTTCTACAACAAAGAGTGTGCATATATTGCATACATGATGCACATGTCAAAACTTATCAATAATATATTACATTTAATGCCGAAAAGTAGGATTTCATTTCATTTCTTTTCCAATTAGCTTTATAAATCAACTTAACCTTAGAAACGTAAATTTTTATGTAGGTATGGCAATATCTAAAATTATCATGTATATGTATAACATTTGTTTCTGTCGTGAATTTCACAAATAAATTATGTTAAGTATTATTAGGTGTTCTTTAAGAGTATGTATATGTATACTCAGCCTCTTGCACAATACTTACTGCTGATTGGAATTATAGGTTTGACTTGGATTTAAGCACAACTCAAATAAATACATAGATCATTGTTTATTTTTAGCCATCTTGTCCAGAAGGTGAAAAGGCTGCTGTAGAAGAACTTCATGATATGTTGGTAAGTATCTTAAGAATATATTCATTGTTTGTAATGACTATTCACCGAATAGACCATATGTTAGTTCCAAAATGATCTGGTAAATGTCAAGTGGATGTTGAACCCCATTTCTCTCTCTCATTAGAAACTGAGTATGTATGACTTGATTTACAGTAAAGAAAACAATAGTATGTCCCTTATGGCCAATTGGTTTAATGCATGCACATTAGATCATGAGGTCTGTCAGTGAGTCAAGTGGCATGATTTTGTATGTGACAAAGAGTAAGGTCACCTGTCCAACATCATGGGTCTTCTCCGGGTCCTCCATTTTACTGCCACTGCTAAAGACCACTACACACAGGCGAATTATTGAAATGTGTTAGTCTCAAAATAACCTGATTGCTGTGAACTGAACTTTATACCCCATTCATTTCTCTCTACTCCTCCTCTCATGTTGAAGATACAAAACTTTCTGAATATTTAAATGGATGAGATTCTATTAAGCTGCATGTCTTCATTAGCCCAGTCGATGCTAAAAAAAGTAGAATGTAAAACCCATTTCATTTTGTTTCTATTAAGCAGATGACAGGGATCTCACTTTGTGGTAATATTCTCTACCCACCACCCACTGTTGCAAAAAAAAAATCCCTGGAAGTGTTATATCTGTCAAATGAAATATTTTTGTTTACCATTTCTTTAGACCCGTATGAAGAGAAATCGTTCTATGGGAGATATATTATCAGTTGATGGTGGGGAAAATCTGCCCGATTCAGAATTAAAGAAAACATTCCAGAAGATTAAAAAAGTTAGTGAAAAGGAGAATTAATAAAAGGTAAATATAAAAACTAAATTTATTTTTGCAGTGAAAAACCAACAAGCTAGTGGTACTGCTAGGTTCCCCATTGCTGTGAAATGCGTTATGATAGGATTGTCTCTATTGAGTCCACCATCTGCTACAATATACGATAAGACCAGATAGGATGACCACAATTACTCCACGATTTAAATCGTAGCTTGAATTGTGATAGTGGGAACCTAGCATACGGCAATCTAGGTCTCAAGAAGAGCCAATTGAGTCAGCTGGCATGGTTTTGATTTCCTGGGTTTTACTAAATGAGGAGTAGGGTCGCATATCCAACCTTGTAAGTTTCCTCCGGGTCCTCCCACTACTAAAGACACCTACATGAAAGCAAATTATTGAAATAAAATTGAACCATATGTTAGTCCCAAAATGAGTGGACATTAAACCCCATTTCTCCCTCTTCAACTATCTCAAAATAACAGACTCAGTGTGTCTAAAAAATATGACCCCTGCCACCTATGCTAAATGGATGGGGTAATTAATATCTTTTAAAAATGTTTGGGTTTTTTTTTTCAGAAAGATTAACTGAAAGTTGTGTGTAACTATGGATTCTGATGAAAGTTAATGATATTATTATTTTGTTATTGTCATATTCATGGTTAGATTGTTTATAGTTGTGGTTTTGTGAGATCTGACCAGTGATAGTAAACGGGTGTCATTAATCATTGTTTTATTAACAAAAGGTGTTGAAATATACATTTTTTTTACATTGTTTTATGTGTTAAATCTAAACATTTACCTTTCACGTTGCACCATTAAAATTTTATTTTTAGCATATTTCAAAATAAAAAAATCAACTCATTTTGGTGTCACAGGTCACATATTTTATCTATATTTAATCGTGATTGAATTTGTCTGTTTATGGATGTTTTTTTTTTTAAAGTGAAGATGAAACAATATGTTATTAAGAGTATGCCCAGGATTTGTTTCTAAATCTGATTGTTCGTAAGTTGAACGTCTGAAATTTGCAATAAAAAATTGTTCTGTTAACTTCCCATTTATAATTGGACTTTTAATTTTGATGATAGTTTTAATTTATAGTTTATATTTGTAGAAGTCTCTCTACATTCATTTTATTAACTGTGAAAACTTGTGAATGTTAAACAGTCACTCAGTCAGTGCGATTTGTTAAAACTTGGTAGGATTTTTTATTTCATTCTAAATTCAGAATTTCTTGATTGCAAATTTATAAGTTACGACTCCATTTTCTGATTTCTTTTCTAATTTGGTTTAAAGACTTACACTGCAAGATTCTATTTGACCAAACATAATTATTATCTATGATCTGTAAAACTTACTTTAGTTAAATGCAAAAACAATTACATGTAGTTATACAATTTTGTTTGTTTTTTTTGTTTTGTTAGTGATATGTTGATGCTGATATACAATGTTTTTATTAACAATAGTAAAATTGGGCCGATATTAAGCTTACATATCATCTTATTTATTTAGTGCCTGTGGGTTGTTCTGTAATAATCACAGTGATCGAGTAGAAAACTGTTTGTTGAAATCTAACTTTTCTGTGCAAAGCATCAACTCCATGTATGCTTTTGCACTGCCTAAAAAAAGAATGTTTCAAAAGTCTGTTATATACGATGCAAAGTAAATGAAGAATTATTTTCCCAATTTGTTCAGCTCAGACTCATTTTGTGCCATATTCATTTTAGTGTAGGCCTACATGCTTACCAATTCTGGATGTAAAGACAGCTTTAATCTTTGTCTTGAGAGTTATTGCAACATGGACCCATACCTTATATTAACTCATTGAAGTTTTTTGGCAAAATATAATACTATGCAACTAAATAAAAAAGCAAAAAATATTGATATGATGTAAGAATTGTTTCTCTTTTAGGACATTTTGATTTTGTACATGAATGTTATTATATTTTAGGACATTTTGATTTTGTACATGATGGTTATTAGATTTAAAGACATATTTATACATTATTTCTGAAAAAATAAATTTTTACTTTTTAAAAGTGTTTTGTTGTGTATATGATTTGTAATTGGGATATATTAAATATAATTAAATATAGGATCTTTTAGCCCTAACTTCTAGGAACAAGTTCTTTGGCAGTGGCTAATCTTCACATCTAATTGGTCTGTGTGAATTAAGAGCCTTGAATTGTTAATTCAAATCAAGCTAAATCAAGATCACAGTCTTAAACAGATTACATTTGCTCCATATTGGAGAAAGGACTCCCTTTAAAAATCTTATCTTTGACTTATCCATCTATTAACAAATCTGCTCCAGGTTATCTTCACAATCCAGTTTGTATCATCCTAAATGCTCATTATGATCAGAAGGCAAATTTTTAGTGTAGTATCTACCTATAATTTGAAATGGTGTGAAATGAGAGAGAAATGGGGTTTAACATCCACTCAACACAAACTAGGTAATTTTTGGACAAACATGGTTCAATTCTATTTCAATAATTCACTTGCGCGTATGGGTCTTAAGCAGTGGGAGGACCCAGAGAAAACGCAGGAGGTTGGACAGGCGACCATACTCCTTATCACGTACTGAATAGTTGCACAATACAAATATCAATATTAACTGAGTGAGACCGGATATAAAATGGAATATGCTACACGTGAATATATTTCTGTGTCAAGTAGGAAAACATAAATGATTGTCATCACACAAAACAAAATATAAAATTTACTAAAATTGAGCCAAATCGAAGAGATCCAACAATTCTACATATATATATATATAAACCAGAAATAACAGATTCTACCCGTGTCAGCCCAATTAATTTTTTGAAAGATGAGGAAAGTTTATACCTTTCTGTTTAGGGATGCGAAGAGCTTAAATTGGAAAAAAAAACAAAACATATCAAGCAGACTAACTAAAAGATTTATTATCACAGTATAAATAATATAACAATAAAATTCACAAATTAATAATTTATTTCTTTTTGCTATCTTTTCTAGGTGATGGTGATTCAGTAGCTTGATTTTCTTCTTCACCGACAGTTGGGGGAGGAAGATCAATTTTTGGGAAAGCATGATCACCTTGGCAACCTAATCGACCACCATCTTGAAGTTCTTCTTCAATTTGTAACAATCTATTAAACTTTATTATACGTTCTCCTCGACAAGGGGCTCCTAGTTTCAAAAACTTGGCTCCAATCCCCACAGACTGAAATAAAGGAGAGAACTGATACAATACAAAAACATTTTTTCCGGGAATGAAATTTTAACTCACAAAACAGAGCTGGCAGTTCTCACTACAAAGGGAATATGCTGAAAATTTCAGTAAAATTGCCATGCCCCAAGCCAAGAAAACCTTTTTTTCAAATCACTGTAGCCTCTATGGCATTGTTACATCTGTCACGATAATTAACAAAGTCTTGATAATTCATTTTTGCGTTTAATCATCAACAGACATTGAACTGCAGATCAGATTCAAATCCAATGAAAATTGAACACATAAGTTGGCACCGGTTTACCTATTGCATAATGGATGTTTAATTTATTACCACAAAATAATATACATAGAATAAAAATTACATCAACTTACAAGATCAGTGATAAAACTATCGGTTGTATCTCCTTGGTTGGTGGTCAATACAGTAATATTGTTACATTCTGAAATATAATATTGTATTATAACCTTGTATTCCTGGAATAACTTGAATAATTTTGAGAAATACAAATAGCAGATTATATGGTAATTATTACTACATTTGGCATGACACATGGGGCTTATTGTATGTTTATTATTGCTGGTGATTTGCCCAAGTGTGAATCAAAATGTATTTGGAATCTGTACTGTGCTCATTAAACAAAGTCCTATTACTGTCCAGTAGGCATCATGACAAAAGAGAGAGAGGGAGAGAGAGAGAGGGAGAGAAATGGGGTTTAATGTCCCCTCAACATAAATTAATGTTCATCTAACACAAACTAGATAATTTCAGGACTAACACTGTTCAATTTTAATTCAATAATTCACATGCAGGGGTATTTTTAGTAGTGGGGGGACCCAGAGAAAACCCACAAAGACCATAAAACCCTGGTCAGTACAAGTGTGAATCAAAACCATGCACACTTCAAACCAATAGGCCAACCATGAATACCTCTCAACATGGTTCGACTAACTTTATTTATTATTTGGTAAACATCTGCACAGGACTTGTTGACAATGGGGGAAGTAAAAAATAAAACACACAGTTTGGCAAGTGATCCTATACCTTTTGTCCTTTGACCCAATAATTGCTGCCTAAAAATTTTAAAACTCTCTAACCTAGCTATATGTTTTAAGATCTTTATAATAAACCATCTTGAAAAATTGAAATATTATGTTAATTTAATTGAAAACATGACTTGAGAGTGGATACTAAACTTAAGGCATGGCAAATGAATAGGTTTTTACCATATACTGAAGTCCAATTTACATTATTTATAAAGTGCATGAACAATTACATACCTTCCATTTTTTGAACACATGTAATTAAATCTGTAATAGTGTTCATATGTTCTAGTTTATATACAACACCACTGGTTTTAAAATATTCTGTTATTTCTTCTGATTTTAATAGACCTGGTCTATGATAGACATGATCACCCACTATATAGCACTGTGTAGATATTCTATCACATAGTTTCATCCATTGGGGTCCTTCCTAAGATAAAACATAATCAAAAGTTAATTTACTGGTATCAGTGGGGTTTTTTTTCATCCATATGTTGGTCTTGTGAGAGAGAGAGAGAAATAGTATTTAACGTTCACTCCACACAAACAAGGCCATTTCGGGACTAATACATGGTTCAGTTTTCTTTCAATAATTCGCTTGCATGTAGGGGTCTTTAGCAGTGGGAGGAAACCAGAGGAACCTGAGAAAACCCACAAGGTCGGACAGGTGACCCTACTCCTTGCCACGTACAACTGGGGAACTGAAACCATGCTAGCTGATGACTTAGTGACAGATCTTATGATACAGCGCACACTTGCTAACCATTTGGCCATCCTCCCCCCGTTTTACCTTGTGAGTAATATTTGTAATTGTGTGTTGTGCAGTCCTCCTGTACACATTATTATTATTATGAACTGTGTTGCATCATTTAGTATGCTATACTACATGTATAAGAAAGATGAGAAAATATAAACACCTGTTTTCTAAGAGGATCAATAATTGCTATAACAGATGGATAACGACTGATTATATCTCCCCAAAAATCTACCATATCATCTGGTGACTTAAGCTGACCAAGTGTTACTTCATATTTTCCTTTTTCCTGCAAAAATCAATGGAATAAAAGAAATAAATGAATGAATCTTTCACGTAATTTGGGGAATTGACTCCAAATCATAAAATCAGCTTATGGCTCCTTTTTCTAAGGAGCTCCATGAGTAATTTGTAATAAAAAAGACGTTTCATCAAATCTATTGTTTACATTATAATCTTCTAAGACGCTGATCTTTACAGCTTAATCCATGCTCTGTCAAACCAAACTATCTCCTGCCTGAATTTTACCCAATATAGGTGGCACTGGATTGTTTATAATCATATTGTATGTAGAGAATGATGAGTGGCACTGGATTGTTTAAAATTATATTGTATGTGGAGAATGATGTATGTTGAGAAATTTTCAATTTATCATATTTTCATTAACGCTGAACGGAACTGAAACATTTTTGGACTGTTATTATTATCTTTCGTGATTGAACTTTTACAATATTCAAATAGATCATTCATTACACTAATCTGAATGGATGTATAAAAGTGTTATCTTATTTGATAAATATTCTACTGACCATATCAAACATTTCATGAGCTGCTATATTTAGAGCTATATGGAAATCTTCTCCGGGTGTTAAACCTAGTGATGTTATAGCTTCTTGTAATAAATCTAAACCTTGTTCTACTTTCTCTAATACAGGACATAATGCACCAATATCATTTACAAACTTAGCTGCTACCTGAAAAAGTCAATTTCTGTCACAATCTCTAGAATTGTAATATACTTTGAACAAATAACGTCCTACTCTGACTAGGCTACTGTTATATCGAACTTTGACTGTTAAGGGATCTTGTACATACACATCAATGTGTATACTGGACTTTATTTTTTTTTGCCCCAGCTGTCCTTTTCAGACCCTCCATCCTGCACCACTGACAAGGGGAAAGACTCAGAAAATCAAGACAACACTGGGAGCAAATCTGAGGCCTCCAGACTAGCGAATCAGTGTGTTACTCACTTATCCACTGCGAGTCCCTCGACTTTCATTGATTTTTCTTGTTATTAAAAATATGTCAATATTTGTGTAATAATAAATAATAATTCTATCATTATTGGTAAGGTCTTTTTTGTTAAAAAAAATTAAATCAATTACTGTTAATAATCAAACTAATTCAATTCCAAGTTATTATTTTATTTGCAAGACATTCAAATAGTTTCGCATCAATTTCTAAATTTTTATATACAGATTGCAAGACAAAAATATAATATAGACTTACCCCTCCTTTGACATACAGATTTTTACTTATATGATGATATATTCCTTGGATACATTCTACAGCCTGAAAGAATCAAGATCAAGAGTATTTATCAAGAGTTACTCCCCTTGACACACATCTACCATTCTGCAGCAGTTCATTATTTACACCAGACAAATTATAACTTCGTACACACATTAAATAGAGAATTAATTGGTTCATTTTTATTTTGTATTAATGCTTTGTATTAAACATACTATAACATTGGGAATTACACACACTTTTAACATTAGAAAGTCCAATGTTTAATATGCGCCATAACTAAGAAATCAAACAATACAGAAATACAAAAATTCTAAGAAAAATAGAACGATTTACTTTAAAACATAATTGTTTCTATCAATCTTTAAATCTGGCAATTCCAACTTGAGTTACTCATATGTTGTATAACATAATAGGCCTACTTTCATGTCTGACAGACAATCTTTATAGTCTATTTAAATAATTAAATAGTTTCTAATCTACCAAACACTAACATTCTAACACCTCAACTACATAGTTACATAGACATAGCGACATCCACATGTCAGGACATCCTGAATCTGTCTACAGAAGGAGACTATGACAGGGAATTAAATAAAACTTCACCAAGGTTAATCCTAAACCATAGCATGATAAATTTCAACACTGCTACTGTTTACAGAATCATGAACATTTCACACTTCATTTTTTGAATAACTGAGTGGGATATATATTCAATGTTTCTATAAAGAACATTAATGATCATTAAGCCATTAATGATTGTAGCAATACACATCCTTAGGTCATTGACAGATTTGCCACATCCGACGTCTGATATATTCTCTGCCATACATCTTTTTAGCCGTTGATTGTCTAGATTTTTTGTAATTCTCTTGTGGCTAGGACTTTTGCAAGTATTTTAAAACGTTATTCATCACTCTGGAACAACAATACAACCGTTTGTGTCTACTTTTTATGTCAAATACAGGTTACATGGTTACAAGCATAGACTACATACATATAACATGTCTCTTGTTTGTCTTAACACCACTAACCCTCACAGTGAGTTACTGATAGACCCTACTACATCATGACTCTCCTGCGAATTAACAGGGTTTACTAAATCGAGATAGTGTCTCTTCAACCTCAACGGTATGTTGGATTCTCCTAAAAAACCCAATGCACGGCTGATCTCTAAAGAATCAACATGATGTCTGCTCTTTGGTCCCCAGTTTGGGCTCTTTTATAGGACCTACTACGGACATTGGCTTCGAGAGATCTGTCAGATCTTGTTAGAAATTTCTGCAATCACACGTAATGGCATAACTGTAATTTTTCATCACATGTATTTTCATGAACAAGAGAGAATATGATGTATTTTGATAATGAAGAGAGAGAGAGAAATGGGGTTTAACGTCCACTTGACACAAACTAGGTCATTTCGGTACTAACATTTGGTTTAATTTTATTTCAATAATTCACTTGCGCGTAGGGGTCTTTAGCAGTGGGAGGAAACCGGAGTACCCGGAGAAAACCCACGAGGTTGGACAGGCGGGAGGAAACCGGAGTACCCGGTGAAAACCCACGAGGTTGGACAGGCGACCCTACTCCTTGTCAGGTACAACCTGGGATTCCAAACCACGCCAGTTGACTCAATGGCAGGCTGTATGATACAGCGAGTGCACTCTAACCATTCGGCCATCCAACCCCCTTTGGTAATTAAGAAGACACAGGACTATATATAGTTCATTTCTGTCGGTCTCCATGAAATATGCCTTGTCTATTAATTTTAAACAAATAATTAGTCAAGTACATAAATAATATGTTGAAATTCTCATATTCGCCCACCATTATTATTCATAATACTTAATAGCCTAAATCACTCAGTATTATTACATAATCCCTAGCTTATTCATAATTCATATCATAATTGAGCTGGACATTATCACAGTCCCAATGGTATTACTGTCATATATAAACATCTATACCTGTTTCATCGGCATACCAGGCTTTGGTATAACCATGAATTCTTTAATACATTTCAATTTTCCTGTAGCTGCTCTACCAGCTTGTAATATTGTTACCATTGGTAATGGAAGAGACAAAGTCTTTTGCGTCTGTAACAAAATACATAAAATGATAACATGGTAAAATTTATTCAGACAATTAATTAATATAGCACACACAACTACTGGACTATATTATGGGTCTCAAATTGAATCTTTGACAGTCCTGTTCCCAGCTTGGGCTGTTGAAAATTGTGATTATTGAGAAGTTGTTACTGCACTCCAATACCAATAGTGAGCAGTGGCATGGTGGGATGGTTGCAGCAGTGACGCTCTCTAGGATTTAACCAATGCCGAAAGCACCAAACTAAATGACCGTAGCTAGGTTACTGTTAAAATTGTTTACATTTCTATGCCTAGTTATAAGTAGAAGAAGAATCCTTTCACTGTTAAGGGAGCAAGTACCTTAAGTGTCCCTAAGACAATTTTACAGCTTTGAATTTGATTGCATTTTGCTCTGGTTTCCATTGCTAATCTTCCAAAGTAACCCAATATTCATCAGCTGTAGTCTAATTAAAGGCCACAGAAAGTTTTGTGATTTTTAATCTGTTTAAATGTTAAAATTGTTTGTCATTCTATCCTTTATAGCTATCTGCAGAAACAAGAAGTATCCATTTGGGATCTAGGAAGTGGAGCCCCTGAGCAAATTTGCAGTTTTGAGTACCTTTTGCTCTACCAATTTTTCTTTTTTAGACCCCAAATGGATATTTCTAGTTTCCACAGGTCAATAAAATCGTGATCTCTTATGAAAATAAACCTAATTGAATTTTGGTGCCCCCCATTTTGCACACCAGCACCTTTTGACTTTAACCTGCATTATGCCTATTATAAGTCTTTATGAAATGTTGTCTAAATTATCAATTAGACATTAATTAACTTATCCAGACCATAAAAACTCTCAATGACTAGGCTAGCCTTCGATGTTGGCTGGATTAGATTCCTATATGCGGCTTAACAGCCATTGATAATTAAATCAAAAAATGGATAATCGAGACTATGCTGTTTAAATTAATGATTTCAGCAATGATGCCGGAAGCTAGACGGAAATTTCACCTGCTTCGTTCTCAGCTCACAGTGGATCACTTTCACTGAAATTTTCTGCAAATTACCTTCACACTATCTAGTTTTTAACTTTTATAGTGAGAACTGCCAACTCTTTATCTTATCTCCTAATAATGTATCTTTAAGTACTGTCATTTTTTAATTCTTAAATATAAAATCCTATGAATAGCGTGAGTCATACATTATTCAAAGTAGAAATATCAAAAGTATAACAGGATTAAATATGACATTTTATATAAATTTTTTTCAGGAATTTTTTTAATAACCATGGTATATTTTTTAAACAATAAAACGTGAAATTACTATGTGTATTTATCAAAACAAAACTCCCAAATGTGATGTGATATATTTTCTGGCACAATTCCCAGTTGACCTCAACTTTGATCTATAACACTTAAAGTGATATTATGGACAAGTGCTGACAGTTTTCGCTATAGTAGTTGAAAAAATATATAAAGGGAATATATGCTGAAAGTTTCGGTCAAATTACTTAACTATTTTAATAACACTGTAGCCTTGATTATCATTGTTACGATAATATATACAACGTCTCGATTATCCATTTATATGGTTAATCATCAACCACCATTGAACTGCATATCTGAAAATTGCACCAATCAGATGGCATCAAGAGTTTATTATGGTCTGGATAAGTTAATTAATGTCTAATTATTAATGTGGTTAAGATAACATTTCAGGCCCCAAAAAAGACCTTCAATAGGCAGATTTAGCTCTTGCATAATGCCTGTTACATGAAACTCTGGCTTTATATCCAAGCCTGGAAATAAGGCACCTGTCACTGACAATGTCAGACACAGATTCAGGATTTGTCAGGCACAAAACCTCTGCCGCCTGTCATTTTGTCAGGCACTGATTTGTCTTTTTTTAATGATATTATTAATACATGTCCAGCACTAAGTTGAAAATGTCAGGTACTATTTCATTAGTGCCTGACATTTTGTCAGGTACATCTAAAACCGTTATTTCCAGGCCTTTTTATATCATACCTATTGTTGAGAAGACAAGTAAATATTAGTACCTGTTGTGGAGATAACGATGCTATATGTTGATATAGTGGTACTTGTTGTACACTGGCAGCACCACAGCAGACAGCTTTACTAATAGCACAAACAGCACTGGTTCCTGGTATAAATATCTCTCTAGGTTCATCAGGTACAACAATAACTACACTAGCAGCTTTACCTTTCCTATTTAAATTCATTCAAATAAAATATCTTTTTAAAATCTATTCAATATATTGAAGTCTGATTCAAGCCCCCCGCCCTCTGGATCCGCGCCCCTGTTTCAGTTGTTTTGACTTTGATGCTTGTGCATGGAACTTGAGTATCAAAGGCTCAAAGGACCATTAATATATCTAATTGGTTCCTTGTTTTCAATGGAATCTATTGTATAATAGTTGAATATTGATTTATCATGTTGCCTCATTGCTTTTTTCCCCCTCTTCTTTATGCAACACTCCACTAGAGAACTTGTTATCATTCTTACATAATCATAATTAGATAAAATCTTTGATTAGATGCAGTATATCTAATTTATTTACATACTACTCTTTTTTACTTAACATCATTAGCAGTTATTTTTGACTTGGTGTTGTATAATTATTTACATTCTATTATATTTTACTAGTCATCATTAGTAGATATTTTTGATTTGGTGTTGTATTTATTTATATACTATTGTTTTTTACTTATCATCAGGTCTACATTGATTACAATCAATTTACTTGTAAAAGTTTAGGTCACTTTTGAAGATATTTTAAATAGGTGTCAAATGAACTGTCACACCATGATTAAACCCATGCCTAGCGTAGATAACAGGTCAAATTATTCATACTTATTTTCGTCTCACTAATGGGGCTAATAAGAATGAATATACCTCAATTAGCTATGCCCTACTCTTATTTTAAATTCTAACTGTCAAGGGTTTCTTTACAGGCACGTCAATTGTACATGTGATCTCGGTCTTTCATTTTTTCCAAAAGGCCATCAACCCTGAAAAGGGGAAATCACACGCTGGATAATGTTGAGACACTGTCTCCATCAATGCCAAGATCAGAGACTCCTGGTTACTGAGGAAGCCCCCTACTCAGTGAACCACCACCTGTATACAACCCACATCTTGCATAGATGATAGGCCAGATACAGTGCACTAAGTGTTTCATTAGGATTAAAGTAGATGAAAATATATATATTTACTTAGGTGAAGCTGGTTTATTTTTTTTATTTGTAGGTGATTGTACAACAGGAGACTGGGCCTCTACTTCAGGACTTTCTTTCTTTTGTTCTTCCTTTAGAATATCGCTTTCTCTTTTCTTCTCCGCTATAAAATCACTATGAAGAAAATAAAATGTCAAAATTAATGGATGAAATAACTATAGAAAGAGACATGTTAATAGAAATTAACACAAAGTAGCATTATCAATAATAACAAGTCTTTGATAAGTGCACTGCAAATTTATTTTCATAAACCCATGATCAAAGCAAATCTTATTTGCCCAGTCAGTATCATTAAATATCACAAAGAAGCTACTAAATACACTTGAGACAATTCAAATTTACATGAACAAAATTGTCTTGGCACAATCATATTAATGATTTACTAAATCTACAGAATTCTACTCTGACAAAATGTCATCTTTGAATATATTCCTATAGGGTAAATGCTAATCTTTTTTATAATTAAGGCATACATGTTCTGACAATCCTTATTACTTATGACCCCTGATGCAACCTCCCAGTACAACTGGTCAGATCTTCATGTGGTGTTGGCCATCGAAAGAATAATAAAAAAAACCCGAAATAAATCTGTATTTTAAACAGATTGATTACTTATCTGAAATAATAAATAAACGTACTATATAAGAGTATCTATGTCTGTTTGTTGACATGGATCTAAGCTGTTTAATTTATTGTTTAATTCTGTCTGTATTAGATCTATACAAGCTTGTATATCTTCCTTTCTCTCTATTTCTTCAGCTTCTCTTTCCTCTATTTTAGCATTCTCTAAAACATGTGATACCGGACTAGGACTTACTACTGTAGATACACACTACAAATAATGATAATATATATATAATAAAATATGTTGATAGTATGATATATACTACTGTCTGTTCCAGGCAACATTATGACTCAAAAATTGTTGGTGATTTTTTTCAATTTTTAATTAAAATGGTTACAACTTAACACCCTACCTGGAATTGTCATCCCATTACATTCTTTGTTGCGTCTTACTTAACACTTATCACGTCAATAATATCCATTATTCTCTTGTAAATTTCATATATTTTGACATTGTCATTTTCTCAGAACATAAACATTACTACTGCGCCTGTGTAAATTGGGTCACTCGTATATCATGAAGGGGTATAAGGATATTCCAAAATCGGGTACATTCGGTTAATAATGTCTTGTGAAGGAGGATTTGCACGTTTGTTTTGCAGCAGTAATACTTATTTTCAATTATTTTCAGAGCTGTTTCTAAACCATTCTTGCAAAATAAATCCATTTATTGATAAAATATCAACAATTTGTCAGAATAAACTTTCTGAAATAATGACCAATAAGTTGTGACCAGAACAATATCAGGTTACACTTCGTATACAGATTTTATCAATATACAAAAGTTACAGCCATCGTGTTGAGGCCAATTTAATATCTAATCCAGTGGAACAAACAACTGTGGTCTGAAAAATGACAAATTACCTCCCGTATAGGTCTTTAAAGCAACTGGATCGAAACAACTATCTACATATGCAAGTAAGACCACAAAACCCCAAGTCAAACCCACACCCCTGTTCGATTTAGTATATTCCAAAAAACTAGGTCAAGCATGGCTGTGTTCAATACTGCGAAGTAAATAAAACACGATTTTTCAAGAGAGAAATGTTATGTAGCTTGATCTGAAATAAGGTCTTTAAGTTTTAACCATTTTAATAAAAGATTGAAGAAATAGCAAGCAATTTTTTAGTTGTAGTGTCGTCTGGAACAGACAGTAGTAATAATACATATTGATAATAAAAGATGTGAGTCGTGATAAAATACATGTATATGATCTGATCACTATCCATAAAATACGAATATAGATGCTACTGGTAATAAAACAATGCCTGAATAACAATTATTTTTACAGTAGGCAAATTAAAGCCATGAATTCAAACAGCATTCACACTTCCTGTGTAAACTTGTTTGAAAAGAGAGAGAGAGAGAGAAATGGGGTTTAACGTCCACTCGACACAACTAGGTCATTTCGGGACTAACATATGGTTTAATTTTATTTCAATAATTAGCTTGCGCGTAGGGGTCTTTAGCAGTGGGAGGAAACCGGAGTGCCCGGAGGAAACCCACAAGGTTGAGAAGGCGCCCCTATCTCCATGCCACATACGCTCACACCAGGGCTCGAAACCACAGCCGCAAGCCAGAGGTGACCGGCCAGCTAGAGGTCGAAGCACGGCACTCTAGACCACTAGACCATCCCAACCCCCCTGTTTGAAGCATGCAGATTAGTGTTGGGATTATGAGGAATTATTACTTTCAATTTCAACAAGAAAAAAAGTCTAATTAATTTTATATAATATATTCAAAACAACCTTTATCTGCTGAACTCTTGTAAACTATATATAATGTAGCGTAAACTGTATCGATGATAAAGTGGCAACCTAAATCATTCATCCATATGTATGGAACACATAATTTTATCTTTGTAGCTAACAATATCTGTTTAAGTGA
This sequence comes from Patella depressa, assembly GCA_948474765.1. Lineage (NCBI taxonomy): Eukaryota > Metazoa > Mollusca > Gastropoda > Patellidae > Patella > Patella depressa. Next base: position 60,794,795 of record OX419717.1, read on the forward strand.
TCAAATTCATAATTTCTCATCTTTTATTTGTCTATTTGATATACCTATATATGTTTAAACATACGTCTGCCTATTGCAGGTCTTTCTTTAGGCCTGAAATCTTATCTAAACTATCAATTAGACATTAATTAACATATCCAATGTCAATGTTAGCCTGCAATATTGACTGAATTTAAGGTCCCATTTGCTGCTCAACTTTCATTATCTAATCATGATATGGATAATCAAGACTATCCTTTTTTTGTACCGATTTTAGTAATGATGATCAAGACTAGGCTGAAAATTCAATTGCTTAAATCTTGGTTCACATTGAATCAATTTGACTGAAATTTTCAGTAAATTCTCTTTACATTATCTAGTTTTTAACTATGATAGTGAGAAATGCCAGCTCTTTATCTAATCTCCCATAATGTATCTTTAATTCGGTTTGCTGCTGACCATATAACAATGTATATTTTATAAATATTAAATTTGAAGGTTCTGTTGCAGTCTTCAGTCTGTATGTAGTGAAAGGAAACTGATATAACCTCTGTACAATACTCACCTGTTGATGATTTTTAATATTACAATAAACAGATGTTTGTACTGTAGACTGACCTCGACTGTCTAGAGCTGTTGAAGATTTCAGCTACAAAAAAAAAAAATACACAGAAATTCATTAATAATATATTGGGGTATTCACATTCCTAAGAGCAAGTATCAGGTATCCTCAACATGAACTTGGACATGCCCAGACTCTTTTAATGAGTAATTTCAGCAATGTTAAAGCACTAATTCCAGAATAAAATCAAATGAAATAGAGTTTAAAGTCCCCTTGTTTTGCATCAACTGGGCTAATGAAGTCAAGGTACAATTTTATGGATACACAATTACTGATTTTGATACTAAGCGACGTTTCGGCAAGGATACTCTCGTCTTTATCAAGCAAATGATACTAATATATACAAAATATGCAACAAAGATAGGAATCAAATACAATTAAAGCTTGGTTAGCGGACCATTAAGAACTAAATGAAGACGGGTGTCAGAATAAAGGTTAAATATGGAGTTTAATAAAGACCATACACAATCAAAAGGACTTTTATTAGAAAAATATCCCCTATTTACAGCTATTTAAAAATGACATTGGTTTCTATTGATTTCACTGCCATCTTATGTCTTCCTACAATAACTCCTTTTTGTACAGGAAGCCATGGACTCAGTGAATCGAACAGCAGTCTTTTACTTCTGCTTCGTGCATTCTACAAATTTTTAAAATTATTATTTTGTTGTTTATGAATCAGCCTTTACTTATTACTTCAACATTGTAGGATATGTTTTTATTTGTTCATTTCAGAACCTGAAATATGATTATAAAATGTTAATTGTGTCTTGTGTACTGATTATAATTAATACTGATTATAAAATGCTGATTGTGTCTTAAATATTAGGATCCTATAGTTTCATGGCAAGATAACAACATCAACATTATTTGAAATTGATTCATATTGAATTCTTATTCCTGTTTTTAATTTTGAATATAATGGATCATATTGAATAAGAGTTAGAGATCTAGCTCCTTTTAGTGGACAATATGGCTTTTGTTAAAGACTTGGAAAAAAAAACCAAGCAGAGTAAAATAATCAAATATAGCTAGCAAATTGACTATGGTTCTGTTATGAAAAGTACTTTATAAAATTACATCAAAATTTTAAAAAATCTAAATAACAGAAATATCAAATTAATTACAGTTCTCTGAAAGAAAGAAAAAAAGCACTTTACTAAATTGAATCATGTTTCATAACATCCCCAAATAATATGTTACTCGTGGAGGTCAGCTCTCTTAAATAGAGGTTTTATGCAATTATACACAATTTATCACTCAAGGTTATAATATTCACAAAGTGACTCACCTTAGTAATAAGTGGTGTTTTTGCAAATTTTTCAAAATAATTTGACTGAAAAAGAAACATCCATTGAATCAACAATTTCAATTTAAAAATCAATAATAGGCAATAAATCATTCCACAACCATTTTGATAAGGGGGGGGGGGATGGGGGGGAGGGGGTTGGTGTGATGTGCATGATCATTGGATCATGAAATTGTTATTAATCGTTTTCAGTCTGGTTAATTCAGTTTCAAAATTTCAAACATGAGTGAGAACTGTAACCTACAGAGTGTTTGCATGATAGTGTGGATGACGACGAACAAACTGACATTATATTTGAAAATGGAATCATACAAAAATCAGAACAAATATTCTATACACAATTCTTTTGTCATTTTGAAGTTTGAATTTCCATGTCATCATTTTGCAGAGACCTATGATTGATACATATTCATCCGAAAATTAGTACTTACTAAATGACCATAGACATCTTCTGGATTATCATAAAACATAGAATTCAACACAGTTTCCATTTTACTAGGAACTCCATTTTTGTTGTAATATTCAACAGCTTTCTGTTTTGTGTCATAAAAATCTTGTCTGGATTTGGCATCTGATTTTTCATTAACTGCTGCCATTTTGTATTCAAGCAATTAGCTCGTTCCAACAGCTAAAACAAATTAAAGACATACCACGGAACACATAAATATCAGTTTCAGGTTTAGGAAGATACCCAATTATGTTGCAGTGAACATTCTCTTGGGCATGCAGGTAAAAGAACCTTTTTGACTGTTAGAAGCGATAGAACACACTGCATGGTGTACCTATCTTCATTCATTTATTGTCTCGACGTGACAATGTCGACTTGAATGGCCAAATAAAGAAAGTTTAAATAAGGGCTATTAATAAACTACTATCGACAATTCCATCAGAATACTATAATAAAAGACATATTATAATCAACTGGTTTGCTAGATAAGCAACCATCTCTGGTGTGAAATAACTCCCCTTCCATTATCAACACTCTTGCAATCACGCCGTGCATTCCAAGGATATTATATATGTGACTCATAAAGGTAGTTTAGTAAAGCCAACCCACCAATACGGTGGCATTTGGGTGAACCAAACTAAGCTTTTGAATGATGTTAGAAACTTAATTGTCAAATACATCTTGTGATCTTGGTTTCATCAACTTAAGAACCGGTACTTAAGTTATGGGAAGTTACGAAATCACACTAGTCACTACACCATACAGTGGATGATGTTAGGCTAGTATTTCTTTAAAACACGCCACAGAAGAGCAAATAGTTGCTTGAACTAAAACCACACAACGTTAATCAGGGTTTTTTTTTCTTGCAATGCCATAATTCTAGGTATCATTCAGATTCAGATATGGCATGGAATTTTTCCTTTTCTGAACACAAACTTGAAACAAAAGTTAAAACAATAAATACGACAAAACAATACATAGGCCTAACCAGTTGAAATCAAAATGTTACAAGTCATCATATATTTTCTGTAAAATTACTGTTTTTTACCTTATGTAATACGAACTTAACATAAATATCACAACCTGCAATAGTTCGCTGTCAATCTCAGAAAAAAAGTTACTGAAATATAATGTAAACAGATGTTACTAAAGACGCCATAGAGTAGTCATGTTTTGGAGTTATCTGCCGGTGGGTAGTCGAATTTGCCCAGACATGAACTAAGACTGGATGGTCTGCTCTACTTACGACTCATTAGATTTTATTATAGACATCTATGCTCTATATATCTTCTTTGATCCATCAATATTTAATTAACTTTATTAAAAGATAATCTGAAAGAAAAAGTATCAGCCACCTTATCTGAAGATATTATTTTTTAAAATTCTTTTTTTAATTTATTTTTGAAATACGAATTGATATATTCTAACAATGAAAAGACATGTAAAGTTGTTAATTCAGACAGACTTTGATAGACCTAACTGGACGGCCGCAATTTTTCCGCCACCACCCCACCCCACCCCACCACTTTGTGGCGACTGGCTACGGATGTGTCCCTAGCACGAGAAACTAAATGTTTTGGATATGGTGTGACAAAGAGCTCAAAAATTGTGTATTGATCGTATGGAATATGAACTATTATTAGATGCACTGTGTTGTAATTAAGGAGTTAATCAATTCGATATGACCCGCGGTGTACAACCTGGTGGCCAGCTTATCTGAACAACTCCAGACCATATAGTGTGTATATTAGGTATATGAACCGTGGGACCCTGGGTCTCGGCCCCTCAGACCCATGCCTAAGCTGGGACCCAACTTTAATCCGAGAAAACCTTATTTTAAAATCACTGTCGCCTCGATCCGATTGTCATTGTTACCGCTTAACAATGTCTCGATCTTCAACCATTTTAGCAGTTAATCATCAATGGACGTTGAACATTAGATCGGATTCAAATCCAATGAAAATCTGACACATAAGATGGTCTTTGCGTGTTATTAAATGTTTAATTCATTTAGCTCGTGCATTAAAGTCGAGTTTCTCCAGAATCCATTTATTTCACGACATATTGGATTTATGTTTTACATTGTTTGTATAATAATGATATATTCTTCTATTAAGATATCCCTTTAGTACAATCCATTTGTTGTGTAATCGCATTCAGAGAGGGCATCTTCAAATGTATGAAATGGTCTTTCTATGACGGTTCTATGACGGTTTTTACATCTAATATATAGAAGTAATATCGTGGGAAATACAATTAGTTTGCACTGAATTACCTCGGTCACACCGATACGACAAAGCAGGACCCTGAAAGCACCAGATAATTGAATTACTGATCTATTATTATTACAATTTTTGCTCGTTTACATAGGTTATCCTTTAAAAAAAGCGGATTATTCATGACATCATAATTCAATCATTTCGTGTTTTTGTTACGAATGTATCTGTTTCTTCGAATAAATAAAATAAATAATAAAAACCCCAACAATAATTGTAAATTATCCTGGGAGAGCTTGTATGCATGTAAGAAGATAATGTAGATTTGATGTTTCATCCAATAACCAGCTTAAATAAGACGTTGAACCCTACTTCATATTATTTTATTTCAAAGTTAGCATACTTTTTGACCTGTCATGTCTCATCTGTCACCGTTAAAATGATGGACATGGCATTAGTTAGAAATGTTTAAAGTGCTGCAAAATATTTGGAAGCGATGCGTCGTTTATACCCGAAAACAAATTAAGGTGTTCCGATATTAAAAATGCCGAACTGTTGTTATCAATTGCAGTTAAAGCCCCAATAACACTCTTGTTGTAACTGAAAAATATGTCCCAATCTTCATTCTGGTCAACAAATCGTATTATTTTAGAATATTCCAATTAAATGATGATATAAATTTCATCTTAACACACCTAATTTAAAAAATTGGAAAAATTCAACCAATTGATTTGAAAAGTCTAACGTAAACCTTTTCAAATGTGACTTGGATTTTAAAATATTTTCGAACCCTCTGGACAAATAAAATAGGTTGTAATGGATAATTTACATAACAGGTAGGACATTTAAACATCTAGTACTTAGAAGAAGGGTATTATTTATTTTCTGGAGCTACCAAGCCAGCAAGAATGTTATTGTCCCTTTAATGTTATCCTACCATGCCAATCTTCAAATGTCATATTTTGATTCATTTTTTGCTGGGTACATTAAATTTTGGTTTCTTTTTTTTTTTTTTTTTTTTTTGTTTAGTTTTGGCTGTCCTCCGCCTTTAGAACTCTGCATTCATCAAGTCTGTTGATGTCTAACCAATTTGTTGTTTCTATTATAATAATGTAGATGGTTCGGTAAATTCACGCTAAATTAAAGCATGAAGTGCACCTCCCAAAGTCTTTAAAAGGTGTAAAAAAAAACCTACTTAGAGGGCTCATAGCCCCGTTCTCTGTGATCATAATATAGACGAAAATGGTTTTAAAAGCACAATATTATTGTACCATGAATAATGTACATGTATATAGACTGACTTACATTCAATGTTTTAAATTTTTAGTGTAATTTGAAATACATTAGTCTACCAGTCCGCAGGGTTATCTCTTCGTCTTTTTTATGTTTTGCCTTGTTCACCAAGTATTCACATTATAAATGTCCCCCAGGACCATTGCGGTACGACGTAGAGAATTAATTTTAAAATGTTCATTGTATTGTGTCTTACATATTGGATATATCAGGAGCACACAATGGACACGTCATCTATCAATGTACGACAATGTTTTTAAGTACATTCATCCAATTCCTCCTCATTTTGAAGCACATTGATTACTTTACAAAACATTACTCTCCTGTTGGTCATTCTATTATCACAGCAATGAAGAGAAAAAATAGTTCACAAAAAGTTGATTAGAACTACTTCCCGCTTATATACTATTCAAAAAAAGTAGGGGATATTTGATTTGTAAGTGTTATTAAAGTCACCTAATGAAACTGACGAAGAAACAAATGACAAAATGAAATGAAGTTCACATTCATCGATTTATTCCAAATGATCGTTAGACTAAGTAAGGCACAGACTGACCATTATAAGGGTAAAATGATACCCGGGGTCAAACAGCAAAGTTACCACAGCATCACAACAAAGTCAGTAACGGGTAAATCCTCCTCTGTTTGCCAAACAAGCATTGATCCGACGTGGCATACTCCTAATGAGACGTCTAAGGTCATTTTGGTCCAGATTGTCCCATTCCTGTTGCAACGCAGCAGCAAGTTCTTGGACATTGGCAGGACGTTGTTGACATGCTCGATGGGGGAGAGGTCGGGACTCAGTGCTGGCCAAGGTAATGTGGTGATGTTCTGTTGTTGGAGGTAACCTGTAACGATCCTGGCCCTGTGACATCTTGCGTTGTCATCCTGGAAGATGAAACGGCGGCCATGACGTCGTGCGAACGGCACAACATGGACTGCCAAGTTGTTGTCCCGGTAGTACTGGCCTGTAACACGCCCTGCAACAACATGTAAAGCCGTTCTTCCAGCAACAGTGATGCCTCTCCACACCATAACAGAACCACCCCCAAATCGATCATGTCTGATGACGTTAACGTCTTGGAAGCGCTCGTTTCGACGGCGCCACACCCTCCTACGTCTGTCCCAAAAATCAACAGTGAACTTTGACTCATCTGAAAACATCACATTGCTCCAGCGTCGATTATCCCAGTGTTGACGATCCCTACACCAACGACGTCTTGCCTGAATGTGATGATCTCTCAAACAATGAATCACGCGAGGACGTCGGGCGCGAAGGTGACCCCTATGCAGTCGATTCCGAATCGTCTGGCCACTCACTCTCACACCAGTGTCTGTTTGAAGACGAGCGCTGATCTGATTTGCTGTGATGACACGATTTCTCAAGGCCAAGGTACGGATAAATCGATCCTGGGCTTGGGTTGTCGCCCTTGGTCGACCTGAGCGTGGTCTGTCCTGTACAGATTGTGTGTCACGGTTTCTGGACCATAGCCTGCTTATGACAGACTGAGAAACATTCATCTTCCGCGCCACAACCGCCTGTGTCGTACCAATCTGTAGCATGCCAAGGGCACGTAACCTTTCATTTTGGGTAAGCCGACGCATATCAAAATTTGTTTTCTGGTCACTAAAACAATTTAACTGATGTTTCCACCCTGGAATTCAATGCCACAATGACTGTAACATTCAAAGTCAGAGTCGTGCAAATCTTGGGTTGGACCCCCATGATGATCCCAAGCATCACCTGCATTCCATGCGGTAGCTATTGGTGCGTTTGGGCGTCGCATGTAACTGGAAATGTTTCTTCTGTTTATTTTAGTATTATGCCCCCAAAATCAAATATCCCCTACTTTTTTTGAATAGTATATTTGTAAAATTTCACTTTTAAGAGGTGATTTTAATGTGTCCGTCCAGACGCGCAAACGAATTATTGAAATGAAATTAATAAAAATTAACCATAGTTTGTGTCGCGTGAACGTTAAAACCCACTGTTTTATTGAGATATAAAGAAAATAAGCTGATAAATATTGTTAATAAAAAAGTTTTAGCAAAAATATAAAATGTCAACTGTTAGGTCGATTATGGATCGATCATTTGACAATGTGAACATATCTCTTTATACATCCCCTGCTGGCACGAGGGACGGACATTAATAACAAAATAAAGGTCGAGCATCTAAACTTCAGTGAAGCATATACAAAAAGAACTACAGAGCCTGAAAATCATTCAAAGTTTTATTTTCATAAATCGCGTAACAATGTCCAGGTTATAGGGAATTTTGTTGCTTCTGTCTGTTGGAAATACCACTACATTGGCTCCTGCAAGATGATCTGCACCGCGATCGTGGGATAATATCAAAATCAAGATGTACTCATACTTTCAGGAATGTGACATTAATAGATGTCAAAGTTTGTACTCAAGTTGCTCGGCGGGAAAATGAAATGGGACTTAAAGTCTCACTGTTCTGCTACAACCTAATTAGAGGGAGGCTTTAAAAACTCGATTCCGTTGATGATTGAAGTTTACAAAACACCATGGGGGCAGGGGTGGAATAGGCCATCGGGCGGTCGGGCGATCGCCCGAAGGGCCGGTTGGACGATCGCCTGAAGGGCCGGTAGGACAAAAAATTAAAAAAAATAATTTTGTCCAATTCCAATTTTTATGCTGAACATTTTATGGGGGAGGGGGTATTGGACCGGCCATAAAGCGATGGTGATCATGTTGTATGTGGCCGGTTGCTTTACTTTCTGGGCTGGGTGTGTTTGGTGTGGGCCAGAATTCGGAATCCTGTAATCTGGATTACGAGCAGGATTCCGAATTTCATCCGAAAATTTCATCGGATCATTCACCCGACACTGTCGCCCGCAAATTTACTAATTATTAAGTCACCTGCACCCTGTTTGTGGGGAATACGCCAGAATCCAAAATTCAAAAAGCAGCTTTTATAAATTTCACTTTCGTCATTCGTGGCCGTCCATCACAGGAGGAATCAACTAACGCTCCGGCAACAAAAATGGGAAAGAATTCCTTCATATTCAATATTCCTAACTGGTTAATCAAATGGTCAAACTTTTGAGTTCATGTTTCAAAAATTTCCCCCGGACACCCCCTACCCCCCCCCCCCCCCCAGTAAAATGGGCCGCTCCGACACGGGAGCCCTGGTCGGTTCCCGGCCCCAATCCGCCCTTGCATGGGGGCAATTCAAACACGCGGGTAACAATCACCATTTTAAATTCATCACAACTAAATGTATTTTCCCTTAAGAATTGGAACCCTAATCGTGCTTGAAAGCTAAATAAAACATATCGTTCTCCAACTGAGATTGAATTAATAAAGCACACTTAATCAAAACTTAATCAATACTTCAGACATGATCAATCGGATCTTAGACCACAATTCGATTAGTATGCTATCGTTTAGTCCGTTTTTAGTAACACACACTGATATTGTTGACAGAGCTAGATAGTTTGGGATAATGCTAAGGTACATTTGTATTGCTTAAAGACTTTTTGTTAGTTTTTATAACGATTTTTATGGGACAACGAACCCAGTTAAAATATATATTAATATAGAGTAAGCGGATACCGGATATAACAAGTTATCTCATCACTGTACTTTTTTCATGGGCTAGACCCAACTTGAAAAAACCCACCCAAAACAAATGAAGTATTAATATTGGCTAGACATATACATTCTAGTTAAATGTAGGCTATTTTAATAACTAATACAGGCTATACTGTAAACAGTGTATTATCATACAATTTACACATTAAAGGGCACATGACTCTATTGTTTTTAACCTTGAATAGACAAATATGACTCTAAAAGCACACATTATTATGCTCGGTGAACAATTCAACTTGAACGGCAGATGTTTACGCCTGCTCAGTGCATTCTACCCGCCTTTTAAATTATTATTTTGTCTTTTGTAAATCAGTCTTTATTTATTACTTCTACGTTGTTTTGTAGGATAATCTTCTTTTCTGTTCATTTACAAAATGGCACCCGAAACTCTGGGTTACACCACTCGTGTACTGATTATAAAATGTTAATTGTGTCTTAAATATTTGATTTTAGGGTCCTACAGTTTCACGACAAGACAGTCTGTTTTTAATTTCAAATATAATGGATAATATTGAGTTAGAGACTTAGCTCCTTTAATTTGTTTTCATGAAAAATCAGAATAAATAATATCCAGACTGATTATGGAGATGAAGTGTTCTGTAAGAATTATTTGTGTGTTGCAGTCATCTAAAATATTATAACGTCTGCTGTCTATGCTAGTCCCAAATTGATTTTGACTGTGTTTAGTTGACTTAATTAATAACTTCGCCGTTTAAATGTATTCCGGTTTCCCAGTTATATGCTATGTTAGTTTCGAAATGACATAAATGATGTCCAGACAAATGAAAACCAGAGTCATGAAATGAGCTAGATAACTGGATATGTTTATTTTCGTAACAACGGTAATAAAGACAACCGAGGCTAGACAAAAAATTGTATCGGCGATTATAGCATGATCGGCGAGCACTTTATCTAATCTTACCTAATGTCGCTCTAATAAGAAATACAACACGAAATCAATTCTCTAGCAAGAAGTTTCATAAAGACAATGAAAAAAAAAAGTAACATGATAAATCATGTATTTATAATACAGCCCTAAGAAAAGTACAACAATATTATTTTTATAAGACGATGATGAACAAGGCAATTTATGGTTCTTACATATAAGATTGTCATGATTTACTAATCCCAGAAGAAGTGTAACACGAAACATTTATATCATGACAATATTAGATTCAAAAGAATCTCAACTGTCCGCAAATGAGCCGAATTGCTTTTTTCTTTCCGTTAGCTCTAAAAGGCTTTAAAATAGGACCCAGAGGTTTTGTATTATACGATATATATATATACTGGCGGTAGTTTCTTTGGTGTACATACAAGCTATATCTCATATCTGTTATGGCGTCATCATACGAGATTATTATTCGGTTCATACCAAGCTCTGATGATGTTGATAAAATTACAAAGAACACAGAAATCATTTTTTTATTCTCTTGAAAATCCGGAATGTTCTGTTAATATCAGCAGAATGATAAACACAAATATTATAGGCCAAGACATGTCTAGGAAGGATCCGAAGAAATGGACTGGTGTGGGGGTCTAAAATGATGAATTATAATGGGACATTTTTTTAGTGAGAAATCTTGCGTCGAGAACTTAAGAACAGCACAAAGAGACGAAATCCTGAAACTTAGTTTATTAAAACACAAAGCGTAAGATTACAAATTTGTGTCACCTGTACACAATATTACATTAAGAGCACCTACACGATTCGATACAACTTTAGCGAACCTTCACGATTGAATACATTGCATGGTAAGTTTGAGCATCTTACATGATCACGATTGGTTACGGATCTCCAGATATTCGATCTGTTTCAATTTCGATTTCAATTTCGTCCTCACAGCAGAAACACTTCCAGTAAACAGCAATTCGGGTCCAGACACAACAACAACTACTGATTTAAATCGAAGCTGTCATTTGTACATTACGTTCTCACATGTGACTGGTACATAAGTGATTCGGTCCACGTTTCTCCTTTGGGTCCAGTCTACTTTGTGGCCTAAATCATCAGTTGTTAGATTAAGGTCACCCAAGTCCAAACTATGTCAGAGTATGATGTCAACACTGACTAAACTTCATATAATACTTTTATGGTTCTTTAGATATATCAAGTACAGAACGTCTTATGGTTAAAAGCTGAGGCTGAATTTGCGATTTTGGCATATTAATATTATGATATTTTAATATGAACGTTATAAAAATTTGAAGGAAGAATACGACTTCAGTGAACCTGAGTCAGAAAAAGTGCGACTTGTTAGTATTTTGAAGGTTTCGCGCCATAATTGGGTGCCCAATTTATTCGTATAGGCGATTAACCAATATCATTTGGCCTCATGGGCGCCTCACCAATTCTGTTATGGGCGCCCGTGATCTCGCGCGGTTGTCCAATCTCGGTATTATACCTTTGGCGCTTGTCAGATGTCAAGATGAATTCACAGTTGAATAAAGATACAGGCTATAGATAGGCTTTCTGTACAAATTACTTTATAAGACAACATAATATATTACATGAATCTATCTTGTCATAAGTGACGACTGACATGATAATGATTTAATTAATCCTACCACGTTTCAAAGATGGCGTGTCCAAATTTTGTGACAGAATGGGCCGAATGGGCCCTGTAATTCATTGCAAAAAGAGAAAAAGAGGGGAAAAAAAAGTTGTTAATTTTCAGATGATAATCTATATTTGATCAGATATTACGTAATTTATTCTTACATTGTAGATAGTTACGCATGCGTGCCATTCGTAGGGTATTCGTCTTTTCGTAGCGGAAGCGGCACGACGATTCTAGTCCAGGATCCCGCCCAGTTTACGCTGACAATAAATACTGACAGAAAACCATATCAAAGCCCAAAATAATCTGTCTTACGTTTAATTTTGACATACATTTAATTTTGATTTATTTCAACAATTGATGATAATGATTACTGTGTCTTTTGACTTTGATATCGCATTTAATGATGAAATCTGATGGAATAATAGAACAAAGTCTTATAACAGACGCCAGCACCAAATTCAAAAGCCATCACCATGATGTAATTGATTACTGCTCTTACTGAAAAACGCGTCGTCGTGTACATGACATCTACTACAATCAGAATGGACTCTTGAGGAGGATCTGTTGGAATTGCTGCTTGGAAATTGATATTCCTTGTGGTGAAGATAATGAATTGTAAATAAAAGGATGGAAAATATCGAGACATTGACTCTCTTGTCAGTCACTTGATAAAGGGAAGTAGATAATTCACCTTTTGTAATTATTATTACTGGTCATGATCTCCTTCGACAAAGCACATGTAGGAGTTAGATATGAATAACTCGAATCGAATACTTTAAAGCTCCAATAGCATTTTTTTAAGTTATATTTTTAAAATGTATTAAAATAAAGTCCAAAAATAGATTGAACCTATAAACAGTCCTACCTTGTTAAAGAATAATCCTATTAATCCTGGGGGGTTGGGATGGCCTAGTGGTCTAGAGTGCCGCGCTTCGACCTCTAGCTGGCCGGTCACCTCTGGCTTGCGGCTGTGGTTTCGAGCCCTGGTGTGAGCGTATGTGGCATGGAGATAGGGGCGCCTTCTCAACCTCGTGGGTTTCCTCCGGGCACTCCGGTTTCCTCCCACTGCTAAAGACCCCTACGCGCAAGCGAATTATTGAAATAAAATTAAACCATATGTTAGTCCCGAAATGACCTAGTTTGTGTTGAGTGGACGTTAAACCCCATTTCTCTCTCTCCCTATTAATCCTATAATTCAGTACTGCCAGTTGAGAAATTGGCAAAAATATCATTTTCAACTTCAAATTCAAACGTTTTAAGATGGCCGTCCATGGAGAGGAATGGGAAAACAAGGGAGGTAATTGAGTAACTATTTCCTCAATCACCCTGTGTCACCCTTTATAATGCCCAAAAAATTTTGCCCAGGACCGTATAATAGTGAGTTGACAACCTTTTGAGCAAAAGACATAGAAATAATTATGTTTTGACTTTCTTAGAAAATGTGAAATTGGAACTTTAATGAAACATCATCTGCAGTCTGATATTCAATATTTAAAACAAAATAGACATTATAAAACACACACATCGTGTGCCAGAATGCTCACGAGCGCCAATTGTATGAAGTGACTTGGTGAACGAGGCTAAGCATATCCCATGTAGGAGAATACTATCGGTATAGACTGGAATAACCAGACGCACAAGACTGACAATCACTTCAGACTTGTCGCTTAGGTCACCGAATATAACTGATTATAAAACAGAAACGATTGAATTTAAGTTTATATACATTCATATTACATTATTATATTATTATATACGTTGCAACCGATTAAAAGAAGAGTGATTTAGCTCCTTTAACTTACGTGAAAAATGAAAAAGATGTATTTTTTATGTCAGTGTGTGTGTATTATGCCGTCACCCATGACCGTCCTTCCGTCAACAATTGGATTGTAAACACGATCGATGCTACATTTTATTATCGGATTTCTTTTAAATTTGAAGTGACGCATTGGGGTGATTCAGTTACACACCCTATCAATAGTAACCGCGGGTACTTTCCGACGGTGACATATTGGTATCATTCGTTAATCTATACCATTTTCTAGTTATTTACTTCATATGAGAAAGATTCACATGTTTCCACCGCTGAGAAGACATGTTTCATATGATGTAAACAAAATTACTTGAAAACGGTATACATTAATTTATGGTCTCCTGGGCGAGGGTCTTTTCCTGAGTTATGTCCAATTTTCTAATAAAATTCTATAAACTCTTCGCATGTGAAGCCTTAACCCCATCGATGTTCGCGTTCAGTAACTTTCCATTATTTAGTTATCCCCGGGAACATGGTGAACGATCCTTTTTTTATTTAAACATTATTTTATTCATTTAAATTTACAGAATTTATATAATGAATATAGGATACGATAACAAGCTTTATCAGCTTAATATAAGATCGCTTCCTAAAAACGGATCTTTAACAGATTTACAACTGGCAGTCATAATATTAACACAGGTATTAGTTTAAAACATATATTATGTACAATTTGGATGATAATTTTGGGTTTCTTAAAGGGACATTCTCACGAGGGGAATACTAAAAATTATATTTTACTTAATGATTACATCTTGATATTTTGTTAACGTCGAGTTGTTTTGTTTTCATATGTTGTGCTTTTTATTTTTATTTAGATGTTCTGTTCCAACATGATCAATATATGCTTTGATTGCTTTGGTTCAGTAAAGTTATTTTCAGATCAGATACGCACGAATGTCCCTTTAGGGGAACACATAATAAGAAACAAAAATGATAAAGAGGGGGGGGGGGGGGGCTATCAACACCACATCGACAAACGGTTTTTTGTTGTTTTTTTTACTATTTTTATTTGTTTGTCGTCTAGTTGTTCTAACCGTTATTTCATTGGATTCAGTCGGGTTCGTTCCTTGTCTGTTTCGAAAATATTATGAAAGAGAGATATGCTGCAGTTTGGAATGGATCATTAGGACTTCGAGAGGTTGTGCAGATAATCTAGGACAGATTTACTGAGAAAGCATAAATTTTAATGTTCGTCATCATATTTGGTCAACATTTAAAGTAGCTAAGTCTCTAACTAATAAGTTGAAAAACGATTTTTTTGTCAATTCAAATCAACAGTGATGTTGTTATCTTACCTTGAAAAGGTAGGCTTCTGATATCCTATATTTAAGACAAAATAAACAGTTTACCATTGGTACGCAAATCGTGTACCGTTGTGTGTTTCTACGAGGCTAGACATATTCCACAACGCCATTACTTATCTGGAGAGCATGCGCAATAGACTGGAATAATAGACTCGTGCCGTATTTCGTTGGACATTACTGATTTGAAATAAGAATCAAAATGGAAACAACTGAATGTGAATCAGTTCATATACAACCAGACTACATCATTATATGCATTGCGACCCATTTGGGTAAATTTCCAAATATTAGCGATTTAGCTCCTTTAAGCTTTCATTTCAGATAAACTACTGGTAATGCTTATAATTTTTTGAGACAGTTGCGTGGAGTTTAATGAATACCTTCTATTGAATAAGTGTGGAATTTCAGATATGGAAATGTATTGTTATTATGGTGGCAAGATTCGAGAATATAAAATTACATTTTTAAATCTCCATTTTGCCAAATTAAAGTTAATTATCTTGTCTGGAGGAATTCCTTATTTTCCGCCATGTAAATGTCACGTCTTTTTTATTTGACTGAAAACATTAAGAGTACAACAATATTCTAGTAAAAGTTAGCATACCGAATCAGGTCACAACAAGAGAGAAGGAGAGAGAGAGAGAGAGAGAGAGTTTTACGTTCACTCGACACAAAATAGGTCCTTTCGGAATTAACATACGGTTCGATATTACTTCAATAATTCGCAATTGGAGGGAACCGGAGAAAATCCAAGAGGTTGGACAGGCGAGCTTACTCCTCGACACGTACAAACGGGGAATCGAAACCACGCCAGTTGATTCAAGGGGTGACCTTATAATACAACGCACAGTCGCGCACGCACACCTATTAGGTCATTCAACCCACTCCACCCCACCCGCCCCCATATTTTACAAACACATATGGAAAATTATTAACACATAGCTAGCGTATTGGTAGAAATCGATAATCAAATATGGAGGAGGATCTTTTCAAACATAGAAATTATTTTTTGGGTTTTTTTTTTTTTTCATTTTTTATATTCGTTTACAGTTGTTGTCATAAGTTGGGAGTTTATACACCATAGTTGCCGGGAGATGTTCGCAGTCTTTGTCGTCTGAAGATTGCGACATGAATTCGGAAGACCCTGCAGCCATGTCTATGTCAAACATCGTTTATCGACGTGTTTTCATATTTCCAGACGAGGCCACAAAGCTCAATTTTTAAGATACACACAAAAAAAGTCGTTATTACCATTTTTTTTTACTAATTAACGTGCCTTTCTTGTAGAAATAATTTAGGGGTACTGATGACGAATCTGTTCATCTGTAGTTTTAAAAAGGAGCTATCAAAGTTTCTCGTATTTAACGATACGATTTTCGATTATATACAAATCACTGGTATTAAATGGTGAAGCAGTTAGCAAAACTTTGAACTTCGCGCTGAAATTTAAAAGAAAATGTTAACGAACGACAGTACTGAAAGCATTCAGAGAGAAAGGATTGGGGGTTGGCGGGCGGTGAAGGCGCGAAGCGCAAAATGGGTGCCCATAAGACCCATCCTTGTACTTTGCCTCTGTAACAATAAAAGGGTATTTTAGTGCTAAGAGGGGTGTCCTGGTTAATATATAAATTCTTTACCTACATGATGTATGACGAAAACTAGGGCATTGAAGTAGCTTGATCTTAGACTAACTCGCAGACAGTTATGTCAGTATCCATTTCTGGAAAGTAGGGTACTATCGTCCAGTCCTCGCGTGCACAGATTAGTACAATTAACTAGAATAGTGTTGACGTAAAACGGTGCCTAAACAAAAATGGTAATTGTCCCGCCCTAATAGATGACGCATTAAACTTTCTTTATAGGAGAGAACACGTCTGATTTACGCTTAGACATCATTCGAAAGGTCCAATGGGAAGTTCATACCATGAACTGCCCTGGATTACAGGCCGGACGTTGCTGTCATGGTGAGACCGTAGACAAGAGATCATAGAGGGCCCGAGAGAGACGGTTGGGCGAAATAGCCAGTGTAGAAAACATAGGTTTTAATCGTGGTTAACGGTTAAATACCTAAAGAACAATTGTTGTGTCGATGTTGTAGAACATATTTTTGTAACCCATAAAGATATATCCAGAGTACAGAATAGAGTTTGAAGTCTTTTGAATCACAACGTGGAGTCTAAGACAGGCCTAGACGACAGTCACATCAGACACCATAGTGTCTTTTTGGTACCGAGACACGGGATAGTGTCACACCTCGTGTAAATTTTTTATCACTTCTATATCAACACAGACGTATTATTTATAGCTATTAACAATATTTTGGTAAGAATCATAGAACTGTGCGAATGATGATAACAGTACCTATATCTCAGACATTTGGAAAGAAAAGATGCCAAACCGCGAGATGAATGCATAAGGGTATATACCATTACATTCTGCACACAAAGTACTGTGTACTTCGAGAAAAGACATACTCAGCTAATTATAAGCTTAGTGTGGAGGTTGCTTTCACTTTCATGTGCCGCTATCCTTGTTATTAGACAAAATAATTAGTTATCTCAATCAATTTTCTTTCCAGATCAGACTTGTAATCCATTCGGTTTTGCTTCAGGTATGGGCTTATCATTTACGATGTTGACAGCGTTTTTTTATATTGAAGCAACTGTCTGGTTAATTTTTCTTAAGGAACTACAAGAAAAGTTTAATACCGTAAAAAAAAAAACCCGTATTTGGATCATAATATTATAGTAAGATTATAACTTTTCTAATATTGAGTTAATGTCTGTAGATGTCGAGAATTTAATTCTAGTCTAGAAGTCAGACTGTTCCACGGATTACAAACTAATACTGTCGGTAGTAATTGAAAAATTCAGACAACACGTTGTTCAAAAGATGTATCTCTTTGTTTATTTCTACTTTCTATCTTCTGACTCAGGTTGATCTATATCATTTTTATTAATTAAGTACATGTTGTTAACTAACTTGAATTACCAAGATGTAGATCGAATGACATTTTGTAAAATTAACGTAACTATAAGTAAGACTCGATCTTGTTCTTATGTACGTAATTTCAAAATCAATACCACTTGGTCATTTACCTAATTCTGTTAGCGACACCCCGAGTCATTATACCGCGATCCTTTTATTAATTATTTAGAGGACGTTGTTGGTTATCGGGTGCTGAAATACAATTTTTCATTTATTCATATTTGTTGGTATCTAGAAAGTTGAAACACTGCCATTACTTCATCAATGTTGGACCCGCTGCACACATAAATGGATCACCAGCTAGGAATATCGGGTGGTGAAGATTCCATACTAAAAAAATTATTTTACGCAAATTTTCATAAAATATGGACACTTGAAAAAGCTTCGCATATTTTAGAAATATAAATGCATATGAAACCTGCTTTTAAGAAATTTATATGACGGTTAGAGGTGTTATTGAAGCGTACGTAACTAACATACGAAAATTAATTGGTAGTTGTGATTAAAAACTGCTACAAGTGCAATTATGTTCATTTGAAAAATGTGGTATTTTTTTAGACGATACGTTCCTATAAGGCTTATATCCACTCTTCTGAACATGGAAGCAGCGATGGTTAAATTAGTGTGCCACTCGCTTACTAATCAAGTTATCCTAGGATTTTTCCAGCGCGCTTTTCGTCTTGTCGATGGTGCAGAGCGGAGAGTCTAGTCGTCCTAATGGGACGGGAAAACGTGTAATTGCCGGCCGGCGTTCACGTAAAATAACCATTGACTGTTGAAATTCAATGACGTAGACGCAATCGGAACGCCTATGTCGGGATACAAGTCCCGTATAATATCACACTACACGATTGATGTTGAGTATATTGAAATCTATTCTATTTATTTCTTCTGAACATAGTGCCAACGTATTTACAATGTCATATGGTCCGATATATTTCGTGTTTGTCAAAATAATCACGTTTAAGATAGCCACCGACAATATGCCCACTTTAAATGGTTAAAACTAAGGTTAGAAATGATTGATTTTGAAAGATGTTTGCCTATATAATATAGAGTTTTTTCTTATTAAAATGTTCTTTAAATGTATATAAGACAAAATGTATATAAGACAAAATAACGGACTTTTGTTCTGTCCAGTATCCCTCTCTAATGATTATATTATAAAGAGACATGTGCAATTTTAATTTGATATTAGTTGCCAATGTTGTTATACTGGGACCGATCACAAAAGATTACATGGAAATGCAAGTCGTGTTGATGCCCTCCCCCCCCATCTCTCCAACACTGTATCTTGCAGTTTATCAATCTACAAACTATACCATTGTTGTTTTTAAAATAGGGACAGCACCTCATGTTAAGTGCGACCGTAACATCGTAAAGTAAGGTATTGTAATTTATTAAGCTGCTTTGACATATAATCAGCTGTTAGCTGCTCCCGGGCGCTTAACATAAATACAATTTTGAAAATGAATGATGACAACAGCGATAAAACATTAAGAGAAAGACACATAAAAGAAACATTAAAAGACAAATATAGTTAGATCACGAATATATCATATGATCACAGATATATCATTTAGTTTAAAAATATTTAATTCTATAGTACGAAATGAATGTCGCGTGTCTCTTTCTGAAGTCTTTCAAGGATCTATCATCTGAGTTACTAATTCTTGAAAATGACTTATATTATGCCTATAGCAGGTCTGTTTTCCCGCTTTAGAATTTTTATATAAATTATTATTTAGACATTCATTCACATGTCAAGCCCATGATCAACTATCTAGAATATTGGATGACCATCCGCGTTATGTAATCGATTAACGTTAAAATGGACGAAATGCAGTCAACAGAAGGACTGACAATCGAGACATGTAAAGATATGAAAAAAGACGAGTTGGAGATTTTATTTATCACCCAATCCTTTCTTGCATGCACAAATAAATAGATTTAATTCTTTGGTACAGATTTCACTTTTACTGAATCTGATTATATTACAGTGATACACCATTTTTTGACATCAGTTTGCCTATCGCAAAGTCCTATAATATACTGACCCAGTATTTCCTCCAAGGTCAATTAATTAAAAACAGTTTCTTTTTAAATTAAGTGTTTTCTTTAAAAATAAAAAAAAACCTGGTTCTTTTTAATTGATCAATAAAATTCATGTAAAGCGATATCGCAGTAGATTATGTAATTTATCACACAAGCGATATCTACTGTCAAATATGTTATTGGTTGATAAGATTTATTATAATGACAATGATACTAAAACATCAAATGTTTCTTGTCAAAAATTCAAACACTCGTAACTTCGCTCAGTCAGAATAAAGTAATGTGGCTGAATTTCTGAAAATATGCATTTACATATATCTGTTTCTTTGTACTATTAAAGCAAAGGGGTTTCTAATTTGTGGTCGAAGGTTTGTTTCTGTTGATGTGGTCTGTAATGTGATGAAGTAAGATAAACATCGATATTGTTTACATTTTGGTTTGATAGACATTTTGCCAATTTGTGAGTTTTCTATGTCTGAAGTCAGCTTTGCCATCAATTAGCTTTGATATATTTGAGCCCATCCATATACGAATCTCAGATGAACAAGCTTTTAACAAGGTTAAATGTATCTGATGGTTCCAACGTTTTATAACTTCAGGTGTCATCTGCGACAGATGGTATTTAACGACCTGTTTGCGAATGGAATTTTTTCAAAGTGTACCAATGCTGGGGGACCCGTTTGACTAAAAACCAAAAGCCTTGACATGGAATATAGTCGACATCTAGTGATTTTTGACGGATACATCTCCAATATGTGTATATTCAGAATCCATATTATGCCAATCTTGTATCCTTGGGGAAATTTAAATATTCAAGATGGCCGCCATGTGACATGTTCTGGTTATTTAGATCCAGAAATCACCTTCAAGCCGAGGAAAATTGTTTACGAATTATACACAAACAAATAACCGGAAATGCCTTATTGGGCCCATCCTGGATATTTAAAGATATATAATCCATCAAAAAACACTAGATGGGCTATATTTCCAGGTTGTCGGACTGAAACGAAGCGCTCAGATTAAACAGATCTGGTTCATATGTGATTTCTTGCCAATATCAATTAAATTAATATATGGTGGTCTATGTACACTGCTGTGCAGATTGGTATAGTTGTTGAGGTAATTGTTGTAGAAGTCAGATGAACCAGATTTCTTAACACCTTTTGAAGGGGTGTGCATAATAAATATTGGGAGCACTAATACATTAGTCGTCAATGCAATAAATAATACCCTTTTATTTGCCTTATACATGTATTAATATTTGTTTTAGAAACCCGCGCATTGACCTTTTATTCAATAAATTTTACCCTTTACCTTATCTTAATAATTGTTTTAGAACCCCGCGCTTACAGCCAGGCGCTAAAGAGAAATTAACAATACCCGGGACACTTTTTAGTAGACAAATAAGAACGAGATCGAGAGCGCAAGATGCTAATGACCATGGCTCAGCTGATCTTAGTTATGTCGTGTAGTATATATCTCCCAGATGCGCTTTAAAGAATCAGAGATTGGAACTGATCCAAGATTTGGTCATGAACTAGATTTCTAAGTGGACCAATATTTGCATATTTATAATAATATTCATGGGTGATTGTGCTACGGCAAACTGTTTTTTGGTTGGCCTGCCTATGTACATATTACGTAAACAACCACTTATTAACATTTGGTGGTCCTAGAATAATAGAAAACTGACGCACTGAGAAGATTAACAAGAAAATTCCTCTTAATCCTGGGCTGACTAGATCCCAGAGGGTGACATGTCAAAGTACAGCCAAATGACCTATTTCTATAATTGCATTTTTCTGCTCAAAGTGACACATTATGAGATCAGCCGTCATTACCATTGTATTAAATGTTTTACCATCGATTGTATTGGATACGACTTATATCCATCGATCTGTGTTAGATTGTGTTACATTATTACACACAAAAGACAATACCATTTATACTTTCCCTAGTTCCAAATATTGGAGGCTGAATATGTAAACAGAACAAGTTTAGTATCTAGTAACACACAACATCTAGAGGTTATAAAAGGTGCTCTCAGAGTACAGTATCAAATTACTCGATTTAATGCACGTTGTCTTTTTCTAAGTTATGTTAATATTGTTTGGTTCAACTGCGCAACTCAAGTTATGAAAACTTTCCAGAAGAGACAAAACAAATTTTAATACACTAAGTCAGGGTTAATAATGAAATCTATTTATTTAATGCCATTTTATTATGATATAAAACTTTGATAACAATAATATACTATTTTGAGCAACTATAGTTGATGACAGAACCATGAAAACTGTAGACATAAATGTGGACAAAATCAAGTAGAATTGTTTAATGCAAAGGATGTATTTCTGATTTACTCCTAGATTACCTTTCGCAGTCACATCGTGCTTGAACTGCTGGTTCTCTGGCCTAAAGCCCTGTACTGCCCAAATGGACCATATCTTTATGAGCTTCTAAAGGTACATGTACTTCTGAATATCACCAGTTGTGTGTATGTTTGGCAATTAAACCAGGTATTGAAATAAAGTTATCGAAAGCTTACCAAATGTCTTTTAGTTGGTAGGTCTAAACAATATCTCCACCCCAGCTCTTGAAAATTGTTTAACTATATTAACGACATTGTATTTGGAATGGATTAACATTTAATTTATAGCACACATAAACAAAACCAATTGTTAACGATACAAATTATGGAATGTCACAAGCGCAAAAAGAAAAGATACATCACAGAAGGCTGTACACTCTGATACAATAGAACAAGTATCCAGAAACACAATATAGATTGTTGTTCACTTTTTTTTATTTTTTTTTATTTCTCTGGTTAATTTGGAGAAAGACTTTGCCAATTGTTCTTTTTTATTTGGCGAAAATGGAAAGAGCTAGATAGAACAGACACAAAGTACCTGTGGGTAGCTTTATTTTATGACGATGCCAAGATATGATATCATAAAGCAACACCACCAGAACTATTACGACTACTTCTACTACTAAACGAGGGTTTATTGTCCGGTTCCACACACTGATATCGCAATCAATTTTAAGCCAAGATTTGCCTCTATTAACAACTGTTTTCTTTCTTATTCATAAACTTATTAAGAATCCACGGTGAAAGCTATTTTAGTCGACATCAATAGGCGACATCCATACTGAACACAATGCTTAATTTATAATTACAGCTGTGGTATTCTTAACTAGATGGATACTTCCTGTTGTTAGTCTAACTTCTTTTTTTATTATCTTGGCTGGAAGTCGTAACTCTCGCTGTTTCTTCACTGCTCAATATCTATAGACCATAAATAGAAATTCGAAGAATTTTTACATAAACACAACTGATCACAAAGGAGATTCCGATACCAAAATGCACCTGTTGAAATGGATTTTGTTTTACAATCCTTGCCATGATAAATACAGTACTTAAAAAAATATACACAACTGTATCTTAGTCATATTTCACCATAGACAATTGATGCCACTTCAATCACAAAATTCTGTTTTTCTCTTTCATTACTGAACACTAAATGATCGTTTCTTTAACATTATTGTGGTTCCCGTGGGGTAATAATTATAAGTCGTTCCAGCTTCAGAATGATACGTATTTCGCCGTCGAAACAAGTAACTGTTGAACGCTCGTCTGAATTTAGTCGACACCATATTGTATATAACTGGATTGATGCAGCTATTTGTGTACAGCATGATTCGACCAAAACAGAGAAGACTCCAGTAGCTCTCAAAACCTAAGCGCTGAATCGCTCCCCTGGGAGCATACATAACCCACAAACTGAACACTCTATAAGGCAAATTACAGACGAAGAAAAGGATGGTTACAATTGAAACCATGACAACTACCTGTCGGGTAGTGTTGACTCTTTTCTTCTGATTTCTGCCATTTGTGCCATCTTTAAAGACATTGTGTTCGAAGGCGATTGTTTTGCCCAAAATTATATACAAAATGGCCAGGATAAGGAAAGGCATAACAAAAAATACGAGGAAGGTTCCTAATATAAAATATTTTTCCCAGGCTTCCACCATGTTGAGACGACACACTTTGATGGGTGTTCCATCTTTGTATCTAGAGTCACGGTAGACGGCGATAATCAGGAACGGTGCACTGGACAACATGGAGAAAAGCCACAAGCCAACTATGGTCACAAGCTTTGTCGTTTTGCTGAATAATTTGTTGTTTCTGAGTTTCAATGGAAAGCAGATAGCTTGAAATCGTTCGATACCAATTATTAACATAGCAATAACAGAAGCATTCGATGCTGTTCCTTCTAAAAATGGTACCAGTTTACCTGAAGAGAGAATACAAAATGATTTTTAGTTCATTTATTTCAAATCTGTGTACCTAAAGATGAAACATACAAACGCGAAGGTGGATGGGGGTCTGCCATAGGCATTTTGCATATTCCCCCTTTTCCCATTCATTTATATTGAATTAAATATGTCTTTAAAATAGAACGATTTTCATATGTTAGGAATTTCCATTAGGGTCATGATTGGGTGTGAACACAAATTATGTAATAGAAAACCCCAATTTTGGTAAAGGCAGTAGATTATTTAGAATTCCTCTTGGCATGGGCAGTTTTAAGTTATGTAGAATCCCCACTATCGACCCGTATAGAACCCGTATTTATCCTTTCTCTAAACGTTATCAGAAAGTACAAAAAATGTACTGTTACTCCATCACTTGGTAAAGTGCAGGGACGAGGAAGATGACAATAGAACTCACTAGATGTCCACACATCAAACAACACATCCTATATACCACAATTACCTTAGCCTAATTAATTATAATTAGAAATTATATACCCCGAGGGAGGGCAGAAAATAATTCAGACGTAGATTAATTTAACGATACAAGGTCCCCTTTGAATACTAAGGGCTATCGCCATTGTTGCTTTGTTTGTTAGGTTTCTTTTTTTGAAGCAAAGAGAGAATGTAATGAGCATCATTAAGTTAATGATCCTGGGGCAACCGGACAGTAGGAAACTTAGATCATTATTTATTGGCGTGATAGGAATATCAGAACACAGTTTTACTTATATATCAGTTGTTTGGCGCTGTAACAGGTCAAATAATGAATGGATTCAAAGCCAAAAGTGCATTAAAATTGAATGTGTCTGCTGCATGTAAATACCAATTTAAGGAACTGACTTTTCAACCGGAATTGGCCGTGTATTTTAAGTCTTTGCATACAAATTAGAACTCACCCAGGGCATTGCCTAGTGCGAGGCTTCTTTCTTTCTCCTTAAAGACCAAAAGTACAACAGTATGGGTTTTCTGAACCAAATTGTGCTTTTAACTCAAATTGCGCTTTTAACCCTAAACTACTCATTAAACACATTATGTACAAAAAGCTTTTACGTTTGTTTTATAGAAATCGGAATGTTTCAACTGAGTTGCTGTGTAACTTAATGTAGGAAGACCTAGTGACTCCGATGTTCGCATTGAGTGAACTTTTGACTTCAGATAACGTTTGTCAATACATTTTTAGCCTTTAGTAATTCCATTTCCTGACTAATGGGAATGTTAAATCCGCAATTCTACCACACCTTTTCAAATTCACTTCTATTTCTTATATAATTAAATGTTCAGATTTCCTTCTGCTGTAACGACCGCGTCGTTCACCGACTATAGTTTCGACTAACAATATAATACTTTTAGTTATAGTTTTAGGGTTGATTAACGCCCAATTGGATTCCATTGCCAGCCGAGTTTGTTAAATGTATTATGATTTCAATCAAATCGTTTATGATCCATTAAATAAACACCACGGAGGTAGAACTTTCGTTTAAAATGTTGACGGTAAATATTTGAAAAAAAAGATTGACAACGCTATTCAAACATAAATAATCAAAATCAATCGTCTAAAAAAACTTAATTCAGTTACGATATTCAGTCAAATCGAGTAGCATAAGCTGATTCCTGTTAATCAGAATGGGGAAATTTCATAACACACACAAAAAAAATTCTGTTCAGTACTATTCTCATTATAAAAACGTATTGGGACCAGTGAATTTGAACGAGTACAAGTATAATAGCTACGTAGCGTATAGCATATAACCGCCCAACAAAATATATAACGACAAACGAACACTATATCACAGATAATCCAATGTCATATTTAGTGGCAAACGCGGTCAAGTACGAAAATTTTAACTCAATGTCAATTTGGATCAATAATTGGTGTTCTTAAATCTTTAAACTAACCGCAAGTGAATCGAAGTGATAAAAAGAAACACCCATTCCTTCGTGATGGCATCTGGACGTAAAGTCGAACCATTGCGCAAAAGGTACAACACGTGCCTTGAGGTGATAAAGCAACGGAAACCCTAATAATATACTAGACATCAACACAAAAAGAAAATGATTTTGTCGCAAAAAACTTATTTGTTTGGAATTAGCTAAACAGTATTCTTTGTATAAATGTTTCCACGTTGATACTTCATCCCGTCGGGCTTTCCCAACTAAATTAGTAATTTGGTTATACATTTCGTAAGAAAAAAATCGAAGATTTATTTTTGAAATTAGACGCACATCATTCCCTGAATAGACAATCTGTGGAAGACGTACACGTATTGGTGGGATCAATTGGAAGTATATTGTCATTATACCCGGGGGATATTGGAAGCGGCAGTCGTACGTTACATGAATACTTTTAATTATCTCCATATTATCTCAGTATAATAGCTAAACATCTCATACTAGTTCTTGCATTATTGGCCATTTTTTATTTTTAGAAATTGGAATAATAAGCACTTCCAGATAGATTATCCGGACTATTATCACCATCCTTTGCTACCTATCAATTACCAGCGGCTAAAACATTTTATTGTTACAATAATTTTGTTGACCACATCCTCAGCTACAGATTATCAGATTTGAAGACAATCTACATAGTAAAATAAGGTTTGTAATACACGGGATTTATGTAAATGTGAAAAAAACAGAACCAAATAACAGCCAAATGTAAAACGCCCATGGAACGCTCAATCTTATTATGTTGACCGGGTACACGTGACAAAAGTAAATGATATTTCAAAATGAGCGAATCATATTTTTGACAGTATGTTAAACCCCATGCCTATCTGTCTTTATGGAAGGAGGCAGCACGATCTAGTCTTGTGAACGTTTTAAATACAGATTGATAAAAACAAGAAAATAAGATAGCTCTTCTCTCTGTATTCAGAAAAATACCAGTTGTCGAACAATCCTATATTCCTTACAGTTAATTAAAGTCACCCGACATTCTTTACCAAGCATTATGGAGGGTATCGGGTCTGTAATTAAATGGAAATTGCTGAAATTCGATATCTTCTACCTATCTCACGAATCGGAACAAAGCATATCTTCTGCCACTCTCACTAATCGGAACAATGCATATAAATGCCAAGAGGATGACGTAGTAACATTTGTAGCTGTACACTTAAGTTGCTATATTCCCATAGAAAAATGATATAATAATGGACGATAAACTAAATAGTCTGGAGACATACATATACTATACGTAGATGATTTTGAGTTCGCCATTGAAATCAATTTGAAAAGACCGATTTGAATATGTAGAAGGTCTATCCTTGTTACCCGACATAAGGGAAAAATTTCCCCAATAGCACACAGTATGACATCCCACGACCTCATTTGCCGATTCGGTGCAGAACAGTAGGACGTTAAATTCACACCATAAAAAGTTTATTAAGTTTATTGACCATGGCATGTCTAAATAGATAAACTGGCGACATACATGTACTTGTATCAGAAAGCTTACTATTTTAATTATTTTTTAAAGATTACTTCGTGGGTGTTACGTCATTATGTTTTTTTTTCAGTCGATCAAATGGGTATTTACCCGGATAGATTGTTTTTCGTGGGTTTTGGGCTAAATTGGTTAAAGAAGATTTAGGAGACTTAAGCTCAAAAGAGGCGATACTTGTCATTACATTATGTAAATATTAACGCAAGCGAAAACTAATTTAAGATTACCGATACCAGCATGATTACGAAACTTGTTAGACATATTAAAATGATTTCACCTCAGGAAACGATCAAACATCTTAATACAGAAAGTTCAAGGATATCAAGCTGATAGAACGCCATTGGTTCTATTTAAGTTCCAACACTACACCCAAGAGCGGAAGATAATTATAGTTTTTTCCCCAAATCAATGTGATGAACAATATCAATTATGATTATTTTCATGGCGAGACCACTTACACAACAATATCTGACGAAACACCTTAAATAACTTTAATTTACATCCATTGATTAGAGTTTTCCGTTTATCCTCTCGAAAATCTTCCAATTGATAAGAAAGGAAACGTAGCAGACTTATTACATTTGTAATTTAACTTAATATCAGCAACATTATGGAAAATGACATGATTGCTGGGCAAATTACATTTTAGATTGCATTATAATTGAAACGAACAAAATCATAAAGATTACTAATCACTCTTAAACAGACAAGGAATATTATCTAAAACTATAAGTTATAGATTAGGCTTATATAATAACACTATTCTAAAGAATTTGTTACATGTAGATTTTGGCAGAAAAATGTTACCGCAGACAATTAAAAATACATTATGTAATATCTTAAAAAAGAGCTGATTGTTCTTGCTATACTAGTCCATGAATAGATAATGAAAATGAATACATTGAAGATTTCAGTCAAATCATCTTGACTTCAGTTATTGGGAAATACATTAACAACGCACAATATCTATAGAAAACAATCGCTGGTTTTATTCTAACAGCACGACGTTTCAACAAACATCTTATCGTTATCAAGCACAGTGGTATAAAGTCAAGAGGTAAATATAGAAGATATGCATGCTGAAGAAGTAAAATGTAATAAGATTCTATATAACAAAAATAAAGCAAGATTATTGGCTTACTGAATAAAACCCAGACTAAATAGCAGTTTATTAACTAGTTTTAAAGACCTCCAAAGGATCCCATGGGGATGCTCGCCAATGGCCAAGTTGTTGGTGTCAGCTTTAGGCCGGTGTTCAGATGTTCTTTTATCAACGGGCGTTTAGTTTCCCCTCGACCATGGTTTCCCCAATGTATGATTGGTCACAGGAACAATTTACTTGATAGACTTAAAGGGGAAAACCAACGATTTTCAATAAGGTCTTTGAATTTTTAAATCTCGTGGGTGTTCTAATCCATTTAAATATCTGCCATGCGATGCTCTACAGAGTTGATTCGGGGAGTGTCATGTTAATAAATGTCTAATTAATGACTTATATAACATTTATAGCCAAATAAAATACCAACAATAGACATATTTAGCTCTCATATCATGCAACTATAAGATCATGACAGACTTGATTGTCAGACTGATCTAATTTTATACGTTTGAATTATATATCTTTGAGAAAATTACCTAAGAGACAAATATTTGCTTTGTCATGGAAACACCCACCATCTTTATTACAAATTCGCCATCATTAAAAAACGAACACTCCTTCAAAGTTGTATTTATAGACACAATATATACACAATGATGGCGAATAAGCATTATTCAAATGAAAAAGTCCCAGTTGTGTATTATTGGGTTATTGGGTCCTTGATGTTTGTTATAATATATATGGAACGCAATTTCCATCCATGTCAACATCGCGAATTACTCTCATTTGTTATTTTACCCGAAGAGACGCAATCTGTTTAGACTAGAGTGCCATTATTGACAATGTTTCTATACGGTCACATGTTAATATATTTTAATCAAATGTTTAGGACTGGTACTTGACCAAACATGTCTCCTCTTTCCTTTCCTAGAACATTTAATATTGACATTATTTTGACTTAATACATTTGTCAGACAACATCCATTTCCACTAAACGGTTGTAGATTCAGCCGCACAACCTATTAAACTTTTAAAAGATTCAATCAGCCATGTGTTGCACCACCAATTTCAATATAACCAAGAAGACTGCGTTCTCCTCGTAATGTCACCAAAAGAATAAAAAAAATCCTTAAGGTGGCTTACTGGAGAAGTGGGCGGTAAAGTAGTTCTTTACTGTTTCATTCTATATCATCTATACTAATATATGTGACTGTTGTTTGTTTCTTTGTAGGTCTGTTCAGGATTGTTGGCTACACTAGGAGTGTCCTTAGGCTGAAGAATAGCTCGGACCGAGGACGAGGAGTAACACAGGTCTGGTGGACTGGCTACCACTTCCGGAGGTTATTCTACTTCCTATTCATGGCTATACCCAATTACCCGTACTACACCGAGAGGATTATTTTACCCGTTTTAAATGGAACTATATATCTATTCACACTTTCTCGTGAGAGGTTATAGTTTTACCAATCTGGTCAAAATACAGATCTATACTTCGTTTCGTTTTTTTATACTTCCGATAGCCTACACTACATAAAGATCTGAACGGTTGTAGCGATAGCTCAAGCCAGATCTATGACGAAACGAAATAGTATCTGTGTTTTAATTAGATTGTAGTTATATGGTATACCAATACAATTCATGTTGCTCTCTTGATGGTTTGCCGTTCATTCAATTACGAAACCATAACACAAGTTATTCGTATGGCGTCTCACCATCCGGAAATTAAGACTAGCATGAAGGTGTCTCTTATATTCATTTTAACAACAGGTTCAGTTATTTGAGTGTTCGGGATTTCAAAAATATTCAAAAGCGAGACATTCTGCCAGTCCAATATTATCGGCATTATATTATGTTTGCGAAAATAAAATACCCCCGATGCTCTGTTCGTCCCTTCTCTAACGTAGCGCTTAAAGTAAATAACTAAACCCTGCCGAGTACCAAATAAGCTGTTGATTTATGAAACCTTGATTAAAGATATTCATAATATACTGTTCTTAGATTTATGATTAATATAAGTTATATACGGATATTGATTCTTTCTCAATTTTCTCTTTTATTAACACCGGGGGGTTGGGATGGCCTAGTGGTCTAGAGTGCCGCGCTTCGACCTCTAGCTCGCCGGTCACCTCTGGCTTGCGGCTGTGGTTTCGAGCCCTGGTGTGAGCGTATGTGGCATGGAGATTGGGGCGCCTTCTCAACCTCGTGGGTTTCCTCCGGGCACTCCGGTTTCCTCCCACTGCTAAAGACACCTACGCGCAAGCGAATTATTGAAATGAAATTAAACCATATGTTAGTCCCGAAATGACCTAGTTTGTGTTGGGTGGACTTAAACCCCATTTCTCTCTAGACAACCCTAACTATATATATATATATATATATATATATATATATGTATTATAATATATACACGCAGTTAAAGAGAGGTGTAATCACCTACGGTCGCATTTCACAAAGCACTGTTCATTTTTGAAAATTATTCGTAATCAATTTGAAACATGGGCTCAATTTTGCAAATACGTCAGAGTCAAATGTTGGGGAAAGTGATCACGGAAGTACAGAGGCGTCTACCCACAGTTCTCAACGGTATTCATGCCTTATTCGAAATATCTATTATTTCTAATTTCTATCATGTTCCGATAGTTCAGTTAATCTAATTCGTGTTAAAACCTAACTAGCTATGTTCAATTTTAAATCAATTTTTGGCGAAAAATAATCGATGACAATTGACAGCGAGTGTCCATCTAAGCACATGCTACAGCTCTAGATATTATTCGAATTACTAATGATCAACAAGTTTTGTCCCCCCCCCCTACAAAGTTGCAACGACTAAGGTGTAACCTGTTCCCCAAAACATAACCCAGAATAAAAGCCTTGCTACCTGGAATATTTAACAAGTTTCAGAAATTAAAGAATTGTGTGTTCAGAACACAAATACTACCAAAATTACGAATATAAAAGGTCTCTGAAAAAAAAGTATATGTAGTCGTCATTCGCAGTTGGAGTTCTTCGGATTTCAGTCAATCTGGTAGTTTTGATGTTGCATAGGGTATTTTTGTGTTATTGTTATTTTACTTTTAAACTATCCGGAAATCATAATAAACAGTATTTTACAGAGTGTCATATTTAATTATTTAAGGAAATTTGTATATCTGTTAGAAAAATTCCGTCACAGGATTCTAGTAAATGTAGCCAGTATACGTCAGCAAGAATAACGCTAACACTCTTCATTCTTGATATGTAAATAGCGGCATCAAGATTTTGATATTGTTCAATCATATACATGTATTCTCACAATAGATAAACCGTAATCTAACTCTGCGCCATGATTTTCGAGAAGTGGGGAAGTTAGGGTCTACCCCAGTAATTCTTTTTAATCTTTCCACGAAATACACGATTTAGCGTTTGTCACGGATAAGGTTATCTATTAACATAAATAAATGCATCGTCGGTCAGAAAGGGGAAAATGAAGCGCACAAATATCATTTTTTGTAGAGAATTGTATCAATAGAACGGCAATACTGTAAACCGTAAACACTGGAAAACGACGGAAAACTACCGGAAACCACCAGGTTATACTGAATACTGGAAATCACCACAAAAACACTAAATACCGGAAAACACACACACTAAATACCAGAAAACACCATAAATAGGTAACCCGGAGTCTGGTCCTCTGTGTGCGGGGGTGGGGTGGGGTCGTGTTAGGTTTTTCGTGTGTTTTCCGAAGGACCAGGCTCGGGGTTGCCTATTTAGGGTATGTTCGGGTATTTGGTGTGTTTTCCGTTATTTAGTTTTTTCCGGTGTTTTCCGGTATTCCGTATACCATGGTGTTTTCCGGTGTTTTAGGGTGTTTTCCGGTATACAGTATAACCCTCGATAAAACATTCTATGTCGCAATTATCGTTTCTATGAAATTATAGCGATGAGATATCCTGCGGCCATTTCTCTAGATGAATAATATCAATAGACAGATTTACAGGATCTCTGGTCAAAAGGTTTACTTTAGACACTATCTTAATCAGTTCGTATACGCACTGTAATCTTAAAATAGCCACCATCATCCCCGGTTTTGCTCAATTGTGTTTAAAACAACTCATCTTCCTCTAGTCCTGATTATTTGGGATTAGGAATGGCCTAATAAGTGGAATAACTTAGGGCGTCTGCTATTATATCACTTCCATACTCAAAAATAAATACCGTTAATTAAGAATGAAATTGTGTGAAAAATAAACCAAGGTTCACAACAGCCAAAGGCGTTTTATAGGTGAGGCGCTGGAGGCGCCAGCCTCCTCGCGAAAAAAAATTAAAGAAGTTGGAAAAATAAAACGGGAGAAAAATGCTAAAACCGATGAGAAAAATGAAAATGTACCCTAGTTAGGGGGCCCTAAAGGCAGACAAAGGGGCCCCACACGTCTGACAAAAGGGCCCTCTGACCAAGTGAAAGGGCCCCCGAGTCAGAGTCAATCGTTTTCTATACACTGTTACTGTCGAATCCACTACTGAATCAAGACCACCCCTTCCCGCGAAACAGGGCCCTCTAAATAGTATAGCCTCCGCCATGATAAACCTTAAAACGCCCCTGACCACAGTGTCCAAAAACCTAAGCTCTGGCACTTCGAGTAGCCATTTTTCAAAAGATTTCTTCACATTTCTAAAATCATTAAAACGTTTGCAGGAAATGCAGTGAAAGATCAAAGTTCTATCTATCAGCGGTGGCTTGCCGGATTTATTTTGAGCATGTCCGTACTGCATAGTCAAATCACGTGAAATAAAACAATTATTGTTTTTACCAGCTCAAATAACATTTTATAGGTTTAATAAATGATAAATTATATGTGTGCGGCAACTTAGATCTATAATATGCCTTTATCAATATGACCCACAGTAATCATGTAATGAATAAACCAATACAATGAAGATTTGAACAATAATATTTTATGTATATTATACATAAAAAGCTTTCTATAGTTTTTCTGCTATAAAGATAATGGCTGTGTTGGGGCTTTCGGACAATAAAGATAAATAAATATTGTTATCTATAAAAATGAAAAGCAGAATTGCTCTAGGTGGCGAAAGATGAATGAATCCCTCAAAGAAGAGAAAAGATGAATTCATGATAACTAGGATTAATCTATCTTCATGGAACTATTATAAAGACATTGTACTAAATCTACAGATTCCGTGCGTCAGAATCAAGCTATCTTAAATGAAAGTTTTATAAATATAAATCTCTGACAGACTTAATCGGTTATTCAATGCATAATCTGCAATCCCCCCGAGAATAAAGTCTGGCACCATTCTCACTTGTGATCTGATTGTATAGCAATGTTTTTTTTTAAATTTGTATGTCCTTCAATTTAAATCATATCCCAAAACGCATTAAATTTGGTTGTGGCGACCACATGGTATGGGCACGTTGGTCGTAGGCTTCATATTGCGTCCAATGGAAAGGCATATCCTGAAGCTATGGCCCGAGAAATATCTCTCTCTTTTTCTCTGGTCATTGCTGGGTTGGCTTCTGATACTTGACACTTTTGGGGGAGTGTGTCTTTTTTCCCATTCAATCAAATCTATCCGAATCTGGGGCCTTGCCTTAAACTTTGAACAGTGATTTGAGGTATTAAAACGATGAAAGTAATGTCCGTCTCCAAATTGTATCCGTTTAGATAGCCTCGTTTGTCACGCAGTTTGTTTTTCTGCAATATTCTGCTATGTAAGTCATGACGCAACGCCGTGTAAACATTATTTGTTCCAATCTGCAGGAGCTCTGTTTAGAGCGTAATGATATTGTTACACAGTTAGCTATTGGTTGTTAATTGGACTATTGACCAGTCATAATTTGGAACAGAAATTTACTTCCATTACAACAGTGTTAAGTGAGTGGGAATAGCTGTAATCAAACGCAACACTTCTAGGAGTATGTGGAAAGGGTCGCCGATTGCCCCCCCCCCCCCCGCTAGCTACGGACCTGTTGATAACGACTTGTTAAATCGTGTTGAAAAGTCGCAGTGAAATAAACCATTGTAATTGTTATTCCATAAAAGTGTTTTATTTGGTTATGTTACTAAATGTCATTCCAAGAATAAACATGTTAATTTATTTCACAAGTCAGTAAAACTGGTCTTCGAATAAACGACGTCCATAATACATAAAGAGCCGACCGATCTCGTTTGACGATTATCTAAATTCAATTACCTATATCCGATTGACGTACAGCAGTAGAATAAATGATTTCTTCGTGGTGTCATGATAACAGTAATTTATTAACAATATTATCCTGGTATTTATTCAGTGATACATATTGTGTGTGAGGGGTCATCAACAAAAATAACATCGCCCGCACAATTAATTCTAGAAATTAAAGAGGTTTTGAAAATGGTTTTACCTTGAGGGGGTGTCAGGTTTTTTTCACAAAGCTGCACGTGTCTGTGTTATGCAATCTATTCCAATTGCTATTGGCAAGCCATCTTTTCATCAGAAGTGGATGAAACAAGTATAAAACAAGAATATAATCAATTATTATGATCTTTTGTATCATATGTTTGAAATGAAAGGCGTATCATTGCTAATTTAAGAGCCAAAATATCTGCTACATCTACAAGTTGGTGCCAGTTCAAGTCGGTATCTGACGAGCTAGGAATGCCAATAGTTTCTGCAAGTTGGATGCCAAAGCTCCTAACTGTGGACCGAAAGCGAGTCAGATTACTTACGTTGCCTTGAACATCTGCGCCGTTTTGAAGTAGATCCTGGTAATATTTGGCCATGGATGGCATTTGTTTACAAAAATGAAAAAGTGACGTTGATGTCATCTCAGCTGTGAACGACTTTTATTTTATGGGAGATTTTAGAATATTTCTTCCTGATCGACATCCAGGCCGTTGCAACATCGTTGACAAAAGTGTTTACATCGCGAAATGAACTATGCAGAAAAATAAATGGAAACCATTGACTTTCACAGATAGGCATGAACTTTTCAGCCAGCCCTTGTATATGATAAGACCTACCCAAATAACATCAATAATCACACAAAAACTGACCGAGTTTAATTTTTGAGATACAACCATTGTTAAAAAATAATGACCAAAATCCAACCAGGGGCCTGTTTCACGAAATTTTAAAGCGGTAATTTCATATCTTTTTAAAGAAAAAATAGTCGGTCGCAAAATCAGTGCAGTAGGTCGCAAAATAGGAGTAGTCGGTTCTCACTGTATACGTCACGCTACTCACGCAAATCTTTAGTATAAAAATAGTCGGTCGCAAAATCAGTGCAGTCGGTATCAAAATAAGTGTTCAATGTATACGTCACGCTACTCACGCAAAACTTTAGTATAAATTAACCTTGTCAACTTATTTTTGAAAAGTTGTTGTGTTTCACTCTCATTCTGTTGTGAGTATGTTAGTCTAACAACAAAATTTCACCCAGAGAGAAAAATAATCGTTCTCAAAATAAGAGCAGTCACTGCAGTCGGTCTCAAACACAATGCCAAAATAGATCCCAAATACTATGTATTTGCGTGAATCTGTGAGCCTAAATTGCATACGTCACTCTTATTCTGTCGTGAGTTTGTTGGTCTAACAACAAAATATCACCCAGGGAGAAAAATAGTCGGTCACAAAATAAGTGCAGTCACTGCAGTCGGTCTCAAAAACAATGCCAAAATAGATCCCAAATACTATATATTTGCGTGAATCCGTGTACCTAAATTGTATACGCCACACAAAACTAGAGTATAAAATAACCATGTCTACTTGTCACTCTTATTCTGTTGTGAGTATGTTGTTCTATGAAATGTTTTCTACCATGGCAAAATATAGTCGGTCTCAAAAAAAGTACTCACCACAGTCGGTCTCCGACTAAATGAATTAATGAGATAACAATCACAAAACAGGCGAAATTGACAGATAGGCCTCAAGATTCTGTCCCACTTATTATCCTCTCGTTAACGAGAATTTGGTTCCAATTGCCATGACATTGATCCAAATTTTCAAGCCCAGTCCCAAAAATTTAAAAGCTCTGTTACATATCTGAATTTTTTTTCGAGCCTGCGGCGCGATTCCAATATAACATCATTCGCCTACTCGGTAACATATCTGAAATTTTTTCGCGCCTGCGGCGCTCGATTCCATTTTAAAATCATTCTTCTACTCCTCAGTTATAGTGTCTCAGCACTACCATATTCACGATTATAGTGAACTGCCCAGTTTGTAATACCCTGGTGTGTGGGGCGTCAGATTGTACAGAGATGTTATATCAACCTTTGCAAAACAGATCTGGAGATTCTGTCCTATTGACTGACATTTCTGGTCCACTCGTCCACAAGAATTTCTCGCAGCAATATCCTCAAATGCCAGGATATTGAATCAATCTTTCAAAAGTTTCTCAAATTACTCAGTGTTATAGGCACAATCATTAATATGACATAAACTATACGTGAACTTAAAGCGATTGTGGGTGGGGGGGTGGGGGGTTATGTGCATCAGTCGGTCGCATTTTGGCTAAACACCCCCCAAACGAAATCATTATGTAGGCACCTGCCCATATAGAGCATATTTATAATAGTATAGACCTTTTATAAACTTAAAATTTGACATTTATAGTTGGTCTTACAGAAGACTTATGAAGTACATAATTTCAGTCGTGGCATATTATCTTGGCCTCACATTGCATAACGTAAACGTAATCACATTCTGGGATTAGATTAACGTAAATTTAAGAGCAAAATTTTACCTTTAATCGAACCAAGTTACAGTAAAAGTAACTTAAAATTCTCAACGTAATCACATTCTGGGATTAGATTAACGTAAATTTAACAGCAAAATTTTAGCATTGATCGAACCAAGTTACAGTAAAAGTAACTTAAAATTCACAACAACTTGCTATTTAGGTATATATAATCCGTGTATAATAATGAAATAATGAACTCAGGAGTGACCGTAATTTGGGGTTCTCGTCGGCTGCTCAACTTTGTCATCGGTGATCCGAGGTAATTAATTGGACTATTTTAATGTCGGTCGTATTATCGTTGTAAACGAGAACATGCTAAAAACATAATCAGTGTAAAGACAGTCATCAATCTTACATTTAAAATATTAATCTGATCACTGACAGGTTTACGACCAGCATTCTACCAGTCAAGGCCGTATATCAGAACTTGTTACAAATTTACACATTGCCTAGTCATCCAGAAGCCCATACTTTTCTGAAAATACTTCTTCCGAAAATGTGGAAGGATAATATTACAATATTGTTTGTATTTACGTTCGTAGACCTTATCCGAAATTAATTAAAGCGATTTCTAAGAAAATCAAAACTCACTATTATACGATCATAGAGACTATTTCCCACCTTATAAATCACTAACACCGGAAATAATAATACACTTACCTCCCTTGTTTTTCTATTCCTCCCCTCCCCACGCAATAGCTAACTTCAAAGATTTGAAGTTGAAAATGACATTTTATTCAATTTCTCAACTGGTAATAGTGAATTATAGGATTAATAGGATCATTCTTTAACAAGACAGGACTGTCTATAGTTACCATCTAAGTTTCATAAAATCATATAAGAACAAGTTTCATGAAATTATAAAACTAGGAGTCTACGATCAAACATACATTATGCAGGTGATACAAAGCTGACTGCAAGTTCCATCCCAGCTTTTTCTGATATCAAATTGTGTATAGTGAGACCTATAAACTCGTTATTTAATTGCCCATAATGTATCTTTAATGAATTTTTGTTGACGTGGATTTAATACTCTTTAATTTGGATCCGCTTTTTGGTCAGAGTATCATATTTACCACCGAAACTAAATAATGACGATTGCGAACGCATGATTGGTAAAGAAGCATGAGTTATCTCCCAGGAGACTGCACTAAACCTGTTGATGAACATGATAATATATCGTATTTATCAGGAATAATATCGATTTAAACTTCGAATACAAAAAGGTTAAAAAAAACAGTCTAATGGTTCATAGGCGGAAGTTCTAGTCTAGTGAATATTTATTTCCAAATACCTTTGATGTGAGACATTTCTGGTCTTGAAAACAATAAATTTAGACCTCAATTCGTTTTTGGGAATGCATAGACTTACAGTCTATGTTTTCTCCCCCCCCCTCCACAACAAAACATTTGAATACACATGTGTATACGAGATCAATTGAAAATGGATCACACAACAATGCTTATTTCCGACATCTTGTAGTTTAAAGTAGCTAAGTCTCTAATTAACTCAATATCATCCAAATATCTTACCTTGAAAAGATAGGTTTCTAATATCCAATATTTAAGACAAAATAAACATTTGTAACAAGTGACCAGAAGGAACGAGGCTAGACATATTCAACAATTCATGTCAAACGGTGACGCCATAAGTTATACGGGGAGCATGTGCAATATACTGGAATAACCAGAAACTAGAAATTTCTATTCTGTTGAGACTCATGCCGTATTTCACTGGACATAACTGATTTGAAATTAGAATCAAAACAAAAACAAATGAATGCAAATCAGTTCATAGACAATCAGATTACATTATTATATGCGTTGCGACCCATTTGGGTAAATGTCTAGGTCCCAAATATTAGCGATTTAGCTCCTTTAAACGCCTCATTAAAGTACATGTCCCGATATACATGTCAACGGATATATCTTGGTGATGACTTGGCAGATTTAAAGATGTCCGATGTAAATGTCACGTCAAATAGCAAAACTATATTTAAACCCAATGTCGAAGAACGGCCAACGCTAATTCATGTTTATAAGTTTAATAAATGTTAATTATAGTGGGGGGGGGGATGCAGCTAAGATCTATATTACTCTAACATAACATAATATTCACATATAAAACGTTATCTCTATTTTCTTTTTCTGCTGTAGAGATAATGGTTGTTTTGGGACCTTCTGATAATAAAGATAAACAAATATGGCAATCCAGAAAAGAATTGCTTTTAGAGGAAACATATGCAGCATGATAACTAGGGATGATCTATCTTCTGGAAAATATGATAAAGTCATTATGCTAAATTTGTAGATTCTGTGTATACGTATAAATGTCGGGTTTTCTTAATTAGCGTTTTATCTCCGAAAAAGTATTAACATATCATATAAAAATCTATGAGAACACAGACATACAGCGGTCTCTCTGGTGATCTATTGATAGAGAATGGTTTTCTTTATGTTATGTATATTTTGTTAAAAGCTCAATACCACTCTTGTTGAAACTGAATAATATGTCCCAATCTTTATTCTGGTCAACAAATGGTATTACTTTAAAATATTCCAATTAACTGATGATGCAAATTTCATCTTAACACACCTAATTAAAAAAAATTGAAAAATTCAACTAAATGATTTGAAAACCTAACGTAAACCTTTTCAAATTATTGCTTGGATTATAAAATAGTTTTGAACCCTCTGGACAAATAAAATGGGATGCAATGGATAATTTACACAACAGGTAGGACACTTAAACATCTAGTACTTAGAATAAGGCTATTATTTATTTTCTGGAGCTGCCAAGCCAACAAGAGTGTTATCGTCCCTTTAAACAGCACGAGACATTATGAGGGTTAGAAGCTAAGTGAGGTGGCGAAATGACACATTTTGCATCATGGGCGCCCCCTCAAAAAGAGAAAATCATGTGTATTCGATGCAGTTTTAAAAGAAATTGACAGATGCTGATCTTCATTCTTTGGAATCATATTGATCAACCAGTGTTAGACATATGCAGTGGCCCACATATACAACAATTCTGGCATTATTTCTCATAGCCTAACATTAACCTTTCGGATGCCTACTGATATGAAGATTGGTTTTTTTTTGCCCCTCCCCTATCCTCACTCAAAGCCAAGCGGTTCTATGCCCATGTGTGGGTTTGTTGGTAAAATGGCAGCGCAGAAAGATTATCAGTATTGTCGAGATGTAATTCTGTTTGGTTCTGTCAAGGGTATATCCATAGAGTTATATATATAGAAACTAGAGTCCGCACTGATCACGTGACTCCCATGACTACAACGTTAAAGGTTTGTGCCGGAATGAAGCGACGGCCGCCATGTTAGTTCCGGGGAGTATGCACGTAAATACCCGGATGTTCAATATGTTATCGCATCAATCAATCCGTGTCGAACTGTTTTAAATCGTGCACAAATATTACATTTTTAAATTTTCTCACCCAAATATTTATTGTTTGATAAAAATAATAATAAAGATCCATGGACCGACTTATCTCCGGGCCCCTCTTTTCACGTAAAGGTTATAGAATAATTTATTTTAACACATCAGCGATCTCGACCGCTGTGTCTCTATCTATCTGACGATACGCTACTACTAGGCCTATTTAGGCCTACTTTACCATCGCTTTCTGTTTTAATTTTTATTAAAACATTCATCTTTTGAATTAGTGCAATGTCCACAATATGAATTCTTATACAGTAAATTTGTTTTAAAAATTTATGGAACTAATTAATAAAGAGTGTAGAGAAATGAATGTGTTTTGGTTGTTTTTTTTTTAATTTAAGCACTAAAAGTTAACAGAAAACAACAGCCCGCAGAATTATATGTACTGGTATTTTTATTTATTTGTTAATTATTTTATTTCAGGAAATTTGGGAATGGAAAGTGAAGAAAAATTAATAGCCTACGTATAATGTTGTACTGTTGTAGGTCTATTTCTATTTACCGCCCGGTATTGATTTATTTCAATATTTGTTAATTATTTTTAGAAATATATGAAAATGAAAAGAGAAGAGAAACTAAAAACAGACAGCAGAAAATGTATTTTTATTTATTTGTTCATTTGTTTTAGAAAATTATGGAATGATAAGTGACATGTCATTGTCAGCGATCCCGTACTCTACTTTCACTTTCAATTTAATTTCCAGTCGGGCCTATAATATTTGATACATAAAAATATGTCCCGAATGTGTATTCTATAGTAAATATGTACTGGTATTTTTATTTATTTGTTAATTTTTTTATTTCAGGAAATTTGGGAATGTAAAGTGAAGAAAAATTAATAGCCTACGTATAATGTTGTACTGTTGTAGGCCTATTTCTATTTACCGCCCGGTATTGATTTATTTCAATATTTGTTAATTATTTTTAGAAATATATGGAATTGAAAAGGGAAGAGAAACTAAAAACAGCCTGCAGAAAATGTTGTATTATTAATTATTTATTTGTTAATTTGTTTTAGAAAATTATGTAATGAAAAGTGACATGTCAGTGTCAGCGATCCCGTAGGCCTACTCTACTTTCACTTTAATTTCCAGTTTAATATTTGATACTTTAAATTATGTCCCGAATGTATTCTATAGTAAATGTGACTAATAAATTTATAAATTGAAATCTTACCTTACTGTCATAAAGTTTGCTTAACTTTTTGAGGCCTATGTCATAGAGTATTATTATTAGGAAAAAAGGTAAAGAAGTAAGTAGACGCGACGCAGAGGAGAGACACTGTTGTTGTCGAGATCGCGGACATGTCAAAATAAATTATTCTATAACCTTTACGTGGAAAGAGGGGCCCGGAGATAAGTCGGTCCATTGAACTTTATTATTATTTTTTATTAAACAATAAGTATTTGGGTGAGAAAATTTAAAAATGTAATATTTGTGCACGTTTTAATACAGTTCGACACCGATTGATTGATGCAATAACATAGTGAACATCCGGGTATTTACGTTCATACTCCCCGGAACTAACATGGCGGACAAGGCTCCATGTCGGCACGCTGTCACGTGATCAGTGCGGACTCTAGTTTCTATTATAACTCTATGGGTATATCTCATACAATGTTGCAATCTAGTGGCGCATCACCACATTTTCGACGTTATGGTCGTCATTGTTTCATCTGATATGTCCGCAAATGAATATCAGCCCCAAATGGTTAATTTTGTTACAAAGACATATACAAAGCCAACTGTTCGATTAATTGGCGCACAGGGAAATGAAATAAAAAGAAATGAGGTTTAACGTCCTACTGTTCTGCTCCGAACTGGGCTAATGAAGACAGGCATACGGTGTGCTTTAGGGAAATTTTGCAGGACAGCGGTACTACGGCCTATTCTTATATCGAATTATAGATGTCAAGCGAACTTTTACGTGCACGTCAATGTGTACACGGGACTTCTGTTTTTCGTCCCATCTGAAGGGCAAGACAGCTGTCCTTGTCAGGCTCTCCGTCCCGCATCACTGACAAGGGGGGGGGGGGGGGCGCAAGAAAACCCGGTGGACTTTC
Source organism: Patella depressa (assembly GCA_948474765.1). Classification (NCBI taxonomy): domain Eukaryota; kingdom Metazoa; phylum Mollusca; class Gastropoda; family Patellidae; genus Patella; species Patella depressa. The sequence goes on from OX419717.1 coordinate 60,838,114, forward strand.
TCGGTAAATTCAGGGATCGAATATCCGACCTCCAGACTAGCAAGCCAGCATCTTACCCACTTAGCCACCGTGACCCACACAGGAGGGGGGGGGGGCGATTTTCGAATTTTGACATTATTTTCAAATTGTATCCTTCCAAACTCGCGTGGATTTTCACCAAACGTCATAGGCTCAAGAGTAGAAAATGACAATTTTTGCTTAATGAAATTTGCCTAATGAAAATCCGAAATTCTGTTACTAAAGTGTGTTGTTTTAAGGCAGGCGGTTCAGACAGCAACGGTTTAACCAATTTCAAATTGTGAGCTTCTAATTTATTTAGTTTAAACGCAATAAATATTGATTTAAGTGTGTGTTGATTAAGTGTGTTGATTTACTGTCTGTAATGTCTGTAGTTTGCTATTAGTATACACACATCCGATCCCAGCAAGAAGTTTACGATTGATTTGCAATTTCCTCGGCTGTTAAGGACTTAGGCGATGGTCGCTGATTGGTAAAACTGATTTTTCGATTTGGTGGGATTTCACTTTATAATGTAGTGAAATGGAGTTCAATTACAAACTGTCACCACCACTTTGTGGTAGAATTTTACAATCTAAGTATCAAGTGACTGAAAAAGTATATAGATGTATGAATAACATAGATCCATTTAGACGACTTGAACACCATGTTTCCATGGAGACACAAAAAAAAACCCGAAGTGTATACAGAGTTTTATAAGATGTCTTTAAGAGTTTATGAGATACACTCCGGAATAAGAATTGTCAATCTGTTTCACAGAGAATTACGAAAGTCTCCCCTAATATCTCTATAAAAGATGACTGCCTTCAACACGTGCAATCACATCACGCGGCGTCAATCATTGGCTCAATGGCGAGTGCATTTTACATAAGACGTAACTAGTTCGGGCAGAATGGTGCCTTTTACACATTTTAATACTCATTTACACTAAAAGGGAAATACTTTTTAATAACAAATACTTCAAACGTTTTTGTTTATTTTTATAATACATAAAAAGGGTTTTAGAGCTTAATTTGTCGGAGGAAAATAGTTAATATTTGTGACTCATTAAGTCGTATCGATGTCATCCTTATCAGTGATTGTAGCGGCATAGCGAATAACTGTAAAGAATTGTATGTGTAACAAACAAGAAGTAAAATTTATTAGCACAAGATACGGGTACTATAATAGGTTAATGTGTGTACGAAGTTTCACATAGATATCTTGAACGCTGGCTAAGTAAAGAGGACGCTGCGTCGCTAACCTGGAGGTCGCGTTTTCGGTCACTGTGGGGGCAGAAAGAGTTCCGCGGCATTTTCCGACGTGGTTTCCACTTGTCAGAGGTGCAAGACGGAGGGCCCGAGATGGACAGCTGTATAGTCGTTCGGTTGAGACGAAATACTGAGATCCCGTGTACACATTGGCGTGTACGTAAAAGATTCCGTGGCAGTTGAAAATCAATATAAGAGACCGTAGTGCCGCTGTTCGGGTAAAATTCCTCAATCAGAGCACACTGCATGGCGTATGTCCGTTTGCGTTAGGAGCAGAACAGTAGGACATAAAACCCACATTTCATTTCCTTACGTCCGGGAAGAAACACGGGATGAAAGAACGGAAGGAGTCCATTTCAACATATTAACTTCGTTTGACGCAGGATAATAACAAAAGATTCGACATATTTGACAGAACTGTCAGCCAAAGTGGATAAGTGTTTTGTATTTTCTATATATAATTAGGTGATTGTACGGTTGTGTTGAATGTGATGCTATATCAAATTAAATTGCGTTTATTTTCATCAGTCTACGACCAGATGAAACGTGTCTTCACCATACATAAAGAAACGATCTCGTGTGATGATTGACTAAATTCAATTACCCATCTCCGATTGACGTATAGCATTAGTATAGATGATTCCTTCAAGAGCACTGGTAAAAGTCATTTGCTAACAACACAATCCTTCCTCGCCTTTATATATAGAAAAGGATACATATTGTGCGTCGATGGCCATGAAAACTCCCCCACACCATCGCCCTTTTGATATTCTTTTCGTCACATACTATGGTATTATGCAATATGTTTCTACTCAATTTGTTTATCAGTTGTGGATGAAGCTAGTAAAATCACAATAAAACACATC